>JANBXA010000730.1:3605000-4215000 GCA_030556225.1 Cricetiscus sungorus | reverse complement strand
TTTCCTGTAGTGATAGAGCCTACCACCTTGTCTAACCAAGAGCCAAAAATCAACCCTACCCCCAATAAGCTGCTTTTTATAGGCATTCGGTCACAGTCATGAAAAGGATGGAAAGAGAAACTAATATATGAAATTGCATACACACCCTTCAAGGGAGCCAGAACTTCCCACCAGCAGCCCTGACTAAAATATTTCCCAAGCCTCATCTGTCTGACACTCGGTGTCCATTGGTGGGTGGTGCTATCTGGGGAGCTTGTATAAACCTTGAGACATAAAACCTAGCTGGGTAGCTGGGTTGGGCCTCAGAGATGGTGTCTGCCCCTGGAGCCTGCCTGATTTCTCTGCTGCCTGTACAACACCACCCTGCGGCCAGCTGACACCGACTAGCCTCCTACAGACCCCTTGCCTTCAGCAGCACCATGGACTATAGCCTCTGAAACCATGAGCGGAAATATTCCCCCTCAAGTTCCTTCTGCTAGGTATTTGATCACTACTGCTAGGAAAGGAGCTACTACATCGCCCTGTTGGATGTGGGGCATCCTAGGTGACTTAAGATTTCAAAGGACAGAGAGCTGAGCATGGTGGTGCACACCTGTAATCACAGGTTGTAATCATTGCAATAACCTATTCTCCAGGACTAGGGATCAAATCCAGAAACAGGAACATGTGAGGCAAGGGCTTGCCACTGGGCTGCACCCACAATCTCCAATATCATTTTGGTGAATTAAAAATGGCTGAACATTGGGAAGGCAGCTATGTTCACCACTATACCACCAATGCTTGCTTTGACTGAGCATTGGGAATTCTGTGCAGTTCATGGCAACGTCAGCGCTAGGTTCAGATTTGGCTTCACTCCGATTCCCCAAGTGATGCTGTTGGCTCAGCCTCTGAGGGATCGGAAGAGACTGTGGTGGCTGTATGGGGAATGAGTGGGCTTCCAGGACAGAGCCAATGTCTTCTGAAAGCAGTTGAAGAGGGTAAGAGGATGGATGGCCTGTGTCCGGTCATCCGTGGGCAGGAAGGGGACACCTGTGTGCCTGTCTGCCCTTTCTCCTGCTTGCCCCCTCAGAGGAAGCACCGTTGTCATGTCCTCTCGGCACAACAATGAGGAGAAATGGACCAGAGGCTGTTTTATCACCTTTCCTCTGCCCTAGGCTCTGCTGGGACTGGAGCAAGCATGAACTGTGTTTTGGAGGGTGCAAGAGGAAGTCGCTGTCATTAACCCGTGTGGATCAGTCACCCTAGGCTATAATGGATGGATGTGGAAATTTCAGCAGGAAAGGAAAAGAAGTTTTTTGACCCATGAACTTGAGTCTGGGTCTGGTGTCGCTGTGTACATCTCAGATAATACCAGAGGGATGCCTTCAAAGTCAGCACAGAGGAAGAGGCTGGGGCTGGGGTGGCCATCTGTGGTTGTCATCACAACCACAGAGCAGAATCCACCTGTATTTTAATAAACAGGAAACTTTACTTCTCATAGCTTCAGATGGGAAATAAAACATATCACTCTAGACTGACTGTTTCTGCTTCTGTTCCAATATCACTCCAATCCATGATATCTAAAAGAGCTACTTTATATGTTTTCTTCAGCAAAAACACACCTCCAGAGTCTGCCCTGGCCTGAGGGTAAACTTCAGACCCAGCTGCTTGGAAGCCTAAAGCAATGTGATGGCAAGTCCAAGGTTTGCCTAGGCTACAGAGTGAGTTCAAGGCCAGCCTGGGCAACTTAGCAAGACTATGTCTCAAAACTTAGTTTTAAAAATAGAGTAGGGCAAGAGAGGTGGCACAGCATTTTCACACTGCAGGGCCCTAGTTTCAACCCCTAGCGCCAAGGGAAAACGAAAGAAACCCCACAAACGTATAACCATCTGAGCAGGATGGGTTTCGCTTTGTCATCTTTTCCACTGTCCTTGTGGCTCCCATATTGACACTTTCTCTATTACTTCCCACCAGGAATAGTACATCCATTTGGTGAACACCACCACGCTTTAATATATTGCCTTCAGAATCAAGTATATATGTTTGCACACAGGCTTGTACTTAGAACAGCATCCAGCATGCATGCTAGGGAAATGCTATCTAATTGCATTGTAGGAAGTAATTAATAGATATTCTTATTGTTATGAGTCCTTGATTAACACTCAGTTCCAAATTATCAGTGCAGAAACTGCAGGAGCTCTTTGCCTTGACTCTCAAGAACAACACTGTCAGATAAAAATCAAATGGCAGGCTCACGGGGATGTGAAAATTTCTAGTAATCACGACTTGAAAAGTAATACTGAGATTAATTTTAATGCCTGTACCTCTAAAACACTGGCCTCCCACTATGTAATCAATGTAAACTTATAAAGGAGATAATTTGATCCCTTTCATGCTAAGATTTTGAGATCAGGCATGCAATCCATTTCTATTTGAATACCAAGTTTTCAATGATTAAGGTCAAATATTGATGAAAATTTCTGATCAGGATAGCTGACTAGAGGGATGTGTCCTGTTTCCTTCTTTATCAAAGGACCAAAGCAAGGACAGAACACCTCTGCTCTCCTGGGAGTGACTAAGCATACTAGGTGAGGCAGAGAAGCTGTGGGACAGAGACACAAAACAGTCCCATCTCAATATCAGCCCAGAATAAAGACTGTGGTAAAGGGAAAGTAGGAGTCCTCACCCAGCAGGCCCCACCCAGCAGGCCTCACCCAGCAGGCCCCACCCAGCAGGCCCCACCCAGGTAGATAACCAAGCATTTTCTCTTCTGAGGCCCATGGTCCTGAACTCATTTTGAAGGGCTGCCATTTCACATTTCACCATCCCAGAAAGTGCACAGACCGTGTTGCAGACCCTCTTAAACCAGGTGCCTGATGCTACCTATACCTGCTCCTACCTGGGCAGTCCAGCCCTCACACAGTTCATGGAGACTCATCAGCCACTGACAGTATGACTCCACAGCTCACGAGGCTATGGAGACACCTGCAGATGTCTTCAACGCCAATGGCAACTGAGGAAGCACAATAGACACTGCACAGACTACAACCAAGGTCAACACAGTATTGTCACAGTGCCACTACCTCATCACAGACTCCCTAGCTGAAAGCCTTCCAGGGACTTACCAGATTTCTTAACATCCAGTTCTAATTCCCACAGCCTGGTCCCAATTGCTCTGGGTATGGTCTGCCTGCTTCTCCAACTCCTTCTCGTTCTCCCTCATTGTTCTTCCATAATGGCCTCCCTCCTGTCTGAGGGACTGTAAGCTAAGTCCACCTCGGCTCCAGTGCCCTGCCAACGCCTCTTCTGCCACGCTCACCCCTTGGATTATTGCCTGGTCAGTTTCTTCCTAGCAAGTATGCAGTCTTGCCAGATTTCCCATTTTCATTTCCCCCTGCTCCTAGTCCAGGCTCTCACCCTTCCAGGATTCTGTTTACCACCTTTGTTTATTCTTATGTTCACATGTGCATGTTGGTATATGTGCAGACATGTGAGGGTGCACATGTGAGCATGTACACCAAGAACCCAGAGGACAACATCAGATGTCATTCTTCAGGTGCCATCCACCTTCTTCTTGACACCGGGTCTCTCATTGACATGGAGTTCACCAAGTAGGCTAGCCAGAGACTCCCAGACATTTACCTGTCTCTGCCTCCCATGCTGCCATGATAGGTCTGAGCCCCCACACCAGCTTTCTCTTTCTCTGTCCTTAGCTTTTTGATCCTCTGTACATCATTCCCTAAACCTTGTGTCTTGCTAAGTATTTCATTGCTGTGGAGAGTCACCGTGACCACCCTTATAAAGGAAAGCATTTAATCAGGGCTGTCTTACACTTTAGAGTTTTAGTCCATTATCATCAAGGGTGGCACACATGGTGCTGGAAAGGTAGCTGAGATCAGGAAGGAAGGAAGAAAGGAGGGAAGAGAGGGAGGGGGAGGGAGGGAGGAAGGAGAGAGAGGAAGGGAAGGATGGAGGGATGTGGAGGGAGGGAGGGAGGATTAGGGAGAGGCTTGTCAACAGTGCTAAGCTGTGGTTAGACAGGACTGAGTTTTAAGTGTCAATCACACAGTATGGTGACCATCAATAGAGACTGTGCACTGACTATTAATCTTTTTACCATAAAGAGTAAGTGATAAATAACCAAGGAGTTCAAAGCTTTACTCTGATTGTACAATGCAGAACCATGCCACGTGTCACATTAATACATACCCCTTGTGTTTTTGATCTATCAGTTCAGATTTTAGATTTAAACTTAAAATGCTAGGTGAAAGCTTCTGATTATCAATCACAACAGTGCAATTAAAATAAAATACCAAACACACACATCCTACCAGCATTTGTCTCTGAATCCTCATGCCTTTGGTTTGCTTTTTATTCTTCCTGAATTTCTACCAAACATTTGACTAAAGAAAAAAGTAACCTGCAACTCATAACTTACTCTTCATGTCTGCATTCCTCTTTTATTGCTCCCTTCAGATCAGGAACTCAGAAGTTATCTCGACTTTCGTATAGCAAATCTATCAATGTCCATATCATCTTTGATTATTTTAAGCCATGGGAATCAGTCGTGTGGTGGGTGTTAACAGGCTCCACTCTGGTCTCTTGTTGAGAATGGAGGATAAGACCCCAGTGCTCTGGAGGGGATGTTGCAAAAGCTCTCAGGCCCTACTGGGGACTAAGCTGAAGAGCTCTGCCACGTCCAAGGACATGCACGCTGGCCCTGTCCTGTTTCCCCAACTCAGAGATGCTCTGAGGGACAGCCAGGTCTGCTGTCTTCTGTTGCTTCAGCTGAGCCCTCAGTTCTATCTCTGCATAGCCTGACTCCTCCCTCTACCAACACTTGTTCCATAAACGTTGCTCCCAAAAGTGCTGTCCGGTTGACCCCCTCCACTCACTTGGTGAGGGTCCTGAGTGGCACTGTTGACATAAGAAGTCATTTTGCAGCTGGTCTTCCACTCAACTGCAGCAGGATCTTATCCCTGGTGATGGGCAAAATGCAGATAACCCCTGACACCAGCAGCAGTGGTGACTGGCTGAGGAAAGTGGACGATGCCCTGGTGGAAGGAGATGCATTGCCTAGGGTAGCCCAGAAGGCATGTGAGAAGCATGGAGGGAAACACAGTTAAAAGGAGAATTTTATTTGCTGGCTCTGGGGAAACTGAATTGAGGCTTTGGGGAAAGTACCTGGCACCTTCAGCTTCTCATGTACAAAGACAGCAGGGATGATGCCCCTGACCCTCAGGTGACATTGTCTGTTAGAGAATATAAGCAGACAGGGTTATGCCAGCACCCAGGTGACATGCTTGGATATCACACATGGTTTTACAGTTAAGCAGCAGAGCAGCTGCCGTCTGAGGAAAGCTTTGAGATGCATCTCTCAGTAACGTCAGCTGGGGTTGTGGCAGCAGAAGCATTGGCCTGTGGAGAGGAAAATTGGAATAGAATAGGCAGGGCTGGCCACTGTGCCAGCTGCAAGGGCAGGGTCTGCACCTTGCAACGGACCCTCTTCTCAAGTTGTCCTCAAGAGAGAGCCCTGGAGTCACAAGGACTGCTCCCAGGACATACGAGAAGGGGCCCTGAGGCACAATGATGCACTGTGTGGACATGTGAGGCATCAACTAAGATGCACCAGAGCCTGGGGGCTCCTCTGTCACCGCTCCTCTACCTTCCCTCCTGTGGGTGACATTCTCAGGACACTGCCCTCAAAGCTCCTGCCTGCTTTCCAGAAATGCAGCTCTCCCCATGTTGATTTTCCTGTCTGAAATCCCCTTCATCCTCAGACACTGTCCCCGCTGCCTCTCTGAGGTCATCTACCTCCATCGCTGTCCTCTTCCCCTCCCTTGGAGGAGGATTTCCCACTAACAGGATGCTACCTTCCTTCCTGCAGGGACATTTTATTCACAACTATACAGCTTACTCTCATGCTATCCATACCCCCGAGGGTTAGCATCGGTTTCTTTTGCTGATCCCTAGGAAATAAAGTACAGTGCTGAAGTTTCTTTCATTTCTCACCCAAACATACATGGATCTAACATACACACACAAAGACATATATATATATATATATATATATATATATATATATATATATATATATATATACACACACACACACATACACACATACATACACACATGTATATAACATATACACACACATACTCATACATCTGTGTACATACACAAAAAATACATGCATACATATATACACACCCATATGTACATATATACACACATACATATATACACACATTCATACATACACACACATGTATATGCAAACATACATACTCACTCATGTGGACCTACACACATACATACACACAAACACATCATAAGGTCAAGACAAACACACACACATGTAAATTCAACATTTCTGCCCATCTTTCACTCCCCCCCCACTTATGTCCTGAGCCTCTAGACAGCAAGGCCAGCTCACATTCTTGTTTACAATAATTGTCTGGCCCTCTACAACTCACATGTGGCATCTCAGAAGGCTAATGGGCTGTATAATGTGTGGTAAACACAGTGGTCTGAGAGTAGAGACCCTGGTTTAGGCAGTTACATGACTAATAAGCAGTTTTAAATGAGAGTTTCTGTTTCCCTTTTCACAAAGTCAGGAGAACAGTCACGTTGCTGGTCAATGGCCGGCCTCTCAGTGGCCAGGCTGAAGTGAGCATGTAGAAGTTAACAGGAAGTGCAGACGCACTCAAACAGGCCAGCTTCCTTTGGGATTTTCTCTTATGATTCATGTGAAACCTGGGGGGGCGGGGAGGGGGAATCTAGATTTAAGCAAGTGCGGATGGTGTGACTCAGTGGTCCCAGGCCTCCTCAAGCCCACTGATCACTCAAATGCATATTTGCTTGTCAAACTCTTTATTTGCAAGGGAAAGAGCAAGCTGGAGGCTTTGAACTCCACAGGGCCTCTCACTGTGCTCTTCTCTGCTGTGGGGGACCAAGACAGGGAGGTTTCTCCACAGCCACTTCCTGGTGTTTCTGGTAGATTTGGGTATCAGTCACTCCCCTTTTCACAGCGACAAAGGTAACTTAGCAGGAGCACCTTAAAGGAAAGGTATATTTTGTCTCCCAGTTCAGTGATACACAATCAGTCACAGTGGTAAGTCATGGCAGCCAGGGTGCTGCTCCGTCTGTGGAAGGAGGAACATGTGAAGTAGTGTGTTGCATCTCAGTGCCCAACAAAGTAGCAGAGAGAGCAGAGCTGCAAGAGAGGTGGAGTACAACCCTCAAGGACCACCTCCCCAGCCCACTTTCTCCTTGGGTTAGACCTCGGCTCTAAAGGGCTCTGCAGCTTTCTAAAACAACACCCACTGCTGAAGACCAAGCGTGCACATTTTACATTCACACTGTCAACATCTGTAAGAAATCCGCATCCTCCAAGTCTCCCTTCACTTCTGTTCACTTTCGAGAGCCTACGTCCAGATATTCACTCTTCACAAGGCTCACCTTTGTCACTCAACATGGGAGCAGTAGATAGGACCACCCATCAAGCTTACCACTGTGCCAAGGACTGATGGCGTGCCTCTCACAGAGGGACAACCCTCACCCCTTGTATTTCTTCCACTGGCGTTGAGAGCTCAGGGAGATGCCACAGGAGTGGACATGCTCATGGGAGATGCTACCGTTTCTATGGTGGCAATGTTAGTGCCTTCCCCAGATTCCTGGACCACAAATTAATATGCCCAGTGTTAGAGTATGAGTAAACACAGCCTAGGGAGATAAGATTAGGTCATGAGGACTCAATCCCAGTGGAAAAGATTAGTGTCCACATGAAATAGCCATGAAGGAATTGGTTTATCGCTTCATTAACATAAGTGCACAGAGATGGGGCCACAGATTTGTTATTTCCTTAATCTTCCACCTCCCAGCCTGCAGAACTGTGAACAACATACTTCTGCTGCTTACAAACCCACTCTAAGATGTTTCCTTAGCAGGTAGAGTCCAAGACACCATCTACTTGTGGTCTCCCTTCTCTTCAGTTTGTCTGAGTGGAAGGTGAAGGCAGAGAAGGCTCCAAAAGACTTCCCAACATTAGCTAATCTGGCCCATGGCTATCTCTTTCACATTAATGAATTTTAATATTTCTGGCTTGATCTTTAGGGACAGGCTCCAGTGTCTCTCAACCTTCCTAATGCTGTGATCCTTTATCCTGTTCTTCATGTTGTGCTGACTCACAACCACGAAACAATTTTTTTTGTTACTGCTTCATAACTGTAATTTTGCTACTGTTATGAATTGTAATGCAAATATCTGTGTTTTCTGATGGTCTTATGTGACCATTCAACCCCAAAGGGGTCACGACCCACGGGTTGAGAACTACTGCTTTAGTCCAAAGTCTACATAATTCAAAGATCAGGAAGTGTAACCCTGTAGCCAATCTGTGTCTCAATGCTTAATTCATTCACTTCCCATTTACCGTCGATGCCATGCCTATCATAGCCATAGGATTCGGTTAGGACTATTTCTCTTACACAATTGCTGTAGGCATGGATGGTGGCTTCCTGCCAGCCCTCCATCTATTTTTGTTATTTGCTTTTGTTGTTGTTGTTGTTGTGTTTCTGTGTGTCTGTGGGTGTTTCCACTTATCTGGCTTCATGTGGGGAGGTAATAGGCCTGCATATGTTGTATAAGCCCGTGGAGACCACAGGTCAACTTGGCTGTGACTCCCTCTGGAGTGATGCATTTTGGAGGTTTTGTTGCTGATGTTGTTTTCATTTTTAATTATTTATCTTTTATTTTTGTGTATATGTGTGTGTGGGGTTTTGTGAGCTTATGTATCACACATACACACATACATACATAACTCCTCTGGAATTGGACAGTTGTGAGATGCCATGTAGGTGCTGAGAATTGAACCCAGGTCCTCTGGAAAAGCAGCCAGTGCTCTTAACTGCTGGGCCATCTCTCTAGTCCCTCCTCATCTTGTTGTTGTTGCTGTTGTTTGAATAACAACAACAGTGTTCCTTGTTGGGACAAGGGAATGAATTAGACAGGGCTGGCTAGCTAGGAAGGCCCGGGGATCTGCTTCCCTCTGCCTCCGCAGCCTCAGGCTGACAAGGTGACAAAGAAGTGCCACCATGCCTGGTTTCCTTCTGTGGGTGCTGAGAGGGCAGGTGTCAAAGTCAAGTCCTTACACCTGTACATCCATCACTCTACCGACTGGACTGCCCCTAGCCCTCCATCCTCTCGATGGTATTTTCCCAGCATCCCTCTACTTCTCACCCTACATGGTTTCCACCCTCTATTCTGCCCTGTATTAAGGAAGTTGAAGGTGAAGTTGCAAGAGACTGGCACCAGCTTGGCTGTTTAGGGTGAAAACCTAGGGCCACCACCTCCCTCTCCACTGTTACTTTCTTATGGAGAGTGCACTCCTGCCCCTTGGGGCCTCTAGGACACAGCAGGGGCCTAGACCTCAGTAGGTCTAGGTGAGGTGTCCTCCCATCACAAAGCTTCTGTGCCTGCAGGACCTATGTTTGTGCCTGGGCAGGGACTAGAATAGGAAGACAGCGTGCTACCCTTTGTCTCAAGTATCACAGGCCATGGGAGAAGGGGCAGGCCAGGTTCCTGGTTGCTGAAGGTTTCCAGGAGCACAGGGGAGCACCCAAGATGACAGTCTCAGGACTGAGTCACTCCCAGAGGGCTGAAAGGGTCAGGGCATGGACCCAGGCTAATGGGCACAGCAGAACTTGGAGCCCTGAGCATGGCCAGCACACACTTCCACCCTCCAGAGACTGAATGTGTGGGACCAGGTCTTAGGTGAACAGAGGCAGTAGGGGGACTCTGGCTGGGAGCAGACCATGGGCCATGTGATCCACTTCAAGGCCATCACTGGACAGGTAGTGACCCTGCCATCTAGTGCTCATGGCCCAGGCATCCTATGTCACCTAGTTTGTGGTTTTGAGTCCAAGGATGTGGACAAGGAGGAAAAAGCCACAGTGCCTTAGGATTCACGGCTAGAGCCACAGAAGGATGGCCGCCTTCCCCTCATCCGTCTCACTCTTTTAACTTGGATCCTCTTGCCTCGCTTTGCTAATAATGTAAAGTATCAGCTAAAAATTGCAATGCGCGCATTTCATTTGAGTTTTATTGCCCTAACAGACAGCATTAGATTACAAAAGAGGACATTTTTCTTCTCAGTTTTAGCTTATTCTGATGATTTATGATTAGATACAGCAAGAGTTCATAAACTTCCCTGACCCGCTGACAGTTTTTACAAGCTCTCTGATTCATTTCCACCTCAAACTTAACAGCCTTCATGTGACTGATATCCCCAGCTCCTCAGTGTGGCCGAGCCAGGGGCTGGGAGAGCATCTCTAATCTCCATGTTACTAATTTAAATGAAGTCTTGGTGTGTTGTTTAAAAAAGACATCAGTCATCTTAGGAGGTTTACAGATCCTCTTGTAATGTAATGTCAGCCCCTTTCTGAGATATGAGGTTTATAAAGCCTGGCAATGTTGAGTGTTGGCAGACATGCCAAGGTCACCGCCGATGCAATGGGGAGGGGTAGGAAGTGAGTGTATTCCAGAGGAGAGCAAAGAATCCCAAAGAATGAGCATTCTGCTGGGTAGAAAAACATGCCTACAAAGGATGAGTATGGGTTGGCATCTACTACAACAGGAAAGAGAGGAAAGTGGCCTGAGCTTACTTCCCACGCTGGGATTTCTTGCTCTCAATTCAATATGCCTTCCAGGTAGATGAGCCATGAAAAGATACAGCCCCGTTCCCTCTCTAAAGACATACAACTCTCAGATTGGACTATGGGCTGCAGCTGAGTAGAGAGACCCTGAAAAATCTCCACCTGTACTAGATGCAGATGGCCTGGAGCTGCAAGGCTACAAGAGTAGTCTACCTTTGCTTCTAAACCCTGGGAGGCCTGGGCAGCTGCAGCAGAGAGAAAGGACTCCTTGGGAGAGGGCAAGAGGCATTTGCACTGAAAGCTCTCCCAGCAGTGCACACACACACACACACACACACACACACACACACAGGTCTGAAAGCCACTCATGGTCAGACTTCAGACTAGCCAAGAATGGCCTTGTGTTGACAGGTTCCCCAGAAACTCTGGCTCACTGGAGAAATGGTCCCAGGTCTTGTCAGGTGTGTGTGTGAAGAACAGTATTTTTCATCCCCCTGGGAGCAGAGCAAGGAATGGTTAGGTGCTTTACTGTGTGTCCCCTTCTTAGAGGTGGAAGGGGGAATACCTGCAGACCTGGGCTGTGCATATCAAATTCTGTGTGCTCAACCTCAGCCCAGCAGGGGCCAGACAATACTACTGACCCTCACTGAGTGGTGACCCCCGCTAGGTGCCGGGTCTAGTCCCAGATGATCTCTATAGCTACCAACCACTAAGGAGGGTAAATGAAATATGTCACTATCATCACCTGGCTGCTGAGGTCGCTGGGGCTCTGTACAGGCAGACCTAACCCTGAGGACACAACTAGTGAACAGAACAGTTAGCTAAGATTCAGGTTTAACTCCAGAGCCAGGCATGCCTCTTACTCTTTTTTTGTTTTGTTTTGTTTTGTTTTTCGAGATAGGGTTTCTCCGTGGCTGTGGAGGCTGTCTTGGAACTAGCTCTTGTAGACCAGGCTAGCCTCAAACTCACAGCGATCCACCTGCCTCTGCCTCCCGAGTGCTGGGATTAAAGGTGAAAGCCACAACTGTCAGGCCCCGCTACACTTAATCTAAGAGGGCCACTAATAAAGCAGCATTGTGTTTGTTTTACCTAAACAGCTTTAGAACCCAGACAGTTGACCATCCTCCTTTGACCTGGAGAGATGACCGTCAATGAACTCTTCCAACATGACTTGGATGTTTGGAGTCTCCATTCCCATCAGCCCCCAGGGTTTTACATAAGTGCAGCTTCCAGGTGGGAGCAGGCCCAGCTCCATCCTGACACCGCTCTACAAGAATTTGCATGCACAAAGCATCATAGAATCACCCATTACTGTTTTCATGGCTTGTCTGTGTCCTCAGTGAGTTGGTCATAGAGGGAACCAAATCTGATTCACAGTAATTCCTGAATTTCTTCATCAAAAAGCATGCTCTATTTGTTTGCTTGACATATATTCCTGGGACTCAATACTAGGAGAAAGTAAGGATAAACACACATTTCAAAGTCACTTCAGAAAGAGTTGGAAGTAATCCACCATTCCACGCCATTTGTCTCTGCATATTCAGAGCAACCATAGATAATGGTGAGACAGAAACAGCTGGCTCAGCCAGATGTTGGCATTTGTTAACTGCAGCCATTTCCCTGTTAGAATACCAGATGTCCCTATTTGGGAGGATTTTTTTTTCTGGAAAATAAAAACGTGTATCGAACTGCATAGCAGTTTCCCAAAGAGTATTGTATTGACTGCCTGTGCCCTAACACTGCAAAGTCCAGGCTTCCTCTGGACCCACGAAGAGACAGTGAGGGCAGGGCACACAGTCTGTGCTGTAGTTAGCTCTGTGGGCTATTCTCTTTGACACGGGGTATCCTAGGCACGGTCATCCCCATAGATGAACCGTGGTGTCTAACCGAGCTCCATAGCTCCAACCTTCACTCTGCTGTTCAGAATACAAAACGCGTCAGTCGTTCTGAAAAGTGGTTTGACTGTGTCTTATAAAACCAAATACTGTGAACCCCAGGGATTCCACTCCTAGGAGAGCAAGCACCTCACCTACGTGTTTATTTACCCAAGAACACAAACAGGGTCACACACAGATGTATGCACAAACATCAACTTTGTTCACCATTGCCCCACACTGGAAAGGAGCCACAGTCCATGACCGGGCAGAGGAAGCCCAGGTGAAGAGGCCATCTTGAATAGGACTCAGCAGTGGAAACAAAACAAGGCATGTACACAAGAGGGTTGAATCTCCAGGTGGCACACTAAGTGGGAAAATTCAGATGCAAAACCCATAAAGGAAAAAAACCACTAATTTACAGATAGTGAATCCCTACAAGCTAAGAGCGGAGCCAGGGACTGACTACAAAGGGACTGTTGGGGGCGACAGAAATACCTGGTCCTGACACTATTACCAACGCACATTTCAAAGCACACTAAACTGTCCACTCAAATTGGGGCTTTTTTTTTAGACGTAAGTTATAACTCAACAAAACTTAGTTTTATACATTTCTCTGAAATTTAGTGCTGTCTCATCATTTAAATGACGTTAGCCGAGTCCCTTAATATTCCCGTACCATTCCCACCCTACAATACAGAATCACACATATTTCCTGTGCCTCTCACCCCAAAGCCCACTCCTTCCTGGCTTTTGAGATCCAGAAGCTCATTTGTTGCATAAAACTGTCGGTGTTAGTCCAGGTAAAGGCACGAGTGTCCTGGGTGCTTCATAGACATGTTCACTGGGCAGCATGGCCCAGGCTGGCAGGACACAGGAATAAAGTGACATGCTCAAGAAGGAATTCATATGACTCAGCAAACACACACACACACACACACACACACACACATCTCTGCTTGGGTTTCATTTTTCCTTGGTGGGTGTACCTCAAAACCACTTGAAGAGCAGAGTTCCGCTGGGGATGTCTAGTGTCTCTCACAAAGGGGAGCAGAGAACTTGAGCTGTAACCCTAAGTCTGTCAGGCAGGTAGCACCCTCTATGGGAAGCAGGGGTCCCTTTTCCTTTCCTATGTCTCACAATCGCAGCACCTTCATTCCTGGGTCCAACAAATTCTTGTTCAGCATCTATTTTGAATACTTGCCAGGCACACAGGACACCACTTGGGTGAGCATAGATGAATAATGAAAATGTTTTGCCCTTCAAGATTTCAAGGCTTGTTAGGAACATAAATACATGTGAACAAAAAATACTGTAAAAGCAATAGTTTGACTTAGTCGTTTGACAGACAGGGTCTCTCTAGGTGGTCCAGATTGGCTTCAAACAGTCTTCTCCCTCAGTCTCATAAGCACAGCACAAACCATCATGTCTGGCCAAAATCAATATATTCTGATGCTCTCCTCTAAGCAGATACCAATGCTGTGGCCCGGCTCTTACTTTGACATGAGGTAGGTCTTCCGTAGGAAAGAGAAGTCTAGCCACAGGTAAATAAGGAGGAGGAGAAGGAGGTGGAGGAGGAGGAGGAGGAGGAGGAGGAGGAGGAGGAGGAGGAGGAGGAGGAGGAGGAGGAGGAGGAGAAAAGGGAAAGAATGGGTGGACAAGTGCAGGACCTGGACAGAAGGCAGTAAGCAGAGAAAGGGAGACCCAGGATGCTGAGGGTTAGGACTTGGGCAAGCAACAGTGTAGGGGAGACCTCTGAGTGACAGCACCAGCATCCTTTAGGGTTCAGATCTCCACTTGCCACCTGCTGCACCCATGCAAGTCCTCAGGGTTGTCCTCCACCATTTGGAGCTGCCGCACAGGGAGATGTCTGGGCATTTGCCCTGTAAGCAGATGGATACCTGGACCACTGTTGTAGCACCCTCCCCTTTGTCTCAAAACACAGCAACTTTCATAGGGCAATTCGACTTCAGAGCGCCCCCTCTGGTTGTACTGGAACTGCATACCATTCCACCCTTGTCTGTTTTCTTCCTGGCTGTCTGACATTGTCTCCTGAGACCTAGCCATCAATACAGCATTTGTGTGAGATTTCATCCCAGGGCCTGCTCCAGGAAAACCCAACCTAAGACTTCCAACTGAGACCACAGGCTTCCTCCTCCAGAAGCAACACACTGCAACTCTGCCCCCTCCCAGCATTGCCTAGCCCTGTCATCACCGGCTGTTGCCACTACTGCACTTACCACTTGCTTTTATTTTTCCCTCTGCCCTTTACAGAGAGCACCAACTTGCTATGAAAGCAGCCCCATGGCTGTAGCTCCAGTCTTGTGCAGCCTCTGCCCTCCCTCTGCCTCCCATACCCTTGCTTCACCTGCCTGCATATCTCAGCTTCCTGGGCCTTCACTCCAGCCCCTTGTCTCCATGCCTACATCTCTCTACCACAAGCACAGTGTGGACCCTGTGTCTGCTCTGGCATCTGATTAAAAAGTGAGACAACATATCAAGATCTCATATAGCCCAGGCTGGCCCTAAACACAGCATGTAGCTGGAGGTGACCTTGAACTCCTGGTCCTCCCGCCTCTGTCTCCCAGTGCTGGGGTTACATGCCTGACTTATATGGTACTCACGGCCAAACCCTGGGCTTTATTTGTGCTACACAAGCACTCACCCAACCAAGAAGCAACCTAAGCCCCTCAAGATATCATCTTGGTGACAGGTGGGGACAGGAGGCCAGGTATAGTGATGATGCTGTCTTTTCAGCAGCCCAAGCCTTGGAGGTGTGAAAGTGTGAGCAGAAAGCTAAGCCTTCTGTGTCTGGGATACCAGACCCTGCCTTGAGAAACAAAGCCTAGGACAACAGGCTGGTTCTGCCCTCAGCTCTTCAGCAAATGCTCATCTCAGCCTCCTGGATGTGCTGGTCACCTAGAACATATGGCCCTGAAAACAGAGGGTCCAGCCATTGCCACTTCACTCTTATCTGTCCCCATACTGTCCGTCCCATCACCATCCATCCTTCCCCAATCTACCCCTTCCATCCCCTCCATTTCCAGCCCCTTACCACATCTATCCCACCATCCCTAACACCCCACAGTCCATGTCTCCACAGTCCATCTCCCCAGGGTCCCTCCTGCCACCCCCACCCCTTCACTGTCCATCCTGCCACTCTCCACCTTGTCTTTGTCATCGTTCCCCCCACCCACCCACTGTGCTTTTGGTGCCTGACTGCTTCCCCCTCTCCTTGAATGAGCAAAAAGGACACACTGGGGACAGTCACCCTCCCAGAGCTTGGAGGGGGAGTCAACTGAGGGTAAATGTGATGAAGTGCCCTATGTCTGCCATACCTGCCTCCTTGACCAGCCCCTATGCCATTTTCCATATGCAAGTATAATTGGTGGCATCTCAGGCGTGGCCTCAATAGACACCAAGGACAAGCATTGTCTTTCCTCTTACTTGTATGAGACTGAACTCCTGAACTGGCACAGTGGGTGTCCCATGCTGGGCACAGATCAAGATGCTTCAAGGGTTAGCATGGTAGACGTATGGACTAAGAACCCTGTGGCGTGCAATCCCTCATGCCCTTCATACAGGGGAGCACCCAGGACTCTAAGAGAGATCAGTTCCGTTGCCAACAACAGCTGGGTGCCCAGTGTTTGGCACCTGAGGGCCTCAGACAATCTATTGTTTAGAAGCTTTCACTTCCAAGAACAAAAGCCTTCCTGCCTCCGCCTCTGTCCCTTCAAAGAGCACCATCTCGATATCATTTCTGATACCTGGACATTTCAGCCATCAGTCACTAGGTGCTGTTCCGGGAAAAAGCAATATTCTTTGACAAATAAGCCATTTACCGAGCAGTTTAAACGACACTGCAGAGTGACACTACAAACCAGTGTGCCTTTTCACTGAGTAACAGTCAGAGCCCCAGATAAAGAGGGCAGATCTCACGTGACTCAGCAGCCCTGTGTAAACAGCCTCCGGAAGAGGCTGGCTCTCTGGTCAGAGAGTCCTGATCTGCCCCATCTTTTCCCAGGCAGTTCCCATCCCATGTCCTTAGGGGTTTTCTTGAACACTTTCCATTCCTTAACCATTGTCCCTCTTGCTACTTATGTAACAGCCTGGGGCCATCATGTCCTGCCTTCACAGGGGTTCCCAGGAGGCAGATGTGTGGGCTAGCAGGAAGAAAGGCCTGTTTCTTATTGACAGAGCCCTAGTATGTGTCATAGAACTTCAAAGATGTGGGGCCAGATTGGGCAGGCAACATCAAACGCCTCTGACTGACGCTAAGTAAACTTTGTATTCTGACATACAAGTTCTTATCTGTTTGGTTCCAGACTTGAGAGCAGGACACTGTCCCTAACCAAATCGCATTGTTTCCCTTGCAGCTGCCAGCCTGGAAAAACATCAGGGCACAAAGCGGGAAGGGGGAGACAGGGAGAGACAGAGACAGGGAGAGACAGGCACACAGAGAGATAGGCACAGAGAGACACATGTTTTGTTAGTTCCTAAGCAACACAATAATGTCAAGAAGAGAGTTCTAGGAAAAGGAGGGGGCATTCCCTATACTTCTGATGGAGACCACTCACTAATCCCAATATTTACCTTTTAATAAAAATATTAACATTCTAAAGTTGCATAAAGCCTGTGTCCCCAGCATTCACACATTGTCACTGCGCTCTGCACTGTCACCGAGCCACTGCCTCTCTGATAAAGACTCACTTTTTAATAAGGCTAAATCAATGGTTTGATTATATCTAAATTCAAACAGTGAAACAATTTCCAGATTTTAAAGAAATTAAAGATGCATTTATTCTTAAAATTGTGGTCACTTTGGATTATCTGCTTTTTCCATTATTGTTTTTTTTTTTTTAAATCTTTAAAATGTGTTTCATTTTAGTGTAGCTAGAACATAATAACATCTCCCCAAACCGAGAAGCAGAGAGAGTAGGCTGGGGCATCTTTCTGTCAAAGCCTGTGTCCCGTTCCTTCCTCTGTATGGGTTTGTCTCAAAGCACCTAACTATTGCTTTGGAAGACACAGGCAGGCATCTCTCCTGAGCATGGAAGGAAATTGCTTATACATCAGAGATGGCCTTCCTGTATGAGGGACATGTTAGCCTACTCAGACAGCAAGCCCTTTTGAGGCATCGCTGTGGGGAATCTGTCCGGGACAGAATATGACTCCAGTCTGCCTGCCTTAGGGCTCAGCCCCTGGAGCCTGTGGAAGCATGGCTGCCCACCTCACCTGGCAACCTCCACCGGTGAACCTGTTCCAGGGTCCAGGTGCACACTAACTTCCTTCTATATCCATTATAGACAGATGTTACCCATATCAGGAGAAACCAACACACGTCTTAGAGACCAGAGGTTCTCAGCCCGTGGAGAGACAGGGACACTGGAGCCCTGCTTGCCTCAGTGGTCCAAAGTCTGCTGAATCCATGGCAGTTGGCAGTTTGTTAGAAATGTGAAATTTCAGGCTCTGCCCCCAAACAAGCTTGATTCAAACCTGTATCTCAACAAGGTTGTCAGGGGGACTGAGATCCCCACCTGCTCTCCGACCCAAGGTTCTAGAGATGACCTGAAATGATATCCCCGGGTGTATGTCCCCAATGTCTCTGCTGTGTCCTAGGCCCAAAAACAAACCATGTGGCCCTGAAGAACTTTCAGCATCAGGTGAACTAACACTGAAATTCTGGCCTCTTTGTAGTCAGCAATGGTTATGGGCCGGTGAGGGATGGCCTAAAGGGACACAAGGACTCTGAACATGTGGGATGTTCTTGGTACTAACGTTCCTTCAGGGAGCCTGGGCTACTGCTCAGGCTCTGTGTTTCTGTTGCCCTTCCCTGTTCCTGTTCCCTAGAGCCATGTTTCTACACTGGAAACTGCCCCTGCCTCCTCCCTGCTTCCCAAAGTTCATCGTCTAAGGCATTCGCAAAGTGGGGCTTTCCTGACACCACCAGGCCCTTCTGGTTCTCAGCACACCTACTCTAACTCCGCCCCTCCCAAGACCCCAAGTTACATCATTGTCCCCTGTCACAGGCTGGTCCCCCTCCCTAAGAAGATATATGAGGCTTTAGGTGAGGGTCTATGGTGTAGCACAGGTGCTAGAGTGTATCTAGCTAGAGTGTCTAGCATTGCACAAAGCTTTGAGCTCAACCCACAACACCAAATAAAGCTGGGGGGGTACCAATCCTTCATGCCAGCATTTGGGACATGTATACAGAGGATCAGAATTTCAAGGTCATCCTGAGCTTTACAGTAAGTTTTAGGCCAACCTAAGATATATGAGATCCTGTCAAAAAGATATAAAAGGAGACAGGTGCACACACACACACACACACACACACACACACACACACACACACGCGCTCGACACACACACATCTGGTTGAATCACATCAAAATAATTCTCATAAGTACCTTTAAATGTCATTCAAAAGAGTCCTCTATTGTACAGGTAGAGGCAGGGTTGAGCGAGTGCTTCTATTTAATATTAGCTTATGAAGGCCACGTCTTTACAGGCAAAAGTAAGCAGAATATTGAAGCACTCCATCTATTCTGGGAAGCAATTACTAAACCAAAAACCTATAATTGGAAGACACAAGCATTTAAGGACTAATTTATTTAGCATATTCTGCTGTCAAGCCTGATAGTGTTAATTATCAGAGGCTGACATTAACTTTGGTTTCTGACAGAGTTATTTTATAGTATCTTTCCCTCCATGCTTTCATAAAAGAAGTTAGTTCACTTTGATCCACCCATTCTCATTAGGTGGGTCTCCTGGTGACAAGGAAGAGGGGTGGGGTCAGTGTTGTGGGAATGCTGCCCCTCCCCTGCCTCTGGTGGCAAAGGGAATGGCTAGATGGCTGAGGTTCATGAGATCATTTCACCTCCCTCATGCCATTTGACCAATTCATTTTTGGCTTACTAGATTAAAAAAAAAAAAATGGACAAGTGCCCAGAGTACTCACAGGCCAGATGACACTCACCCGGTGACCCAGGGATCCTCGTTGAATTACTGAGGCCAAAGAAAGGGTCCATGCTGGTCAAGAGACCAGGATAGCAAATGGTCTTCTATCCTGGGCAGCGAGCGAGCATGGCTGCCTCCATGGATTCCCCTTTGAGAGGCACAGAAAACTGCAGCCTTGTTTTCAGCTGGGACATAGGACACAGGACATAGGGCTCAGGACAGAGAATACAGGACATAGGACACAGAATTCAGGACAGAGGACACAGAACTCAGGACACAGGACACAGGACAGAGGACACAGGACACAGGACAGAGAATACAGGACACAGGACAGAGGACACAGGACACAGGACAGAGAATACAGGACACAGGACAGAGGACAGAGAATACAGGACACAGGACAGAGGACACAGGACACAGGACAGAGGACACAGGACACAGGACACAGGACACAGGACACAGAACTCAGGACAGAAGATACAGGACACAGGGCACAGGACAGAGATTATAGGACACAGGACTCAGGACAGAGGATGCAGGACAGAGGACACAGGATACAGGGCACAGGACACAGGACACAAGACACAGGACAGAGGGCACAGGACACAGGACACAGGACACAGGCCTGATGAAACAGGACACAGGATACAGGACAGAATTGGAGCTCCAGAGCTGTGGTCTTTTGGGCCTGGGTTGTTGAACTGTCCTGGAGGGAAAGACAAGCATTCAGTTCTTTCAAGTGGTGTGCAGTTAGAAAACCATGGCCATTGTCGTCAGTGCCTACTATGTGCCATGTACTTCACAGGCAACAAGTCTTTAAATGTTAACAGTAGTACTGTGCTAAGGGTTAGCAAGTATTTTAGTTATTTTCTCACCCCTGAAGGAAAATGCCCCCCAAAGTCACCTTGGGAAGGGGAGTTGCTTTTGGTTCCTGGGCCAAAAGCACAGTCTGTCCTGGTGAGACCCTGTGGTGGTAGGCCTAGTCAAGGGTATGGTTTGTCACAGTGAGACTATGGTGGTAGGCCCAGGTCAAGTGTACAGTCTGTCACAGTGACACTGGGGTGGTAGGCCCAGTCAAGGGTACAGTCTGTCACAGTGACACTGGGGTGGTAGGCCCAGTCAAGGGTACAGTCTGTCACAGTGAGACTATGGTGGTAGGCCCAGTCAAGGGTACAGTCTGTCACAGTGAGACTGGGGTGGTAGGCCCAGTCAAGGGTACAGTCTGTCACAGTGAGACTGGGGTGGTAGGCCCAGGTCAAGAGTACAGTCTATCACAGTGAGACTATGGTGGTAAGCCCAGGTCAAGGGTACAGTCTGTCACAGTGAGACTGGGGAGGTAGGCCCAGTCAAGGGTACAGTCTGTCACAGTGAGACTGGGGTGGTAGGCCCAGTCAAGGGTACAGTCTGTCACAGTGAGACTATGGTGGTAGGCCCAGGTCAAGGGTACAGTCTATCACAGTGAGACTGGGGTGGTAGGCCCAGGTCAAGAGTCTATCACAGTGAGACTATGGTGGTAAGCCCAGGTCAAGGGTACAGTCTGTCACAGTGAGACTGGGGTGGTAGGCCCAGTCAAGGGTACAGTCTGTCACAGTGAGACTGGGGTGGTAGGCCCAGGTCAAGGGTACAGTCTATCACAGTGAGACTATGGTGGTAAGCCCAGGTCAAGGGTACAGTCTATCACAGTGAGACTGAGGTGGTAGGCCCAGGTCAAGAGTACAGTCTATCACAGTGAGACTATGGTGGTAAGCCCAGGTCAAGGGTACAGTCTGTCACAGTGAGACTGGGGTGGTAGGCCCAGTCAAGGGTACAGTCTATCACAGTGAGACTGGGGTGGTAGGCCCAGGTCAAGAGTACAGTCTATCACAGTGAGACTATGGTGGTAAGCCCAGGTCAAGGGTACAGTCTGTCACAGTGAGACTGGGGAGGTAGGCCCAGTCAAGGGTACAGTCTGTCACAGTGAGACTGGGGTGGTAGGCCCAGTCAAGGGTACAGTCCGTCACAGTGAGACTATGGTGGTAGGCCCAGGTCAAGGGTACAGTCTATCACAGTGAGACTGAGGTGGTAGGCCCAGGTCAAGAGTACAGTCTATCACAGTGAGACTATGGTGGTAAGCCCAGGTCAAGGGTACAGTCTGTCACAGTGAGACTGGGGTGGTAGGCCCAGTCAAGGGTACAGTCTGTCACAGTGAGACTATGGTGGTAGGCCCAGGTCAACGGTACAGTCTGTCACAGTGAGACTATGGTGGTAGGCCCAGGTCAAGGGTACAGTCTATCACAGTGAGACTGAGGTGGTAGGCCCAGGTCAAGAGTACAGTCTATCACAGTGAGACTATGGTGGTAAGCCCAGGTCAAGGGTACAGTCTGTCACAGTGAGACTGGGGTGGTAGGCCCAGGTCAAGGGTACAGTCTGTCACAGTGAGACTGAGGTGGTAGGCCCAATCAAGGGTACAGTCTGTCACAGTGAGACACTATGGTTTTGGGAACAGGAATGAAGCATCTCCTGTCAGACAACAGAGAATTAAGCTTGGCTCTCAGCTCACTTCCTCCACCTTATCCACCCTAGGAGCTGAGCCACACTCAGGACAGGATTTCCCACCTCAACCTGCTCTGGAAACTCCCTCACACACATACCCAGTGATTTGTCTCCTAGGTGACTCCAGATGTCAACCAGTATTTACCATCACAGCAAGCTTCTGTTACACAGATGAGAAAAGTGAAACTTGGTGATGTAACTGGTCTCCAGCCTTTCCACCAGTAAGCAACAGGCATGGATGCCTACACGACCCTGTGTCCAACACAATCCACTGAGCTGGCAATTGAAGGCAGTCTTCTGTGTCTGACTTGTGCTGCCTCTTCTCCTGTTTCCTGCCTCCTAGACACAACTGTGAAGGTCACCTCTCAGGTTCCCAGATCCAAATCCACTGGCTTCCTGGGGCAGACACCTTCCTGACACTTGCATTTATTGACCAAAAATCACAGCTTCAATTAACTTTCTCTGGAAGGATTTGGGTAAAATATTTTATTCTCTCAGGGGCTGGATGCTTAATTTTTTTTTTGTTCCAGCACTTAAATAATGCCACAAACTACCTCTGGTCTGTCCCATGATTAACGGAGGCGATGGCTGCCTAATGCTTTTTAGGTAGTGACTCTGCACCTCTGCTCTGACCACAGATGATCTATGTAATTGGTTTGTCTAAGTCACTGTTATATTACCTTGGGGCAAAATTACTCATTTCTTGCTTCTAAGACCTAGTAATTTATATGCTGAAACATGTAATAATCTATTATACCAAATATCCACTCATATTTGAAAAAAGAAAAGAGCTTCCTGCCAAGAATAACAGCTGTGGACACAGAAAATAAGTACAGGTGACTTAGGAGGTCCCACGTGGCTGCTAGAGGAAAGCATGGCAGAGAAAAGAAGGAAGTGGGCTGGGTAAATATTAGGAAAGGCTTTTAAAAGCAGCCTCGATCACTGGATCCCGAGGGTGTAACTTACCAAAAAGGAGTGTCCTAACGATGCTTAATATTGATACAGCATTTACAGTGTGACAGGCAGGTGATGAGGATGATGGTTTTCAGGAGATGAGCTGGTGGACACATGATAAGCTGAGCTCATGGCTTCAGACCAAAGGGCTCTGGAACCACAAGAACTCTGGGCAGCAGAGCTGAAAATATAGGAAAACAACTTCTCCAGGCTGGGTGTACACAGGTACTTGCACGTGCACACACACACAGACACACAGAGACAGACAGACAGACACACACACACACACACACACACACACACATAGACAGACAGACACACACACTCACACACACACATAGACAAACAGTCACACACAGAGACAGACAAACACACACACACAGAGACAGACACACATATATACACAGAGAAAGACACACACAGAGTCAGACAGATACACACACACACACACAGACAGACATATACACACAAAGACACACACACAGAGACAGACAGACACACACAGACAGACACTCATAGAGACAGACAGACAGACACAGAGACAGAGAGACAGACACACATAAAGAAAGACACACAGACATACAGAGACAAACAGACACACACACACACACACACACACACACACACCAAGCAAGACAGTGGTACACATAGGTTGTGAAAAGCTAAAACCTTGGAGCCTGCTGACAGCTGAAAGCATCCACCTCCCTGGAGTTCTCAGGCCACAGGAACAGTGCCTTCCTAGTAGTGACAGTTTTTGCAAGGCCTGGGACAGTTAGCAGAACCCACTCCTGTCCCTTTGTCCTCCTTGACCCACAGTTCTATGGTCTGAGCAGCGGTGCTCAGCCTCAGCACAGACTAGAAATGTTCCCAGTGCTGGTGCAGCCTGCCAGGTTTGAAGCTGAGTGTCAGTGTGTGCAACATCCAGAGGCCCACCTTGTCTGAAGCTGAGCATCAGTGTGTATGTGCAAAGCCATGCTATGCACTGTGCAGAGCTCCAGTCTCCCTCTTACATGTCTCATGGAGTTAGTCAGGCTGAAGGACATCATACTGTGACTTTAACCAGCCACCTGGCACGGGCACATGCTCCATAAATCTTAGTTCCCTTCCCCTGTGGTTCAGATGCTGTCCTTCTGACCATTCCATCTTCCATTGGGACATAACTAACAACAGCTGGGAAATACCTGGGAAGCTATATTTCATCCCACATGTCCCTGAAAGTGAGTCTTCTGTCCCCCGCACTCTTCCTTTCCTTTCCTTTCATCTCTGGGGAAATCTGGACACCAGAAGGCTGGCTACCCAGACCCCAAAGTATCTGTGCTGGCAGGCCCGGAATTTTCCCATTTGCAGAACTGAGCATCCACATCCTAGGAAACCCTTCATCCCAGGAAACCAAGGCAGCTATGTGCAGGTAGCATCACCACCAGACACTGGCTTATCACCTCTCATATCTGCAAATCATGGCAAAGAACTTCAATAAAGCAGTGGGGGCAGGGACAAACCAGGAAACAAAGGGATCATATGGCTCAGAAGCTGGGTGTTCTTATCAGGCAGCGGAAAAGGGCACGTGGAGCCATCCTGCACATGAGACATGCTCTCCCAGCCACTCCAAATGTTGGACGCGAAGGGCAGACAGTAGGAGAAATTCAAAGGTGCCTACTTCTTACCAAGAGGACTCAGGACTGCCTTCCATCTGGAGGACAGGAAGATGGAAACACACACCTTGGTGAGAGTTTGCTTCCACGTTATTCACTGAGATCAATGACTCCCACTCGGAGTAAAGCTCAGTACCCTTGTGGCACAGAGGACAAAGCCCAGACTTAAGAATCAGGCAGACATTGGGGGAACCCCACTGTACCACACTTATAGGTCCCAGAGAGGAGCTAACTAACTGCTCTATGCCTAGAGTTCCTGCAAAAAATCATACAGCTTGCCTTGGATTGTTATGAAGGAATGATAAAAATAATCTGTGTGAAATGACTAAGCCAGCTTTCATTTCCGGCACTATAGACAATCAGATTGCTGGAAGACACTCCCAATATGAAACACCTAGAAAATGCTGAATAGATTATACTGAAGAGTCTTTGAAAAGTAATAACTGGGTTTATAAGACAGTGAGGGAAATTTCCAGGGACCCAAAACAGAACCCCTGAGCTGACACTGCAGCAGCTGGCAGGGGTGGGGAGGGGGAAGGGGCTGCTGGATCTGGCCATGCAAGGGCTTGGGTGCAAATGTCCTCCTGATGTGCAGTGAGGGCCAAGCCGCCCTTCCCCGCCACAGACACTGAGAGCCATGACTACTGCCCCAGACAGTCTGCACTCAGAAAGCCAGCTCAGAAAAAGCTGCCTGATGTGATTGATGCTTCAGAAAAGGAACAAAGAAAAGAGACCCTGTTGTAACTCTTGAGGGCCAGTGTGCCTTTGAATGAGTTTGAGTTCTGTTATTCTGGATATGTGAACAGAAAGTTAATGTGGAAAGTGATCAGGCCCCATACCCCTAGCGTGCTCGGCAGAGACAAATGAAAACTTTTCTCTAGAAGCAGAAAGACCTCCTCAAGCTGGAAAAGATCCTCAGACAATGCCCACTCATCATACAAGACTCTCCAAATTTATGAAGAAGCAATCCACAGTGAGCAAGAGCTGATAAGCCAAGGTGCCAACCCTGGGACTGTCCACTCAAGATACCAGGGTTAAGGTGCAAAATAATGTTAGGATGAAGCCCCATGAAATAAGCAACAGGAAAAAACTTCTGCGAGTGAAACTGACCAACAGTCTTGACACAGCTGAAGAGAGAATCAGGAAACTGAAAAGTGGGCCCCAGGATGAAAACTCTGGAGCAACCAAATAGTGACATTAGCTAGGGGACAACAACACTGTGGGGTAGATAGGATATAGAGAAACACCAAATACAGATTAAGGTATAAGGATAATCTAGTGAGAATTCCAGAAGAAGAGAAAAAAAGCAAGATTCAAAGAAACAAAGGCTAAATTTGGATTCAGCCTGTGAGCCCTGAGCTGAGTGCGAAAAGTAAATTAGTACTTTAGCATGTTGCTGTGAAGTTGCAGAACACACACACACATATACACAATCACAGACACACATATCCCAAGCACACACATTCAGAGGCATAACACATACACACACATACATACCCCCACACAGACAAATGTGTACATACACACATAATACACATATACAGACACACATGCACACATATGCATGCACAGTCACAGATATACACACAAACATACACATACATATACACACATACAAACACATGAATAAATTAAAACACAGACTTATACACAAACTCATGAACAGACAAACACACATATACACAAACTATTAAAATAATGGAGAAAACAGGTTATTTTTTGAAAATCATTGTTAGACTGACAGCAGCCATTCTAGTATTTGTTTTACAATATAGTTCTCTATCTATTTATACATAGATTTATCCACTAGTCATCTATTTTATATATTTGGTTGTGAGCCTAGCCTTCAACAGTTGAGCCATCTCTCTAGCCCCATTAATCATCTATTTTATGTTATTATTTTATTTGGAGGTCTTGTGTGTATATGCAGGAGTGTGTGTGTGTGTGTGTGTGTGTGTGTGTGTGTGTTGAATGTATGCATATATCTCAAAGAAAGTTCTAACTATCTCCACACTTCCTCCTGGATGTCTTAGTTCAGGTAGATGTGTAGTGGCAACTCTTTGTGGCTTTAATTTGCATGTCTCTGATAACCAATATCAGCAAACATGTTCTTGCAAACTTACTGTTCATTATATATCTTCTTCAGTGGAGTATCTATTGGGTCTTTTGCTGATAACACACTTTTGTACAGCAATAAAATATCACAGAAAGCAGCAGGATAATATTTCATCCGTCAGAGTCCAATCAAGAAATTGAAGGCAAACCTGTAAGTCAGACAGAAAAAATTTGATACAATAAATAATTAACTAATAAAAGGTGGTCAGCCAGCAAATGGGCAAAACACAGACAGGGTAACCGTTGAGAAAGTACTACCCATTGGTTAGAGAGGACAGTGAACTGGAGAGGAAATCGGAATCTCAGAGGCAGGCACCCTGTAGCTGTGAACTGCAAACTGAGCAGCAGAAGCAATGCTTGCCATAGCAACAGAGTGCTGCCTGCTGATATGGTGGCTGACTGGCCACTGCTGATCCAGGGTTGTTGAGATTCGAGCTCTAATGTGGCCATGACAAAGCTGACTGGAGGAGGGCAAAGATGAACTAGGAACTATGCAACCACAACAAAAGGAAAGGGTTCCCTTTTCCTGCCTCCTGTCCCAGCCTCCCAGCATCCTCTAGCCCTCTCCATTGGCTGAGCCTGAGGGTAGGGAGAAGTACAGTCTACAGAGTTCAGGTCCAGTGTCACAACTGAGAGAAGAGGATTTCAGGAGTAGGCATAAGTATTTTAAAGCTCCTTGGGAGAAAAATAGAACCCAAACTTCTATACCAGTTAACCTATCACTCAAGAGTGAAGGTACAGTGATGACTAATGCACCCTACGAGCCGAGACTTCTATACCCAGTTAACCTATCACTCCAGAGTGAAGGCACAATGGTGACTAAAAATGAGGGGCTTTATAATCATATAAAACTCAGAGGGGAAAGTATATAGCATATAGGTAAGCTTGGATTTTTCACACCATCAGAACTGTGAATTTATTACTAGGAATCCCTCCGTGCAAGAATCACTAAAATTGTTCTTCTTGGAAAGGATATTAAAACAATAAAAATAAAACATAAGAAAAATGATAACCAACAGAATTGACAAACTTGCAAGTAAGTGACAAGAAAATAGGAAAATATGAATAAGCAGAAAGAACAATATGGTTTAATAATGATGTGAAATGATGGCTAGTCTGAAGTATAAAAGCAAAGGGTAGTTAAATATGACAATATGGAAAAATGGTGGCAGTTTAAATGTTCCGTGATTCTTTCATTTTGTAGTAGTGCAGATCAAAAATGGCTTAAAAATCCAGACAGCTGTCTATCACTCCTTTAAAACATGCAACACAATCCTGGATTATGCCTTTTGAGTCAAGTGTACATGTTACAATGTGACATTTATCACAAGAAGACAAAATAGACAATCTTAAACAGAGAGAGAATGAAGAAAGGTGATTTGAATCAGAGTGATAATAAAGAGAAAAAAGATCTTAAAATCATAAGCTGAAAGAATGAAATCTTTGAGACAAGCAATCTGAACTTATCAATAATTCTAGTAAACATAAATGAACTAAACTTCCAATGTAAAAGGCAGAGATTTTATCACTTTAAAGATTACAGCCACATTGTACGAAAGGCATAGCTAAAGTATAAGTGCATAAAAGTATCAAAATCAAAACAAAACAAAACAAAACAAAGGAGAGAAAAAGCATTTTCATTGAGCAACTAGCAAAAAGTTATGCCATACGGATATTAAACAGAGTTTAATAACTGTTTAATGGCAAAGAAGGCATTTCCTAGGTATTTTAAAAAGCAATGTAACAGGAAAGTAAGACAATTACAAATACCCAGGCATATGATAATTTGTCTAATTATATATTTATAAAAGTCAGTAGACTTTAAAGGAGAAATTGATGCATTATCCATGATGGTAAAAGTTATTATATGCATACTTTTATCTTATATAGTACTGATGAAGCAGAGAGGGAAATAAAATAAGATGTGCTGGAGGGGCTGAAGAGATGGCTCAGTAATTCAGAACTTCCTGCATTTGTAGAGGACCAGGGTTCAGTTCCCTGCACACACATGGAAGAGTTTCAACCACCTATAACTCCAGTTCCATTGAATCTGACACCTCTGAAGACCCACACTTATACATGCATACACACTCAGACACACACATATACATAACCAAATAATGAAAATAAATATTTCAAAATAATACACAGGACTCGGTGACACAACAAACTTTAAATACATATGGAAATCTACCCAGGCAACTTATAGGACATATTTATTCCATCTACACATAACAGAATTTGGTCATATAGGCTAGGCTACAAAGCACGTTTGCACAAACATCATCAAAAACTGTCATTATACATACCAAATGCATGACCTTTATGTAGGTAATTTAGAAGTTAATCTACAGGCCTTTAAATATGTTGAAACACATCTATTTCTCCACAGTGTGCAGAACACCTCCCTGATGATGTGTGAAAGTTTAAAACCTGCTGGTTCTCATACATCTCATTGACACTGACTAGCACAGGTTCTTGTCTCACAAATGGATAGAATTTGTTCAAGGACAGAGCTTAAATCAGTGGGTGAATCCTTTGATATTGAATTGTGACTCCACTTGGCTGTATCTCCAAAAGTTTCTTTCCATGAATTTGAAAGTACTTCCATCCTAAAATGATGGCGTATCATATTCTCTCTGGGCCTCATGGATGAAAATGTCCTTTTCTACCATTCAGAAGCATACCATAGTTTTCCCAGAACTGAACTTGGCAGTCTGCTCCCAGACATGCACAAGAAAAGGGGAGATGTACCTAGCCCTGGTCAGTCTGGCAATTGACTTTCATCACTAGCTATTTTTGTCATCTAGAAAGTGGATCATGCTGGTGATGGGGATGAAACCTAGGACTTTGTGCATGTCAGGCAGACACCATCAACTCAGACACATCCCCAGAAGAAACTGTTACAATTATCATTTTGGTTGGTACCCATTAACTGGCATTTCACAGGATTCAGTGTGACATGTCAAACGCCCACATGGCATGCTCTGTCTAATGGTATAATTAGTCTTTTGCCACACTGGTTGTTTGGAGACTCTAGCCTCCTTTCACAGTGCCTTTCCTAGTTTCACATGTGTGTACATGTACTTAAACATACATTCCACATATGAGAGAAAGCATGTGGTGTTGGTCTCTGCTTCTGGCTTATTTGCTTAACACAGTAATCTCTAATTCAACCATTTGCCTACAAACGTCATTATTCCATTTCTCTCAAAGGTTTACAAAATCCCAGTGTGTCTGTCCACAGCATTTCCTTTACCCATTCACCTAGTGGCGGAAGTCTGATCCAAGGCCCTAAACTGTTTCATTCTTGGGTGTTTCCAAGGACTGGAAAGGTAACATCCCCTAAGAGGAAAAATGGGCTTACTTCTTAGTTGCTCAGGATGAATTCCAAGCTCCATATCCCTCCCTCCGTGACACAAACCCATGTCATCATGAGACTGGGGTTGTGTTCATTTTGTATTACATAGGAACCAGTCACTAGCTAATTAGTTGTTTCAAACAGCAGCCATTTCTTCACTCTCTGCCCAGGTCTGAGAAGCCAGTTAAATCATGAATGGATGTGTTCTTGGGGGTAGGGTACTCTACTTGCAAGCTCATTGACAATGGAACTGATGCTCCTATTTTTCTTGTTGGCTGGCAGGAGGCTATTCTCTCAGCCAATGAAGACTGTAGGACCCCTGCCATATAGAAGCTAACGATGTAGAATTTCTTAGTATCAAATCCTCATCGACAGACAGAGAGTGAATGAGCAGGTACATTTGTGAGTGTAGGTCACTCATGAGTATGAAGGCCAGAGAACAACCCTGGGCTCATTCTCAGGGACATGCTCTCGGAAACAGTTTTCCCATTGGTCTGGAGCTCACCAATGGCTAGACTGCCTGGATGGTGAACCCCAATATCTTCTGTCTGTCTCCCCAGAACTGGGATTATAAGCTTACACCAGCTTCCTGAAATGATTTTAGTCTGATTTCTCTACCTCTGACCCTTGGAAATTTAAAGAGACCACATGATTATATCAGCTGCACCTGCTTAAATCTCCTCTTCAGGCTCCAGAGAGATGCAAGAGCTACACCTGCAAACCTCTGCACAGCCCAGGGATGGTGAGCCCCAGTGGAGGCACCTCAGAGGCCACTGCAGTCCTGCCAATTGCGGAGAACAAGGGCACGGTGACAGAAGTTGGCATCCCGTGGCTTGTTGTGTTAGAAGTGTCCTTTATCTCTGTCCCAAGAGCTCCATCTTCTCTGTCAGTGTCCCTGAGGCAGTGCAAGCAGTTGCTGAGGAAAGGTGAAGTCAAACCCCAAACGGGGCACAAAACATAGGCTGGAATTGAAAGACTTAGTAAGAAAACCAACAACAAAAGCCCCAACACTGTATCTAAAGCATTGTGATTTTTACACTAACTGCATGTTGACATAGCAATAATTTTAGACTATTGGGTTAAAATATTATTAAAATTTATTTCACTTGACTATTTTTGCTTCTTAAGGCAGGCTCTAGAGAAACAATACATAAATTACATCTGGAAGGCATTTTTATGATGTCCATCAGATAGTACTGGTATGATTATCCAGCTGCCTTAGTGAGTTCCTGGGAGCTAAGGCAGGGACTGTTGTCCACTAACCCCTGAGACAACAGATTATTTTCTGAGCCCATGGGATGTTCAGGTTTTGAAATCCAAAGTTATTTAGGTAGGATGTTATCTCACGGGATACACAGTCCTACTATCCCCAATGTTTGCTAATCTGCTCGTTTATTCATCCATTTTACCTAAAGGGGTGGTGCAAATAGTTTCGTTCATTAGAACCTGAGTTTGATCACCAGAACCCAGTGCTGGGAGTTGAGGAGCAGCCAGGTCCCTGGGACTCATTGGCCAGCCAGCCTTGCCAAATCAACAAGCTCTAGGTTCAGTGAGAGAACATGTCTCAAACAATTAATAGTAATAGTAATAACAACAAGGAGGAGGAGGAGAAGGTAAATAGTGTTTCCTGAGGAATGACAACCAAAGTTGACTTTGAACCCCCCCACATACATGTTCATACATGCTCACATGTATCTCCTCACACATGAACATACACACACAGAAAAAAGATTCTAATACAGGATTGAGTTCAAAGAACAGTGTTCATGTCCATTTTAGTTATCGAGGTCAGAAGATACTCTGTAAGTTCTGAGAAATGGGAGTTCTCAGTGCACAGCAGAGGGGACTTGCTCTGTCACAGACTGGGTGAGAGGCAGGTCAGGGACCTGCTGTAGACTGTTTCCTCCATGCAGCAGCAGAGTAAAGAGGCAGACACCTGAGTTCACACTACAGATAGCAGTGCATGGTTTGGCTGATGAGTCAGAGTGCTACACAAGGATGTTTGCTGCTCTGTCCTGTGTACCGCTGGAGCGTCCCTAACAGGAAATGTTTGGGACCAGAAGTACCTCAGATAACAGCAACTTCAGTTTACACTATGTGCACACATGTAATGAGACAATGTCTTAGAGCTGGTATTCAAATCTGAACATGAAATTAATTCACACTCCATGTACATCTTATACATGTGGTCTGTGTGACATTTTAGTGCCCCTGCATGTCTACTACCTGTCACATGAGGTCAAGTGTGGGATTTCCCACTTGAGTCACATTAGTGTCCACAGAGCAGCAGATCCTGGACCATTTGCAATTTTAGATTTGGATTAATTATGTTCAACCTTTGTCTTATTCTTGCTGTCCTTGGCCAAAGACGGAGGTGGGGGGGGCGTGTCAGGAAGATCCCTTAGGTCCTGCAGAGTTCCATGGGTGCTTTGTCAAAGAAGGAAGTCAAACACATGGCTACAGTGCTGCTTGTGTGCTCTCCGTGATGTAGCACTTTCACGTTTTGGCCCCGTACCCCAAACGGTAGATAATCAGGAGCTGGCGGCATCTGGATACCTACGTCTGCTCCCCACTCCCCTCCACTCCTGACAATGGCGTTTTGTGGAATCTGGAGGCAGATGCCGCAAGCTGAGGCTAAGTGGATGTGAGCAGGGGTTTGTGGCTGGCAGGTTCCCTTTCTCTCTCTACCCATGACATCTTTTTCATAACCTGAATTTCTTTAATTAAAAAACATCTGCCAACTCCTGTTATCTGCAAAGATGAGCACAGGAACTCTTGAAAAGCCCATCGGCAGAGGATACAGACAGGTGGAAGAAGAGCCTACTAAAGCCAAGCAGATGAGAAGAGGAGGGAGAGAAGCTCCCCAGTGTGTGTGTGTGTGTGTGTGTGTGTGTGTGTGTGTGTGTGTGTGTGTGTGGCGCGTGTGTGTTTGCTTGTATGATGTGTATGATGCCCATACATGTATTGGTGCATCTGTGTGTGTGTGTGTGTGTGTGTGTGTGTGTGTGTGTGTGTCTGTGTGCACGCACATTGTGCATATGAGAGTTGTCTGTGAGGTAATATGATGATGTATGTGTATAATGTCTATATAAGTGAGTGCATTAATGGTGTGTATGATATATGTATATGCATGAATGCATGTTTGTGTATTGTGTGTTTGTGTTATGTGCATGTCTCCCCACCCCCCACCCCCGCTGCCGGTCTGGGCCCACTCTTTCTTCCTCGCCACGTGAGCCCCAATAACACGCTGAGACTCTGTATTTGATACAATCTTGTTGGCCAGTTAACATCATTGTTTACCAGCTAGCTCTGTCTTAATTATTAACCCTTTTCTACTTATCTAAGTATTTCCACGTGGTCATCTTATCCGAGTGCGGCGAGCTGGCATCTTGCTTTCTCCACGCTCTCTCTGCTGACTTCTCCTAACTACTTCCTCTTTCCTCCTAGTCTCCTAGTCCCTCCTATCTTGCTTTCCCATTGGCCAAACAGTGATTTATTCATTAACCAGTATGAGAAACATATTTACAGAATAACATCTCCCATCATGTTTGTGTATGTGTGGTGTGTGTGATATGTGGTGCATGTATATGTGTATGTTATGCATATGTGTGCCTGTGTGAGATATGTGTAATATGTGTGTGGTGGGTGGCTGTGGTATTTGTATGTAACATAGGAGGCTGCAAATGGAGAGATCTTGCAATTCACACATCTAAAAATCTCACTTCTTTCTGAGTTAGAGGAAGTAGAGACCATGAACAGCATACCTCTCATATTCATGTCACAAAATGATTGGCACCTGTGATAAACCTCTGCAAACCCACAGAGGAAAGAATTCATTGTGTTTAGAATGACTTGTTTTGACTTCCAGTACACTCTGACCAGAGTAAGCCTGATTGCCTCTGTGGGAAGAGATGGCCAGATTTTGGCTGCCTTGTCTTTTGCCCCCTCAGCAATATCTAATGACTACCACTGACACTGGGACAGGGGACACGTTCTCTGGTGAGCCTATGAAGCTAATGACATAGATGACATTGTCTACTCTCATATCTTATGAGTCCATCTTCCATCATTAACCTGGGCAGGCTGTAGCACAATTAACAAATTGAAACTCCTTAGCATTCTGTAAAGAGACATGAAGGTTTGGAGAGAACAGGCCCCGCCAGAGCCCAACCCTCCCTTCCCCTCTCCTCTCCCTCTCTCCTCTCCTCTTCTCCCCCTCCCCTCCATTTAATCCCTTCCCTTCTCTTCTCTTCCCTTCCTTTTCCTTCTCTTCCCTTCTCTTCCCTCTTAGCTGTATCCTACACAGCTTAAGCATCCCACACATGTCAACACTCCATCCAAGACACCCAAGCTCCAAATACATCCTCTACTACAGCTACCCCAAGCTCTGGGACTCATGTGGACAGAGCAACCCCTGTGCCTTTGCAGACCTGGTCCATGACAGAGGCAAAGCCAATCCTATAGACACAGGGGCTTCTGACTTTCTTAACTCAGACTGTGACCTAGAAAGTGCACATGATGAGGTCGCATCTTAGAGAATGTGAGAAGGCAGCTAAGGCAAAGCCCTGTAAGTGCACGGCCATCCCGGGCCTGAGCAGTGAGATTCTCATCCAGGTACTTCTGTTGTCACAGCTTCTGTGAAGATAAAACTGCATGTCATCCTTCCCCAACAGAGAAACCCTGCTTTCTGTGTTCAGTCCCAGGGAGTGCCCCCCCATCCTGCCTCCCTTGACTAAACCTGAGCTCCATCACTGGCCCCTCAGAGCAGTAGTGAGCAGCATATGCTGCCTCAGGGTCACCTCCAGCCTGACACCACTGAGAGGACAAAGGCCCTGTGCCTGGGCAATCCCACAGCACACTCTATCATGGCTCATGGTGAAGAGGGAAACTTACTGGCCACCCTTCAAACGGTCTAGACATTGGTGGTGTTTGGTCAATTTCCTTAGTGGTCCTTAGGACAAGATTCTAAACCTGCAGCCAGAAAATCACACTCTTCTGGGGCTCCCAGCAATTATCATGGGAAGTATTTCCTTGCAGTTTCTTCATAGTCTTTTTTTCTTGGTTTTAGGAAGGAGTTTGTTATACGTTTAGATGGGAGGAAGCAGGGGCCACTCATATACAGCAAGGGCGAGCCCCAAAGATGGGTTACTCCATTTCATTTTCATATCACAGCCTTCTTTTTAAAAATATTTTATTACCTTTATTTATTTAATGTGTGTGTGTGTGTGTGTGTGTGTGTGTGTGTGTGTGTGGCATGACAGATATGTGGAGGTCAGAGTACAACTTGTATGAATCACCTCTCTCCTCTCATCATGGGGGAACTAAGTCATGTCACCAGGCCTGACAGAAAGCACCTTTTCCCACTAAGCCATCTCAATGTTCCCCAGAATGTCATCCATTAATGGGGCTTTTCTTTTTCTGCTTCCTAGACAGCTGGGATTCCTCTGTGGAAGTCTCCACAGCCCTTAAATTGTATGTGATAGCTGACACAGGGCAACAAACCTTGGCTGGTGATGTAATAGACACAAAAGTAATTTATTGTCGATGCTGTCACTTGATTTCTCTCCACTTTTCATCAAGAGATTTTAAAAAGTAAAGATAAATAAATAATAAACAAGTGCAGGTGTTAGTCATTCTCTAGAAATCTCCCCACCCTTCTCAGCCAGCTCTGCTCTCCCTCATACATTCTGGAACAGATTAAGGAGAGTGGGAAAGCTACACCAGGCTTGCTCTTGTTTTAAATATTCCAACTAAAATCTAGGTGAGGACAATGTAGTAAATTTGGAAATGAAAGCTAAATTGTGGGTCATATCCTTCAACAACAAAGACATCAAATGTCCTAATCCCACTCTAGTGGCATCTCAATGTCACAAACAAAAAGGCTGAAAAGAAAACTGAAGCCCACAGTATTGTCCCTCCTGGCCACCATAATCAGCTCCTCACATATTCCTACACCATGAAGGGATGAAGGAAAAGGGGGCAGGGGATCCAAGTTATGGTACAGAGCACATAAGTTGTTGCTTTTACTTGTAGAGAGCTAAGTGAAATGAGTTGACAAAAAGATCCAAAATAGCTCTTCTTTCTACTACTACACATGTAGGAGTAACCACACTTCATAGGACCCATCAGAGCAATTCAGCTTTATCAAAAGAAAAAGAAGAAATACTTCTATTCAAAACCAATTCTTGGGCCTCTATTGGAAAACAGTAATGACAATAGCAACACCAAAATGGCCATGTGATCCCCGAACTCCGAAGCCTATAAAATGTCGCAGCATGTCCACCCTCGGCAGAGAGAAAGAACATTCCCAACATCCTCTAGGGTTTCTACTGTGGTTCTAACTAACAGTTGCTACATCCCAAAACTTGTTTTCTTTGCATTTAAAGGACCCAGCAAGACTTTCTAGGGATATTGTCTTTGAAACGTGTTGGGTTGCAACTCCATAGTGTTGTACATGACTGTCCTCCAAGTCAAACTGTTGCCATCTTCAGGAGTCTAGCCAGGCCTTCTTGACAAAGATCATCTCAGCTGGGTTTGTTGACAGTTGACATTCCTCTGGGAAGAAGTGAGTAGAGAGGGTCATGGGACCCTCATACAGGTACTAGATACCCAGCCACTGCTCCCAGCCAGTTGTATGCAATTCTGCCCTAATTGTACCTGGTCCCTTGGGAAGAGCTAGAGGACATGGAGGAAAGGATTAGGGGAGAGGAGTCCACCTACACAGCCATGCGGAGTCATTACCCATGCTTGGTGCTTGTCCTGCAGTGTGGCTACTTTAAAATGACTGACACTCCTGTCCCTAAACACTCACCCATTGCCATGTAAGCAAGCACAATGAACTCATTGGTTCCCCCAGAGTGAGCCTTCGTAGAATTGTGCCTTGTTTTTCCATTGGGACCGTGGGAATGGCTATACATTGTTTATGTCTTCTCAAGTGAAGGAATCTTCAACACAATGAAAGCAATCTTTCATGAATAGGTGACAATAATGGTTAAGTGCTCTTTCTTGCTCCCAAGGATGGACATCCAAGAACCATTCAGTCTTTCTTTAGATGATTATTTCTATACTTAATATGTTTTTTGTTTTGTGGCTCTATCCCCAAATCGCACTCAGCAAGATTAGTCTAAAAAGGTGGGAAAGGGAGATATTTGGAGTTGTTAGTGGGGCTATATCGCCATAGACCACCTGCAAATATTATAGACCATCACTACTGCCCTTAGTTATCCTCCAAAACCTGATGCTGAGACCCTATTACTGAAGATGCCGGTTACTTGAGCCATGAGACATCAAGAAATTAAGGCCGAGAAGAGCCATCCCTACTGGCTAGCTTTCATGGTGCTGGAATGTGCTGTGCATAGTACTGGAGGAGAAAAGGAATCACCAGTATTACCTAGTTGCCAGCCCTGGAGTGTACATCAGCCAGTTTAACAGCACAGGACCCCTGGAACAATAGTGGCACAGTGTAGTAGGAGTAAGCAGCCACTTTCTGATTGAGTTTATGACCCTCTTCACAAGACAGAACTCATGCCTGACACAGTTATCAGGACCAAACCTGGGAGTAGGCAGGCCATAGGCTCTGAAGGAGAACCCACTACTACTGTTCTGCTAAATGAGATCACAGTGTTAAACCGACTCCTGGTGACCTGTGACAGCACAGAGTAGAGCACCCCTCATTCCTCATCAGAGAAGTTCTTTTAGCAGTAGGCAGCAATGAACTTAGAGACTCATGGCTGCTCAAGAAAAGAAAGAGAAGGTGGGGTTCTCAACCCTAAAAAGAGACAGCCATGCCACCCCTCCCCCCACGGCTCATGGATCATTACAAAAGAGTAAGAGAAAATATTGTAAGAGCCAAAGATCATGGGGAAACGGAAGTTGTCATGTATTACCGGTGGCAATGCAAAAATGCACCAATCTGGATGGTTGGGGGAACTTGAAAATTTCAACATATTCATGCCATATTATTCAGCAGCCAACCTTCTTGGATTTCCTCAGTGGGTTGAAAACTTAATCTGCACCATGACCCTCCTGTAGCTATTTGTTTGCAGCATTTTCATTCATAACTGCCAACACTCTGGGGCAAACATGATGTCCTTCAGCAGGTGAGTGGACACATGGTGCTACATCCTGACAACTGAATATTACTCAGTGATGAAAAAGAAGCTATCCAGCCATGAAGATACATGGTGTAACAAATGCATATTAATAAATGAAATGCATCAGACTGAATGGGCTACATGACATGTTGTTAATTATATGATATTCTACAGAAGATGAATCTGGAGAGTGACGAGATGAGCGTTTTCCAAGGGTTGGGAGGAGAGAAGAATGAACAATCAAATTTTATGTTGCACTTTATGGCTCCTGCATACATTGCATCTGTCCAAATCCACAGAAAGTAGGACAGCAGAGGGAGACCAGCGTCAAGTACAGACTCTGCATGCTGGAGGTGTAGCTTCCTTCATGGTAGCAAATATCCCATTCTGGTACTGATGCTGACCTCAGGGGATGCTTAGAACTTGTGGGTCAGAAGTATGGGAACTGCCTGCTGTAGGTCCTGCTCATCTTATTGTGAGTCCCAAATGGGTGTGATCTAGTTTAAGCCTACACAATATGTTTGAACTATGTGTTAAATGGATACACATTCACACACACGTGTGTGTATGTGTGTGTGAGAGAGGAATAGAGAGAGGAGAGACAGAGAATGAGGCAGAGAGAGTACACAGGAAAAGTAGCTTTGGAGTCCAGGACACAGACTTGTTGTGGCCAACCCTTGTGAACAACAAGAAGCAACCACCCATGGTTAACAGTCCCTGCTCACCAGTGTCCCTTCAGTGTCCCTTCCAGGCACACATCCCACCCTTTGGTGCTTGTTATGACCATGTGACCAAGTCTGGCCAATGTCACATGACTGGAAATAGCCTGTCACTTCCTGCTAAGACAATGACTCTGTGATACCCAAGCCTCCAGACCTTTTCCCCCCTTGCTGGGACCATTGTGTGAGCACATGGTGGAATGGAGAGTCTAAAACGTCACAGTCATTCAGATGCTGCTCTGGACACCAGAAGAGCAACTTTCCTGGAAAATCAGCAGCGCCCACAGTGAGTTTTGCTTGAAGAAGAATCAGATGCCATGCAGATGTCCACTGTGCTGTAGTGGCTAGGGTTCAGGGCTGTTTGCTGTTAGAGTTCAGTCTGGTCTATCCTGACTGCCACACAAGCTGAGTTCAGAGTTCAGGTTCACTGGATCCTAAATGATCCTGGAGCCCATAGGCCTCTGACTTCACACACACACACACACACACACACACACACACACACACACACCTGGACATGAGAATGCTGAGCCTACTGTTGAGCTAGTATGCATTTTGGATAAATTAGGTTTTCAGGGTTTTCTATAGTATAAGCAACACTTGAGAGGGAGTTGGAGCTTCCTGGGGAATGTGCTTTGGGGGAGAGCAGAGATGGCTGCTATCCATCACATTGGAAAGCAGAGAGATTCCCAGAGATAGATGCCTAAATAAAGGATGCGCATTAACACGGTGAGCTGTCCAAAAGTCAGGGCTAATGTTAACCAAGATGAGCATTACTGCGATTCCATCAAGGTGTCCTGCTATTTATTTAACTTTTCCATTTTCATTTTTTATTTGGGTAAGATAATTGCTTGTGATAAGCCTCGGGTGTGGAGAGCTGGTGCATACAGAGTGGCGAGGCGTGCTCCACTCCCAAACTCGGAGGCACTGGAGAAAGGAAGCGACGGATTAACATATTGAAATGATCTCAATTAAGGTCCTTTAGCAGTTTTGTTTAGAAATGAGGGCCTCTCCAAAGTGGATGGGCTACTCTTACCAGCAAGGGAAAAGCCTGTGAGGAAGGTAATGTATTTCACAGCTTGAGGAAGGATCTGAATAGATGGTCTAAGAGGTAAAAACCATTCTGCATTTCTCCCCCATCCACAGGTCTGATACCACTGGTTACCTATATATTTGGCTTCACAATGTCTACACCTGTGCCTCCTGTCACTCCTGATAATGCCAGTGCTTTGCCACTACAACCCTAAAATGAGTGTTCAACAAGCAAGATATTTCTTTGCATGGTGAATCCAGCATAGATGTGAATATCTCAATGAATACATGACAATGACCTTCAGAATCTTCTTTGTCTGCTGAGTACCTTTCCTTCTCATCTCCTGAGGCACTGTTCTACTCCTCCTATGTCCTGTCCTGAGCCCTCCAAGTGCCAAAGTAGAAGCCAATCAGCCTTCTGTAGGGCTAGGGATGTCTTGGGGTCACAGATCTCTCTCTCTCTCTCTCTCTCTCTCTCTCTCTCTCTCTCTCTCTCTCTCTCTCTCTCTCTCACACACACACACACACACACACACACACACACACACACACACGTGTCATTCACATCAAATCTCAGGAGTGACATTCTCCTATCTTTATGGAAGCTGAGGCCTGGAGACTATTTCTATGGCTGTTACTAAAGCCCACAGAGAAGGTAGGCAGGGCATTCTCACAAACTCTCCTTCCTCCTGCCCATCTTCTACGTACAGGACAAATGAAATTAATGAAAATTAAATATTGGCCCCTTTTCCATCCAACTCTGATGAGATGAAAGTTATGGGAGAACATTCGTATTTGGTATTTGAGTTAGTTCTGATTTCATTGCTCTGGCCAAATATGTGACAGGAGCAACTTAAGGAGAAAGAGTTCCATTTAGGCTCTTCATTAAGGGGCTAATAGCTGGAATTGCTCAGTCTATGGTGGTGGGAGCCTGGGATGTAAGCTGCTGCCATCTTAGCCAATCAAGAAGCAGAAGCCCTGGGCTGGGAGTAGAAAGGGACATCACCTTCAAGCTCTGTCCCCAGTGACCCACTTCTGCTAGTTAGGCTCTGTGTCTCAAAGGTTCCACAGTGTCCCAAAATAGCACCACCAGCTGGGCCCCAGTGTTCAAACACACGAGTCTGTGGGAGACGTTTCACATTGGAACTATAACTGCACTTCTGAAGATGCTTTCCCACCAAGCAGAGCCCCAAAGGGAGACATAGAACAAGGCAATATCTAAAGGATTTTGATGCTCAATCCCGTTTAGTTAAAACAATCTACAGTATGCACGACACTTTAAACCCTTCTTTGGCCAGGATGGTCTCATTTCCATCCCTTCAGACAACCCATGGCCTCTTCCTTTACCACCTAAGACTGTCTTGGCTCCAGCCATTCAGTGAAGGTCTGCCTTACACCCACAGCCTGACCCCACAGAGAACTGCCTCCCCTGGAAAGGATAACCACAGAACACACTCAACTCCAGGCTGAGCTCCGATCCTCCAGCTGGTACTATATGAGTATGTGCTTGCTGCCCAGGCTCAGCATCATCAGAGGCAGGCATTCAGCTTTGGGGTATAAGGCACAGGTACCTCATAGGGCAAGTGGGCCACATACAGGCTGAGTGGCTCTGGAGGCCCATAGAAGCACTCATACTGCCACCAGGATTGCATTTGTCTAGTCTAAAGAGACTTTATCTCTAGTTAACTGTAACTTAGATTTCCTGTGTGAGTTGTATTTGTAAAGAGTTATGAACTGGCTTAGGGTCTTGAATGAGTATTACCCAGCAGGCCTCAGGCTAAAGGCTTAGTTCCTAGAGCAAAGTGGTGGAACTTTGAAGAGGTGGATTCTGGGAAAAGGTGACGTTTCACTGGGGTGTGCTTCAGATGGGGATTGAGAGATGGAGTGTCTTTCTGCTTTTGAATTCTAGCTGCCATAGGTAGGTAGATCCCCCATGATGCACAGCTTCTCCAGGCCCCAAGGCAATGAGACCATCAGTCATGAACTGAAACCTCCAAAACCAGGAGACAAAATCATCCTTCCCTCTGTTTAAATTGATAGTCATGGGCATTTTGTTATAGTCACAATTGTCAAATGTAAAGTGGAAACAGACCGTTCCCAACCCTACCCCACCCATGCTCCGTATCTTATACACTGTTAGTATTCAGGCATATGTACTGGCCTGCCTTTGAGACAGGATATGCCCTCAGCTGTAGCCACTAAGAGCACCACCTGCGAATATTCACTACATTCCACCTCCTCTCTCTCTCTCTCTCTCTCTCTCTCTCTCTCTCTCTCTCTCTCTCTCTCTCTCTCTCTCTCTCCCTCCCCCCTCTCTCTCTCTCCTTCTCTTCTGCCACTCCTGTCCTCAGAGGCAGGTCTCCCCTCTCATGTCCCCCTTTTCCCATTTACTTTTCCTCAATAAAAACCCCTATCACATGGTGTCTTTCTCCAGAGTGTCACTTTTTAAATTACAGCACACTCCCCCTTCCCCAGATTTTCGTTATCATTTTGTCATACCTGTGTGGCTTTGCTTTCCACTGCCTGGTGGGTGTAGTCACCCACATGCCATTCCAGTGATCAGGAGGTAGAGACAGGAGACCCCAAAGCTAGTGACTAGCTAGACTAGCCAAACTGGCAAACCCTTGATTCAGGTAAGAGACCCTGCCTCAGGAAAGAAAGTGGAGAATGATGGGGAGGACACCTGACATCAACTTCTGGCCTCCACACAGGTGCACCAACTTGCAACACACACACACACACACACACACACACACACACACACACACAGGCACACACACGCAAGCACACATGCACGCATGCACGCAGAAAAGTTAATTAAGGAGAAAACGTCTAGTCCCACAAAAATAAATATATAAGGTTTAAAAGCCAAACGGGTTATAAAATAGTCTGGATGTGTTACCTTGTATATTAAGAGAGTACAGCTTAGGTCAACATTAGTAGTTAATATTGCTGACAACACTGCCCCTTAGTAGGAGTGAGGCTAAAATTGGCATTTCTTATCTATGGTTTCTGTTGCCAACACCATACACCCAGGTTAATGAAAGAAAAAAAAACTGGTGCAGGAGAATGCTGCCCCCAACTGCAGCTGCTCAAAACTTATTAGGGTCATTAAATCAAGAAACATCTAAATCACCATCACAACCAAAAACCAGGAGACATGACAGATGATGTGACAGGTGAGACAGGGATAGTAAAGGACAGTAGCTGGATCCACGTATGTGTGCCTTGGTCACAGCAGAGTCTAATGACAGATCATGTGAATTATAACCATATATTGCCCAGGAATCGATAGGAAACAGAACAGCTGTCGTGGGATGACATGTTATTCTAGAAGCTGTAGCCCACTGTTCATATTAACTTCATATCATTTCTTAACAATGTTATAATTGCTTGTTCTGGTGTTCCAGATACATCACGAGACTTGCTGGGGAGGGCAGGTTATGGGGAGCATTGTCTGTCTGTCTGTCTGCCTGTCTGCGAATGCTCATGTGGGTGTGGATGTTAGAGTGCATGTGTGCATGTAGAGGCCAGAGGACAACTTCACTGACCTGGAACTCACCAAGCACCTGGACAAAGCCAGAAACTTGGTAAGATAGAAACACCCATGAGGGTACAATATGGCCAGAGCTGAGGACCCCACCACATTGTTCCCACCCTCCACACTCACCTGAAGATGGGACAATGACTCTATAGTTCCTTGCTCTCCCCTGGCAGTAAGGGAATACAACTGCCTACAGATCCAGTGTGACTGATGAGACCAGTTAAGAGGGATTGGTCCAGGTTTGGAAACGGCTCTTCCCTCACTTAGAACACTGCGGTAAGAAAGGGCAAATGGCAGAATAAGAGTTCACTGAAGCCATCATGGGCCACGGACTGTGCTGGGCCAGCAGTGGTCACTGTAGACCAAAGCTTTGTGGCTATGACCTGGAGTGTTCATCAATAATCGTCCTTCCAAACCCTGCAATTACGTTAACTTACTTTTCTGGCTGTGAAGTAGGGGAGAGGGAAGGACAGCAGCCCGTGGCATGCCCCAGCTGAAGGCTGAGCAGCCTGTCTGGAGAACTCCGCTTGCTTTAGGCTCAGGGACAGCCTATGCAGCTGACATGACTGACAGGCCGTGTTCCAGTATCCGGATGTCAGCTTGCTCACCTCACAGAGCCCTGGCCCATGCTGCTGGTCCACTCTCCCCATTCTTTCCCCCATGATTCTCACCGTCTGCCCTGCACTTTCTCCAGCCAGTTACTACCACTCGGTGTTGGGGGTGAGAGGGCACAGGTGCCTCACTGTGCCTCAACTGGAGGTCGGAGGACGATTTTGTGGGATTGGTTATCTCCTTCTACCTTTGCATGAGTTGCAGGAATCAAGCTGAGGCTGCCAGACTTGATGGCAAGCTCCTTTACCTGCTGAGACATCTTACTGGCTCTGGATCCAATCAATCATTTCGCCCTGTGGGATTAAAACCATCACACTGATGGTCGCATCACTTCCCTTCCTTCACTACAGATGGCCACGAGTGTTTTGCAGAAACAATGCTTAATTCATGCTCTGCCGTGTCTGTCATCACCTGCTCCAACCAGTACTACTGCAACCTGTCCCTGCACGCATCTGCTTCTCATCTCACTCAGTGGGGACACCACAGGCAGAATGTGGGGTCCAATCTGGAGCCGACCTCCTAGAAAGGAGACCCCCCCAAACCCTACTCACTCTCCAACTGGAACAGCTCACGAAAAAGAAACTGCTGTGATTCAGGTCAGGCAAATGGGGAGCAGCAATAGTACCAACCACAGAGTGAGACGCTAATTTCTCTAATTGACAGGGAGCCTCCACCATTTCAGAATGTGCCGGTGTCTCTGCAAGGAAACCAGGCCAATTTATTCCACTGTTTACAATGTCACCATGCATTTTTGAAATGAGTTTTCTCTGGGCTCAATGTGAGAAACGCTGCTCCCTAGCTTCGGCAGGTGGGCGGGGGCATCAATGGGAGGCTGGATGGCTTTCTAGGACTAAAATGAGATTTTCAACAGCAGCTCCCTCAAGAAAGGAACAAAGGCAAGCAGGCCTGCCTTCCCCAAAGCTACGAGCCAGAAGAGGAGGCTGATGGGCAAGCCAGGCCTTCCTTTCCCATCTTCAGTTACTCAGCACTGCGCCCAGGGCCAAAGAGCACTTTCAGAGTGACTTCGCCTGCATAGCAGTGGTTCTGGTGACTGCCCTGTGGTGATGGAAGACTTGTGGTGTGACCTGGGGAGATGGACCAGAGGTAAAGTATGAGGACCTGAGTTAAGATCCCAATCCAGGTATGGTGTTGTACCCTTATAATGCCAGCACTGGCGAATAGAGACAGGGTGCTCCCTGAACTTCACTGAACAGCTTGCCAAATTGGTGGCAAGGCTCTGGTTCAAAAATAAAGTGGAGAGTGGTGGAGAATGACAAGAATGACACCCAACATCTAGCTCTGGCATATATGTATGTATGTACATATGTGCACACACCCCCACAAATATATACACAGCCCTGAACACACGCATACACACATACACACACACACACATACACATACATACATACAGAGAGACATACATACATACAGAGAGAGAGACATACATACATACAGAGAGAGAGACAGACATACATACATACAGAGAGGGGGGGCAGAGGGAGGCAGAGAGAGACCTGTGCTATGGGAAAGGTAGCTGATAATTTACTTCTACCCAGACACCCACTCTTCTCTGTTATACAACCATACTTCTCCTCCCAGAACCTCACCACAACCTATAAGCACTGGTGAACTTGTTTCTTTTACATCTGTCTCTCCTAGCAAAACTTCATCTCCCTAACAGCAGGAGTCCACAACAGTACCTGATGTGCAGAGTTAGGTCACATGCGGTGAGGACTGGTGTCTCCTCACTCTCACTCCAGCATCACATGACCTTGCTCTTTCCTCTTCCCAGCACACTCTATCCAAGCAGATGCCCTGCCTCAAAGCAATCTAGAGTGATCCAGGCTCCCAGAGCCACTCAGAGCTTAGTGACAGAGCGCTTGCCTAGCGTTGGGGGACCCTGTCTTCAATCCTCGGCACCAGCAATCAGTTAGTTAATTACTCACTTAAACAACATAAACTGGAGTCTTCCCGGAAAGGTCGCATCCAGTCCTCTTGCCTCTGTGAAATACAACACAGCTGGTAGCTAAAGACATGCTTTCCCATACAAAGAACAAGAGAGTGTGTTGTAGGACAGAAGAATCGTAACAAGAAGTCCTCCAACAAGCATGGCTGAGGGCCACGTGGGTGGAGGAGTCGCCCTGCAAGCTTGCCTTCCCCCTTTGCCCATTTTGCTCAGGCACACACAGCGGTCATCAGACCCCTGCTGCGGAAAACAAGGGTTCCTCAAAGGGGTGAATTCACTCCTGGGAGGCCTGATTGAGAGCTGGCCTTCCCCACTAAAGGTCCTACATCTGCCAGGAAGGGCCCCTGGGAGTTCAATGTCCCTTGGATGCACAGGTCATGTTTCACATGAGACCCAGGAGGACCAGCCTCAGCACTCTCTCAACTTTATCCTGCCTCACACCTAGATTCTTAAAAAAAAAAACAAAAACAAAAAGGAGGGTAGGAGGTAGCTGAGTTTCCAGGAGCTGTCACACTGGCAAACACTCCATCCTAACTTTCAGAGCAGCAGTGATCTGAACACCTCAGGACTGCCCCGAAGCAGGAAAACTGTAGTAAACTGTGTGCACTCCGGATCCAACTGCCTGAAACACTGTAGCCAGTCTGCACACAAACACACATCACTGTTGACCTGTGTAATTACCACTGCTCCATAGGGTTTTATGGTATGACAAATGGCTAACTTGAAACCCCTGCTCAGGCTCCTAACAGATGAAGGAAACTGGTTGGTACTGGTTTTAAGGGTCTTGGTGCTGGCCACTTCACAGGGTCATATGTCATAGCACATCGGGCATGTGCATATTCCATCTATTTGCCAGCAAACAGTGTCTCAGAGAGTCTGCCCGAGTCACACTGCACGTATGCAAAGAGTATGTCTGTAGCCAGAGTTCTACCCCTCAAATCTAAGCCCCTTCCATTATGCAAGCCATCATCAAGCCAGAGAGTCCAGCAATGCATGTGGTTCAGACCAAGCCCACCAAGGTGGGGGTGATGGTGAATGACATAGGTGTTCCCACCCTTTAAGTCTGTTTGTGCTGTGTGAAAATGAGTCAATGAACCCAGTGGATGGGGTAATCCCCTTAAGGAAGAAAAGCCTAGAGAAAACAATCTCAGCTTAAAGTCAGTGTTAAGTAATGTGTTTTCTGAGGGCCCAGAGACAGCCAGGCATCTATGTGACTGATGGAAATGACAGTGTCCCTTCTGTTATGGAACTTGGGGCATCAGTAGGTGAGGCAGAAGTGTAAACAGATGACTTTCAAACAAGAAGGGAGACAGGTACAAGTTCTCTTAACTTAGGTCAGGTGATATCCTGAAGATCAGCTGTGTTTCCAGTCACTCCGCTTACCATCCTCCTCTGGCTGCTAGGAAGCATGGTCCCGCCCTCCCCACCCCAGCCCAGCACCATCTCACAACAGGGACTATGAATACTTGCTCCCTTCTTGTCGCCTCAGTCAAGGCTTTCTATTTCTATTGTGTCACCACGATCTACTTCAGAGTCTTCCTGACAAGAGATGAGAATGTAGAACCTGATCCCGAAACCACAGGACCAGTGTCTAAAGACAAATTAATGAAATAAGCCTCCAGATGGAGCCTGCTGACCTAAGCCGATCAGCTTTTGAAAGCAAAATGCACAAATCCCTTTGAGGGAAGCCATGCGGGGCTGTCAGGTCAGGGGATGTGGGGTGCTGCTTAGAGCTATGCCCTCAGTGTGAACTTGACCATGGGATTAGCTGTGACAGTGGGCCATGATGCTGAGAGTACAGGAGAGGGTGCTGGCCATGGGGCTCAAGAGCATAGATCTTACTGAGCTTATGGTCTGCGAGCGGCAGAGACCTAGGAAGGTGGCAGCTCTTCCAATTAACTCATCCCCATGTGAATGGGAGACTCCGAGGACATTGACTGGGCACACTCACTTTGAATTCTGCTGTCACTCTGCCTATCACACCCTGAATATTCAACAAAACATTGTTTCTGACTTAACCCTGCCTTTCATTTCCCTCTGAATCTGAGGCATAAAATCGTGAAAGCTGGGAAACATGCTGTATGCGTGCGAGAGAGTGTGTGTGTGTGTGTGTGTGTGTGTGTGTGTGTGGTGTATGTGTGTTCAGGGGTGCAGAATGTCCTCTATTTTTTGAGGCAGGATCTCTCACTGAACCTGGAGCTCACTTGTGCATGGTGCTGCAGATCATCTCTGGTTTTTATTTGGGTGTTAGAGAACAAACTCAGGTCTTCATGCTGGTGTGGCAAGCATTTTATCAACTGAGATACTTCCCAAGACCCTGCATATTGACATGTCTCAGAGAGAGACAGAGACACAAATAGAGATATAGGAGAGGAGAGATGAAGGGGAAGTGACCAGTGTGTTGGGAGCCAGGAGATCAAACCTCTGGACTCCACTGTTAAGGTGATGTGTTGCCTGTACAGATAGACATGCAAAGGGTTTCTGAAGACTATTTGAATATTCACTCCTCTGCCTATCATCTTCCTTTGTAAAACTCGGACTGTGAATGAAATGTGTAAAGTCCTGCCATGGTCGTACTAAACACAGCTCCCATTTTCTTGAACAAGTCATTATGCCTTTGCATCTCCATAGGCCAGATTAGAATTGATGAGAGATGTCAGATGCACAGACAACATCCATCCCTACCGTCACAGTCTCTACCTATGGCAGACATCACTAATTGACCACAGTACTCACTCACACTGGGTATTGTTAAGAGAAGTTTTCTGCCAGTCCCAAATAACACACAGAGATGCTGTATTATATATAAAGCTGTTAGCCTGTTACTAGCATTTCTTTTTGGCTAGCTCTGTCTCAAATATTAACACATTTCTATCTATCTAAGTATTTTCACGTGGTCATATCTTACCAGAGAGAGAGCCTGGAATACTACTCTATTGGTCCTACATCTTGAAAACTCTTCCCTCTTACTTCCTCTCTCCTCCTAGTCGCCTAGTCCCACCTATCTTGCTTTCCTATTGGCCAACAGTGCTTTCTTTATTCATTAACCAATACAAGAAACATATTTACAGAATGATATCTCCTATCAGGGTATGATTGTTGTTTTAAAACTTTTTCCAGGAGAATACTCCAGACTGCCACTGCAGGGTTTCCAGACATAGAGCAGGAATTGAAGGCTGTTTTCCAATCCCTGGATGGGATCGTCTTCAAAGAACAGATCGAAGATTGTGTATGAAAGTCATGAAAAAGAGAAGTCTGCCTGCCTAAGACCTCCCATGTCATTCTGGATTCATCCTTGATCAAAACCCTGACTGGCTTTGAGATTTCACCATTCTTTGCCTCCCCACCCCCCATCCCAGGACAACAGCTGAGCTGCCCCCCACCCCCGTTGTAGCGTAATTGCAGTGATGAAGTCATGTGTGCCTAATTGCTGAATAAGCCACAAACAGAGCAACCCCACATGTAATTTCAGACTGGCAGAGACTGTAAATTATTCAACATGATAACCAAAGATGAGAGCGATGTGTGGAAGTGTGAAGAATATTCCAGGGCAACAAGAGGCTGGCTTTTAAGGAAGTGGGGTGATTCCAAAAACACTTGTATGAAGATGAAGACTGAACCTCAGTCAAAAATAAAGTGGTTTCCAAGCTGGGTCCGGAGACCTGTGTGCTCTCATTTACAGGGACTTTGGTTTCCTTGTGATATAATAAGTGACTCCAGAAGCTCATGGTCAGCCATATTCTAGAGGGAAAGGAGGGGCCTGCATGTGAGCATTAGCAATGAACATGGAATAACATGCATGGAGTTGACTGTCACAGGAGACTGTCCAGCTAAACCTCCTGACTCCCTTTCTCTGTGAATACCACAGCCATTCTGTCAGCTGCTCTGTCTTCTCTCCATCCAGGCCTACCTTTCCTTCTTGGAACACCCCAGTAAAGGACTTCCCACTGTCCCTGTGTTCCCTAGACACTGCCCCTGGACTATTGAGACATGGCCATCACATCATATGGGCAGTACCAAGCCCTGGCTTCCTGACTGTAGATCTTTCTGAATTTCCTCATTTCTCAAGGAATCCTGATCGCTGCCATAAGCCTTCCAAGGTTCCTCTACTTATGCAGGGGGAGCCTGAGCCTGTACAGGTCACTCAGGGTCCTGAAAATCACAGGGCACCATTCACCTTCAAAAACAATCTCTCTGTATCTTTCTCTCTGTGTGTCTCTAACGCTCTCTTCTCTCCTCCTAATCTCAAGTGTATGCGTGTGTGAGTATGTCTCTGTGTGTGTGTGTGTGTCTGTGTGTGTGAGTGTGGGATGTGTGAATGTGTGTGTGTGTGTGTGAGTGTGTGTGAGTGTGTGTATGTATGTATGTATGTATGTATGTATGTATGTATGTATGTATGTGTGCATGCCACAGTACATGTGTGGAAGGCAAAAGACAACCCGGTGTTTGGTCCTCACTTTCCACCTTGTTAGAGGTAAGCTCTCTTTTTTGTTGTTCGATGCTACACACACCAAGCCAACTGCCCACAGGCTTCTGGGAATTCTCCTGTCTCTGGCTTCCCATCTCACCCAGGAGCGCTGGGATTAGGATGTGCATGACTGTGTCTCCTTTTACATGGGCTCTGGGGATTTGAACACTCACACTTACACAGCAGAAGTTTTATCCACCCAGTCTTCTCCCCAATTCCAAGGTTTCCTTTTGCTTGATTGGTTGGTTTCACAAGGAGTTAAACTCGGGGTTTCACGGACTGGGCAAGCACTCTAGCACGGAACCAGCCTCAGCACAGACTTCACTTTCCTCCTCTGCCCTTCACTGGCCTCCACTCATCCCAAGTGGCCTACTCACGCTTCCTGGGACACTCACCCCTCAGAGACTCTCCCACCTTGGCAGCCATATCCATAGATTTGCTGGTCAGCGATGAGTGGTTCCTTCAAGATGTTTGCATGTAAGCGGTAATGACACAGATGCATGGAAACAGGAATGCTGTTCATCTTTTTGAAGGCTTGCAAGGGTCCAGCCCTTGATGGCTCTGCGTTTTCTACCACCCATGGGAAGGCTTCTCCTGCCATGTTTCCTGTCTTCATAGCATCCTACATGGTAGCAGTAGGACTCTGTCTGTCTATAGTCAGGATAGCTTGAGGTGGGAATGGCAGAGGGGTCACTGTAGGCAAAAATCTCTCTCCATGGCTCTCTTGTCCTTTATCTCCTATAAACACCAGTGATGTTCTCTAATTTCCCAAGTTCCTTTAAAATCTATCAGAGTCACACAATTCTGATGGGTTTCACGGGACGACACCCCCTCCCCAAAGAACTAACCATTTGCTGGTCTGCCAGAAGCTTGAGAGTGGGCTCCTTCCCCTTTAACTTTTGTCCTCTAAACCCAAGGTGAAAAGAGTTTTGCTGGCACCCCCGCCAGTTGCAAACCAAACCCCCACACTCTCCCTTGCCTGCACCACCTCCAAGATGGGTCTGCTTCGGCCACTCCGAGCCCTTCTGCCCATCTGCTGTGATGGCATGGCGCCTGCTCACACGTTGGTGGGAGCCTGCGGAGGTGCCAGGCAACAATGTGTTTTGATGGGCAGCCTGCAGAAGGTGGCAGTTGCCATCTCTTGTGAGTGAAGGCCATGAGCGGTGCCAGCCCTGGCAAGCCAGGCCTCCATGTACTTTTTCACACCTGTGGACTCTGCAGTGCCAAGAGAAGTGGACCCTAGCCGGGGACAAGGAGGAGAAAGGGACCTCAGGGTCCCAGCCCCTGTGGATTCCCTTGTGCAGCAGAAGATCCCAGAGAGATTCAACCAATGAGACTCACGCCCATGTGTGCCCCTCACTGGAGTCTTCATCTTCCACACTAGTATGTGGAATTCAGGAAAGGGGGCTCAGCTGGAAGGCTGTGGCACAGGTACAATTCACATAGACATAAGCTTCACGTGCAAGCCAGAGGCGAGAGGCCAAGAGAAAGCCAGGCTGTGCTGACCCCTGGTAACATGTCCAGTTTACCAGGAGGCTTCTCCTTGTGTCCACCCATGCTGAAGAGCTACCAACAGCTCAGCTCCAGAGTCAGATGGGCCTGGTTCTAGGGCTCAGTCCAGCATACAGACAAACTGACCTTCATCAACTCACACAACTTACCTGGACCCAAGGTCTAAGTGGAGGCAGCCATGCCTGTGTCCTTGGCTTATTCCCCAAGTGAAATGAGACTTAGTAACTTAGTAGCCCTGGCAGTGCCTGACTGACCTACACAGCTGGGCACTCACCAGCTTCCCTCCCCTTTCCCGTTTCCTTTCATTCTTTATTCCATAAGAAACCAACACTAAGGCAGACATCAGTCCAGGAACAGACCTTGGGAGCTGAAGCACCCCCAGGTCAGAAGGCGGAGTAAAGGAGAAAATGGGAATAGGAAATGGGGAACTGGGACTCTCTAAGAGCCACCCCCACCCCCCACCCCGCCGCCGCCTTGGTGTCTTCATACCCTCTCCAGTTCTGCCTCCCAGGAGCAGCCTGGCCTACCAGGATCTTTCTACCCTCTCCTCCCGACTCCTCCACAACAGCTGCTCAGAAAGATAGAAATCAGCAGGGTAAAGCATCCACTAAGTTCTTGGCCTCCAGGTACCCAGCCCCAGACACTCCTGCCTGTTATTCTGCAGTATCTGCAAAGTGCCATTGTTGGTGCTGAAAAGGGACACTGACACCTGATCTTCAGCTTCGTGACCCAGGAGCAAAAAGGAGATCAAGTCATCATAAACCAAGCAGCCCAGACAGCCCCTAGCACAGGCCTAAATAAACAGCTCTGGGGAGCGGCAACCGTTAGAGCTTTGCCCTTCACCTGTGGCCAGTGCTTGCGCTTAGGCACTGACTTCATCGGGCAGGCCCTGCTCTTGCAATGAAGCTCTTCAGAGTAGGACCTACATGTGTCCCCGTGACGGGCCACACACTGGGATGTTCTTATTGACCTCGAGGGCCTTGTTTGCCCAGAAAACCTAAGTGGCTATGGAAAACTTATTTGGGCAATACTCTGACAACTGCTGGGTTTGTAGAACTCTTGGTGGCCCATAGACTCGCAGAGTCTGTGGTATTCTTGGGACAGATCTAGAAGCTGATGCCATGTGTGGGAAGAAGATCCTAACTCTGCAGCTGAAAGCAGACAGACGATCGTAATACACCAAAGCCTCTTAAGGGTCTCCCTCGAGGAACTACATGGAGGACGGAAGGAGGCAGGCACCGAGGCCACACGATATTAGAAGAAAATTCACAAGCAAAATCCTATGTGATTCCTAAGGTGGAGGAGGTGGAGAAAAGTGTGGGCTTGGATGCAGGGAACAAAGAGGAAGAAGACATCTTAGAAGTAAGGAAATTCTTGCAGGAGCTGTTCATGGCTGCCTACAATTCTCAGTGGCATTTAGGTCTCCAAAATGCCAAAGGGTTTGGCTGCCACGGTGACAAAATGCCCTGACAAAAGCAACTTGAGGGAGAAAGGACAGAGAAAGAGTCCATCTTTATGGGCAGAACAGTAAGCAGGAAAGGTATGGGGACAGGAGCAGGAGACTGGCTGCTCACTGGCTGCTTCTGTCAGGAAGCAGAGAGTAAACCGAACGTGGTGCCTGGGTATGTAACCGGAAGGCCACCTCCAGCAGCCCACTTCCTCCATCGAAGCCCCACCTTCTAAAAGTTCCATGACCTTCACACATCACCACCAGCCACACACCAAGATGCACGAGACAAGAAGGGACACTTCACATTCAAATCCTGGCATTACACAGGGAGAGTGCATGGGCTAAAACTCCCAAAACCAAGGCTTTTGGTTCACAGGAGACCCAGGAGTACTGACCTCCTAGGGACCAATAAATTCAACTCACAAAACATGTACTATTTGAGCAGTGTGGTCTCATGCCAGAGATCCATGGAGAGTTAAACACAAATGCAACCATAGCTGGAAGTTAGTTCCTGGGTCAAGATACCCTGCTCAGAACCTAAAAACTCCACTGGGGATTGGGATGGACCTGAGCAAAACATGTGAGCTCAGTTTCTTCATCTGTGAAATGGTCATGAAAACAACTCACAGTCCCAGAGCTGCTGGATGGACTATATCAGGATTACCTTGGGAAACCCTCAGGAGTATAACTCGAACATAGGGTGCATCAGCTAGGAAACACTCATCCTAAGCAGATGAGACTTTTGTAAAGTCCCTGAGACAAGTCCAAGTCACAGCAGTAAGTGGGTCTCCTAAACAATTATTGATTGGTAAAACCAAAAAATACAAGTAAAAGGCACCCCAGTAGGGAAGATAAAGCCAAGTGAGGGCCTCATTATGTCAGAATGGGGTTCACAAAAACCTGATAGGACTGGATCCTCTGTTCACATCAGCTGATGCCCCACACAGCTGTACTATGTTCAGGATCCCAGCAGCCACTGACTGAATGCCTGCTTTGCCTAAGCAAGCTGTCGGACCCAAGGAAAAATAGAACTGTCTACACCCTTCCCTGTTCCTTGCCATTACCCAGGAAGCACAGCCCCAACCTGTTCAGGCATTCCATTTTCCCAGTGGAACAACCAGCTCTGGCCCTTGTCCTGGGGTCTGAGTGTGGCTCAACAGATTTACAGCTGAGCCTCCAACAGAACTATGTGACACTCAAGACTCAACCTCTGAGCTCATGTCTTCTCTTTATATGTCAGGTAGGGAAGTTATTGGTCTCAGAATCTCACAGACTAATGCAGAGCTGCTGAGCATGCTTTGAAATCAGGAGATTCTGCTGATGGTCTACTGTGAAGCAGACACTGAGCAGGTGCAGGTAAATAGCCAGGAGTTTTGGCCTCAGGGTAATTAGGCCTCCACCTGAAGCCTCAAGTAGGAAGCTATATGTAAAGTCTAGAGTTCAGAGAGAAGGACCAACTGGGCACAAAAAGGTGTGCATAAAGCCAAGAGACTTAGGGGTAGATGATGTCCTCAGAGCAAGACCTCTTCCTCTCCACACTTACAAGTCAGAAGAAAACCTGAGAAGTGTGGTTGTAGAGCGGGAAGAAGACACAAGTCACAATGGAAGTAAAGGAGTGACAGTGATGGAAGCAGATGTGAGGCCAGCTATTTGGTTTGTTTGGTTTGTTTGGTTGTTTGTTTAGTTGCCTTGGTTATTTGTTTGGTTGATTTGGTTGGTTGATTTTTTTTTGGTTGATTAGTTGGTTTATTTGGTTGATTGGTTTGGTTGGATTGATTGGTTGGTTTATTTATTTAATTGGTTTGATTGTCTGTTAGGTTGATTTGGTTGGCTGGGTTGGGTTGATTGGTTAGTTGCTTTGCTTGGTTGGTTGGTTGGTTGGTTGGTTGGTTAGTTGGTTTGGTTTGGTTGGTGGCTTGGTTGATTTGGTTGGTTGGTTGGGTGGGTGGTTTTGGTTAGTTGGTTGGTTGGTTGGTTGGTTGGTTGTTTGGTTGATTTGGTGGGTTGTTAGAATGATTTAGTTGTTTGATGGCTAGGTTGGTTGTCTGGTTTAGTTGGTTTATGTAATAATGATGGAGAATCTCCAAATATAGTGGATTTAATAGACAAGAGGACAGAAAAAATTAGTGAGTGATTGGTTTCAGTAAGAAGTGCTACAAGACTCTAATACGAGAGAAACAATGGGTTCCTCTCTTTGTAAGAGATGCAGGCCAGGGAAGAGTCCTGGAGTATTGGAGCTCATATGACATGTTTAATTGTTGGCAAAAAAAACAGTCCAGTAAAGAGGAGAAACAACAGGAGAAAGAGAGGAGGACTCAACTTTCGTCAAGGCTCTGTTTCCTGGGTGCAGCCAGTTCACCACCAGAGAGCCCAGAGAGGTGTTGGAAGGTGGATGGGTTCAGTCCACTTAATCTTGCTCACTAGGCCAAAGGTTGAGTCCTTGGTGGAACAGTGAAACAGACACAAAGCAACATGCCTGTGGAGCTCCAGGGGACCACCAGAAGGATAGATCACTCCCAAGAACAAGGTGGCCTAGCCATCACCACAGTGATCGTGTTTTCCAGCCAGGTTCTCTTGACGGGGTGTAGCACATGAAGAGAAAGGAGTTTAACTTAACTAAGACCAGGCTTTTTCAGGCAAAATCAATTAGCACATAAATAAATAAATAAATAAATAAATAAATAAATAAATAATAATTAAGTAAATAAATAAATAAATAATATAGAAGGAGACTAAGCACTAAGATATGTGCTCAAAGAGGAAATCTGTGAAACTGAATGACAGGTTTTCTTAGAAATTCCTCATCAGTCCAGCATGAGCTGTTGTTTGCCCTCTCTGGCAGAATAAACTAGACATTATCCATCACCTCTGCTCTGTCTTTCATCTCTTCTGGTCTTCTCTTAGGTTTGGTCAGGGGAGTGAAGAAAGCATTAGTGTGAGTTGAGTTTAATAGTAAGAGAGGAAGCCTGGTGTTTGAGTATGAAATGCGCCCCCCCACACACACACACCAGACACCTGTCTCCAGCTGGTGGTGTTGTTGAGAAGGTTGTGGAACACATAGGAGATGGTGCCTCCTCCCTCATGGTGAGTCACTGGAAGTGTGTCTTGAGGTTTTGTAGCCCAGGCCTACTTCTTGTCCATCTCTGCTTCTGGACTGTGGGTACAATGGCCTCACACTCACTCCTACCACCATGGTAGACTGTAGCCCCTCAAACCATGAGCTAAGATAAACCCTTCCTTCTTGAGGCTGTTATCAGGTATTAATCAAAGCAATGGGAAAAAATAATAAGAAAGCAAGAAAAGGACACATAAAAGGAAGTCTGAGTTTCTGCCTTCCCCCGTATCCCTGCAAGAGAGGCTCATTCTGAGGGAGAAAGACGAGGAGTCCAGGAGCAGGGTGCATGCTCTCATGGGCTGTCCATGCACTCTTGAGCCACAGTGACAAAACTCCCACTATCAGGCTCCCAGGCACCACCTCTTTCACGCACTCCAAACAGGGACCTCATCCTTAATTCTTCATGTGAGAGGCAGAAACCACAGGAACTCACAGAACCTTCAGCTGTCACCATCTTCGTGTTTCCATCTGTGTCACACAGAAAATATCTCTGCTTGCGGAGTTTCATGAGGCCAGAAGGAGATCCCACATAAATAAAAGTCTAAATCAGGTTATAATCGATGCTGTCCTTGCTGCTTGGCTCCTGAGCCAGGGCAGGCAAACGCTCCCTAGCGTGAACTGCTGCCATCCCATCCTGGCATCCAGTGGTTACCGTGTGGCTGCTGTTTAGAGCTGCTGAAAAATGGGGACTGCGAATCCTTTCAGTCCCATTCACAGATTTTAAATCGCTGACTGTATGCAGGGGAGAGAATTTGGCTGTGGTGGGGAGGGGTGGTCGCTAGTACCACGCAGCTGCTACGGCTGTGAAAATTTAACCTCAAGCAGCCTAAACGTTCATTTTACAATGTACACTACTGATTACCTAATTATGTCTAAAATATAAGTCAGACACACTACAAACCCCGGGGAGTAAATTACACAGATCTGCGAGGCAGCATAGATGCAGTCATTCCAGGCTCACACTTCTGAATTATCTCCCCACCACCCTGGGAGTTTGCAAAGCTTCTCCCTTCTCTGCAAATGTACGGCAGTAGCAAACGAGTGATCCTTCTTCTCGATGTTGTGTGCCCAGTGTAGGTGAACCCATCTTCAACCCTCCATTATGGGCCCTCACCCACAGGCTCTTATCTCTGTATATATTTGAACTAAGAGATCTGCATATGCTTGATCCCAGCACAAACCTCCGCGTGACCTGATTTTGTTGCCATGGTCACCAATTAGATGAGTCCTGTTGACTGCAGAACAGTAGTCAGAGGGTTTCAGTTAAGTTCCAGAGTGGAAGAACAGTCATTTGTTCTGGTGGGTTTGTTTCACTTGTCGCCGATGCTGGTTTGTTGTTTTCTGCAGTGCTGGGGACGAAACCTGGAGTTTATGTATGTGAGGCAAGCACTGTGCCTCTTACTCAAGCAGCCTCAGCCCCCAAGTACTCACTATAGCATGTGCATACAACATGTGTGGTGTGTGTGTGTAGGTGGATACATGTGTGTATGCAGGCATTCCTGTATTGGGCTCAGAGGTCAGTCTCAGATGTCATTCCTCGAGCGCCATCCACTTTGATTTATTGGCTTGGCCTAGGACTTGCCAGTTAAGCTAAGTCGGCTGGCCAGCAGCAGGACCTCAAGGATCTATCTACCTTCACTTCCCCAGCACTGGGATCACGAGGACCTGTTACCACACCTGGCATGATTATATATGTTCTGGCAGTTTACTGGCCTGTGCCTCAGCTCCATGAACTCACTTTGTAGGTGATTTTACGTGGGTCCCCGGTCTGCCTGCAAAGAACTGGGTTCCCAAACAGAATTCTCACAAAGGGCTTGCTGGAGACAGTAATTAATGCTCTTATAGAATGGATTGCTCAGCCAGGACGTTACAGCCCTCCTCTTCCTCAGTGATGGATACATGTGTGGGTCTTACTCAGCATTCACCTCCAGCATCACTTCCTAAATGACTACCAACCCCATGAGTTCACATGGCTGCAAATGTGTAGAATGTGCCCTTTCACGCTTTCCCCCATCAGAAACAAGCCCATGTCCCCCTGATGCACTCCATGTGTTCCCTGGAGCGGGACTGTCCACTTCCTTCTGGAACTTTCCCTTTGCTTCCACAGCTTGGCTGGTACCAGGGGCCTAGCTTTCTCCTCTCATCTTTCTCAGTGCTGTCCCTGATGGACGTAATCAACCCTAACTCTGTAGCCGAGGCTGACATTAAACTCATGCCCCTCCCACTGCAGCCTCCATGTGTTGATATTAAGTGCACAAAGTGGTAGGAGACCACACCCACTTCACCCCAACACTCCAGGCTCTTGGGCTCTAAAGAAAGTTCTGGCCTTGCCCAGATATTGGCCAACCAGGCATCCCTCAGCTTCCAGCTTCCTCGTTGTGATGTGAGTCTCCATCCCTGGGTTTGCTCTGCCTGAGTCATGTGAGGACAACAGCAGCCTCCATCCCTGAGTTTTACTTCCCCTGTGTCTCATGAGGACAACTGTCAATGGATTAGCTAAGACAGAGTGACCTCACCTCAAGATCTAACTACCTGTTCAGAGTACAACGTCACAGTCACAAGGTCTTAGGGGTAAATTCCAAGAGTTACAGGTTTTATAAAATTTAGAATTCATGTATGTTGTGCCCAGTACTTATCCCCAATTGATAACTTTATAACATGTCAATGACTGCTTACAAGACTGCATTGCATGCCTTCTGTGTATTTACAAACTAAACAAAGCTTAAAAGTTTGATTTAAATTGAAACTGGGTTTATCTGAGACGTCACAAAGTAGGCACAACAGTTTCTATTCTAAATGGCTCTTAGAAGGTGCTAGACTAAAGGAGGCAGAGCCTCACTGGGAGAGTGTCCACAGGACAAAGCTTAAGGAACATGTTGAGCCTTTGCCTCACTCCCCTCCCAACAGTCTTGTGTGGTGACATTTTGTTTATGATCTAACAAATAAAGCTCGCCTGAAGGTCACAGTGCAAAACTAGCCATGGCCATTGAGGCCAGGCAGTGGCGGCACACACCTTTAATCCCAGCACTGAGGAGACAGAGGCCGACAGATCTCTGTTAGTTCAAGGCCACCCTGGGCTACATGAGATCGATCCAGTCTAAAAGAGAAACGGAGATCACACAAAGGTGATCTCAGCACTTGGGATCCCATACCTTTAATCCCAGCACTAGAGAAGAATATAAGGAGGGAGGAGACAGGAGCTCAGTGCAGCCTGAGGTCTGGTGGAGAGCAGTGCAGTCTGAGAACAGTGCAGTTGGGAGCAGTCTGAGGTTCAGTGGTTCTCCCCTTCAGTCTAAGCATTAGCAGAGATAAGAACTCTCTGGTGGCTGGCTGCTTTGCTTCTCTGATCTTCAGCTTTATCTGCCTCTGGGTTTTTGCTATTCATGCCTATTAGAACCCATGCTACAATATTACAGTGAGAAGTTCTCCAATTTACACACCTTACTTGGATGCACTATGTTGTCTTGAATCCCAAACTAGTGAGTGAGCTGACCCCCAGCTAAAACCCTGAAACAGGCAGCAGAGACAAAGTTTTCCAATTGGTCCCAGGTAGTTACCACAGTGAAGGAAATGCAAGCCACTGTGAAAATGTCTCTATGCCCACATCAGACTCTCCTAAACCTAAAGCATTAGAAGAGTCAAGAAGCTCATGACTGGGGAAGACCCCAAGGTAGCAGAGGACTAATCACACAAGTGCAATCAGGGAGGACATTAGCAAGCCAAACTGAAGATGGAGAAGCAAGACAGCAGGTGCAGAGTCATCACCAAATCTGCCAAAAAAGGGACAGACGGTCAAAAGCCTGCCTCAGGTATAAGTGTCTCCATCCACTGTTGACCTCAGCAGTATCACCCTGGTTCTCTGGATGGTCGCTCAGGGTCAGGTTGTGGGCAGTTTGAGTGTCTGTAGATTACTCCTTTCCAAATGACAACCATAAAATTCCACCCCAGGGAAAATGAAAGACAGGTGTGTCTCACAGAGTACATGCAGTGTAAGGCAATGTGTCGCACCCACCTATATAATGTTCATATATAATGAATCAAGGGTTCATAAAGCCGAAGCCAGCCAACCCTAAACCAGCCTGAACTCCAGCAGTCTGCACTATTGAAACATGCACTAACGGGTCCAGGCAGTCGCTAATGGCTAATAAGTTGGCTGCTAACAGCTTCTTAAGTGGGAGACTGGGGAGTTTCATGACTGTGCTTACTGCCACTAAAGATAAGTGAGTCTTCCTGGTCTAAGGGGGATGTGAATTGGGGCAACCATGTTTGCCCCTCAGTTAATTTATTTGGCTTTGTACACGAAGGAGCCACTGTTCAAGTTACCAATAGATTTTTCCGTTGTGAAAATCACTACCCAGTTTCCTGCCATGTTCTTCTCTGGGAGAGTTGAAAGACAGTTTACTTCTAGATGCGTAAGAAAAGCAAAAGCCTAAACTGGAGTCTCAGGGCCAACTCTTTAAAAATCAATAGGAAATAAAGGTAGAGTCTTATTTTATCTGTAGTGTGAGGTCCCCAGACACTGGCTGTCACTCTCAGGGACCAAGGCCTCACCTTCCCATATGGCTCATTGATTAAATGTATCTATCAGATGGGATATGGTGAGAGAATGCCTGGGCAAGGTTCTATGCCTCTGTGAACAGAGCTCATTTGAGTGTGGAACCTGAAAAGAAAGAAATGCAGGTGAGTAGTGGGTTACATTCAGAGATTACCAGATACATGGAGGAGGACAGAGCCAGGGAGCGTGACTCAGGAATGTTGTGTATAAAGGTGTCTTGGCAAAGGGACAATTCCTTAGGAAGGGAATTCTTGAACAAAGATCTGATGAGAGATATAAGCCAAAACACTCCAGCATGGGTGAAGGCATGTGTGAGGGAGGGCCCAGAGACAGGACAGCATCTCCATTGTTTAAGAGAAATCAAAGATGCTTATATGGTTGTGGAAAAGAGAGTAGGAGACTGGTGGGGGATCACAGAGATTTTTGGTCATTGTTGCAAGAGCAAAGCTTCTAGAAGATGAAGATTCCAAGGAGAAATATGATCCCATTCTGTGATATATATAGAAAAAAGTCTCCCAAGTTGCTTCCCAGATAGTTCTGGAGTTAATGATGACCCCCTTGCTACAACAACGTATCTGGAAACCCCACCAGCATCAATTTAAAAGAAGAAGGGATCATCTTGGCTCCATTCTTGAGGTTTGAGTCCATTGCTGAGGTTGGCCCATTGCTTTTGGCCCTAGAGGCAGAAGCTTGTGGTAGCAGATGTAGCAGAGAAGACAAGAAAGGGAGTAAGCATGTCTTCACATATGCTCAGGGCCTGTCCCCAATGACCTAACTCCCTCCTACTAAGTTTTGCTAGAGGATGGAGACCAAGCTTTCCCAGGTGAGTGTTTGAGGGGTCATGTCTTAGTCAAGGTTTATATTGCTGTAATAAAAAAAAAGTGGCCAAAAGCAACTTTTCCTCAGGGAGGAAAGGGTTTGTTCCATCAGATACTACCTGGTCCATTACTGAAGGAAGCCAAGGCAAAAACTCAGGTAGGACAGGAACCTGGAGGCAGGAACAGGAGCAGAGGGCATGAAGGCACTCTGCTTACTGGCTTGTTTGCCATGGCTTGCTCAGCCTTCATTCATAGGACCCAGGGATGGCACTGCCCCTATAGCTGGGCCCTCCCACATCAACCACTAATCAAGAAAATGCCCCACAGGCTTGCCCACAGGCCAGTCTAGCATGCATTTTCTCAGGTAAGGTTCCCTCTTCTCAAATGACTCTAGCCTGTGTCTAGTTGACAAAAACTAACCAGGACATACCATTTAGCCCACCAGAGAGAACAAATATCAGCCTGCAAAGCAGCGTGGAGTTTCACAGCATCAGACAGCAGAGGGGGAATAAGGGGCTGCAGAAACTACAGATTTTCCACCAATAACAAATTGCACTCCAGGCCACTTACTGCCACCAAATGAGCTCATATGAAAAAAAGTAAAAGCGTGTCTAGTTTTTAGCTAAAAGCAGACAGGCAACTGGGGCTAGAGAAGGCTGTGCTGTAAGAAGTCAGGGTCTGGTGACCAGCACTAGGGATCACCAGAGGAAACACTGAGGGAACGATAGGCTTACAGACAGAAGCAGGGAGCTGCAAGCTTAAGGAGATGAGAGAGCTGGGGATGAAAAGCTGGTGTTGCGGTCACTGTGTACCACACTAAGAGTGGAGTGAGGGTGTTTGAATACCAGTCATGAATCAGTGCCCCATTATAAGTAGGAACCCAAAAACAACCTGCTGACAGACCATCCAAGATAACGGAACAGAATAACTCTGCCCAGATAGGAATGAGACTAGGCACCCGCAGCTTGGTGTGAGTATAAACCAGCAAACCTGCTAATCCATTCAATGAAAGAGAGGCATCTACAGTCATAAACAAGCTGAAAATGGCAGCAGAGATCGTGGGGTGTCAGTATAGATACTGGTTAAGTAAAACATAGAAACAGTTTTCAGGTGCTAGTATAAAAGTTTGCAATGCCTGGGTAACACCTCCTGCAGGTCAGACCACTCTACAGTTCATTAAACCGTTTTTTATTTTTGTGTATGTGCACGCACTATGTCTGTGGCATGTGGTGGGTACAAGCACGTACACATGAAGGTCAAAAGAAGCTGTCTATGACTCTCCACCCTATTCCCTGAGACAGGGTCTCTACTGAACCCAGGGCTAAGCTGACATTTCTCAAGCCCACTCATCCCCTTGTCTCTGTCTATGACAGGCACACCCTCCAACTTTTATGTGGGCTCCATGGAATTGAACTCGGGTCTTCACCCTTGTGCTTAGGTGGTTTTACCCACTGAGCCATCTCTCTGGCTCCTACTGTTTATCGTTTAATACTCGAGATATAGCACTTACTGGGTCGAAGTGATAAAGGTAGCTACCAAATGTCATTATTTGATTCTGCTGACAGCCTGAGTCTCTGCTTAGAAAATAGTTGTAGGGAGTGTGCAGACTTTAGAGTTGAAGAACAAATATCCCTAGTTAAGATATCAACGAATGAATCCCCACACCCTGGTTTCTGGCTAGGAATCTGGCCAACCTTTTAATTACAGAGTAATTATTTTGAAAAGTAAAGTGCTCACTTTTTATCTAATATGTAAAGTTTGATTTCCACCTACCATGTTTTCTGACTACTGAGTTCACTCCACTTGCCTTGAAGGGTTCTACTTTCACATAAAGGATGAAAAAAAGATAAATTTTCTTTCTTTAAAGATAGAATAGTGAGCAACTTCCAAAGAAAGGTATAGGGACACCCCAGGCCACCGTTTTGTGTTGCTTTGGGTCCTCACTAGATTCACTCTTTAGCCATGGTTAAAGTGTGATCTGATGTACAGGCTCACCTTGGAAGGGCAGAAGCATGCCTAAGCCACAGCAGCATCTGTGGAAATCAGAGGACATCCTGTGGGACTCATTTCTCACCTTCCACAGAAGGGGACTGAGCTCATCAGGTACCTTTACCCGCTCGGCCATCTTACTGGTTCTGTGGAATGATTCTTAAATGTATGTCTCTCTCAATATATCCCCAAGTTGTATCATAAATTATATAGCAATCCTGTGAAGAGGATAACTTACGGAATCAAGGATATGTTATATTTTAAAGTCACTTAGAGGCAGTGTTTTGTATGCTTGTGACTTCATGCCTAGCATGATGTCACAGGGTTCTGCTGCTCACCTGGGAGGCATGACTGAGTAGTCTTTAGTTGTCCCTATCTGCTGGGTATCCTAGAAGACAGATTCCAGGATTCCTTGAAGATTCTAAAATTCAGGACTACTGAAGAAGGCACAGGGTTTCCACATCGACCACGCACATTCTCACACATCTGCTCCTGCATTTTCAGTCACCTCTGGATCATTTATAACACAAGGTAAATTCATGTGGTGTTGTTCTGGAAATGATGAAAAAAGGAAAGACTTCAGGTTGAGTTCATCACAACTTTGGAAACTACTTGGTATCCGCTATTGGTTGAATCCCCAGATGGGGTGGGGTCCACTCAGGCTAATTGGCTGCTAATTGACTAAGCCTGTGTTTTCGGTTTAAACCAAAGCCTATGGCTACTTCCTTCTCTCAGGCACTCACAACCTTTGTCACTAGACAAAAGTAGACACTGTAGTTATGATTTGGAAGTTAACAGCAGAGATCAATTAAAAAGAGATTATTGATGTCTGAAAACATACCTGAGAAAATGCACAAATACCTGGTGTGACATCATGGCTGGGATCTCAAGTCTTCACCTTCACACAGCCCCAAGGACTGGAAAATGCATGGTGTTTACATGTGAGAACCGACCTTAATGAAAGAGCCAAAACCCACTTACTAGGAACACAGTCTAAGGACAAGCCCAAACTCTACCTAGCAACTCACAAACCATGTCCCAACAGAAGTACACACACACACACACACACACACACACACACACACACACACACACACACAGCACACACAAATGCATGAATATACAATCACAAACACACACTCATGCACACACAAACACACAATATATGCATGTACACACACATGCACGCACTCACATACACACAAATAAGCACATGCATCCATGTACACACCCACTCACATACAAACTTAGACATATACATAGGCACTCATGGGCATGGGCATACCTTCCTGAGGACAGCAAAGAACCCGCAAAAAAAAAAAAAAAAAAATCACAGCATTTTACAAATGTCCTATTTTCCATTACCTGCCCCTACCTTTTTTTCTGCCCTGAATCAGTAATGGAGCTAATAAGGGTTCAAGATTGTTCTTTCTGGGGGCCAACTTTTTCTTTTCTCTGTGTCATGCTTTGTATTCAGAAAATAATTTTCTTTGCATTGTTTGCATGAAAGCTTTCCAACACCCCCAAATAATGGTGAGAAATTGGCTTTTATTTCTGAACAGGCTTTTTCAACGCACACTGTATCTCTCAGCATATCTATTCTATTAATCTGAGCCTTAATGACACAATGGGTAAGAGCAGTGTTCGGATGTGTATAAATGAAAAATTTAATAGATTTCCCTCTTAATGTAATAGAATTGGCATGCCGCGCCGGGAACAGGAGTGAAAGTAGTCACTCAGGCATTGTGTTTACATGATATTTAAATACAAGTGGCTGGGGTGTAAGCACCGTTAAGTATACCTGAAAGGGACAGTGCCTCCTAATCATTGTTTCAGCAATTGACAGTTGTTTACACAACAGCAGCACATTCACCGCTGATTTGAATAATAAACACGCTTAAATACCAGCTGGATAATAGGAGGGTAATTGAAACGTAGTTTAGGGCTCTGATTCACAGGCATGGTAGTAACACTTCCATTTGCCATACAATGCCACACTTCTGTGCAGGCGCTAAAAAAAATAAAAATAAATAAATAAATAGATTAAGGCATTGTTTCAAACACCAGGGTCTATTAAAGTTGATGAATACACACCCGGTGTATAGTCCCGCACAAGCCATGCCTGGGCACACTTGAGACTACTATTGTGTAGTGTGTTTCATCAAAGCACTAGGAAGCTATAATAGAGCCACTGGGGAGGCCCACCCTGCATTGTATCCACTAGGATAGTGGCTGGAACCCAGATACTGCCCTACCCACCAAGAGTGCATCAAGGGGCACGTGGTTCACAGGTGAAAACCCAGAGGGCCAGCCTGGGCCAGTCATAAAAGCACAGTCCCAGATGCTCTGAATCTATTGACCCACCTTAATTCAGGCCACATTTACCTCATACTGGGTGTAAGCCTGTAAGAGGCCAAACGTGGGTGTGCACTCCCACGCCTTCCTGTTTCACCAGCCCACCTCACCTCCCACCACATGGCCCTCTAAAGAGCCAGGTCGGCTGCGGTGCTGTAGTTGAGTAAACAGTGCCCTGCAGAAGTTTCATACCACCAAAGCTCTCAGACCTTAGCATCCCAGGAAGAGAGGGGTGTACTGAGAGATCCACCCAGCTGCACCTGTGGCACTCACCACACCCGTTTGGCCGTGGTCACAGTTACGTAGGTGAGCATGTAGTATTTGTTCTGCGGTCCAGGACAGGCTTGCTCCCTCTTGGTTCTGGCCAGGTCACAGAGAGCAGCCTGGATGGGGATCCTTGGAGCGGGAACTTGCTGGTTACTGGTTTCTCATGTAAGTGACTTCTCCGAGAATAAAATATATAACCCATATTTTATCCTCGTCCCATGTATCTTAATCTGTACATCTCTAAAGGGAACCTGGGTCTTACTTGGGGGAGTTACTCATGTGGCCAAATTTACCAGCCCAAATGCTGATAGGTAAATTGATCTGTCCATTTACCATGGCAGATCCAGCTCACAGGCAATTTCACACTGGCCATTCACAGCGCTGTGTCCTGAACAACAGCTTCGGGTATGCAAAGGACCTGTCATAAAGTTGCTTAATGAGCATGAAGTGAAAGCCAGAGTGACCAGGGAAGGCACTGCCTACAAGTAATACACCCATCCTGCAGCAGGCCAGGTTATCGCTGACTTGTGGAAAATCCCCCCAGGAATTAAATTATTATAGCATTTTAAATACAAGGGACTAATCTAAGGCCACAGAGCTGCACCAACCCTGTTTGTTAGTTACTAACCATCATGTTGATAGCCAATGGTAATTACCAGATCTCTGTGTGTGTGTGTGTGTGTGTCCTCTCTCTGTCTCTGTCTCTCTGTCTCTCTGTCTCTTTGTCTCTCTCTCTCTCTCTCTCTCACACACACACACACACTCCTCTCACCCTTCTCTCTCTGACTCTTCTCCCTGTCTCTCCTCCTCTCTGTGTCTCCTTTCCCCACTCCTACCCCCTCTCTCCTGTACTAGGCTGGGTAAAAGCATGTGTTTATTCCGATTCCCTTTTTGGTGACTCACCCCATACATGACAAGATAATAGGGATACTTCTGCCTCCTCTTATACCTGGCAGATCTCTGGATCCCATTAAGTGAGTGACCCAGGGAAAGGAGGAACGACCCAAAACTGGTTGTCATTCACTGCCTTTGTGAGACCCAGCCTGGCTAATTAGAGCCCCCAGCACAGCTCCCACCCTTGAGGAAAGAGCAATGCTTCTGTAATAGATGGGTGCACCTGCCACGGATGGCTAATCAAAGGCAGTCTCCCTTCAACTAAAGACACACACCCACATCCCCCAAGCCCAGGGTAAACTAAGACATCCACTTTTGATCTTCAATGCCCCGCTGGACAAGGTGGGGCCTGATGAACATGGTCCCTGACCATAGCCACCGCTGCAGTGGTGATTCTCAGCTCCTCTAGCTCCAGGGACCAAGGACGAGAGCCAACAGCCCATGGAATGAACTGACGCAGGGATACTCTCCCCGACACTTACCCCAGTGAAGCCATAGACACAAACTGCAGAGGAAGAGAAGCACAGTCACAGGCAGGAGGGCAAAGTCTCTGACCAGGCTACAGTGACACTGAGCAGGGCATGCGGGTGTGTGTGTGTGTGTGTGTGTGTGTCAGAGAGCTGCGGAGTGGTCAAGAGGTCAAGAGCATGAGCTTGCCACCAGCTCTGGGTTCTGCTCTCAGCTGAGCCTTTGACTCAGGGTTTCCTGGAACTGCTCACTGCACGGATGCCAGCACACAGTGTCCTGAGGGCATATAGGGTCTCTGTTGACCACTCATGGCACACCCCGTGTTCTCCTCCCCCACCCACACATACAGACACCACACACAACAACCCCATAGAACACAATTATCACCTTCATTCTATGTATGGTGACCTGAGGCCAGTCACATGGCAAGTAAGGCCGGGACTGGAGCTTACATAGCTGGGTACCTGACTGACACACAAGCACCCTCAGAGAAGACTCACTGAAGCTGGATTGGTTCCGCCGAATTGGATGGAACTCACATGCAGCACCGAGCTCAACTGCAGAAGACAAGGGTGTTAGGTAAAAGCCGCTGTTGTACAGTGAGAGAGAGAGGGGTGCCAGAAGCCCCACCCATCAGCTAAACCAGGGAGTGAGGGGAGATTAGAAGATAGCTTCTATCGATACCACCCAGGGGCCAGACTTCACACCCTGAAGGTGACCTGTGGAGCACTGGGTGGCTGTACTCATTAGTATATGTTCTACCCACTCAAGAAGTACTGGAAGCTAGGGAATTCTGGAGTATCTGTGAAATAAAGGCAGGAAATGGAAGGGGGCAGCCAAAAGGAGTGGGGTGGAGAGGGAAGTGGGAAGAGAACAAACAGAACGAAGCAGAAAGTGCCAACACAGATTCCACCACTCTGTTTGCTAACTCGAAACATTAATTTAGAAAACCTGTATATCACAAATAATGGTTATTATCATGTAAGAGGTATACAAAGCACATGAAATGACAGCAAATAGTGCAATATTGTAAATAAACACAATGGGAAAACGCAAGGAAAGAATGAAGAAAGAAATGCAGAGCAAACTGTGCACTAAGGGCAGCTGCACCCTGCCTGGAAAAGAGAAAGGACAGCTTGGGTCAATGACTGGGATGCTCAGACACAGTTGGAAATCCAGAGGACTCACAGGGGCCTGGAACCTGGGAAGAAACCAACTGGATTTTCTGGGAAGGCCTGAAAATGCAGAGAGCAGGACACCCCTGGCTTCTCTGTGGAGCCGGCCCAAGCCCACTTTCCCTTACCAGACCAGGGTTTGTATCCCAGATTTTTATACACCAAGGATGTATCAATAAACTAGGCGAATGACCCAAGGAGAAGGGGCAGCCGAAGGAAAACACCAGGTACGTAGTGGGCAGCGTGGAGGAGAGCTTTAAGGTGCTGACCAGCAAAGGAAGTTCGGTGGGTGCCATGCCCTTCACAAGTGCCCTGAGGTGGCAGTCAGGACTCCCACTGTCTGGTGCCACTAGCAAACAGACATCGATGGAAAACTTAGAGAAAGACAGCCACACGGAGGAGAAAGCAGAAAGCTGAGGAATGAACAAAGAATTCAAAAAAAAAAAAAAAAAAAAAAAAAAGAAAGAAAGAAAGAAAGAAAGAAAGAAAGAAAGAAAAGAAAAAAGAAACCCATGTGATGTATTTAAATGCTTGAGGTGATCCTAAAATAGTGTGCTACTTCACAATAAAATGCAGGAGGGAATTCTGGGAACTAAACACACACACATACACACACACACACACACACACACACACACACATGCACGCGCGCACACGCACATACCATATGAAATGGAAAAGACAAAACAAATTTGAAAAGTAAACTCAGTGAACTCATCTAAAATTATTTTAAAAAACAAAAAAGATATAAGACACCAGGGAAACTTATCTAAATATATCAGCAGCTTCAACACTGTCATTTCAAAGAATAGAAACAAACAGGAGACCCCACGCTGAAAGACACACACTTTCGGTAGATACATCTGTTATGGAAAGAGCGATTGAGAAAAGGAGTGTTAATGTAAAATGAATGAGAAAGGGACCAGAGATATGAAATGAATGGTAATGGGGCTATTAGCATGATCTTTTACATCTACAAGGGTTAGTAAAAGGTTCTAAAAGTTTTCATTGAGGAAAAAATGCCTATTAAAAATGAGGATTACTCTCCAACTCCCCAGAAGTAACACCCATGACATAAAACACAGGAGAGAATTATAGTGGCCTCTTGCCTCCCCAGTGAACTTGTAGTGGTGGCCACACCCTGTGGGCGTGGCTTCAGGTGACCCATTATAAGGTAGAGGAGGGGCTGGCTTGTGCTCTCTTGGGTTGCAGTGAGCATCAGAAGGGCAGAAACTACATCTTCTAGAGTAGGAAGCCACGGGGTTATTTACTCTTCTCTTTGTAAGTGTTGTCACTAATAAACAATTATCATTTATGTTGGGTCTGGTGAACTCATTTAAAGCCCACCTTCAAAGAGCAGCTTTTAAAGTCCCAAAGGAAGATATACTCACCACCCAGGATTGTTAACAAGTGTGTCATCTTCAGATATACTATGATTCTGAAAGTATCTCCCTAGTGCTGTGGATTAGGAATTACTGGAGGATCCTCTCCAGCAAGACAGGTGAATAGCATAGGAGAGTGACATGCTTACAGCACCCCAACCAACTAAAGCACAACCATTTCAGACACAATGCCTGGAGGGAGGTGCATGATAAATAAGAGATCTCATGTAGTTTGTCCCGGAGACCCTGAAGAAATTTAAGTATAAACTTAAGCAGGAAGTATAGGGGAACTTATCAAACCCTAGACCATAGTCCTACTTACTAATTACTCTGTGTTTTACTGTGAAAGAATCTATGAAATTCTGATTTTACCTTTTGTAGTTACCTCAGCCTGCTTTTCCTGGGACTCTTTTAACTCTTATTTCTGAGTTTTTGAACTGAAATGCAATCTACTTATTTTCATTAATTCTTCCTGTAGAGGGCTTCTTATTTTATCTGATTATGTAGGCATTTCGCCTACATGTGTGTCTGTGCACCTCTTGTCCCCTTAATGCCTGTGGAGGTCAGAAGAGGGAGTGACAGCCCCAGGAACTGAAGTTACAGACAGTTGAGTTGTAATGTGGGACTTGTGCACTCTAGGAAAAATTAAAAGGGGGACAAATGTTTTCAGGATTTGTTCTGGTCATTTATGCAGAGGGGGAGAAGGGTCACAGGCAGAGGGACCAGACACACAGAAGCATCAGAACACAGGAAAGAGCATTTCTCCAAACAAAGGTGTTATGTAGCATCCAACTCAACAAGTGCTATTCAGCAGCTTGTAAAGTCATGACAGATGAGCAAAATACTCATCCCCATTGTAGGGAGGGAAAGAGGATGTATAATCCTTCACACCAAGGCCCACGTTGACATAAAATGCGGGGAAGCAGCACTCCATCCACCTGTCTGAGTGGCCCATCATTAAGATGTTGAACAAACAGGGGGCTGACACCACAGAACTCTGCCGCTGGTAGGTGGTTAGTTATGTCAAGGGCAGGAGACAAAGCACTTTTCATTTGTCAGTTTGAGCTCTCCCAGTAGATAACTATGGCAACTCCTGGGTTACAACCCAACCCAAACAGGCAGCCATTATGCAGGAAGAAATAGCATATGGGTCCCATGCTGATAGCATGCCTACGGATCCAAGCCAGCTAGGTCCCAGCAAAATTCAAATGTAGACAGTTCATTTTGGTTCCATCTGTCCTCTCTGTACTTAGCACGCACCTGTTCCCAGCTCTGAGTCTCCAATGCACCACCTTTCTTCCGGGCAAGGCTCTGCTAGTGGCTCAGCCTTCTTTGGTCTTGGCTTCTGCAGCCTGGTCATCCACTCCAGATACCAGATGCTAATGGGTTAATCAACCTCCTCCAAGATAAGAAATGCAGTTTGTTCCAGACACAAGTAGCATTTTAGCAGGTGCCTTCAATGCTGAAGCAGGTGGGGTGGGTGTGTGAACACTGGGTCTGGCTAGTGGGGAAGATTCATCCCAGGACAGCAGGTTCTGCATCTGGCTGTGCCCAAGACCAAGCTCAATTGAATGTCTATACCCATCGTGTTACAGTTAGGCAGAGACACTGTAAGACAGAGAAGTCTTTGCAGGTAAGGTACCAGAAGAGGAAACCCCACCCAAGAAGATGAAATCTGTTACTCTAGAAAGCCCTCTGCACCCAAGAAGATAAAAGCAGACCTACAGTTCCCTTTCACTGCCCATTCACAGCAAACTACTCCACAGACATGCGTGAGAGCACCCAGTACCCTCTCACAATCCTTCAACAGCACTATTGAGCTTGCCACCCTGATGCTCCTTCTGTGAAAGAGGCTAAACACCGGCCTTGTCCAGGAGGCAAAGCCCACACATGTCCCCTTCCTCTGATGACCACTAAGTTTTCAAGGCTTGCTAGGAGGACCACTACAGTGGAATAAGAAGCATCATCCCATGTGTGGGCATGCTCACCTGTGCATGAATGGGTATCAGGCAACAGACAAAGGCCACACCTAAGGGGGAAGTAAGAAGAAATCAGCCTCCAAGAACCCCTCTGAGCAAGTCAGGAGTACAAGGAAGTCATGTGTGCTGCTAGCTCATGTGGACTTTGTTTTAGCTTTATCACTGTGTGGGATGCAGTGTGTGTGTGTGTGTGTGTGTGTGTGTGTGTGTGTGTGTGTGTGTGTGTGTTGCTGAGGCCCCCTTTCAACTTCTGTGGAGGAAAAGGGTCACGGGTGAAGGAAAGGGGTGTGAAGTGTGAATTGATGTTTGGTGGGATACTCATGGGAATAGGAGTCAAAGAGTGTCTTCTGGAAACAGCACCACGAAGCCATTCTCAGAAACCTCCCCACCCCCTCCCCAGGGCCCACTCCAAAACCCACCATATGCACTGCTTGGATGCTCACAGAACCCTTCTTGCTGGCTAGGTCCCTGCCCTGGTTTGTTCTAACATCACACTGCCCTTCACAGCGTTTCCTGAGCTCTTACCTAGAAACAAACACAGCAAAGCTGCTTCTTATTGCAACTACCTGCCTGCCTCTCCTGAAGAACAGGGGTGTCTGTGTCCAGACAATTCCCACCTTGCCCTGCAAGCTCCAGTACCCCGAGTCCACCAAGTTCCCTGAACCAATACACATTAGGCTCCTCCAGAATCCTAATCCAACGGGATGCTCTGAACAGGTGGTGACTAAGTAGACCTCAGCCACTCGCCTCTTCCGTGAAGTCACCTGTGAGTCTGTGCTCCCTTGGGTTGCTGCTACACGCTGCAGTTCCTGTCTGTAGTGTGCCCCTCAGTTTCCATGTCTCCAAGGCTCAATAGTAAGCTTCTCTCAAATGAGGACAGTGTCTTAGACATCCCTCAGCATCTGGGTCAAATTCTCATCAGTGGGTGATCATTGAATGATGGGGTCCTAGAAGAAATAAGTTTCTTTGTTCTCGTTGTGACTCCTCCCAGACACTGACTTCAACCCCACAGGACCCCTTCTGTCCTCGGTGCCCTCTCCTATCTTTCACCTCCCACACTGTTTGGGTGGCTTTCCCTAAGTATCTCCCACACTGGGCATACTATGCTGCACACTGGGGATAACATTTCACTTCTCCCCAAAAGCCTTTCCCAAACAACCATTCTTGTCCCATCTTTGTCCATGCTGTATCCCACCAGATAAAAGGGAGTATTTACCACTGTGCACTCTGCTCTTGAAGTTCTTTAGACCATTTTTAACCTTCTGAGATATGTGCATTTTAGATATTCATTGCACTAGGTACCTGTTCCAGAAGGACATTTTATTCAAGTGTGTCATATTGGAGCTTATGCCCCCCTCAGACCTCTGCAGTCCCCCTTTCTACCCCTCCCCATTTCCATGGGTGCCCTTTGATCCCCTGGATAGTTCACTTTAAAAAAAAATTAACCCCCGGGGTGCAAATGCTCCATTTCCCTGTCAGCTCAGGAGCCCAAGAGCAGCAACTTGTGAGTCTCCCAAAGCTTCTTGTTCCAGGAGTTCCAAGAGTGGCTGCGGGACAGGGAGGGGGCACAGCAAACGTCACCTGCTCTACGACTCACACTCAGTTTGCCAGCAATACAGACCACAGAGGACACAGTGCTGTGTTGAAACTTTCTCTTAAATTTCTTTGACAGTTGGCCAAGCAGAGACCTAGTCCATCTCAGAGATGCTCAGTGAGAGCAAAATCTTTGACAACGTGTCTGCTTTAGATAAGTAGAATTCTCTACTGAAGAATTGGGTTATACGATTTCACAGAAAATGAAATATTCTTAGCAGCCAGATGCTGCCTCTTCGCCCTTGGTGGGGATGGTTTTCTTTTTGTTTTTCTATTGAGACAGGGTCTAACAGAATAGACAAGGTTGACCTGGAACTTATTGTACACCCCAGACTAACCCTGAGCTCATAGTGGGTCTCCTTACTCAGCCTCCCAGTGCTGGTGTCGTAGGCTATGAACTACCACAGCCAACTCATACCCCATGTTCCTTGCAGTTTGCATACATTTGAAGTGTCCGGGACACTCAGTGTACCCCAAAGTACACCTGGGACTTTTATATTTTTGAGAAAGGTCACTCTTTGGGAGTTAGACAAGTTTGAAAGCCAATAAAGAAATGGAGTCGTTGATAGACAAATCCACCAAATCCAACCCCTGCTGCCACCTCCCACCAGCCTCCTACAGGGTCAGACATCCACCAGCCACTCTAAAAGGGACCTTTTTGATGTCCTGAACACAGCTGATATAAGACCCTATTTCAAGACACATGTATAAATACACATGCATACTAAATAAATAATAGAAAGGGTTAGAACCCATGAATGCAAACATTCCTCGTATTAAACACTGGGCCTGGGATTTGATTTTCCTGGACTCTTAAGATATCTCTGGGGCCCATGCCTGGCACATGGCATAGGCTCTAAAACTTGTAGTAATAATGAGTGTGAGGAAAGGACTCCACAGGTTTCATCTCAGTCCTGACCTGACTCTTCCTGTATCCCACCCTGGGCAGATCCCATCGTGCCCTCACCACCACCAGGATCTTCCAGACATAGACATCAAGCATACTTACCCTGAAGTTCTTACATATCACATATGCTCGCCTACCTGACAGATCCCAACTGGTGACTGGCTCACTGCCTTCACTCACTTGAGTGTGTCCTAAGTCCTGTCTACACTTCATAGCCTCGTCAGTCCTTCAAGCTTTAAAAAAATGCCCAAATTAAGCTGGGTGACTCAGATATTTAAGTTCCTCCAGAGTCTTAATGAATTTCACAAATATTTAACAAGCAAATTAATTTATGTAAAGATCTGTTCATATTTGATAAACTTGAAGCAATTTAATAAATTCTGTCCTGTTTTAATAAATGGTGGATTAGGGTAGCCTTCCTACAAACAGTAAATACATAAGGAAAATATTTATTATGTACCTGACTTTTCAAAGATCATGGAAAGATTATCTTTGCCATAAAGACTTGACATCACTGTGTTGTGTGTTTTTGTTGGGGAGGAGGGAGGAGAAGGGGTACATCTTCAGACCATCAACCCAGTGATGACGTCATGGACAAGATAGTGTGCTAGGGCCATTGCTAGGTGCAAACCTTCAGTACATCCAAGCACTGCAGTACTGTAAGCATTGGCTGAAAACAAGCAGTCGGGGTGCCCACTCCCTTAGCAATGGAAAGTTCCTCTAATACACATTACTCTCTCCCATGTAGAAATACATTGATTAGTAGTTATGGGTTAATAATTAAGAGAGAGCTAGCCAGTAAGAAGCCTAAGCCATCGGCTAAGCAGTTTATAATTAATATAAGCCTTTGTGTGTTTATTTGGGGCTGAAGGGTGGGGGAACAGGTGGAAAAGAAACTCATTCTACAATAGCATGCACATACATAATATTTTTAATGTTTTTAAAATCTGAGTTACATATGAAAGATGTTAGTATTTGTTCATTTGGGGTGATATTATTTATCCTTGGTGATTTTCATCTTCAAAGAAAATATTTTTAAAATGAATGATGTGAAACATATGTACATATCTACAATTGTGAGTTAAGTAAAATAAAAGTAAAAGTAAATATTTTATCATGAATAAAGGTCTAATCCATAAAGGAGACACAGTCATCACAAAACATTCACACTTATAAAAAGCCAAAGGGATTTATAAGGCAAAAAATCTATTGAGAGAGAGAGAGAGAGAGAGAGAGAGAGAGAGAGAGAGAGAGAAAAGCTGCCCTAATAATAGATTTTCACTTACATTTCAGAAGAAATCAATAGCTGAAAAGATAATAAGGATATAACAAACAGATTTGAAGATCAACATCATAAACCCAACTTAATAGTTTTGAACTTTGTAATAGAATATTGAATGTTTATACTTTTCAAATACCCTTGTAATTAGAAAACTAAACTAAAAACATGTACTAGACCACAGACAAAACTGAAAATAACTAAAGCATACAAGTGTGACAACCCTGATGGCTTGACCTCACATTAAAAGTTGGTTACCTTAGGAAAAGGTGAGAAAGACAGTTCTCTGTCTTAGTTACTTTCCCATTGCAATGATAAGACACTATGAGCAAAATAGAAGAAATAGTTTATTAAGCTCACATTTTTGAATGATGAGTCCATAACAATCATAGTGGGAGGTGGAAGCAGGCATGCATGCATGCAAGCAGGCATATCACTGGAGCAGTAGTTGAGAGTTTGTACCCAGATCCAAAAACGGGAGGCAAAGAAAGCTAACAGAGCCCACCATGGGCTTTTGAAACCTCAAAGCTCATCCCTCAGGGCCACACCTCTTCCAAGGTGTCCTCCCAAGAAGGCCACATCTCCTAATCATTCCCAAGCAGTTCCAACCATTGAGAACCAAACATTCAAATATATGAGCCTATGGGGACCATTCTCATTCAGACCACCATATCCCCGTCAACAAGTTCAGTGCCAAAAGTCACACACCTTTGACACTTACCTCAAGGGCACTCCCTCCTGTCCCGAGAGATGAGATGCCAGTGCCTTTGTGTCCATCTATGAACACAGCCTTTCCTGAGAAAGACAATGAACAGAGCTGAGTAGAGATAATTACAGTCTGAATTCATCTTGATCTATTTCCCTCTGCCCCAAGTCATCTCTTTTGCATAAGTCTAAACCCTCTCTTTCAGGGCAGGTCATAATGGTCCTTTTGCTGGCTAAGTTTCACTTCCTGTTGGTAGCATGAAAAGGGCAGCAAGAGCAAATACAAGGAGAGATGAGGGTAAGGTGATCTCCAGTAGCATGAGGAAGTGTTACCTGCAGAGCATATCGCCCCAGCCACACAGATGAAATGTCTTTGCGGCTGATTTAGCCTATTTGGTCTGGGTTTGCTAGCTATAATGAACAGTGTATGTCAGGTTTCTATGGTCATGCGTGAAATGGCAGAACAGACTCGGCTGAGCCCTCCCATAGTCCTGAGTCAGAAATAAATAGAAAAATTTATAAAGGGGAGGTGCAATTCTTCAGCTACATTGATTAAAGATGGTGAAATAAATGATTAAACTGTTTACTCCGCTGTTTCATGATGCAGATCTAACGTGCCTGTTTTGTGACCTGAGACGACTCCAACTCCACCATAAGTCAAAAAGCTTAACAAATATTAAGATAGTAAAAAAGAAAAAAATTACCTGTGCGGGATAGGTTTGACATTCCATCCACTATCACTTAGGAAGTCTAGGGCTCTAGGAACTATAGGCTGGCCTATCAGAAGACCAAGGGGACTTGTTCAGAGGAGATAGACATGGCCAAACCACCCTCTTTCAGGAAACTTCACCAAGGAAGTTTCTAGAAATTGGGGTCTATCTTTGTGCTAGGCGTGTTATGCTTTTTCAGACACTAGAAAAGTGGCTCCTGCTTCTGGGAGCCCCAGACCATATGCCGGTGGCTATCATCATGGAAATGACCCCAAGATACCCAACTCAATTGGAGCTATGCTGTTTGGGAGAAGAGTTTCCTACAGGTGCAGATTCATGAGCTTGGCTTGTGAGTCCTCAAATGATAGAGCCTTTCCATCCAAAGTGGCAAACTTAAGAGGGCGAAGGTCAGAGCCCATCCTCTTTCCTCATTACAGGCAGACCCTGGGAGTCAGCTGTGGCCAATGATCTAGTAAAAATGATCTACTATCCATCTTATCTAGTCCCGAGGGGAAAACTACAGCCCATGATCTAGGAGAATCCCTGGAGAGATGGAGTAGGAAGAAGGAGCCCTGGGCTTCTTCCTATCTCATTCTTGAAAAGCCAGCTGTGATGAGTGACTTCACTGACTGAAAATATAAGCAAGATTTCATGGAAAGAGAAACTGCCATGCTTATTTTATAGATGCCAAAACCAATGTCCAGAGAAAATGCCAGCAGGCTAAGTTTATAACCAAGTTATAGGAATTTCAAAGAAGAAACCGGTTGCATGTGTGATGGTTACATTATTGACAGGATCTTGAATCACCTTGAAGACGGATCTCTGAACAGATCTGTGAGGTGTCTTTCAGCTTAGGTTAACTGCAATGGGAACACCCATCCTAAATGTGGGCACCATTATCCCATAAGCTGGGTTCCCAAACTGAATAAGAAAATTGAAGTGAGCTGAGCACCAGTATTTAGTGCTCTCTGTGTTCAATGGAGGCAATGTGACCAACTGTCTTATGTTCCTAGAACCATTATGGTGGGCCCTTCCCACCATAATGGACTGTGAGACATAAGAAGCGCTTCATTCCTTATGTTGCAAAATGGAGACAGGATTCCCGGACACTGGGCACCTAGCCTGGCCTACTTGCCAAAGTTCAAGGCCAATGAATGACCCTGTCTCAAGCAAACAATGGAAGGCGCCTGAGAAATGACACTCAAAGTTGCCTTCTCCTCACATGTGTCTGTGTCCACAGCCATGCGTGTATCCATGTGAGCATGTGTGCACAGACGTGCATTCATCTACACATAAAAAGGAATAAAGAACAGAAAGATGAACAATAGAAAAGTCGGATCCTGGGCATTGACATTAGAAAAGTGACTAAATGTAAGAAGGAGGAGGAGGAGTTTTCAAGTGGTCAAATTCCTAAGTCACAGGCACCATGTAGCCACCACATCATTCCCTACAGTGCAGGGTTATGAGTTCATCCAAATGGTATGATCTAGGCTCTCCTGACCTACTCATCCAATCAATCACTCACTCCTTTCTTCCCACCATCCCTCAGAGCTCTAGGAAACACTTTATCTCATATCTGGGATGTTGCTTTGCCTGTGCTCGTGGAAAGAATGGGGAAAGAAATGAGATATATGGATTTGTTTTGAACTTTCTCCCAATATCTAACAAAATGACTATCTTTCTTTAAATTTTGAATTTTTGAGGGTATTAGCCTCCATTATTATTTGTTCAGGAGTCCATAATAGCCTTATTTTTATTACATCCAAATTTCTTATTTAGACAACAGAGCCTAAGAGCCTCTTCAGAACAAGTAAATAATATGCATTTTCCAAGGTAATTTACAGACACAAATACATATGTGTGCCGCTCAGATTACCAAAAGGACAAAATCACCAAGATGACGACGACGCTGTTTAGTAATTTCAAAACTAAACATTTTTGCACCCAAACAGAAACACCTGCCGTGTCCTAGAAAGGTCTCTGCAGCCTGCTTGACAAATTGCACCTCATTTTTTACCACCTTCCTGATGCCATTTCTGATGGCTTTGGAAAAAAAAGGGTTGGGAGCACATAATCTTCAAAAGCATAGGCAGTGTCTTTAAGAATAGATGCCCCTGTCCCATCCCACCCAAATTCAACCGCACAGCACAGCCTCATATTTCTTCTCAGAAGCACCTTCAGAGAGGGGTTAGAGCACTGGCCTCTCTGGGCTTCTAGCCCCTCCCACTGGCTGTCTCCAGACTCACGCCTGTCTGGAGACTGGAATCCCAGCTGAGGAGAGACGAGATACTGGCCAACATCTACCCAACAACACCAGTAGCCCCATGAGAGAATTTGTCCCCTCTACCCTGGCTGCAGAAACACGTGAGCTAAGCCAGAGGCCTGCAGTCAGGGATCTTAGAAGGGAATGTGTGTGCCAGGGAGGGGGTGACAATCTGGAAGAGCAACTTTAGGGAAGCGTGGCACCTCCCAACCCCCTAAAGGAGGGAGAAAGAAGGTGCTGTATGCTTAGTCAGGGGTGAGGTCAGCTGCCTCTGCACCTCAGGGCAGACCTGGGGTAGGTGGCATCCCACTGGGTAACTATAGTTCCATGTCTCCCTCAGAGAAACCCTCTCACCCTTCTCTGCTCACTCCCACCTGCCCAGGTACCCAAGTGCTTCTGCCTTCTCTTTGGAAATGTCCCCTAGATTAAACACTCCATTTTCACCACAGTCTAACGGGGCAGACATGGAAATCCCCAGTGGCAGAAATCAAGGTTGGTTGTATGTCGGTTTGTCCAGACTGTTGATTGGAGTGGGTGAGGGGATATGTGAGCTTGGCGGGTCAGAACTTGTCCTGTTCCTTTCTCTATAAGTCGCCAGGGCTTCTATTTCCTCTAAGCAATTTGCTTAAAGCAAAAGTAGCGGTGCTGACCAAATATCCCCCGTAAGAAGCTCTCACCATCAAAAACGAAAACAAGCAGGTACAAATGGGTCCCAGCTTGTCACACTGGAGCAGGCATCCCATGACTTCATTCTGACTCCCTCACATAGGCAAGAAGCAGAAGCCAGGCAGAGAGTGAAGGAGGTGCTCTTGTGCCTGCTGTGATCTACTGGGGTCTGTCTTGTAGTGACCTCTGCACCACAGGTTGGCCTGTGGATTGGTAATTGATGAGAAAACAAAAGGAAAAGGTGAGGTTACCATTGTGTCAGTCTGAGTGTGGAAGAGCCTGTGTCTGGCATTGGCTTTGGCACGCCAGGTCCCATGCTATCACAAGTGGACAGGATGAGCTCACCTTCGTTATTAATTACACATTATCAAGTGTCTCTTTATTCTGAGTGAGGGCATTTAATAATTGTATATATGCATGTATCTATGCTTGCATGTTTGTAGGTGTGGAGCGTGTGGTGCACGTCCCGCTGTGTGTGAAGACACGCATGCCTATGTGTACGTGGAACAGAGAAAGCTATGGGTTGTCTTGTTTATCACTCTCCAACTTATCCCACAGAGACAGGGTCTCTCACTGAACCTGAAGTAAGGCTGCAGCCAGCAAGCCCCAGCCATCACTGTTTCCACCACACGAGTCACAGCACTGCAGTTATGGGCTTGTGTGGCCTCACCCAGAGTTTTGCATGTGTGCTGTGGATTTGAACTCTTACCTGCAGATCATCTCTCCAGCCACACTGGGGCCATTTTTCTTGTTACAAAGGTTAGGCCATTATTGGAATAAAAGTCCCAGTGATATCAGAATGGCTGACATTCAAAATCAGTAAATCTTGCTGTCCCTTTCAAGAGAGTAGCCACAGAACTCAGGAGTCAGAATTTGACAAGAATCTCTAAAGCTATCTTCGCTTGGCTTCCTCAGAAAACCCTTGTTTCCCCTCTAGACTGTGTACTTTTCTGGGAAGGGACTCACATTTTCCCATAACAACCTCACTATGTACTCATTATGGGACACAAACATACTCAAAACATGGTGTTGGTCCAGTGAAATGACTTGGTGGACAAAGACACTTGCCACCAAGCCTGATGACCTGAGTTCTGATTCCAAAGACCCACATGCTAGAAGCAGACAACTGAATCCTGCCAGTTATTTTCTGACTTAGAGACAGACAGACAGACAGACAGACAGACAGACAGACAGACGTAGAGATTGTCAACTTTATTTAAAAACAGATTGTTGACTTTTCATGGAGTCCAGTCTCCAATCCAGGAAAACATGCAGACAGAGAACCAAATACCCCCAAACTCATTACAGATAAGGGTACCCATTGCTGAACATCAAACATCACTAAATTCTCAAAGCCTCCTAGACTCCATCAGAAGGCTGGGAGAGTCACAATGGTCACTTAATGATGTAGCTTTCAGGTGCTCTTGTGTTAACATGGTCCAATGTAGTGTCAAGCTGGGAAGAATAAAGGTTAATTTATTCTATTAGTCTCAATTGTCATAAGAGTTTTACCCAACAATATGGTTCATTAAATGCTGAATCTAACAATTATGTTCACCATGATAGAAATTATTCAGACAGATATGATCTGAATAGTTGTGATTTATTAATTTAGACACAAATTTAATTAGCAATTGATTTCCATTGTGTCTCTATCTGAGCAATAAGGTTTATGGAAAAGCATCCTGGAAAAAATGTCAACTTAGAATCAGGTAACAATAAAGGAAGTAACCTCTCTGCTTTCAGAAATGTGATTACAGCTTTCATTTGAAACAGAACAACAGAAACCACCCCAGGCAGTCTGAAGAGGTGGCTATTTCCTTCCAGCTGAGATGCTGCCCCTGACCCCAGAGGCAGTGACACCCCATAAGGCATGCACAGATGCGCTGGTACAAACTCACAGAGCACAGGGGCGGAGAGCCCTGTGTCAGCGCTTGTGGCTTCGAACAAGGACCTGACCAAAGGGTCTTATGGGAGAGAGAGTTTATTCCAGCTCCCAATCTGAGGCTATGGCCCATAGAGGCAGGGATGCCATGGCAACAGGAACATGAAGGGGCTGTTCACATTGCATCCATTGTCAGGAAGCAGAGAGAAATACATGCCAGTGCTCAGCTCACTTTTGCCTTTGTATTCTGTCAGAGACCCCCATCCACAGGATAGTGGTACCCACATTTGGGTGAGTTCCCCACCTTGATTAACTCATCAAAACTCTCTTTCATAGGCACACTCTAGGGTCTGTTCCCATGGTGATCATTACAAGCCCCTGTTCTTCTGGGCCCATTGGACACTCCATCCCCAGCTTTCTACATGAGGGGAAGACACATCCTCTAACTCTTGACCCTCCTGGTAGCCTTTACCCAGGACCACAGTGTTTTCTGCTTCCCTTTTGGCACTGACTACAAAATACTGTCACTGACTATACAAAACATGAGGTGAAGGGAGATAAACCAGAATACTTTGTTTTACAAAAGAAAAATGGAGTTTTCCTCTAAGTTGTTCTTTGAGAAGTTCCCAATCACCAACCCCATTCCCATTCCAACCATGCCTCATAGACCAGGAGCAGCTTTTTATTGAGGCAAAAGAAATATTTGTCATCTCATGATGCTTATGGATTTGAAGTTAGGAGAAGGATAAGGTAGGGAGGAGGGAGAGAGTGGAGGGAAGGCTTGGAGTATTTTCTTTCCATTCCTCATTTCTCCATCTGCTAATGCCAGTCCTAAGTGACTTCTGGGCTGATTGTTCTGCCTTAGACTACCAACCATCATCACCCCTCATGCCTCTAACAGATAACCATACTGACAATAAAAGTAGACAATTTTATGCTTGTACTTTGGTACCTAAATGTATTTTTTCAGGAGAAGAAAGGAGAACACTTAGGTAAAAATGGCCACTTCTAGGTCCTGAACTAAATGTAGAAAATAAACCTGACGGGGGTCCTTCTGTACACGTGTTTCTCTTGTTGGTTGATGAATAAAGCACTGCTTGACCAATAGAGGCAGGAAGATAGACGGGGCTAGGAGATGAGGAGAATTCTGAGAAAGGTGGGCAGAGGGAGACCGAGGAGACGGCATGGAGGGACCAGGAGGATAGGATGTGCCAGGTATTCTTTGGTAAGATAAGGCCATGTAAAAATATATATATTAGTAGTTATGGGTTAATAATTAAGACAGAGATAGCCAGTATGAAGCTCTAGTCATTGGCCAGCAGTTGAATAATGACTATGGCATCCATGTGCTTATTTGGGGCTCAAGGGTGGCAGTACAAGAGCAAAGCTACAACAACACGATCCTGAGAAGGACGATGAGAGTGAGGTGGTGGAGCACTTGGCCTTGCAAGCACAAGAAAGGCCAGGTCCAACCCCCAGCACTTCAGGAACGCAAGATCAGACCACAACAAAAGCATAAACACAGCCTCATTAAAAGAGCATGGGTGTTCTTAAACCTATCCTTAACCCCACAGATAGATACATGTGCTCTCACCCCCTATGAAAGGAAAGTCTCTCAGCAGCAAAGAGAATATTACAGAATGTCACAACTAGTCAAATGCAGAGAACAACTCACTATTATGTACCCATTGCCAGTCTATGCATCTACAGCACAATCCTAGCACCAAGGCTCGGGGGACACTGTAGGAGAGGACACAGAAAGATTCTAAGAATCAGAGGATCAGGATGTAAGAGAATGTCTTCTATATACAACAGGGAGACTGCATTCAATAAGCCATCTAAGCAAGGCCTGGAAAACAACACCAGTTGACATGCCAACAGAAATGGGCAAAATCTTACAAGGCCCTGCCTCTAGATGAGGAGGTACAGGCAATGAATGACAACTGAAAATCAGTTTTCCCTAGCGATGAGCCCTCTAATTTGTTATCCAAAATCAAGATATCAGCCTTAAAAACATGTATGTAGAAGTAACATTAAATGGACTTAGCAATTTGTATTTATGCATTTATTGATATACATATGTGTGTGTGATGGGAGATGTCATTCTGTAAATATGTTTTCTCTTGTTGATTAGTGAATAAAGCACTGTTAGCCTATAGGAAAGCAAGATAGGCAGGACTATGAGATAAGGAGGATTCTGGGAGATGTAGTAGAGAGAGGCCAAGATGTAGGCCTTGAGAGAAGTAAGAAGTCTGGACCCTCTGGACCCTCTCTCTGGTAAAATAAGAACACTTAGATTGATAAATATGAGTTAATATTTAAGACAGAGCTAGCTAATAAGAAGCTCTAGCTATTGGCCAACAGCTTTATAATCAATACAGTGTCTCTGTGTGTTATTTGGGGCTGACATGGCTGTGGGACCAGACTGGCAGGAAACTTCACATAACATGTGTGCCATGATAATAATAAAAGGGAAACAGGCCATGAACATAAAAGAGAGCTGGGCAGGAGGCATGGGAGGAGTTGGAGTAATGGGGGATGGTGATGCAAATGCATTACTCATATACAACATTCTCTAAATAAATATTTTAAAAACCAAAAAAATGAAAATTTTAATTCTCGAAAGGAAGGAAGGAAGGAAGGAAGGAAGGAAGGAAGGAAGGAAGGAAGGAAAGATCACCAGTGTAGAGAGGACCCAGCAGCAGAAGACTGGAATAAGTTGTATGATACACCAGAAACATTATTCATACACACACACACACACACACATACACACACACACACACACACACACACACACACACACACACACACACACACACACTAAATAATCACCCTAATGCCTCACTGCAGGGTAAAAGGAAGTCAATGATAGAGCATTGTTTGGGTGAACTGAGAGCTGATGATGAGTTTCCTTCTTACAAAAGTGCTCCAGATACCAGCAGGAGTACTAAGGAGTACTAACCTGAACATCACCATTCTGTATCAGACAGAGCCACTGAAGGCAGTGATCAGTCATCAGGGTTAGCATTGCAAGAGAGAACCATACAGAGTGTGGTTCTGCATAGATGTATAAGCCATCAAACACCCTTTAGTAAACACTGAATCCAATCAAGTCCCTAGACTAATTACCCATTTCCAGGGCATACCTAAAGAAAATGAACACACACCATGTGTTCGATGCCTTTGCAAAACAAAGAATGCAGAAAACTTTACATGTTTTTCAACATGTTTTTGTTTTAAACTAGAAAATACAAAGAACAATCAAAAAAAGTAAGGGAGGGAAGAAGGAGAGAGAAAAAAGAAAGAACGAGAGGGAGAGAAGGAAAGAAGGAAGGAAGGAAGGAAGGATGGATGGATGGATGGATGGATGGATGGATGGATGGATGGATGGGTAGATGAATGGATGCAAAAATGGATAGACTAAAAACAAGGGCTTTGGGCCCTGTCCATCAAGCATGATCCACAGGGCTCCTTTCTTCAACCCAACTAAGTATTATAAAAATCATTAGAGAATTAAAACACTGACTGGATTATGAGGGTACCAAGTAATTTTTGGTCTTACATGTATGTGATAATGGTTATGTAGTGTTTTTAAATTTTTATTTATTTTTATATTTAGAGACAAGGTCTGTGTAACCCTGGACGCCTAGAACTTGCCATGAAGGCCAGGGTAAACTCAAACCCTTAGAGCTCTGCCTGTCCCTGCCTCATAAATGACCATACCTGGTTTGTAGTGATTTTTGTTTCAAGAGAGATGAAGACACGTTTAAGTGTTTCCTGATGAGATTCTGAGTCAGGGCTCCAGTGAGGCAAGTGAGTCAATGGGCACAAGTTGGTCTGGTCCACAAGAAGACTTGGCCCTGGGGTCCCCAGGTCACACGAAGATGGGTCAGCAATGATTCCTTTCCACACTCATGCGCCCTCCACACCTGGTTTGCTCTCTCCAGTCCTGACTCTCCTACAAATCCCGGGATTAGGGTCAAGCAGCACCCTAAAGGAGAGCTATTTGTAGATGGTGTATAAATAAGACAAAATTTGAATCTTTCTATAACAAAACTATAAAGTTCTTAAAATTTGCCATGTTTTTTAAAACAAGCAGTGACTTTTGAGATAATTGGAAGTGACTCTGGCCTTGCTGTCAATCCTCACCAAACAGCAAGCCCTTTCCTATCAGAGCAGATTTAGCTTTGATTGATTGAAGGAAGACAGACAGCACACATCTCTCTAGGCAGGCTTTGTCCTAGGAGCTGGAGAGAGAATGTGGCACAAGGAAATCCCTGCCCACAGGGCACCTGTTTTCCACAACTGAGACTGGATGGGTCAAAAGCACATTGTGGAGTAGAGAGAAACAGGACTTTCAAGTCCCTCACAGCCCAGAACTGAAACCATGGAACACAGCTTCTCAGGGAGACTGAGGCAACATGCTGATGTTTAATATCAGAAAGGAGGGAGACCCAAGCACTCTGGTTACTGCAATGGAAAAGGGGAGACAGCATCTCAGCACTAGTAGGTGGTGCTAGCACAGGGGAGGAGTGGTAAAGAGGGAAAGATGGTGAGGCACAGTAGGGTGAGTGGAACCCAAAGGGTGCGGGATGGAAAGGCAGGTTGAGCTTAGCTGATGGGAGTGGTACAGAGGGATGGAACAATGCAGTCACCAGGACACGGTCATGCACAAACTTCCCTTTCCTCAGAGGCCAAAATTACTGAGATGTTGCCCCAGCCAGCCTCTCCCTTGTGGTCCAGTGTGGCCTAGCAGAGTATCCCTGAACAAATGCATTGAAATCTTCATGCAGTGAGCTTGGGGTCAGAGGCACCTGGGGAGAGGTAAACAAATATGCACCCTCCTTAAGTCCCAAATGAGAAACCAAAGTTCAGCCTAGGAAGCCTATGAGCTTTGGGGGGTTGGGTACAGAGTATGATGAGTGTTTACTGGCAGGACAGGGGGAGACCCTAGGGCTGCAGCCATATTGGAAAGTCTTCATGGATAATGGCTTCCACATAGTTGTATAGAGGGAAACACACCCCCACCTCTACCCACAGCCCCACCCCTACCCACAACCTATGTATTCTAGCTCCTCCAGGAGCCTGTGCAGGTAGGGCAGCCGGAATCTCCTCACCTCTTCTTCTCTGGGGGAATGTCAACAGTCCACAAGCCTTCTCCTGATGAACTCTAGCAAGTGAGCACAGCTGATCTGGTGACCAAGTTCTCCCACAAGGTCACCTGCTCTCTGTTTAAGATGCCCTCAGGCATCTTAAACAGCACCTGGAAGGAGATGTGATTAGGTCAGGTAGACAGAGATTCTCTGCAGGGCCTGGGCTCCTGGAAACCTTAGTCATGAGTAATGGAAAGCTGGAGACCTGCTGTGCCGCACACACAAAGAGCAGTGTGTGGCCTCGGTCTCCCTGTGCGCTTCGTGTGAAGCACCCGGGAGCCAGTCTATCTGGTGAGAGACTGGCCCTGGGGAAAGAGAAAAATCACACAAAAAGGGAGTAAATATCCCTGCCTTGGCTCTCTCTCTCTCCGAGAAGCACAGCACAAGACACATAGTTCTGAAGTACAAGTTGGCAGAGGTAATGAATCTCTACTCTGACCTGTATAATCACCCATGCAAGAACAATACTTTGTAATCTTTTAAACATATTTTAACATACTCTTAAATAGTTAAAAATATGCATAGGAGCATTTTTTCCTGCATGTATGCATGTTTATCACATGCATGCTGAGATCAGAAGAGGACCTGGATCCCTTGGAACTGAAGTCATGAGCAGTAGTGAGCTGCCACGTGGGTGCTGGTAACTGAACCCTGGTCCTCTGTGAGATTATTAAACCCTTGAACTCCTGAATCTCCCACCTCAGTCTCCTGTACAGCTCAGATTGTAGGCATGAACCATGAGGCCTAGCTTCATTTATCTTACGTCTTCTTTTGTTTCCCTTGCTCTTTTTTGCTGTCCTGAAACGCTTCCCCTGCCCTTGTCTCTCCCTCTCTCTCCCCTACTCTCTGTCTCTCTATTTGTAATTGGAGCTTCATGTTCTACTGTTTTCTCCATAGCCTCCCCTACTCCCACATTTTAGATCCTCTAACATTTCTTTTGTTATTATCCATTTTATTCTACTTTAAAAAGATAAACAAGCCACATGAAGATGGAAAGCACACAGAGAGTCTGGATACTGCATGCAATTGTGGTGTCCTGTATTGTTTGGCTGCTGAGGAAATAGCAACAACTGTTAAAATAAATGCTGCTGTATTAATCCAATTTATATATTTTAAAAATGCTTTCACTTCAAAATTTAAGTCTAAGGACGGGTTACTGGAGGAAAGAATTTCTATTTTTGTTTCCACAAAATGAAAAGAGGATTATGGTATAAAAATGAATACTTAGTTTTGAAATGGATTTTCATTTATTGATACAAATTTAAGGTCAATTTTGTGATATGTATATTTCTCCTCTTGTTTAGGTATTACATTTATATAGCTCTTTTAAAAAGTATAATTAAATACAGATTATTGGTAGTCACCTATAATAGTCAAAACTTATAGTTAAGTTAGTTAGGTTTTATAGATATACAGAAATATATTTCAAATGTATAGACATTCTTCAAACCTTTCAAAGACTTATAGGATATGGCATTTAAAATGGTTTAGGGTTTTTCTTAACAGTGAGGCACAACTGCTCCTGGCAACACCTGGGTCAGAAAGGACACTGAAGAAACACATTATGGAGTTTACGTCCAATATGGCAAGACTAGCCATTTGGGCAAGATACTGCTCTGGTCTGGACTGCTTGACTTTATGCTATATAAACTGGACATGCAGGACCCACAGGAAAGTGACTACTAATACAAGATGTACATTGCTACAGGGTTCCTGCTTCATGGAAGAGTCTGCAGACAGTCTGCAATACACAGAGAAAAGTGACTGACTGCCAACACAAATGGACAGTTTAAAGTTTCCTGCTTTGCTGAGGAGTCTGTCAGACACACTATGGCCTATGGGCTGAAGATGGAACATTACAGAAGAACTTTGGGTGACTGGCCAGGCAGTGAGTTGTCTATGTCATTTCTAGAGTTTATATATTATTCTTCTATAGTCTTTGATGGAGTTGAAGACAGACAGTTATAGTTTTGGTTACAGTTTTCCTTAGTTAAGATTAAAGATAAGTTACATATAAGATTTTAGACTCACAAAGATAGGATAGATGATAGGATATTTTCTTTAAATCTTGCTAAATGTTAATGGACTAAATATTGTTAACAATAGTTCTTATTTGATAACTGTTTTGTTATATATTTTACTACGTTAAAGTTAGAACCCTTCTTTTTATTTAGACAGAAGAAATAATGGGAGATGTCATTTTGTAAATATGTTTCTCTTATTGGTTAATGAATAAAGCACTGTTGGCAAATAGGAACGCAAGATAGGCGGGGCTAGGAGGCAAGGAGGACTCTGGGAGATGGAGTAGGATTCAAGATGGAGGGACTTGAGAGAGAAGCAGTCCAGACCGGACCCTCTCTCCAGTAAGATAAGACCACGTGGAAATACTTAAATTGACAGAAATGGGTTAATATTTAAGACAGAGTTAGCCAATAAGAAGCACTAGTAACAAGCCAACATCTTTATATCTAATACAGCATCTCTGTGTGTGACTGATGTGGTTGTGAGACCAGGCTGGCAGGAAGACTGCTTGTAACAGAGACATCTAGGCACAGGAAGTACTGAGAACCCCAAACAGACAGGACAGGGAATGAACCTCCATGTGGCAAACCACTTTTTAAATCCCTAAGTTTAGAAGAACAGGGAGAGTGTGCAGATTACCTGCAACGTCTAAACCATCAGATTTAAACAAAAGCATATTCCTCAAAAGAAACCCTAACTGTGAAGAGATCAAGGTGTGTCTAATTTCAAGCCCTGAAGGAGAATGAACACTTGTTATGTTCATCATCACCTTGAGAATCAAGCAAGAAGCAGAAACCTTCTGTGGTGGTTTGAAAGAAATTGCCCCCCACAAATGGAGTGGCACTATTGAGAGGTGTGGTTTTGCTGGGAGAGGCATGGCCTTGTTGCAGGAAATATGTCACTGTGGGGGCAGGCTTTGAGGGCTTTTGCCTAAGCTTCACCCAATGGCACAGTCTATTTCCCATTGCCCACAAGACATAGGACTCTCAAATACTACTCCAGCATCACATCTGCCTTCACACCACCATGCTCCCCATCATGGTGATAATGGACTGAAGCTCTAAAACTGAATGTGAGCCACCCCAGTTAAATGTTTTCTTTATAAGAGTTGCTGTGGCCATGGTGTCTTTTCACAGCCATAGAAAGCCCAAGTAAGACACCTTCTAAGACATATGTAACCTAAAGGAATGCGTAACCAGAATTGCAGAAGACACTTAAAGGAATCCTACACAGAGAAGAAAAATAGAGCCATATTGTTATAATACAGTTCGAGGGGGACCTTGGTGGATTCCATGGCAGGTGAGGGACAAACACGCCAGGCAGACAGAGCTTGAGTGGGAAGCTTTATTGGGAGAAATGAAAGAGAGTGGAAAAAAGAAAGGGAGAAGGGGAAGAGAAGAAAGAAGAGAAGAGAGAGAGAGAGAGAGAGAGAGAGAGAGAGAGAGAGAGAGAGAGAGAGGGAGGACAGGAAAAGTCATGTCTGCCTCTTCAGAGGAACAGTCAGAAAGAGAGAGCAGAAGTGGGTGGCATTTACCTCTTAAAGGGACTTTTGCACCTGTGGTCAGACTATATAATGCAGCCATAGGACCCTGGGCTAGCCAGGATACTGCCTGAGTACATTCTGCCATGTGACAGAGGGCAGGCCAGCATAATGCCTAAATCCTAACATACATGAAAAGAATAAACCCCATTAGACAGTAGAAAAACAAACCAGAATTAGAAAAGAATTAAACATTTTAAAAACAATAAAAGGATGAAATAAGTACATGACCTCAGACTATAACACTGAATGTAAATGGCCTTATTTATCCAATTAAAACAAGTAGATTGACTGATTAAATTAAAATCAAGATCCAACAATTTGCTGCCTACAAGAAACTCACCTCACTGGCAAAACACACAAAGAAATTGAAAATTATATCCTAAGTAAATAGAATCTGGAAGTAAAGAGAAGTGTACTTATATCCAATAAAGTCACCCTCAGACAAAACTTAGCCAAAAGAGACAAAGAGAGTTACTATATACTTATGAAAGAATAAACATGAAGAAAGCATAATGGCTGTTAATATACAAGTATTAAATATTAGTACACTCAATTTCATGAAATACATTCTACTAGATATAAAGGGACAGATGTGTCCTAAAACAATAACAGTGGGTGTCTTCATGCCCTACTCTGTCTCTCTCATCTGTACCAAAAGAATCAAAGATAAATTTCAGAGTTAAAGTACACTATAGTTCAAATAAACTTTACAGACACCATCTATCATTAAGAGAGAAACTATTCTACCCAACATCTGTAGAATACACATTCCTTTCAGGAGTTCATTTTTGTTTGTTTGTTTGTTTGTTTGTTTTTCCCAAAATGGACCATACTTCAGATCATAAAGAAAATGCAAAATGAGAAATGTTTTCTTATATCACATCATATAAAATGGAATGAAATGAGAATATTAACAGTTTTTGAAAAACCTAGACAAAAACATAGAAATTGAACAGTACACATTTTTATGTATTTTTGAAAGATTTGCTTATTTATTCCATGAGTGTTTTATGTGCATGTATGTCTTTGCACATCACAGAGGGGATGGGATCCCATGGGGTCACAGTTACAGAAGGCTGAGAGCCACCATGTGGACATTGGGAATTAAACTCGGGACCTCTGGAAAAGAAATCACTGTTCTTTACCACTGGGCCATCTCTCCAATCCTTGAACAGTATATATTTTAACAATCAATCATCAACAAAGAAACCAAAGAAGAAATTTAAAAGTACCTAGAAGCAGATGAAAATGGAAATACAACATAACAAAATTAGTGGGATGGAGGGGAGTTTTCAGTCATGAGCACATACATTAACGATTCAATGATAAAATAAATAATCCCATGATACACCTGAAAATGTTAGGAAAAGGACAAGTCAAACCTCAAGACCGTGTAAAAACAGATCAGAGCTGAGTCTAATGAAAGAGAGCACAAAAGAAAAGTATTTTTTTAATATGAGCACATACATTAAAAATTCAGTGATAACCCAATAACCCAATGATGTACCTAAAAGTGTTAGAAAAAAAGAACAAGTCAATCTGCAAGACAGTGTAAAACAAGATCAGAGCTGAATCTAATGAAAGAGTGTAAAAGAACAGTACAGAGCCAAGGAGATGGCTCATCAGGTAAAGATGCCTGCCTTCAAGCTTGACAACCTCAGTTTCATCCCCAGGACAAGCACAGTGGCAAGAGAGGACCTACTTCAGCACGTTGTCCTCTGATCTCCACAGGTATGCCACAGTTTACGTGCATCTATGCATTAAATAAACAAATAAATAATAATTAAAATAGAGAATAAACAATACAAAGGATCAGTGAAAAATAGTTTGTTCTTTTAAAAAAAATCAATTAGGCAAACAACCCAAGAAAATGGGGGAAAAATAGAAATACTAGAATAATATGAAAGAGAACAACAGAGGATCATTAGTGTGGTGGTTTGCTCGAGAAATGTCCCCCATAGGTTCAGACATTTGAACACTTGGTCCCCAGTTGTTGGGGAGGCTTGGGAGTTGCAGTCTTGCTGGAGAAGGTTCACCATTTTGCAGAGTGGCTTTGAAAATGTATAGCCTTATCCTGGTTCCAGGTCTCTCTCTCTGGTTCATGTTTGCAGTTGAAGATGTGACTGCTCAGCTTCCTGCTCCTACCTCCATGACTGACCCTCGTTACCTTGCCTCCCTGCCATGATGGACTCTTTTCCCTCTGGAGCCATAAGCCAAAATAAGTTGTCTCTTCCTTGAGTCGCCTTTGACCATGGTGGTCATCACAACAGAAAAGTAACTAATAAAACTGGGGGTTATTTTGAAAGCTTAGACTCTTATGAATTAGAAAGTCTCTAAGAAACAGATAAATACATAAACATATAATCATAAAAATTGAACCAAGAAAATATTTTTAATTTAAAATATCAATAACAAGTAATGAAATTGATGTGATACAAAGTGTACCAACAAAAAAAGGGCTAGATCAGATTTATTGTTAAATTTTATCAATTAAAAAAATGAACACCAGTTCTTCTCAAACTATTTAACAAAAAGAAAGTGAATAAACACTTCCAAAATCATTCTATAAAGTTACTATTACTATGATATTAAAACCAAATCAAGATACAACCAGAAGACTAAATAAAGACAAACATCACTGATAAATAAATCAATGCAAAAATCTTTAACAGAACACATGCAAATCAAATTCAATAACACATTTAAAAAAATACACCATAATCAAGTTGACCTCATTCCATGGATGCAAGGAAGGTTCACCATACATAAACCATATATAATACAGCACATAAATAGAACAAATCACATAATGGCTTGCCAGATGCAGAAAAGGCATTTGCAAAAGCAACACCCCTTCACTAAAGAAAGCAGCACTGAAGAAAATACATTTTGAAGGTTTACATCACAATCTAATACTCAGATACACAGCAAACCTACAGCTAGCATTACACTGAATGGGGAAAAATAAAAACATTTCTTCTTAATTCAGAATGACACAAGGTGTCTACTCTCTCCACACTGGATATACTGAAAAACTGACACCATCTTTACAAACTGTTCTGAGAAAGTGCGTTATCCAAGTGTAGAAGAACAGAAGTTCCTTCGTTTTGCACCCTCGAAATGAACAAAGGCCTAAAATTGAAACCACACCAGAAAAACACTGGAAAAACACTTCAATACACCCCCATAGGCCATCACTCCTGAACAGGGCTCAGGTTATCAGTGGCGATAACAAGCAGTGACAACGCAACTGCTTCTAACTTAAACACGTCTGCCCAGCAAGGAAACAATGAATAGAATGAAAAGGCAGCCCACAGAATGGGGAAATCTTTACTGCTATCCATCTGGCAGAGCACAAACATCCAGAACAAGGAAGTGACTTGGAAATCAAGCATCAAAAGGATAAACTAATCAATACATGGGGAGAGGGAGGAATGAAATGAACAGATACTTTTCAAATAAATAATTACAAATGTCTAATAAATGCATGGCAAAAAAAACATATTTAGCCATCAGAGAAATAAAATTCAAAACCACACTGAGATTCTATCTCATTGAGTCTGAACAGCAATCACCAATAAAGCAAGGCCCAGCAAATGTTGGCTATAAATCATGGAAAAACAATCTCCTATGCATTGTTGGTGGGGTGGTAAATTAGTTCACCATCTATGTATGTCAGTATGGCAATTTCTCAAAAAAAAAAAAAAATAAGACTACCACACAACCCTTCATATATTCTCAAAGGAGCCAAAGCAAGTACACTATAGATACACTCAACTGTCATACCTCTATTCAATGATACCTTAGTTACGGAGTCAACCTAGGAATACGCCAATGGAAGGCTGGATATGTAAAACATGGCATAAATCCACAATACTGTTTCATTCCTCTGTGTGAATGAATGTATGTCATGGGTAGAAGTCAAAACCATCCTGTTGGATGAGACAAGCCAAACTCAGAAAAGTAGCATAACATGTTTCCTCTTTCGTATGGGGTCTGTGGTTGAGGAGAGACATGAAGGAGATGGAAACTATTTATAAAAGGGGGTGGGGCTTAGGAAGATGAGGGAGGATGATTTGAAAGAGTTGGAGGGAATGAAATATGACCAAAATGTTATATGCCTCTATGAAAATAGGACAATGAAACCCATTGTTTGCATAACAAACATATAATAATAAATTTTTAAAATAATCCAGGTACTTTTCATCTCTTAATGGTGGCAGAGAAACTGATACAGAGGGAGAGTATGATGAGAGAAAAATCACACAGGAGGGTGGGTTGTAGGAGGGGCCCTGAGTAATAGCTCTCACATGATTAGGATTTTGCAAAAAGGAACAGCTTTATCAAACTACTGACTCACAAGGAAGCCAGGAGCTATAAGTTTATATCTGCCTTCAGAATAGGGGATAAATACAAGGGGAGAGGGAGAATCTTCTCATGGACTGGATGACAAAGAGAGGACATTCTGGGTTCCTCTCCATGGGTCAAACGCTTCATTGGCCACATATTTATTTTCCAAGGCAGTAATATTTTAGGAGGAGGGGTACATTTTGAGCTTGTGAAATTAAAACTTCGTGATCTTATGAGCTGGCATCTCCTTGCAGGAAAACTAGTCCTTAAAAAAGAGTTGGCCATAGAGGGGTGTGGAGAGAATACCCACGGACAACACAATAGGAAGCAAACATGCAAAGGTCCGAGATGAAGAAGATGGGGCCAGTTCACAGAAGCAAAAAGATATGCAGGGCTGGCACAGGAAGCAAGATGCAGCCTGGAGCAGCTGAGGTAGAGATATGGGCAGGATTTCTACCATTAAGCTCAATGCAGGCAGAGAAGGAAGTTTGCCTCCAACTTCCCATGTCTACCATGACACTGGGTGTGTTGATCTATTATGTTAAGTTGATCTATTGCCCTGTGTTGGCTCCTATTCTTGGAAAACTGCTCTCTAGGGACCTCAGACAGAGGCTCGGAGCGGATTCATTCCTAAATTTGTATAGATGTGCCTTATGGAAACCAGAGATCAGTGTTGGGTGTCTTCCTTTATCTCCCCACCACCACCACCTTATTATATGCCACAGGGTCTTAGTTAGGGTTTCCATTGCTGTGATAAACACTATAACTGAAAACAATGGTTTATTTCAGCCTAGGCTTCCAAGTAACAGTCCATCACTGAAGCAAGCCAGGGCAGGAACCTGAAGGCAGGAGCTGATGCAGAGGGCACGGAGGGTGCTGCTTACTGGCTTGATCTTCATGGCTTGTTCACTCTGCTTTCTTATAGACGTCAGGACTACCAGCCCAGGAATGGCACCACCCACAATGGGCTGGGTCCTCCCACATCAATAATCAACTAAGAACCAAGAAAATTTACCATGGGGCTTGCTGACAGGCCAAACTGATGGGGACAGTGTCTCAAACTGTGTTTTCCTTCTCTAAAACCACTCTAGCTTGTGTTAAGTTGACATAAAACTCGCCAGCACTGAGCTCCCTGGGCCTGGAGCTCACCATTACAGTAGACTGGCTGGTCAGCTGGTGCATGCTGCCATACCCATCTTCATCAGTGCTGTGAATCCAAGCTTCAGTCCTCATATTCACATGGAGAACACTTTACCAATGGAGCCATCAACCCACAGAAGGGAATGTAACTGAGAAGAGCAGGGGTGTCAACAGGGATCGATGAGGAGGAGGCAATGGGACATAAGACCAAAATACACTTAAGCATATACGCATGCAATCGTCATCACAAAACCCACTATCGCATCACTACACTACACATAAGAAAAGCTAATAAAAATTTTAGACATGAAGGCACCAAGCAGTGCAACTTGGAGAACTGCAGAGAAAGCTTAGAGTGTGATCTCCTTCAAGCAATCTCTGGGCAGGTGGTACCCGGGATTCCAGGTGGATAAAGATGGCAAAGGGGAGGCCTGAAGTCACCAATGGAGGGAACAGATCCCAGCGCCTAGAATTTACCCCCATCTGCAACCCCGACCTGTGTCTTCATTTGCATAAAAGCAAGTAGAATCCACAGTCACAAGCCTTCCTGATTAACCCCAGCCTGATCGGTCACCCGCTGGTTTTCTCTTGCACCAACACTTTCCCACATATTGATAGCTTGCTTCAAAGAACACAATTTGCTGGTGCATTGTTCCGGGCCATTACATCTGAATATTTTGGTGTTCATTTGAGAATTCAGGTGCCTGGAACTTTTCCCTTTCATTTGGGAATTCAGGTATAAAGTCAATTTTCTATAATTGTTTGTGGCATTATTCCCAGAAGGGGGACTATTGGATGACATCTCCATTGGAGATGAAAACTGACCAGCCATTTTGTTTCAGCATTGCTTGGTCATAGACTCTCATATCAGTTGGTATAATTTGAATTGATTCTTCCCATACGCTCTTTAATCACTTCCCAGTTTCTCCACTTACTGATGCTGCCCTGGTATCAATAGACTCCAGGGATGTCTGCCCAGAGGAGATCAGTGCTGTGGCAGAAAAGGGGGCGTCATGCCTGTGCATTCCAGGTAGAAATAAAAATCTGAAAGAAACAAATCAAAAAGAAAGATTTGTACTCATTTTCTTAAGGCTCCTGGACCTGCTTTCTATTAAATATGACGCTGGGACATATGGTTGTTTGTTTTTATGCCTGGCTGACATCTTTTATATGAAAGCAATGGCCTGCTTGTCAGAGACCCAGAGTCTCCCTCTGGTGCCCCACTGTGAATATACTTAATTTCAACCTTGGTATCTCAGAGGCAGTCACTGTTCCTGATATAGGAACACTGAGAATTCTCACCAAACAGAGGTCTTTTGAATCGAGCCATTTCAGGCAGTGCCCGTTGGTGTTGCCAGGTATAAGAGCACGCTCACTTCAGAGTATGTATGCTGTGTGCTCGGAAGCTAGACTGCAGCGAAGCTGTCCCAGGCAACACAGGAAGGCATGGCCCCAAACCACCTGCACTGGTTAAGTGTTTGATTCTGACTTAGTTTTCAGTCATTATATGTTCAGTAAAGTTTCAACTTGATCAGTTTCTCGACATACTTCCATGTGGTTACAAGACCCCCAAACAGGAGCATGACAAGTTTACAAGCTGGGTTTACATATCCCCTCAGCCAAAGGTGGCTGCTGTGAACACACTCCTTCCCAGAAAAGCTCACGAGAAAGGCCTGCATAAGAGGAACACAAACGCCTGGCCTCTGTGCATTCCCTTAAGACAGGTTTGAACTCACAGTAGGGGGACCTAGGGTCTTCTGAACTCTGTCTATGTGGCTCAGCCTCTCTCTCTTTCGGCCAATCCTACATTCCCATTTCTCACACAGGTGTTGTTCCAGCAAGTGCTAAAAACAAAACAAAACAAAAAACCTGCATGCAATTGCAATGATATATTTGCCTGTGCACCTGTAACAGTGGCCATGGGGATGGGAGGGGGTCCCTGTGGTGGACACAGAGCATCAGGAGGCAGGGTCTGCATCCTTGGGGCAGGAGCATGGCGACAGTCACTTATTGTTTGCTGTGTAAGTTCTTTCCCCAACAAAAACTCCACCCTTGTTTATACTGTGTCTGCTGAATCCTAATTTCCATGCCTTCAATGCAGTTTCCACATGAAGGGTCTGTCCTCCAGGAAGCCTGGCCTCTGCCAGGACCACCTTCTGGTTGGTATTTCCAATATAGTTTGCAAACACGAGCCTTATTCTTCATACGCACAAAGAGGGGTTCCATGCATACAGGTGGAATCATGGGGTTAAAGGGACTATGCATCTTCAGTCTTAGCAGAAAAGACTCAGGAGCTCTCCACAGCTGTACCAGGTTGCCCTCCCCAAAAGCAGTAAATTTAATACTCGATGACATCCTCCTTCTTCCCCTCCTGTATTTTCTGGTTATTGGAGACAAGGTCTCATGTTGATCAGGCTAGCCTCACACTCACTATGTAGCTGAGGCTGACCTTGAACTCCAGCTTCTCCTGCCTTCACCTTCCAAGTGTTAGGATTACAAGTGTGATCCTTAAGAAAATGTACGGCCTCAAATATATTTCATTAAAGAATTATTAACAGTGCAACTGATTAAGAATCTAGAAAAGAAAAAAAAAACAAATTAAAGCAGAACGGCTTAGTGAACAGAAACTCAGAAACTGGTGAAAGTTGCTTTTTCTTTCTTTCTTCCTTTCTTTCTTTCTTTTTTAACTCATTTTATGTGGATTGGTGTTTGACCTGTATGTGTACCTGTATGAGGGTGTTAAATCCCTTGGAACTGGAGTTATAGACAGTTGTGAGCTGCCATGCAGGTGCTAGGAATTGGACCCAGGACAACTGAAAGAGTAGCCGGTACTCAACCACTGAGCCACCTCTTCAGCCTGAAAGTTGCTTTCTTACAATGGTGGGATTTGAACCCAGAGCCTCATGGATGCCAGGCAAGCATGCTACCACTTAAGTGTCTCCATGATCTGTGCAATAGTCTTTCAGAAGCTTTAATCAATAACGGAGCTAAGCCAATGAAAAGATTAATAAAGAATATAAGCTGGCTAAGTCTGATCGAGAAAGAATGAGGTAAGTTATTGGAAGGGGGCATTTGCTATGGCCATCTTAAAAGAGAATTCCTTATACAATAGTATAGCAATAAACATGAATTTAGATTTAAAAAGATGATTTTTAGGAAAGTATAACTTATAACTATGTAAAAAGAAATATAAACCTTTGGGTGAATTCTACCAAACATTTGTGGTTCAGAAACTATGCAGTTCAAACGCTGCAGGACATAGAAAAAGATGAAGAGTTCTAGGTTTTACGGAGCTTGCATAAAACTAGTGCCCAAACTAGGCAAGCACAACACTGGGAAATAAGACTGTTGGCCCACATCACCTGTGAGCCAACATGTAGAGTCCTACATAAAATATTAGCAAATTAGCCACAGATAAAGAGCAATGAATCAAGGTGGCTTCATACCATAAGGGTGGCTGAAGCTTTAAATAGCTATTAATGTGATCCTTTGCATTAGTGGAACAGAGGAAAAGCCAACATGATTATCTCAGTGGCTATCCCAAAATGCACACCCATTTACAATGCTCACAAATAGATGTCCAGTGTGGCACCTTGTGGTGTAAAATATGTCGTTATAATTTCCTACAGTAAGCATTTATTGCATGTCAGACACTGTTCCAAATGCTCTGTGCAAATTAATTCTTTTAAACCACACACAGTCCTATAAACCAGGCGCTATTATTGTCTCCATTTTTCAGGAGAAGCTGGGGTAAGCAGGGTAAACTGGGGTACAGTGTTAGGTGACTTGCCCAGGTCACCCAGAGCTAAAGACCAAAGCTTCTTACATTTGTCTCCTTGAACTTTGATAGATGGTTCCTCCAGTCATGGCAAGGAAAGGGGCTCCTAAAAGCAATGTCATATTTTAAAGATGTATTTTTATTTTATGTGTATGAGTGATTTTGCTTGCATGTATGTCTGTGCACCACGCACGTGCCTGGTTCCCTCAGAGACCAGAAGAGGGCATCAGACTCCCTGGAACTGAAGTTACAGATGGCTGTGAGCCTCTCTGTGGATCCTGGGAACTGAATGTGTGCTCTGTGGAAGAGCAGCCAGAGATTTTGCCACTAAGCCATCTCTCCAACCCCAAACAGAGGCACCGCCAGTCAGCATGGGTTGAAGTGGTGGCATAAAGACTTGGGCTTGCCTACAGTGGTTTGGATGAGAATGGCCCCACAGGCTCATAGAGTTGAATACTTGGTCATTCGGGAGTGTTGCTACTTGACAGGGATTGGGAGGTGTGGCCTTGTTGGAAGAATGTGTCACTGGGGTTAGGTTTGAGGGTTTCAAATGCTCCAGTCAGGCCTAGTCTCTCCCTCTCTTCCTGCTACCTGCTGATCAGACTCTCAGCTGCCTCTCTAGTACCATGCTGGCCTGTGTATCACCATGCTTCCCACCATGACATTAATGGACAAGTCCCAGTTACATGCTTTCCTTTCTAAAAGTTTTCTTGGTCATGGTGTCTCTTCACAGCAATTGAGCAGTAACCAAGACACCTGTCTTGTTTAAATGTGTAACAGGAATAAACCCAGCTATCATTCTGGAACTTTTAAATAACAGTTCAAAATTAAAGGACAAATGATTGCTGTTGCTTGGATGAGAGTCTCCAGTGACCCATCCACTAAGGGAGACCGCAGCACAGTGCTGTGGGGAAGGGTGGAACCTTCCTGAGGTGACAATTCACTCACTGATGTACATCCTCAGAGGGTGCTGTTTAAAAGGCTCATCCCTGCTCTGACACTTCCCCATCTACCCCTGAGGTGAGAGGCCTGTGTGCTCTGTCCTGACATGCTGGTCACCACCTGTCCCAAAACAACCAGGTCAACCTGCCTACACCTACCACAGAATGAAACATCCAAACTACAGGTCAAAATAAACCTTCGTTCTTTTCAAATCAATTATCTCCAGCATTTTGTTATTGTAACAAAGATGACTAATACTGTTACAAACCGTACTAATAGTTTTTGGAATGAATTAAATAGTAAAAATTAAGTGCAGGGGTAGCTGATTCTGTGTCAGGAATAAAACCTTAATATAAAAATGCACAATTGTGTATATCCACACATTGAGGAGAGCTGTTTTGGAAACAATCTCGGGATGTATGCTCATGGTTACAAAAATATCTCACTGAATAAGAGGTAAACTATATCCTGTTGATGAATTTCAAGACTCATGAAAGCCTCAGATCTTTTGTGTCAGTCAAGAGTCCAATATGCTAAGATACATGAAGCCAGAAATAAGATGCTGATATAATTGTTCTTTTCCATGAATGAAATATTGGGTTAAAATCATCCTCCCAGAAACCCACTCCAGTAAGTTACTGATGTACCAGATGCTGGTTCAGCTGCACTCACTAGGGTATCAAGGCCTTGGGGAGCTGTCTGGGCAGTTAAAAGCACTTCCTGCTCTACCCAAGTACAGGGCTTCAGTTCCCAGCAGCTACAAAGGGCAGCTCACAAGCACCTCCAGGGCCTCTGAAGGACCTGAATACATAGGACACACACACACACACACACACACACACACATGCATGCACACTCACACATGAACATGACTAATTTCTTTTAGAGAAAGGGATTAAGCAGGCTCAGTTAATTTGATCATAATGAGAGCTCTGGAACCAGCTGGAACACTGATGGCTGAACTAAAGGGCTATTGTCAAAGTGATTCTTCCTCCAATGGCATGCATGAAGGAAGGAGATATCAGTGTCTCTGAGGGGATATCCAGGAAGCCTCTAATGAGTTCAAAGATCCCCAGAGAGACTTCACCAGCTCACCTCATACCACAGCCCCCAAGCATGGTACCTGGTACGTATTAAATATTAAAGAACTGTTTAGTGGAGGAATGGGTAAACTGATTAATCAATCAATAACTTTCCACTCCTTGTCACAAGTCAGGTGACATGCTGTTCATTGGAGAGTCAGAAATAGGAAGTAAGAGATGGACTGGAGGGAGAATGGGCCAGTGCAGCGACACCACTCTGGATCTCCCTCTCATCAGATGCTACCACACAAACTGATTTCCCTCTCACACCACAATGTTCCTGGGGTGCAGTCCATGGACACATTGAAAATGCTAACACTAGTCACCCAAGCACAGCAGAAACCACCATGTAAATCTGGCCTGTGCAAACCATGCTTGGCATTCCAAAGCGGAGGAGAAATGAATATTGGATTAACCTTCCATTCATGCGGATAATTGACAGTTAGTCCAGGTCAGGCTTTGTTTGCTTCTGTACTTTTAAATCCTGGCCATGGGGTCCTGCCAGCCTGGGAGGACAGTGACAGCAAAGGACAGAGCTGACCCTCCTGTTACTAAAAGTCCTGGCCTGTAGGGAAGGGGGAAGAACACAGGGCTGTCCAGTGGGACCTTCTGAGTCAGGGACACACAGGGGCCTGGAAGAGCTGCGCTGAACTCTTTCTTGACTTCTCCTGAACCAGACAAATACAGGAAAAAGGCCGGCAGCCATTTAATCTAGGAGCCAGGAGCTCCCACCAAGAAGCAATAAGAATTTGAATAACAAGAACATTGTCCTCAGAGAGAAAAGAAGAAAGGAAAGTCATCACCCACCCACCCCTGAGTGCCAAGTCACAAAATTTAATTAGAAAGATAAGAAGTAGAGGGAGGTTGGGCCAATGCTCCTTTTTAATTTTTTTTTCCTTGTTATGAGCTGGGGAAAGGAGAGAAATAATTTAAGCATAGAATTAACATCTTCTAATAATCTTAGACAAAAACCTGAGTCTGTTTTGCTTTGGTTTGTAAATTAGCTCATGATTAAAGTGTCTCTTCAGCCTGAGCGCCATTGTCTTCACGGCCCTGTGTGCTGAACAGTGCCTGACCCAGATGCCCTTGGCGCTCAAGTACAAGATTGGAGAGCACGAGGGAACGATTATTACAAAGTGAAGCCCTCGCAGTTTCGCTGCAAAATCAATGAACTTTTCAAGTGATTTTTATCATATTTTGCAGCTGCTCTGGAGCCTCTTGAGTGGCTCACACCGTGGGCCCTGGTTGCCTAAGAGCCTTGCTCATCTGGTTGCCTCTCCCTCCTGAGGAGCAGCTAGTGCTGCCCTGGCTGGCTGGAGGGAGGCCTGAACTGCTGGAGAGGAAGCCCAGCAGCCCTGCACTCCCTCATCTCACCCCACCATGTTGGAGGCAGCTCTTGAGTTTCCCCTGCTGACTTAAGGGAGAAGCCTGTGTCTTCCAATGTCATACCCCTATGCAATGCAGAAGGATAATAAAGCCTAAGGCCAGACTTAGCGCCAGAGTGACAGAAAGTCTAGGCTCATGGACACAGGAAGGCAACCTCCAAGGGGATCAGTGTTCAGAGGAACAGGCCCAAAGTGGGAATGGAGGAGAGGAAAGGGAACTCATTAGGGTTAGATAGCCCAACAACGGCTGGTGTACAATGGAGAGAGAGGCATGAAGCTAGATGTCTCAACGGAGCCAGCCTGATGCTAAAGGCCTGGAAGATTCTGGAAAGGTCACACAAGTTTTTGGTCCACAATGGAACTCAAAGAAGCTGGGGTGTGAGGATGTTGAAGGATGGCCAAAGCATCCATGGTATTCAAGAAGACAGGGAAGCATGCCGAACTGTTTTCTCTATATATAACTGGGCCAGAAGGTGCCACCCAGTCTGGAAAACCATCTTCTTCCCTGGGTTAATTCTTCTTAGAAAACCCTTCAAAACATGCCCAGAGGCCAGCTCTTTCCAGAGCTAATCAATTTGCCAATCAAGATTAACCATGACAAGACCCAACATCCTAGGCAAGCAGGTCATAAAGATCATTGTCCTGCTGGTGCTCTCCAGCCCCTTCCTAAGCTGCAGCCTAGAGAGCAGCCTCCGGGGAGTGGACCTGCCTGAAGAGCAGCTGGAGAGGAAGGGAAGCTTTATAGTCTTCCCTGCCACTGAGCGCACCTGAGAATCCAGGTGACCCGCATAAAATGCCGAGGCCCCATGTATACCTAGTTTACTTAAAATGACTCTAAAATGGGCCTGTTTTGTAACATTATATAACACTATATTTAGTTCTGGGCTGAACTAGTGAGAGAAACAGAAACATGGCTGCTGCTCTCTAATTCCTATGGGTTCCAGGTCCAGTGGGCTCTCACTACTGACAGAAGAATCAGACCTAGCAGCCAGACTCAGTGTGGACCTGATGCGAATGTTCTCCAAAAACTCATTCTAGGTGGACACTATCTGGAACTGGTTAATGGACACAGATTTCTAAGCATCTTCCATCTCTCTGTCCCATGAAAAAACGTGCGCCAGAGTGAAGTGGGAGAAGGGTGATTGCCCACTTTGCTTCAGCACAAGGAAAGGTGGCATCGTCGTAAGTAAATCTGAGCACCTGCCTGGGCAAGCTAAAGCCCAACTGAGCTAGGAAGAGCTGGAGCTGAAGCTGTGCAAGGAGGAAGCTTTAATTCTTCCCAGTGCAACACAACGAACGTCACACAACATCAGACACAAGTGAACATCACAACACAGCCATTGCTGCTATCTTACTTCATCTCTTGTCTCTGAGAAACATAATGGAAAGTCAGAAGACTTCTAGCAGGGACTGGTTGGCTGCTTGGGAAAAGGTTGGCCACAATCATAATAGACAAATAGAGAGAACAAGGCAACTAGTTCCTGTCCCTCATACTCACTGGGGGACCATGGAGGAAAGGACAGTCCTCTCAGGAAGAGAAGAGCAAGGAAATGGGTATTGTACGCATGAAAACCAGACATAATCTAGGTCTTGGAAACATTAATCTAAAGAGTAAATGGTCAAAAGCAGTTTCTGATAGACATCATTGCTGCTCACAGAACCAGGCCCTGTGCATCACAGACTTAAAGTTGGGCAGCCTCTAGGGAAGGTATGATACAGTGAGTTGTATTGTATCCCTTGAAAATGTACACGGAAGCCCTAACTTCCAATGAAATATTTGAGCATCGTCCCTTTAAGAAGGTAATTGACATTAAATGAGGGAATGAGATAGAGTGCTGATGCGATGGGGTGGATGGCAGGCAAAGCCACCAGGCATGCATGCAGAGGGGAGCCTGTGAGAGTGCAGACTAACTACTGCCTGCAAGATAAGGAGGGAGAGACCTTGAGAGGAAACAAAGCTACCATACTTTGACCTCGAACTCTTAGCCTCTAGAACTACAGAAAGGCAACATCTGCTGCTCCCACCACTCAGTCTGTCTTCTGTGGAGGCTCCAGCAGGTTGAGTAGGTGGTGTAAGGAATTGCAGGAAGAGCTGAAACCTGTCTACACGGACACCGGGATGCATGGGTTACAGAGCCTGAAGTGTCTGCCCTGGCGGCAGAGGTAGAGCTCCAGTTCTTTGCAGAAACTCTGACCTCAAGGCTGACTGAAAAGTTTCAAGGCACACAGGAAAGACGCTGTGAGAGAACACAGATGACAAAGGACATCTGTGATGGTTTATATAAAGAAACTGCTTCTAGTGTTGTCCAATCACCAAGACTTCCCAAGTTGGGGCCACTGGGATTTCTATAGAGAGCCTCAGCCCAAAACACAGCAGCAATGAACCCTGGGGGTCAGGGACAAAAAAAATCAATACACACACCGCCTTTGAAAACTCAAGATGTTCTATAAAAGCTTTGTGCAAGGACAAGAAAAAAATAGGGCTCCTTTGGCTCTAGAGATTTTTTTTCTTTAAAAAAAAAAAATCAGATGGCCTGTGAGCTCCAAGAGATGGTGACTGAAAAGTCTTATTCCCTGTGTGAAGGATCAGAGGCAACCTTGAAACTCCAGGATCCTAAAGCATTCACAAAGCATCTCAAGAAGTGGGGCTCACATCCCTGTGTCCCTGCTTGCACCAATGGCAGGGTGGCACAGAACCCTCTCCACCAGGACTAGAACAACCTTGGAAGGGAACAGAGCTGACCTTGCTATGAAGACCACCCAGGTCTCCAAACCCAGCAATGCAGGTAATAAAACAAAATAGTATGGGAAAGTAAAACAAGATCTATGCCTCTTGGAGTTCTGACCTAATTCCAGAGGAAACTGTGTCTCAGCAGACAGCTTTAAGAAACATACTCCCAGTCCTACCTCTCAAGACTCAGTGCCCAGGAGCCTGGCCTCTTAAACTGTTCTCTGCTAGAAGAATTGTTTATTTTAATTAGACGTGAAAGCTTTTTAAAGCACAATATAAGTAAATTTATTGAAATAGCCAATGAATATATGATACATTATAGTTCCCATTTGTTTTATTACTAGATACAAAAGATGTGAAATAGCTCTGCCAATTGTTACAGAGCATTTTCAATGCATGCACCCCATATCTGCTATCATATTCCTGAGGACTGGTCAGAAGCAGGCAGGTCTAAGTATGGAGACTGTATCCAGTGTGTCCTAGTGTAGGGCCTGTTGTCAGCACACACCCAGACCAACCCACCCTAGCAATTAGAAAGCAGCTATTCACGAGGGAATCTAGAGAAGTATTCTTGCAAGCCCACACCATCTAATATAGTAAGCACTAGCCACTAGGATATATAATATAGTGAGCACATCCTAGCCTGCGCAAATTGTGACGTGCCAGAGGCATAGCACATGCTGGAATTCAAAGTCGCTTCTGCCAGGGAGATAGCCCTGTGAGTAAGAGTACCTGCTGTGCAAGTCTGTTGGCCTGAGTTCAATCCCTGGAGCCAACCGAGGAAGAAGAGAAACAACTCCCAAGAGTTGTCCTCTGCCCTCCATACGTACAACACATGCACTAAGATTTAAAGGAAAAATCAAAGACAACTATGAGAAAAAGAATGTGGAGTATCCAATCAATAATTTGTATACTGGGTGTTGTGGGCAGTGTTCATTATCAGTGTGAAGGGATGTAGGATCACCTGGGTGAGGGAACCTCTGGGCTGATATGGAGAGACCTAACTTAACTGTGAATGGGTCCATTCCCTGGCGTGGGATCCTGAACTCTACAAAACGGAGCATAGGATCCAAGTGCAAGCGTGCGTTCAGTACATGACCATAGGTGTCATGTGACCAGCTACTTCAAGTACCTGCCATCTTGACTTCTCCATCATGATGTACTGTGCCCTTGACCTCTGAGCCCTCAAGATGCTCTTGCTGGAGTATTTGTCACAGTAAGAGGAAAATAAACCAAGACAGCTATTTTGTTAGTTTGAGTTGGTTCTAGACTGGAACTCACTATGTAGTCTGGGCTAACCTCACACTGACAGGGGTCTTCTTGTCTCAATTTTCTGAGTGCACGGACTACAGGTATGAGCCACTGCAGCTGCACAGATTACCTTCTTGGGAACTAGTGGTACAAGCCTGTAATTCCAGCTACTCACAACTATGAGGCAGCAGGATCACAAGTTCAAGGCCATCCTGGGATGCAGAATGAATATGAGGCCAGCCCAGGCAACTTAAAGAGATCCTGTATCAAAATAAAAAGAAACTCGGGGGCTCTGAGACACATAGCTCAGTGGTTAAGCACACACCAGCACTGCAAGGCCAGTACTGTAGAAGAAAAGAGGAATCGACCACAATAGGACAGGTGGTCCAAGAACAGAAAATTTTCCACTAAGAAGCCATTGGGTCTTAAAGCTTCAGGGGCAGCTCCTACTTAATATTCCAGATGCAAGAGAGTGTGAACTGTCACCTTTAGCAACTGCCTGAGTCAGTACATATACATGTATCTACACATATGTCCACACAACATACACCACACACACTCACACCTACACCAACACACATGTCACACATACACTCACATTTCAAACACATTCATATTCACACACTCTCACACACTTATATAAACACACTCACACACTTGCACATTCACAATCACATTCATGCTCACACACATACACTCACTCACACACACTCATATACACACACTCATGCACATTCACAGTCACACATACACTCACACACACTCACACTTGAAGGTTCACACCCATCCACACACTCACACACATTCACAATCACACATATTGTACACTTGCACTCATGCACACACACACTTACATATACTCACACATGGAGAACCTTGACAGCACTTACGTAACACTTGATGGTCAAGGGTGAAGGACCAAAATGTCACAAAGCTCATTCTGGTGTTCAGTGTGTGGATTTGAATTCCATGTTCCCAACTACTTCAGGCACATCGGTTCCCACACAGAAAAAAGAGAGCCACACAGAGCTATCACTCGAAGAACCCCTCCCCAAGGCTGTACAAGGGTATATAACCAGTCACAGTCAGAGCTTGGCAGTCTAATTGCATGGAAGGTCTCTGCCATGGGAGAGAGGATACTGGGCCATTCAGGAGACTCAACCCAGGGTCTGCCATTGGATTGGGAGCCTGGTGCAGATGAGGTATACGTGGGAGAGTGGAAGTTACTGTGCTCTTGGGACAGCAGTCAGTCTATAAGAGTAAGATGTGTCATAGAATCAGAGACCACAGAGAAGCCAGAAGGTGACAGAATCCAATTCTCTCCACCTCTATCATGAGCCAGAGGGTGTTCTGGTGGAGTCCAGGGTTCAGCTTCTTAAACTATAGGACATGATCCCAGATGGATGTGGGAGTCATAAAAAAGATTCACAATAGTGAAAGGTTCTGATATGCAACAACCAAACATGAACTCAAAAATCAAAGAAGTAACCAATGGGTGGCTTCCCAGGAAGCATCCACCATATTGCCTTGGGTGACTTCACTAAAGCTTCAGGTGCAGACATGCAGTGAGGGCATGTTGCAGGGGACAGGCTGACATGCTACACAAGCCAACACACGTCCCGGAGGACCTCAGCTCAGACCTGGACCTGGGGTATTCCATGAACTACAAAGTTTTCTTTTATTACAGAACAACTCATGGCAGAAGACAGAAACGTGTATTTCCCACTGCCCTTTCTCAGCGTGTGAGTGTCCAATTAATGTGTCTTTGGGCCGTGTTGCTACAATGCTCATCAGTAAGTACTGCTGTTTGAGTTACTGGCTTGAGTCCCCTAAAACACCATTCAGTGAACAGCTCAGAACATCCAACACTTCCAAAATGGCCCTAAACATCATTCTGCCATTTTATTCAATGTAGTCACACAAGAGCAAATTCTCAGCATGGACAATTATGAAACAAAAGTGTCAGTCAACTCTGCAGAGTGTTGATGATGCTCTGTGCCAAATATTCAGCCAAGGTTTATTTCTTTACCTAAAATCCAGGAGTTACATACAACTTATTAACATGAAAATTTACATTCATCTTTAATAACCACCAAAATTATATATATATAAAATATTTTTATATATAATTTTGGAATACATATTGTTATATACATGTACATATATATAGGCACATATTTATACATATATATGCGGGTAAATATGTGGGTATATATAGATTTTGGTGATAATTTGGTTTCCATAATTTTTATAATAGATACTGAATGTTTTAAAAAATAAATTTTCTTATAATTTTTGGTATCTATAATTTTTATAATATATACCAAATTGTTTATTTTAGCTCATAACCTCCATTATTACTGTGTCCAGGAAGGATAAAATGCAGGGATATGTTGTATATTAAACTTTCTTACCCCATGATGACTAAACAAAGAGCTAGACTTCCAATGTTTCCTTTTGGGCATGTTCACAAATGACTGTCTTTCCAATACACCTTGTCTCCTGAAGTTCTAACCACCTCTCAAATGTGTCACTAGTTGGGGGCCAACCATTCAATGCACAAGCCTTTGGTAGAATCTTTAAATTTCAATTCATAGCATAGGGTTTCATGAGAGTTTCTTTGTAATAATTTATTGATATTTCAACATTTCAGTTTATATTTTAGGTAATTCTGTCCTGTGTTGTTTTTTAATAAAAATGTTCTGAAGTTTAAAAGTAAATAAATAAAAATAAATGTCCTAGTGTTTTATTATCAGTGAATGTTTGACTTGTTTCAATACTTTATATACTTTAATACCCAGGGTTATATAAAAATATCTCAGGACAAAAAGGCACACAAGTGGAGAAGGTTTAAGAAAACCTGATTTACACCCTCCTTGGCTAACCTGTGGACTTATGCTATGAAATAAAAAATACCTCTGTTTGGCCCTTGATCATCCTTAGTGTGTTCTAAAAAAAATAATCAGCCCATCTTTATATCCCTCTGCTTCCTCACTGTCTGCAGAGGGTCCTCTTGATTAAACAAGCTCTGTCCTGGCACAGAGTACAAGGCCAATCAATGCAAGTGGCTGGATGGAGAAGTGAACGAATGAATGAATGAATGAATGAATGAATGAATGAATGAATGAATGAATGAGCAAGTGAGCATTAGAGATGGAGACAGTCATACTCAAGTCATACAACTGTAAGAAAAATCCTGTACATGTCTTCAGGGTTTGTATATTATATTTCAATAACCTCGGACAGAAAATGAACGGGGGGGGGTTGGAGGGGGAAGGGGTTATGGGTAAAAGCCTGCCTAGATGCTCCAATGCAAGGAAATCTCTTACTGCTGCCATGGAGACCTCAAAGGGGAAGGAGGCGGTGCCGTGGGGGCCAGATTCCCGGATGGAGGTACTGCCGGCCCTTGAAGCCCAGGCTCCAAAGTCTGGCCTCGTGCTTATTTGAACAGCATGCTCCTCTCCCGAAGACTCCAAGAGGCAGTACGGTGTAGGAGATAAGGCTCGGGTTTGGAAGCCTAAGACCTGGACCATGTGTGGTACTCAGTGCCGGCCAGGGGTGGGAGGAGACATGGAGAAGAAGGCGTAGCATCCTCAGAGCACGCTACTTCTCTGTCTGTGGACTGGAGATAACACCCTCCTCCAGGAAAGGCTTGGGAAGGCTTTGTGCTCAATGAATGGGAAGGGCCACCAGGCACCCGGAGCCAGACATAGGCCTCTTAGCCCGCAGCCTGCTGTGGAACTGTGCCTTCTATCTCTAGTCCATTTCCAGTCCCCTACCCCAAGGGAAAGCGTGAGCCACGATAACCAGGGTGTGGTCTCCTGAAGAGCTTTGGGTTTCTGTTTCGCTGTGTCCTGTGTCCCCAGAGAAGCACAGGCTGGTCTGTCCCATCTCCTTCCAAGCTGTCCCTCTTGAGATACAGCCAGCTTGGCCCTGCTGCGCACTGGCTATATTCTGAGCCTTCCCCTTCCCTCTGGCGCAGACTGCCTGGACTTCATCAGCAATCCTCCATGAATGGTTTCTCCCAGGCAGTAGAGATCCCAGAATGTGATGGTGCCAGTCTCATAAACAGAAACGTGTGGTGGGTGAGAGGCAAGGGCTGGAATGATCATATTCTGGAGTGATGCTCAGGGCTCCGGTGCCTGGAGCTTGAAAGAACTTGCCACGAATGGGGGTATGTCTTCCTGAAACTCACTAACCACACCATGTCATCCTTAGGCAGGACATCTGCTCCTTCCCCAGCAACAGCTTCTCAGAAGGACATTTCCAATACCAGCCCCTCAGTGATCACACCCACCTTGCCCCAAAGCATGCTTTGAGGAGGCCCAGAGACCCCATGCCTGTTATGGCTGTTGTGTTCATGCTAGAGATGGAACCCAGGGCCTCTCACATACTCAACCACTAAGCTATGTGTCATCACAGTAGGTCTGACCTTTTTCCCCAGCATATGGCTTCTAACCTTGCTGAGTGACTTTTTCTTCTCTAGTCCTCATTTTCCCCCTTTATGAAATGGCAACACCTGACACGAAGATGAGCAGAGGCACTGTGGACATAGCATAGCAAACCATTGCTAGACATCAACTATGTACCAGACACTGTTCCCATGGGGCATATAGTTAGGCTACATCAGATAACAAAATGAGGATGTATCATCCTAATTAATGCTGGCAATTTTCACATGAGGGAAAAATAACACAACAATATGTAATGCCTGAAAGCCATTTGTCCCAAATCCAAAAAGCATAGCAATGCTATTCTTCATTGTCAGATCAACTGTAGCTGAATGAGCAACAAGAAATACTAAGAAGGAGAGATACCTGCTTCCTTGATGGCCTTCTTAAGCCATCAAGATTAAAGATGTCTTCCAGCCCACCATTCGCTCAGGGTACTGTCCTGAAATATGCAGCAATTTCATAGGGTTACTTCCAGCTTTCTGCTTGTTAATCTGAGGCATCCAAGCCTTGCTCCCTGTGAAGTGTCCTCTCTATGATTAAAAAGTGCTATCCCAAAGCCAGGTGATGGTGGTACACACTTTTAATTCCAACACTTGGGAGGCAGAGACAGATCTCTGTGAGTTCAAGTCCAGCCTTGTCTACAGAGTGAGTTCCAGAAGAGGTTCCAAAGCTACACAGAGAAACCCTGTCTTGAAAAAACCAACCAAAAAAAAAAAAAAAAAACCAAGTGTTGTGCCTACACTTCAAGGATGCCCAGCTTACATGGGTTCCCAGTGCATGGCTTATTCACCCACTAGGAAGCATTGGGTTCCTCATGAACTTGTTTGTCGAGGGACAAAGCACTGAGATCATGGCCTTTAGACAATATGTCCAGCATCCAAGCACACTGCATAGTCATGTTCATTGGTAAAAATCCTCATTCCATTTTCTTCCTGCTCAACCCTCTCTCTTGTGTGACATCCCCAGGACCTACACTTGCCCGCTGTCTCTGTCTCATGGGAAAACATGAACACAGACAGACATATACACTGGAAGATGCTACATGAGACTGAAGTTGCATGGTCACAAACAAACTAAGGAGCAGCAGGTATGATGGCAGGTACCCCAGGTCTGCAGAAGGGTGTGAGTGATCCCTGCTAGGATCCAGGATCATGAGATAGCTCATTGCCTTTGTGCGAACCATCCCTCAATGGTGCTTTTTGCTAACACAACTCTCAGAGAATAACTGGGATTGGGGGGGGGGGACCCAGCTTCATCTCCCTAGCTTCTCCCATCCCACCCTACCCCACAGTCTCCCAGTCAACTGAAGGTGAACTCAATTTTACTTTCCTTCATTTCATATGAAGAAATTTAAGTTTAAATTACCACAAAGACAGTTGCTTTTAGCCAGGGTGGACTGGAAAGACTGTTCCACCTGAAAATGACCCCAGAGAACAAAAGTATGGAGCCATGGTTCATACAGTGGACACCAACTAGCAAATGACATCTCTTGGACATGGAAACAAGCCAGGAAAACCTGTGGTTGTCTCAGTATAATACTCTGAAAGTTCCTGGGATGTGGTGCATGGATAGGAACTCAGGCAGAGCCTGGAGGACACCCTGGGTTATAGAATTCAGAAATAAGACTGACACCTAAACCAGAGGGTAGAAGCAGGAAGACTTCTGTGAGTTCAAAGCCAACCTGGTTTGTGTAGCAAGGGACCAGCCAGAACTACACAGTAAGAGCCTGTATAAACAAACAAGCAAGCAAACAAACAAACAAATAAATAAATAAAGCAAAACCCTAGATTATTCATAGGAATATAAAATATTTTCACACCCAATGAAGTAAAATTTGTTGTACATCATATAAAATTAGAATGATCTGGCTCATCCAGGGATAATGGCACATGCCTGTAATCTCTGCACTCAGAAGATAGAAGTAGAAGGATCGTGAGTTCAAGGCCATCCTGAGCCACCTACATGGGAAGATTCTGTCTCAACAAACAAAACAGCAATAAAAAGGCAAGCAGACAATAAGACTTTAAAAACATTAGCAGCAAAGATAAAACAATTCATAACTGGCATAGATGTTACAGTTATCAAAGGACATTAAAATAGTAATTAAGTATAAATGATTGGATCTCATGAAAAATTAAGGGAGGGGAGATCAATATAAAAGAAATGTCCTAAAGAGAAAATTGAGATATGGGGAAGTACAGCGAATAAAAGGAACAGAGGCATAAACAGAAGGAAAGAGCCAATGAGCTCGAACGTGTTAAAATAACTGTCCAAACTGACTTACAGACCCGGGTAACAACTCATCACTGAGAGAAATCGGGGCAGGAACTGGGGCAGGAGGCTTGCTCTCTGGCTTATGTGGCCAGCTGTTTGTTTGTTTGTTTGTTTGCTTGCTTGCTTGCTTGCTTATGGCCTAGGACTTACTACCAAACGAATGTGTTCCTCACAGTGGTTGGCAATTCCTAGCCAAGACAATCCCTTGTGGACATGCCCACAGACCAACCTGATGGAGGGGATGCCTCAAATGAGACTTCCCCTCTGAAGTAACTGTAGGCTTTGACAAGGTGGCAACTAAGTGCTCCACAAGGACGCTAAGTAGATAGAACTTTATCATTTCTAAACAATTCATTGTATACGAAGCCAGTGTCCTGAGCAAAATCCTGCTCTGGAGCAGTGAGCGAGAGAGACTCAGCCATAAGCACCCATTCAGTCCCCGTTCTTCCAGTTCCCACCTTCCTCTCAGTGTCAATAAAACATATTCTCCCCAGAAGAAAGAACAGTTTTCCACTTGAGCTGCTGGCTTTGCACCTAATTTATCAAGAACACTCTTCCCTCCCTCACTGCATCTCTCAGAGCAAGACAAGGCAAGCAGCAGTACGGGTAGAGAGAGGGTTATGAAACAGGCCCTCATTGAGGCATCCGTGCCATACTAAGCACTGTCCCTTATAAGGGTTCTTCCCGAATTAGTTCCATTTAGCATGCACATGTGGCCAGGGGAGAAGTAAAATCTATCAACAAGAACAGGAAAACGACTCCGGAGAACCTCTGTGGCTCTGTGGGCTGCTGCTCAGCGGTGTGGTTTTACCAGCGATAATGATGTGTGGTTTACAATTTACAACAAGGCTTGGGGATACAGAGCCAAATGTTTTTACTTAAAATACCAGGAGCAGATGGGGGTAAGACACAGACTAGACCTCACCCAGATGCAGAGGATGATACACACAATCCCCCTGCCTGAAGGCGTCAATCACACCAACAATTCTCGGGCCGACACGCAAGCATTGCATGTGGGTAATCCCCATGACAGACAGTTAGGAAGTTAGTTATCTACCCATGTCAGATTATGAAGAAGTATGTGTGCTGTGTGTTTCTGGATATGCGCTCTCTCGTGCTCTCTCTCTCTCTCTCTCTCTCTCTCTCTCTCTCTCTCTCTCTCTCTCTCTCTCTCTCTCTCTCTCTGTCCCTCTCTTTCTCCCTCTCTCTCTCTGTCCCTCTCTTTCTCTCTCTCTCCCTCTCTCTTTTCCTCCCTCCCTCCCTCCTTCCCTTCCTCTTTCTGTTATTAGGGGTTTTTTGTTTTTGTTTTTTTGAGGCAGGGTCTCTCTATTATATATCCATGGCTGTTGTGTAGACCAGGCTAGCCTCAAGTTCACAGAGATCCAGGAGCCTCTGCCTCTTGAATATCAGGATTAAAGGCACCACCACACCTATTCTCTTTCTTTAAAGAATTTTAAAATTAATTTCAGTTGTGTGTGTGTGTGTGTGTGTGTGTGTGTGTGTGTGTGTGTGTGTGTGTGTATGTTAGCCTTGTCAGCCTAACAAGCAGTCATCCACATCTTTAGAGACAAGGTTTCTTATTGGCGTGGATAGAGCTCATAGTTAGTCTAGATTGGCCCAGGGACCCTGCTGTCACTACACTCCCCAACACAGGGATGGCAAGCCACACTACCATGCCTGACATCTTTTTATGAGTTCTGGGGATCACACTGGCCTTCACCAGTGTGACATCCCTAGCTCCCAGACCTGCATGCTTAACATCACAGCTTCCTCCAGGTGGCCCTGATACATTTGGCAAACCTCTGCCCTGATCAAGGCCTTTGTTTCCTCCTCAATAAACTGAGCAGAAGACACAGATGTCTCCAAGGCCCACCTGGCCCTAAGTACCCTATGCTTTACCCAACCTCAGCTAACCTCCCACCAAGATTGCTATCTTTCCCAGGCTCATTGGCCTCAAAGTAATTATTTCCATTGAAGAAGTTTGCTCCTCTAGCTCCAGCTTCTGTAGCAGATGGCAAAGCTATAAAAAGCAATAAAGAAATTAAGTAAGCTCAAAGATGGTAACTAAGAGAGAAAAGCAAGATTGGCCAGAGATAAACTGTGACATAATCTGCTTATCATCAACTGCAAGTTGGCTGTATTTTCCATCATCTGGGCATTAGTGTGATGCTCAGAGGAGGAAAGACCCAGGGAGATGGGAGAAATCACAGCAGGCACAGTAGCATGGAGGAGGGGACCTTGCTGTTGTTCCAGTGTGAACTCTACAGAGCCACTACTCATCACTGTTTATGGAACCTGCTCTGGAGGCCCAGTGCTTCCCTGGGCCTGTGGTTAGTGTGTAGACGGTGCTCACACTCTTAAAGGAATTACAGCATCTCCTGAAAGAACTATAAGCCATAGGACCATTTTCAACATCAAGGTAGGTAAACGGTAGTATCAGAAATTGCTTATAGGATTCCCCCACTCCACAAAGGTCAGGGATGTCACATGGGCCCTCTTCTCATCCTGAGTGGGGGTCTGAAAATTCACCCTGTTTTTCTCTTAGCCTGGCTCAACAGCGTGGTTCCCAACAAAAATAAGTGGGGAGGAGAGGGAACAGATCCCTCTGTTCTCCATGAGGAGGTGACTAGAGAACCCACATCAGGAAGCATGCTTTGCAGGCAGTCACAGGGGCCTGGAGATCATCCCAGAAAGAGGCAGGGAGGCCAGGTGTGTTCCGAACAACAGATAGCATAAAGCTATCTGGACCAAGGACCAATGGAGTAAAAGATGTTCTGGCCACACCCTAGTGACAATGAGCAGTCACACACAAGCTCTCCCACTGGTGACTGGCACACCCATCTCCACCCAGACAGTCAGCAGTGAGGTGAGTGAGAGCTAGCCAGTGCTGACAGCAGGGAAGGGAAGGGAAGGGAAGGGAAGGGAAGGGAAGGGAAGGGAAGGGAAGGGAAGGGAAGGGAAGGGAAGGGAAGGGAAGGGAAGGGAAGGGAAGGGAAGGGAAGGGAAGGGAAGGGAAGGGAAGGGAAGGGAAGGGAAGGGAGGAGAGGGAAGGGAAGGGAACAGGAGGGGAAGGGAGGGGAAGGGAGGGGAAGAGAGGGGAGGGGAGGGGAAGGGAGGGGAGGGGAGGGGAGGGAGGGGAGGGAGGGGAAGGGAGGGGAGGAGGGGAAGGGAGGGGAGGGGAGGGGAGGGCAGGGAATGGAATTAGGGGACTCATTAGCCACTGGAGAATGGAGCGCAGTGCACGCACACACACACACACACACACACACACACACCTCAAAATAAATAGATGCTTAGTAAATAAATAAAGGGGAGGAGACTGCAGGTTTGGGGTGGAGAGCCCTATTTTGGGTGTGGCCAAAGGCACCTGCCTAGGTGCGGCACCCTTCTCTGGTCCTTGTTTGAAACATGCAATTTCTGTCTCTAGCCCTAATACTAGATACAGGGAGATTAAATCGTATATCTTCATTTTAGAGTAATTGTTGAAGCTGTGTAACCAATTGGTGAACATTAGATGCAATATTGTTGGAAAATTGCTTGTTGAGGCAGTGTCTGCCACCCTGGCACCCAGAAGACTGAGACAGGGACTTTCCTTGAGTTCGGGGCCAGCCTGGGCTGCAATGACCATACACTCAGCTGGAGTTGGGAAAGTGTCTTTCTCCCACCCATGCTCCCAGAGGATGCTGGGTGGATTTGGACCACTTAGTGTTCTCAACTGTTAAGGAAGGGAATGAAAGCGTTCATGGAGTCTAATAAATGATGTCCCACCCAACAAATAAAGAAGAGAAGGCGTTCACAAACAAGCCCATCTCAGCAGACCTCTGAACCTCTGGGGAAACCTGTTCTTAGCACAACAGAGATTTCTTAGCCGAATCAGTCCTGTGTGCCCCAGGCATAACACTGACTCTCTACTCTTGGCTCACACAGAACATTTTCCCACCGAGTATTTAGATACTCCAAGTGATACACTGTGTGCATCTTCCACAAAATGCCAAAACTTCCAAAGAGATGATGCCTACAGCTGTCCCGGTCCCTGGTTTTCCTGAAGATGTAATAGGTGACCTAGCACAGGTCAACAAAATTCTCCCAATGGCAGGTAACAACTTTTAATTGTTTTAGGTTAGCAGACAAAGCATATACATGCCATTATTTGGTGCCCTCAATTGTCCCCCTCCCCTCCCAATGCTCCAGACAGTGGTATAAACCTATAGTCCCAGGCAGAGAGAGGGGGACCAAGAGTCTAAAACGCTCTAGGCCTCCTAGAGACCATTTCTCTAAAGATTGGCGAGTACAGAACCAGAATGATGAAGGGAAGAGAGGAAAGGAAGGGAGTGGAGGGAAGAGAATGGAAGGGAGTAAGGGAGGGAGGAGAAAGGGGAATGAAGGGAAGGGAGCGGAGGGAGGAGAGAGAGCAGACGGAATGGCAGAAAGCTGCTCTCCATAGCACAGGTGCCTTTGGCTAAGGTGTGTTCATGAGTTCACGACCTTTCTCTACCACAGTAATTCCTTGCCAGTTTGACAGAGGATTTAGCAAGACCAGGTGAGTCTTGGAACCTCGTCTCTTATTCATGTAAGAAGAAACTGTGTATTATTTACTACTAAGAGTTACACAAAGGGAGTACCGTGTCCACACATGTAGTAGCTATTGGGTCTCTCCTCAGAGCATCACATAGCTGGGGGTTTTCTTTTTATATTTTCATAGACAATGGAGTAAATATGTACATTTCTGTTCCTAGCCCAATGATTTATGATTAAATATGGACTCTTTCAAATCATATCAGAATTAAACTTTTGCTATAAAGAATAAAGTACATGGAAGTAAAGCTTCCACTCTGCCTGCCCATGCTTACCTGTTTAGCGGGTAGCAGGTATGGGCTAAGTGAAGCAACCACATACAACATACATGACCCCGGCAGCCGTGTTCCCACCTGAAAGAGAAAACATGTTGGGCATTAGGAGCCCAAAGGGTCTCAAATGTTTTTATTAGAATGAGCTGCTCAAGCAAGATTGTTAGCGAGAACACACACATATACTGGCCAGGCTGTCCAAACAGGCAGTGGGAAGAGTCAAAGATGTAAATTGGGTATCCACAAAAATCAGCCCTACTTGCTCCCTGAGATGCATCCACATGCTTCTCACTCTAATCCTGGGTGGAACAGTCAAAATCAGCCCCAGCCCCAGCCAGGGCATGGAACTAGAGAAAGCGGAGCTTCCTAGGCCCTGAGGTCAGACCATGTTTGGAAAGTGGGAAAGCCCTGTAGACGCAAACTGAACAAACATGCCTTCAGAACTCAAAGCTAGACTCGGGTGAGCCATACAGCACGTTCAATAGAGCACTGGACTAACATGCATGAAACCCAGACTCCCATGTCAAGTATCACGTAAAACCAGGCTTGATGTGCATGCCTGTAATCCCACCTCTTGGGAAGTAGAGGCCAGATTATCAGGAGTTCAAGGTCATCCTGAGCCACAAAGCAAGTTTGAGGCCAGCCTGGAACACATAAAACCATGCCTCAAATAAACAAACAAAAACCCATGACAAGTTAGGGAGGCCACCACCCAGGCACGATGCTCACTCCTGGTGTCACGAAGTCCACGCACTGGTACTGTGCTAAGCACTCCTTGGGCCCAACTACAGAAGAGCGAAAAGAGGAGCAAGACCTCTTGTTTTGGTGTTGCTGGTTCAGCCTTGAGAATATCCACACACTGCGACCATGTCTCCTCACATCCAAGCATGCCCTGAAGAGACCTTCTCCTCATTCCCCCAGGTCAGCACATGTCAGTGTCTAGCACAGCCACGGCCACCACTACCACTGTAGCAGCAGCCACGGTGATCCCGAGCAGCCCCCCTGAAATGGCAACTCAATAAAGACAACTGTGAGCAGTACCCAGGCGGGGCAGGTTGGCACGGGCCCTCCTGCATTGTGTGACCACCTTGGCATGGAAATGGTTAGAGACCATCTCCCTCCACGCCGCCTCCTCTCACTGCGGTGGAGAGCTCTTGAGAATGTTATTAGCTGGGTGTGCGCCTTGCCGTTTTTCCACACGAGGCAGATGGGTAATTACGAAGCTAATAGTCTGATTGAGAGAAATCAGATGCAGTGGTTTGCCCAATTAGATGATACATTAGCTTCCTTCTTTGTAAGCAGCTAATGTGTGAAGCAAAGTGGTATTTTCGAGGGTCAGAATCCTTAAACAAGTGCCGAGTTGCAGATTATTGTATCTGTCTTTTTTTTTCTAATGGAGGAAAAGTGCTAAGTCTTCATTACTAAAAGCATAGAAAATGCAAATCAGCCCCAGAAACAAAAGAGAGAAGGGACAGGCGAGAATATTCGTGTCCGATGTGTCAACCTACAACATCAATTACATTGAAATGCAGTGCGTGGCAGCCTAATCAAGGAGAGTGTAATTGTAATAATTGCGTGCTTTTGTCAGAGAGCCGCTGCTGTTGTTATTTGTCAACCATTTGTTCCTCCTATTGTTAGGGGGGGAGATTTTTTTTTTAATGTAACTGAGAGATTGTGTAGGTAATGGGTGGGCAGGCAGGCGGCCGTCCTCAGAATGTGGATAAGGGGGTCCTTCTTCCCCTGGATGGGCAGCTCCTCCACAGCCCTGGCCAGCTGTAAGCATGGCCAAGGGAGCTGCAGGCGGGCAAGGACAAGGTGGCCAGCCATGTTGGGTGGGTTTTGGTCTCACACAGGTCCTGGTGTCCTGATGAGCTGACCGACAGTCCTGTGAGAGAAGAGCCTCACACTCCCTTTTCCTTTGCAAACGGAAGAGTGAGGAGACAGAGCCGCCACACTGACCCCTCCACCTCTCCTTTTCCCTCACACTTGGGCCAAATAAGAGACCTTTAACTCTGTAGGTGACTCTTGCCTTCAAGGCCCCCATGGGAAATGCGAGAGGAAATTCTGAGTCGAACAGCATGAAATACAAGAGGGTGGGCCCACCAGCCAGGGTGGCATTGTCCAACAGTCCCATCACTGACTGCGTGCGGACCCAGTCTGTCAGTGACCTCACTGTCCCCTCACATAGCAGAGGAGCAGAGGGACAGCAAACTCAGACTCTCAAATCCACGGCAGGTGGAAAGAGCTCCGGAGTTGTGTCTGAACTGTGTAAGCAGATGTCTTTCCCACTCCCTCTCTGCTGCCTGCTTGATTTTCCTGTGCATGGCTGTTTCCTGAAATGCACTTGGAGGGAAGGGGATGGGGAAAAGGCATGGTAGGAGCCAGCTCTAGCAAGGGAAGGAAAGAAAGCCACAAGAGCAAGCAGCAGAGCAAACCAGGGATGCTCACCAGAAGCCCAGGCTGAGCTGGAAAACCCATCTCAGGAGCGGCCCTCAGCATTCAGATCAGACAAGAGGTTTATTTTCTCACTTCAATTGGTCTTGCCAATGGGTTGAAACAGAGGCACAATGGGAATGGGCTGAAACATTTACCAGAGCTGTTAAATCACTAAAAAAGAACAATCCCGGGCCATCTCTACCAAGGGGAGGCTTCCTGGGCTGTGGGAGGCTTTGTGGGGATCCCTGACAATCCTGTACATACTCCAAAACTCACACTAATTAAAAGCAAATAATCAAATACATTCAATTTGAAAAGTTGGCAAACTCGCATGTATTATTGCGTTAGCACCTTGGCATGGAAACACGCACATCGTGCTAATCTCGTTGTACACAAGGGCTCTTGAGCTCTATTCAGCCAGCCCATGCCCCCCTCCTCCTCCTGCCTCCCCCTAAGGCATGCCTTTCCCCACTATTCCCTCACCCCTTCCCACTGTCCTACCCAAAGGGCAGCACAGGGGAAGAAACTCTGCCCCAAGGTGGGCTCTGCTTCTAACCAGAGCTGAGAGATTTGGAAAGGCATCCTTCCATCTTGCCAGTTTCTTGTCTGCCTTCCTGGATTGGGAGCTTGGGGTGCACAGGAATGGTCACAAGACACCAATTTTAAAATAAACTTTCCGGTAGTAAGCCAAGCAAGTCACCATCCTCATCTCAGCCACTGCTGTCACCCTCCTGGGGACTGTCCATATCAAACTGGTGCCCAAATCTGAGCAATGAACTGACAGAATGAAAAGGCAGCTTCCGAGCCAAGCCATTGCCTCTGGGGTCAGGGTTTCTTAGGGGCTGGGGAGGAGGAAAGGATGGAGTTGCCCAGAGACACATAAAACTCCTGCCACCAAGAATGAGGTGGAAAGAGCCCATACTGCGCAGAATTTTTCTGGCAGATCTACTTCCTAAGGCACATTTGTCTTATGTCCTGGGCCACTGCCAATCACAGTCGCCCAGCATCCAGGACTGGGAGGAAGATGGGCAGCTTGTCCTTAGTTCAGAACAAAAGAAAAACAAATAAAGTGACATTCAGCCACGTGACTTTCTTGTCAGATGAAAAAGGAATGGGTTGCACAGGCAAGCATGGAACTGGATTTTCCAGGGGTGAAGCAGACACTGAGTCTGGAGGGCTCCCAAATGAGGTGTTAGAGGAAGCCAGGCACACATGAGTAACTTTAGGGGGGCCTATTAGTGACCAGGATCTTGTGTGACTTTTTCTGGGGAGAAGGCACCAGTGGCAAACCAAAGACGAAGTTCTATTTGGGTGTGGCTTGATGAACCAGCTGGTATGACTTACAGAAGGTTTGCTTACAGGAATATCCATGATGCAAAGGCAGCTCTCACTAGAAAGCCTTGCAGCATGGGTGGTGGTTCTAGAAAACTCCATCCCTAGAGTTCCCTGCCTACCTCGTAGGCAGCTCCATGAAAGAGCCTCCTCAGCCTCTGTCTTAGTCAGGGTTTCTGTTGCTGTGAGGAAACACCATGGCCACAGCATCTCAGGAAGGAGAGGGTTTGCTTGGCTTATACTTCCACATTGTAATCCACCGTTGGAGAAAGTCAGACAGGAACTCAAACAGGGCAGAAACCTAGAGGCAGGAGCTGATGCAGAGGCCATGGAGAAGTGCTGCTTACTGGCTTGCTCCCCATGGCTTGCTCAGCCTGCTTTCTTATAGAATCCAGGACCACCTGCCCAAGGATGGCCCCACCCACAATGGGCTGGGCTCTCCCCCATCAATCACTAGTGAAGAAAGTGCCATAGAGACTTACCTATAGCCCAATCTTATGGAGACATTTTCTCAGTAGAGGTTCCCTCTCCTCCAATGACTCTTCTTTATTTCAAATTGACATAGAACTATCCAGCACACCCACCATGGTTTTCTGTCATAGAAGCTTACCAGAGGTGAGTGAATCTATAAATTTCTGTACATCTTAAATTTTATGAGTTTATAAACTTCCTTGGAGTCCCAAGTCTTCCTCCTCCCTACACCAGTGTTCCTCCTCCCTCCATTCAGTGTAAGTATGAACACAACAAAGCCCTAGAGGACCTACTCCTTGGCAAGTCCAAAACTCCGTGCAAACCACACCAGTCTATGTCCCAATAATCAAGGCACCAATCTCTTAGGACGTATACTTCAGAAGAAAGACTTTAGGACTAAACAGGTATCTTGGTCTTGGTTGAATCCTTCCCAGTGTGATCAGCAGCCTGAGCAGACAATGTGTTGGGTAGATCTTGTGATTTATTTATTTGTTTGTTTGTTTGTTTGTTTGTTTGTTTGTTTTTGTAGTTGACATTGTCCTTCTTCCTTTTGGTATGGTCTAGGCTGTGTTGAAATAACCCCCCCCTTTTCTTACCTGGGTTCTGTTTTACTCATTAGTCACTCATTATATTCATTCAACAATATACATACCACCTAATAAAACTCAATAGCATCATAGGGACCATTCAAGAAAAATTGAGAAGGGGCTCTTTGAAGATTTGAGGCTTTTGGGGCTCTGGGTGCCTTCAGGTCTCAGGATGAGGTTTAGGGACAGAGATCTGGAGCCCCTGCTTCCCTTTTCTCAAATGTTCATTAATCAAGAATGAAAATCTCCTCAAGAACTGGATTCTGGACACCAAGGTAAAGGCACCTTCTACCGAGTCTGATGACTTGAGTTCAAGCCCTGGAGCCCCCATGGTGGAAAGGGAAAACCAAATCCTATAGGTCACCCTCTGACTACACATGTGTGCACATGCTCACACACACATGCACATGCATTTATGTTCATGTGTGTAAGTCTTTAAGAGGAATCCGACCCTTGCTTTCCTTTTCACCTGGTTTTCACACTGAAATGGCGGCAGGCCTTCCTGGTAGCAGTGTGGCAATAAAGACTCATTCTCATCATAAAGACAGGTGAGAGAGCCCGAAGCCCTCAGTGTGGAGACCCACATGCCTGGACCTCTCTCCTTTGGAAAGTCCCAGAACTCTAACATTATGGCTGGATTCTCTCTGCAAAAAGTGAGACAGCTAAGGCTGGATTAAGTGTGTGGACTCAAGCAGGGTCCTGCTGCCCAGCCTGAACTAGTCTGCAAGCCAAGGGACCCAGGAGGCCACATCTCCTCTCCCAGTGCCTGACCCAACCGTGAGATTAGGCAGAGGGCTTTGCAAAGAAACTCCAGGAAAATACTGATAAATTGAAGAGCAATCGACAAAGCTCTCAGGCTCCCTCCCTGAGCTCCGCCCAGTCCCCCAAAGTTGTATCCAATCTTTTCTTTCCTTCCTCTCATGGAGACCCATGTGAGCAGAAATGTTTCTATGCATTAAAGAAAATCAATGAAAACATCTCAAAACAATTTCCAGCTCCTCTTCTTCCCACGGGGTGGCAAAGCCAGCCCCTGCCGTGCTGCACAGGGGTCGCAAGGAGAGCCAAGCTCATGTGGGTGGCAGAGTTCCACCAGAACAAAGCCGCAGACCCTCACGCGCTGCGGCTCACTCCTCCCTCACTCTGCAGCCTGCACTCTGTAAATCCTGCAGCCTGAGAAGGCCTTCACTCTCCTTTCTACACACTTAACTGCCTCTGAGTGCAGTGTTTGCCCTTGACTCCAGTGGGAGTGCAGGTTGGGTGGTTTGGCACTGAGACAGAAGAAGCCCACCGATCTGAGTTCTGTAGGTCTAGTTGTGAATTCTGACCCTACAGTGAGTTGCACAATTTTGTCTCCTGTCACTTAACCTCTCTGACTCTGAGGTCACTTGTCTTTAAAGTCAGAATAGACACCCAGATGCTTGCCTGGTTTGGGGAAGAAATAAGAATAGAACTGAGCATACAATAAATGGCTGGCAATCACTATTTCTATGTTGGTTCTGAGCCTAACCCCGGTGACTTGGCTTCTTCAGTATCTCTGTGTGTTAGTACTAAGACCAGTAAGGAGGATGAGACAGAATTGAGACCAAATGAATCACACACCCCAGCTTGCCTCAGTTATATAGCAAAGCCAGACAGCATGAACCACCGTGGAAGAAACTCTCCGGGACAAGTGCTGTATGTGTCTGCAGGTGAAGAACAGCCACTCTGCCTCCAACAAACAGAAGAACACATTCATTTACTGACTGAACCAGGCATGCTCAGGCAGTTGGGCTGGGGGGGACGCAGAGCGAGGGGGCAGGGAGTGATACTGCAGCAGATGTCTTGGCTTGGAGAGAAAGTTCTAGAGAATGTGCCGTGGGTTGGGGAATAGGGGGCTTGGGCTCTCCCTTCCAGACGTGAAATGAGAGAAACATCCAGAGGGATCCCCAGAGACCCTGGTGTGCAGGCCTGGCAGCCACAGGCTGGGGCTGGGGCTGGGGCTGGGGCTGGGGGCAGCCAAGCACACTGGGCCTGAACTCGGAAGCCAAGTTGTTTCAGCTAGAAAGCTTTCACCCAGGGGAGGAAAAGGATGGGATTTCTCCTGGGGTCAGAACAGGACCCTGCCAGCCAGAGACAATGCCTTCAAGAGCCCCAGCAACTCCACCCCTGTTGACTAGGGAACTCAACACCCTGGAGATCGGCGTGTGAAATCTGTACTGGGAAGAGAGTTCTCATTTAACAGAGAAAGTGCTGCACCATCTATGTGTGAAAGCTTTTTAACACCGTTCCCTGCTCTCCATATGGCTAACTTCACCCAAATTAGGAAGTATGGATGAACAAAGCTCAGACAACTTGAACATGAGAGAGAGCACCAGGAACTGCAGCCAGTGCCCGAGGGGGTCCAGGGACGCATACAGCACCTCACCTCCCGTCTCTGCTATGTTAGTTTCCTGATGCATTCCCCGGGGCCAAACGGGGCTTCTTCTCCGTGGATGAGATTGTTCTCACTAGTAATTAAGGTAACCAGCAGCAACAATTGTGTACCTACTGCATACAGACACTACACTAGGAAGTGTGTACTTATTTTGGTAAATCTTCCCAAATATGTATTCTTGCACTTTTGAAAGTTAGCCTAAGTGAGAGGATGGAGACCAAAAAATCATGCTTTGTTAAAGAAGGAAAAGGAGGACTCAAATGCCAGCTGATTCCATTCAAGGTTGTGGCCATCCTCAGCATCCTTGGAGGAACTGCCAGTGCTTCCAGTAGGAGATTGCTCCAGTGGAATCAGAGGCAGCTCCCCGACAGGCTCTGGCAGAAAAAAAAGTGGCCAGATCATGTGCAGTCTCATGAGCAATGGCACCAGGTGTGCAGGGCAAACCGGGCTGGCTCAGCACATCTTAAGGAAAACCAAGAGTCAGGGGTAAACGGAGACACAAAGCAAGTTATGTCGGTAAGGCATCCGGAACCCAACCCTGTGTTCTTTTAGACACGCTGGGTTCTTCCAGGCAGTGGACAGAGAGTTCTTTCACCCTGTAGCCTCAGCTGTACCCAGCTTTGTCCAAACCAAGCCACCCCTCCTAAGAGCAGACCGTCCAAAAGCAGGTTAGGACCATCTCTACCACTCTCTAACGTCCCAGCCACTCTCCTGACCTCCTGCTACCACATCTGCTTCAGTCAGGGTCCCCTTCTATTCCTTCCAGATGCACTGCTGGGCCTGCAGGGCTGTACCATCCCCAGCCATTCCCTCTTGCCACCAACACTGGCTGAGCGCAGCACAACCAGATGAAGCTCGATGCAAAGATGTTTAGAATGTTTATCTTGGTTATTGTACTATTTACAGCAACTCGAGCGTTGCTGGGGCATGGTGTGGTTTGAAAGACGCTACACAAGCGGAAATTGTGCGGCATTGTTTGTTCCCCCACACTCAGCGACAGAGAACCAATCTAGTAATGACTGTTTTTGCTCCTCAAATCAGGGACGCTCCGTGTTGTGTGCGCGGTGACTAATCTGGAAATAAAGATTCCTAACAAAGTGTAAGGAGATGCAAGCGCTGAGGCGGGGGGAGGAAAAGGCAGTGGAGAGGAGGCCCTCTGAAAGGAGACGGCAGCCCACCCTGGGGGACAGGAAAGTGCCACATCACATATCTGTCCACAGCAAACAGAACAGGCCCCAGGGAGAGCTCCAGCCCAGACTTGAACGTGGCCAGCTGCAGCTCACCCACCCACAAAGCTCCCTGCTGCTAGGCCTTCACCCAGGGTCAGCCTCTCTGGAGCTGGGACTGGCCCTCTCAGAGCCCAAGCTAGGGTAAGGGAGGCAAGATCATACCATGGAAAGACGAGGAAGTGTAGGACACAGCTAGGGGAGAGGATGGGAAGGTGGTTCAGGGGCCCCGGAGCTGCCCAGCTGGGATCTGCTGCTGTGTGTCTTTGTCCAACCAGTGTACACAACCTAGCCTGTTTGCGGTCAGTCACAGATAAGGCATGATCAGGGTCACAGGGGACCAGTGACAAGACTGTGACAGGTGAGGAGGACCCAGGTTGACCTCCCAGTGCCCTTCCATTATCTCCCCCCCCCTTTAACCAGCCACCTGCTCATAGCCCGCCTTCCTTCCATGGCCAGGACAGGCATCATGGTTCCCTCCTCCCTCATCTTTCCCTTCAGCTTGTTGGACTCAGCTATCACCTTCTCCACCATACCTCACCCCATACCAAGGTGACACAGCTACCACTGAGCTCCAGGTCCTCTGTCTGTATCTCTGTAGATCTTACACTTAGCTCTCCAGTGGAAATGTTCTCGGGGCAGAGAGGTGGCAGGGTCCCATCCGGAACCCCTTCCCCAGCCCTTGGCAAGGTGCGTGGCAGTGTGTGAAGTCAGGGTGGGGCACCCTGGGGTACTCATCTTCACTCCAACCTGGACACACTCGCAGCCACCCCAGCGTCTTGCTATTTCCATTTAGAAGAGCGCCAGGAGGCGGCAGCCAGGAAATCTGCTTGCCCATAAGAGGGCTTCACTGGCAACCTGTACATTGTGATGAAAGTTAACAATTTATGAGTAGTTCGTGCCCTCTGCCTGGTACACTGACATGTGCCATCCAGTGAGTTAAATGGCAGAAGCCAAGCTGGCAGGCTGTGTAAGGCCTCACACTCTGCTGCCTGAGTCTTCAGCCCCTCACCCGCGTTCAGGGGTTCCTACGTCCCAACTGTCCACATGGGCCACAGGAAGGGCCTGCAGCTCCCACCAGCCCCCTCCAGGTCAGCTCCACCCAAGAGGATGTGTGGACCAGACCAACCCACTCTCACCCTGAGGGATGGGAAGGGAGCTGTGCAAAGGCAGGGGAGTCTCCTTCAGTGTCACCTGAGCCCAGCCTCAGTCCTGTCCACTCCAGCCTGTGCACAGACACCTGGTCCCTTAGCGTGTCACATTTCAGAGAGGCAGAGTACTCACTGCTCTGGCTGAGCTGGGGGACAGAAGAATCATAGCCTTGACCTCAGGAGGGGTGGGGTCCTTCAGCCCCCACATAGCCTTCATCCACTTTCCACAGCCCGATTTTAAAGTGGCCATCCCCTCTTGAAGTCCATCAAGTGATGAGTTGGGTGAACATGCTTCGAAGATCCTTCCAGTGGTACCAGAAGGGCTTCAGCAGGAGGATGCAGGCATCCTCACCCTGGGTATATTATAGGAGTTGTCATAAAGAAGGGAGAGAAATAGGTCCCATGAAAGGGTGGCAGAGTACAGGGGGTGAATCAGTGGAGAGAGGGAAGCAATAAGGCACATTTTGTTCAAAAAATGAAACCTAATATTCTGCATGCCAATAAAGACAAAATAGAATAGAAAATCCCCACAGCCTTGTCCAGTGCCAATCCTGAATTAATAGTGTAGTAATTAGCGAGTGACTTTTTGACAAGTCATTTGAGTGGGTCATTAGATAGGTCAGGTCCAGTTTGCCCCTGTGCCTTTGGAATGGAGAGAGCTGATGCCAAGCCCTCTGACCTCACAGGCTCTCCAGAGTATGAGTAGCTTGGGGGGCTAACTGCGGAGCACCATTGTGGAGGAGGGTGAAGCAGGCAAGGGTTGACCCTAAAGTACACAGTCTCCAGGCAATCGTTGGGGTTTTCAGGTTTTGAAAAGCCAGTGCCCAGTCTGGGGGACCTACCTTATCCCCCACCACTCCTACTTCCCGTTGCTCAGACCATAGCCAGTCTTGAAAGACCTTTCAAATTGCTTGTCTCCATTCCCCCGCTGTTCTTTACCTAGGACTGCCACAGTGAATGACCATAAACCAAGGGGCTTAAACAACACACAGATGTCTCTCCCAGTTCAAGGAGTGAGAAGCATGGGGCCAGTGTGGGTTTGGGGATGGGCCCTCCCTACTTGCTCCAGCTCCTGGCGTCACCAGGGTACACTGTCTTCTGCTGGCATATGCATTACTCCCTTCTCAGCCTCCAGCATCAGTTTGCCTCCTCCTCAGAGTTCCTCTGATAGCAAAATGAAGATAAGACTTTGGTCCCAACTCAATGAAAGGCCTTGTTACCAAGGGCTTCTGAATTTAGAGAGATTGCAGGATGGGCACATGGGCTAGGGAAGCTAAATAATAATAATAATAATAATAATAATAATAATAATAATAATAAATAATAATGAGAGCATGACCTGGTTCCAGTAGAAAAGACATGTGTAGGAAGAAAAACAGTTCATAGAGGTAGGTGATGGTAGTGTCAAAAAATAGAGATCCAGGTAGCTAAAGACATGGCACCTGCCCCACAGCCTGGCCTGTGGGGCTTAACCCACTCGTGTCCCTCCACCTGCTAAATACTCATCAGCCTTCAGACTTAGTCATAGGCAAAAGCATCTATCAGCCAAGACTTCAATACTAGCCTGTATCTGGATGTCAGGGGCAGGGATGGGACACAGAAGTGTCACTTCCCTTTCCCCTGTCCATCTTCTTCACTGTAACCATCTGAGAGAGTACTGGATTCATTTCCCATGGGATTGACTGAAAGCCCACCTTGATAGACAGATGTGTCCCCACTGTAGCCTGCCAAAACCATGCAAAATGCCATAGATCTTAGCCACAAATATTAATACAATCTTATCAGGAACAGACAAGGCCTGCCCTCTCCACACCTGCCCCTCACCCCAGGCTTCCAGGGTGAGGGTGACTCTTATGAAAAAAAAAAAAAGTGATAATTGAGTGAGCAAAAGACTTCCAACATCCACAAACATGCAAGGAGGCCAATGTGACAGAACATTCCAGGCTGCAAAGACCAGTCCACCAAGCTCTATCCTGTCCCCTGCTGATGTCTGTCACACTCTCATCCTGTGTAGGAGACTGAGTAACCCTTCAGTCTGACTCAGTCTTTGGCTTTTGGAGCCTCACTCTCACCTATGCCCCCTGGTTGTTAAAAAGCACACATTTGTAATGGCTCAGCTCCCCAAGGACCCCTGAGGGTCCTCTTTAGCCTGATAGCCCACAGCTACCATGCCTCCCATGCCTCCAGCTTTAGCAGTTAAGCTTGTGGCACTGAAGTTTTCTGTCCTCAGCTCACCCACAAAGCCACCGAGGCCAATCTCCTCCCAGGCCAATCTGGAGTGTCCATTTCTCCTCCAGAGAGTGAATGGATGTCCCCTGCCTCCATCGGGATGACCTTAGCCAAGGTCATAAAGCCTTGAGAATCCTCGTCTTCCATCCTGATTTAGGCTACACCACCTTCCTGGTCCTAGACTGTCTGAGCTTGCAGGAACAAGGCAATCTTTCAAGTACTTTCCCTGGAACTTTAGGCAAGTTCCCAATGGCCCAATGTACCACATACAAGAGGGTGCCATGTCATGTAAGGCCTACAGCAGGTCAGAGCCCTGCCACCCCACAGCTCTTCTATCCAGGCAGGTACCTTCCCTCTGGAGGCATCTGTTTCTAACTTGAAGCTGTTTGTGCTTGCTCATTCCAGTGTCCCTGGCCACCTTCACAGGTGTTCTGGAGACACGGGCAGCCTTAGCCTCCTCTGCAACCACCTGTGTGGGGACAGGGCCAGAGCTCCACCCAACAGGTAAGTGAGACAGCAGGAAAAGAGGTCAGCTGCAGAAAGCCATGAGTGGTGGGAAACCCTGCACTCCAACCTCATTGTCACTCCTCTTGGCTGTCACACTCTTGATCCTTATCATGCCATCATCACCTCATCATGCCATCATTACATCATCATGCCATAATGACTTCATAGACACAAGGATAAACTTTCAATACCACCCCCTGCAAACACTAAGTCAGAAGGCCAGCATCCCATTGTGAACACTGTGAACAGGTTCTTACCTACACTCTCTTAGTTTGCCTCTTTGTCCTATACCGCTTGATTTCTCTCTAACTAGCATCCCCTGTGGCTACGCATTCTGCTCTTACTTTTTAAAGACTGTGTGTGTGTGTGTGTGTGTGTGTGTGTGTGTGTGTGTGTGTGTGCAAGCACTCACCCACACATACATGCATATGTGCAAGAGGTGTTATACTTGTGCAAAGGGAGTCTTCTGGTATCTTCTATTTCTCTCCACCTACTCCTTTTGAAACAGTATCTCTCCTCAACCCTGGGGTTCATGTTTTCTCACGCAGGGCTTGGATTACAGGTGTGCACAGCTCCTTTAGTGGAGTGCTGGGATATAGTCTCTGAACCTCAAGATGGCATCTCTCCGGCTGCCTCAGTATGACTACAGACTCCTCAAGACTGATTGTATATTCTGTTTCTCAGAACCCCCAACCTCCAAATTTGAACTCGGTGTCCAGTGTTTTCCTTATTCAGGGCCACATTCTATTTGATACTCCTTTTCTAGAATCGTGTGTGTGTGTGTGTGTGTGTGTGTGTGTGTGTGTGTGTGTGTGTGTCACATGCTTGTGTGTGAGCACACATGACACAGTGTAATTGGAGGCAAGAGTCAGTTCTCTCCTTCCTCTATGTGGATCCCCTGGGTTGAACTTGGGTGTTGGAGCTTAGCAGCAATCACTTTTACCCACTGAGCCTTTTTGCTGGCCCTCCTATGATGTTAACCCTGCATCAGTTGGGTTGACTATTAAATGTGATTGCTGAGCTGGCTGAATGTGACTCATGTTCTCCTGTGCCCACCACCCTGTTCCCAGAGCTGTGGCTGACCTTGGAAAGTTCTCATTTTCGCCTCTCTGGCTCAGGGGTCATAGTCCAGGGTTAGTGTTGTGGAGCCCCTGAGGAGGTTTGTCTGGGCCTCTGCTTGGGATGCCCTCCTGGATGCTTTGCTACATTCTTCTATGGCCTCCCCTTGCCACACTGGCCACCTCAGACAGCTGTGTGACTGTCCTTGAGTCAATAGTGAGACCGGCCCTTGTGAGGACATGATAAGGTTCATCCTGGGCTGAACTGGAAAAAAACATGAAAATAAGAAGCCAGCCACATGCCAACGACACCACAGGTCCTCCAACAACTCCAGAAGGTTCTGCCTCAGGAAGGACAAATGCCACCCAGAGAAAGTACAGAAAAATAGCAACAGGGGAGAACTGGGAGAAACAGCCCCAGTCTTTCCTCCATGGGCTTTCACACAGCCCAGTGCCTTCATTGGAGGGGTCACACTACTGCTCAGAGGCTGGGGTCCATCTCTCAGGGTTCTAGGGGTGGGAGGAATTCTCACACTCCTGCTCACACACTTGCTACTCCTCTTCCTGATTTTGTGAAGTTCCTGCTCAGGTCATATTATCTCAGAGGGAAAAGCCACATTACTGAGAAGAGACTGAGCAAGCAGCTCCTTTTCTGCCACGGCCGAGGGGCTGAGGGCTGCACTTGGAGGCCCAAGATGACAAGCAGGACATCTCAGCACCCTCCCATCTAGTAGGCTTTCGGGGCTCCTAAAAGACACACACATTCCAGGTAAGAAACTGCCTAGCGAGCGAACCCAGCAGGTAGCCTGTGGAAATGCCCCAGCCCAGCTCTCACTGTGTCTGGGTCACCCGCCCCTTCCTTTGTGTCATCCTCCCTAGATAGCGGCTCCCTTTCCCAGATCGCCCTGTGACCCCTGGGAGCAGACCCTTTCCACTTGTGCTTTGGTGTCACATGCCAGCACCGGGCCCCTTGGCTGCTGTCCGGCCCTAGCAGGTGAGGAGTGACCTTTGACCCCTTTCTCGGCTGGGTCAGAAGATACTTCTGTGACTGCACACGGACACTCCATCTCCCCAGATCTTGCTGCCTCCCAGAGTTCTCTTCCCCTCCCACCTGCTTCGGGCATGCTGCAGGCTGCTCTGCCCACCTTCTGTGTGAGCACATGTTCTGACGGGTTACAAACAATGGGTAGAAAGAAGGCACGGACTCTGCTGTAAAAGACCCCTCAAGACTCCCAAACCCCTCTCCTGGCCAGTCTTGTCAAATATCTATCGAGAGAAGCAGGGAGCTGCCACCACCACTGCTGCTACTGAAATTAACGGAATCTGGCAGGAGACCCTATTGTTTTTCCAATCCAGAGTTCTGCCAAGCAAACACGGGGATCTTGATGAAAATGGCCGCTCCAGAGGACTGTGCTTCACGGAGACAAGATGCTCCCACACCCCCTCATCCTGGGCACACACACGGCACAAGTACAGGCTACAGTGTCTCTTGTTCTGAGATGCTGGCAAGTTTTTGAGTTTTGGGTTTTTTGGTGGTGGTGGTGTTTTGTGTTTTTTGTATTTTTTTGTTTTTTTTTTTTTTTTAATGCAACTAAAATGTTAAACAGGAAGCCTTTCAGGATGCCTGCCACGGACAGCAACCAAGTGCCAAGTTCCCTCTCTCCCGTGGCAGCAGCTCCAAGCCGACATTTTGTGATTTGGGGATGCTGGGTCCAGGTTGAGAGGACTGAAGCCAGAGACCCTGGAAAAAGCCTCACTGAGCTGAAGAAGGCCCTTTGTCCTCTGTGTCCCCACACCTAACAATCTGGCCTGAGGTTCTAGTGTCCAATGGGTGGCCCTCCTGGCACTGTCAGGCTAGATGGCCGGTGACAGACACAGGCTGCATCAAAAGCACTTGCTTATTCCCCAGGTAGAAAAAGAATCCTCTCTTCCCACACCTTGAACAGGTGAAAGCCACCGTGGTCCCCCCACACCCCTTCTTTCCACTGTTTCATCCGCACACCATGCTAGAGAGGGATTTGATTACGGCCACCACTTGAAAAGCAGCGTTTGTGCCTTCTCGCCATGCCGCCTCTGTCTGTCCTCACTCTATTGTTTTAGGGCACAACAGAGTGGCAGCCCGCACTGCTGCCCCCGTGGAGGAGGCTTTTGTGGAGACAGAAACTTCGGATGGCCTAAAAGGAACTGAATGAAGTGCAAATGTGAACTAAACCATCAGTATCACCTGAGAAGAAAGGAAGAGGCAGGAAGAGGCGCTGAGACAGCACCGGTGCCAGTCTGGGGGCCAGGCACTCAGAGATAACCGGTCCTGACTGGTCTGTGCGTCCCTCCGCTCCTAGGGACAGACACTTATCAGTAGTCAGTTATTGCACCTGTCTTGGCAGGATGGACATTTCTACAACAGAGACGGCCCCATGCTCTTCCTGGACCTACCTTAGTCCTTACACAGCAGAGACTCGCGAGGTGCTTACAAAAGAATGGATGGAAACCAGACAGCAGGGATGAAAAGGAGGAGATGCGCTGGTAAGATGCAGATGACAGGAACCATTTTCTCACTAAACAGGGCCATACTGTGACAGGCCCGCCTGGCCCTCCCAGCTGCCACCTTCCCCCACCCCGGCGCATTATCATTCAAAGAGCAGCCACCTCACACCAGCCCAGCGCTCTCTCCTCAGAGAGTCCTCCGTGCAGCTCACACTCTAGGGCTCTCACGACTGGACCGTGAAGAAAGTAGACTCCATGGAAGCCCACACTGTTGTTTGCCATGGTCCTGACTCCCCTTGGTCTTCCCCACAGGCTGTCTCTTAAGGTGCCCTTCTGTCAGCCATGCACACCCAGAGAAGGCAGGAAAGAGATGCGGACATGGAGCAAAAAAGAGTGGAAGCCCCTGTTCCATCCCAGTGAAGCATCGGTGAATCCATGTGTCAAACGGTGTAAAGCACACGTTTCCCCTAGTTCAAGTATCTACAAAAAATGAATGGCCACCCCCAGCTGTCATTCTTTCTGCACTGGGCATTGGACCCCCAGGGCCTTGTAAATTCCACCCCCAGCCTTAGCTCTTGAGATGAGACTTTACCATGTAGCCCAGGCTGACCATAACATCAAGATCCCCTGCCTCAGTCTTCTGAATGCTCGGATCATGGGCATGTGCTACCTTGCCCAGTGGATCCTCCATCCTGATGGACACATTTAAAAGCAGCTAGCTTACACACAAGAAGTAAGAAATGGAGAGCACAAGACCCGGGGTGAGCTCAGGAAACCTGGGAGAGGCGTGGAGAGGGTGAGGGGCTGCGCTGGTGTCCAGTGTTTTGGTGGAAAGCAGCCAGCAGGTGCCACCAGCGTAACAGAGCAGCTAGTTTAAGGGTGGTACGGGGGTGGAAAGACCCAAGGTGGCTGTGCAATACTTAGGGCTGGTGCTACTACAAACACTCCAAATCCTGGAGGGACAAGAGGAAGGAACAGTAGGAAGGATGACCAGCGAGGGAGCCTGAGTGCATCTGAGGAAAGAGCTGGAAAACACAAGCTCAGTAGTTCCACCTCTCCTGAGGTGCCCCATCTTCTGCTAGAACTCCCAGACAAGAAGACAAAGGCCCCAAAGAGAGAAGAATCGAAAGGGGCAGTGAGGAGGCTTGAACAGACAAAAGAAGTCAACATATGTGGGAGCTTTGCTTCTTAATACAGTTTTTAAATGCTTATACATTTAAATATTGCTGTAGGTTAAAAATATTTTTACTTTAAAATGTAACCATCTATTCCCATCTGACCATCTGACCATCTACTCCCAGAAAGCTCATGTCTGTTCTGGTATTTTCTAACAGGTCCAATCTGGACTCCTTAGAGAAGTGTAGATCTGTGTCTTGGGAAGAGACCGCCTGAAGGACCCATTCCACATGCCCATCTTATCTACGCAGCACCACGTGTGTGAGTTTCAGTAGCTGGGGAGACAAAGATGAATGCCACAGATACACCCCTTAGCTTCGTGGAACTCAGGACTTACCCCTACCAATCTGCGTTGCACCGCCTGAGAAAATTCTTCGACCCCAGAAGAGTTTTCCCCCTCTCCCTTCTCAGGGTCCCACCTCCACTTTACTTGGCAGCCAGCTTGCTTATGAGGAGGAAGGGAGAAACAATAAACCAACAGATTAAAATTACACAAACTATCGCATAGGACCAGAGTTCCCCTTTACACCCACCTTCCCGTTATTTCTACCAATTTCTCTGCTGAGCCTGATGGTCCTCCAAGTAATTTGGTGTCCATCCCTCCTTGGCCAGCCTGTCATTGGAAAAATCACAATGCCCAGGCCCAAGCAGAATCTCTAGGCTAAAAATACCCTGCATTCCTGAGTGACAACAGCTCTCTCTTCAAACTCACAGACCGCCAAGTTAGAAAAAGAAAGCAGCTGGCAGCTTTGGATGACCGAGGTGGAGGTTTCTGTGTCAGCCATGGCAAGGCTGCCCTTCACTGACTGTGTGTATAGACATGGGTTCATAAGAGCCTCACCCCAACTCTCCGTTGTGGCCTCACGGACAGGCCTGCATCTTACTCCTCTGGCCTCCAGGTAAGCAGCCCAACGCCAGGCACAGGCAGTCCACAAATGTTCACAGAAGAAATGCAAAGACGCTGGGGAGTGCCATCCCTGATGGCACTGTGTAAGGTGAGGAGAGGACTTGGGGAGTGACAATCCTCAAGGTAAGAGGTTCTCCAAGCTGTGCCATGGTCTAAGAACCCAAAAGGACAAAGAGTGTCCTATTGACCACCCTTCACCCAGAGGTGCCCTCAGACACCATAGCAATGGGTACCGCCTTCCCCCACCCTCACCCCCACCCCACCCCCACGCCCGGCACTGTAGCTAGCATTATCATTCAAAGACAAAGAGCAGCCACCTTAGACCAGCGCTTGAAGGATATAACTACCCTTTCCCTTTCACTGAGTTTTCACACATTATTTCACAAACCTACCTGTGTATTTATGTGTATGTATAGATTGTATGTGTGCTGTGTATGTGCATGTATCTATGTGTTTGTGTGCCTGCATTCATCCCTGTGCTACCTGACTATGTATGCAATTTGGACAGCTGCCTCCCGCTCCTGCTGCCACATCTTCTCCACCATGATGGACTGTGCACCCTTAAACTGTGAGACAAGATAACCCCTTCCTTCCTGAAGTTGCTTTGCACGGGAAAAAAAAAAAGTAATATACCACAGGTATTCCATAAACCTGCCTACCGATGTTTGGCGAGATTATATTGATAAACTACTTTTTCCAGGTATCTGCTGGAGCCAGATCGTGCTATTGCCAATGTTCAAACCCAAAGCATTTTGCAACTCACACAGTACCAGCCTGAAGTCAGCCACAGTGGGGAAGTACACTGCAGAAACCGGTGATGCCATCCCCAACCAATGCCAATGGCAAAACTGAGTGGCACACGGGTGCTCTGCACTCTGACAATCCCCCCCTCCAGATCACTCTCTCTCCAGCTTTTCATGCCATGCAATGTGCCCTGGAGTATCCATACAATGAGCATGTGTACACAGGGTGCTTGTCAGAAGTCTAGGTTTCAGTGAGGTTCAGCAGAATCCAGAAAGGGAATACTGATCTGAAATGAATCTTTAGCCTCGTGCTGTCCCTTCAGCCAGTACCTTTTGAGATCTGACCAGAGTCTCCAAGTGAGGTCACGCTTCATCTTCAGGGTAAACTCAGAGGCTTAGTAATTTAGCATCTTTGTAAAGTTGTAGGAATTATAGGCGAGAACCCAGCTCAACCCCAGGTCTGTACAGCACCAATGCCAGGACTTCCTCTACTACATCACACTGTAAAGTCATGACATCATATCCCATGTCCTTGGTTCTGGACCACCCAACTTCTGCTTCCAGCCAGTGACAGACAGGACAAGAGCAGCTGTGATGGGCAGTGGTAGAGGGACAGTATGGGAAGCCAGACCCAGGCGCTCTGCTGGGGAACGGAGAAGAGGCATCCATCTGCAAAGCCCACACCAGCAGCTCTGTGGATGAGCTGCAAGCTGCAAGATGCTGCTGTACTGACAGAGTTCTGATCCTCAGCAAGAGGGGCAGCTGCCCTGTTGGCTTCTGCCTGAGTGTGTCATACAGCTGAGGCAGAGTAGGGAGAAATCCCTTTCCTGCCACAGAAATGAATAATTAAAGCCAAAGTTTGCCAGCTTGCCAGTGGGTGGAGAGAATACAATTTACCCAAAGTCTCTTACAGAAGAGCACCCATGGGCATTCAGGCCCACCACCACCCCAGCAATGCCCATTGTGTTTCTCAGAAGCCAAACTCTATACCATGAATGTCATAGTGCCACCTGGGCCCAAGGCCACCAAGGCTTGCGGACAGAGGAAGAGGCTGAAGCAGAGGAGAGCAGAGCTACAACACACCAAGGTTGGGCGGGACAGCACAGTGCTGCAAACAAGCAAACTGAGCCAAGAACAATGAACTAAAGCTCAGGACTGAAAAGGAGCTGGGTGTCTAACCTCTGGCATTCTGGCAAAGAAAAGATAGGCTCTGGAGCTGCTGCCAATTTCTATGGTGTAAATACTTGATGACCACTTTCAAGGTACCAACAACCCAACAAACAGGCAGCAAATTACTTAAATATTTAATCACCAGCACCAGCGTGAGCCAGCTCTAGATGATGCTTGGGAAAGATCCTAGTCCATGGTGAGCCTGGACATTGAGCATGGTGGTTAAGCACTAGGGTAGATTTGGTTAACTGAGCAACAGTGGCCAAAAATATAGCCCTTACCTGGATGGAGTTTGAGACTCTACATTCCAATAGGTGTCCAGAAGTCCTTATCCACCCAGCTTCTTCTGTGTCCTCACCTGCCCTTAGTCCTGTGGTTTCTGTCTTCACTCCCATCACGTCTGTGTCTATTGCATTAACCCCTTCCTGATGTCTTGGTGCTGTGGATCCTGCAACACCTCCCCTCACTAGATGCTTAGTCTTGGCTGTCAATGTAGCACATCTGCCCACTAGAAGCTTAGTCTTGACTATCAGTTTGACAGAATCCAGAATCACCTACAACACAAAGTTCTGGGCATCTCTCCAAGGAAATTTCTAGATTAGGATAACTGAGGTGGGAAGACCCAATCATTCTGAATGTGGTCGGCACCATTCTGCATGTTAGGGTTCCAGACTAGATGAAAAGGAGAAAGCCCAGCTGACCACTAGCATTCATCTCTCTCTCTGCTTCCTGACTGTGGCTGCATGTGACCATATACCTCTCACTCTTGTCATGACAGCCCTGTCATAATGGTCTGTAACACCAAACAAACCCTTCCTTTCTTCCTCAAGTTGCCAGGAATTTTGTAACATCAACAAGACAAGCAACTAATACCTCATACTAATAGCCTCAGCCCCTCTCCTGTCTCCCTTCCTGCTGTGGAACAATCCCTCTCTATATTGTGAAAATGTGCTGCTTCCATTATTAATAAAAAGTTGATTGGCTGATAAATAGGCAGGATTTTTGGAGCAGAGAGAACACTGGGAAGAATCATCTTTGGCTGACTTGCATACAATGCATAGTCTATACTTGTTTCTACTTATGGCAAAAGTAATTTTGCCATATGGCAAAAGCAAGGCATTTGGGCCAAAAACTGTCCTTGCCTAATTGCTGTCAAAACTAGACAAGCAGGATGCAAGAAAGTGACTGCCAAACTTTGCCAAGACAAGGTAAGACAGTCCAGGACAGTTCTTCAAAATTCCCTGCTTCTCAAAAGTGTCTGTCAGATATCCTAGGCCTGAGGACAAAGATGGAGGCCCCAATGTTGAAGAAAAACCTTGGGTGACCTTCTAGGCAGCCAGATGTCCCTGTCATTAGGTAATATTGTATCATTCTGAAGTCTTTGATGGAGATAAAGACTAAATAATTAGACTTAAAGTTTTCTTTAGTTATGATAAAGAGGTAAATTAGGTGTAAAACTTTAGACTCATAAAGATAAATGATTGAATATTTTCTCTAAATTTGCCAAATACAAATGAACTGGATATCATAACTGTAATTCTGACTTGATAACTGTTTTGTTGTACATAATTTTATTATGTTAAAATTAAGACCTTCCTTTATATGTAGGCAAAAAGGGGAAAATCCTGTGGAACAATCTTTTTGTACATTGTAAATATGTGTTTCTCCCATGGTTTATAAAAAGCCGATTAGCCAGCAGGGAGTTGGTGACACGTGCTTTTAATCCCAGCACTCAGGAGGCAGAGGCTGGTGGATCTCTGTGAGTTCAAGGCCAGCCTGGTCTACAGAGAACTCTCTGTCCTGGAACTCTCCAGGACAGGCTCCAAAGCAATGCTGAGAAACTCTGTCTTGAAAAAACAGTGTGTGTGAGTGTGAGTGTGTGTGTGTGTGTGTGTGTGTGAGAGAGAGAGAGAGAGAGAGAGAGAGAGAGAGAGAGAGAGAGAGAGAGAGAGAGAGAACTGATTGGCCAATAGCAGGCAGGATTTGGGGGCAGAGAGGATGTCTGGGGAGTCTGGAGCCAAACCCAAAAGAAACAACATGGGAAGTTCATAGATGAGGTAAGCTATCTATGAGGGTAGCACATAGATTAACAGAAATGGGTTGATTTAAGTTGTAAGAGCAGGCTGGAAACAAACCTAAGCTATCAGCTGAGCATTTGTTATTAATATTAAGTCTCTCATGGATGTTTGGAAGCCACTGCCAGAACACAGAAAAACTCTACCTACATCTTCCCACCAGAGAGTGAACATGACTTCCTTGCTATAATCTCTTGACCCTTCACTCTCAAGCTCCTACCTCTACTTCATATTCAAAGGTAACACCTGCTCTGTCACTCATCTCTCAGACACACACACACACACACACACACACACACACACACACACACTTCTGTGCCCATTGGATCCTGTCCAGGCCTCCCCATAAAGCTGGAAGAAGACACTATCGAGGACTTTATACAGATTTGGCCTCATCATAGTTCATCCCAAGGACCAAATAATAAAACACACAAGTAAACACATCACTGTAGATGATGGTAACCACCCAAGTCCTTCCAGAAAGAACAGCAGTCAAGATGCTGAAGATAGCCTCTTAGCTTGGAAGGTCTTAAAACTGCCTAAGTGGTGATACAACAGATGGCAGAGACTTGAGAATGAGGAGAAACTACTTGAGAATGGGGGACGTAAGCTGAGAATGAGAGGAAAAAGCAGAGGGTTGGAGTCCATGACTGGGGTGTGCTGGGGAAGATGAGAAGTAGATTTCTTCATAGTATGGAAGATGTTCTAAAGATACCTTTAGGAAACTGTTCTTGGAACTCAGGAGACATTTGAGCAGGTGGCAATGAAGCAAGCAGTGTAAGGCCCCTGTGGGTCTCCCCATGAAGCCCCAGCAAGTGCCCCTCAGCTCACTAATGCATTAGTATGAGAGACTGGAGGGAGGGGTTACTCAGAGAGAAAAACAAGGGGACAGCTGACATCTGGGTTACCCCAGCTATAGTAGGGAGGAATGGCAAGTGAATTCAGCAAAAATGTTTTATTTCCACATCTATTGTCAAGCCTAATTATTGGTTGAAATTAGAGGTTCTGCCCCGATCATGGCCATGAATAAATAAAGATATGTTTGAATTTCCGCAGATGTTATTGAATTCCATGTATCTTTCCTTTCTGGGAATGAAAAGGCAGATGCAGCTATCCCTCACACACTGACATCTACATTTAAGGTACAGAAACTTGACAGCATCCATGGAAGTCAGTCTTCTGATCTCATCTGTTGCCTCCATCCATCAGACCACACAGCTGACTAAATGAAGACTCTGCGTCCTGAGTTTTCCTCCAGGCTGTGAAAGATACACGCTGGCATTGCACCCAAGCCCAGCAAGATAATGGCAGTCTGCAAAATGTTTCCCTCCACACACGCTGCGTGTGCAGTCCTCACATAGTTGATCATTTAATCAGATAGTCTGAGAGCCAGCTCAGGGCCTGAGAACAACGTGGCAATGAGAAGAATACAAAGACAAGGAAGTCAGAGCATCTGCCTTGAGGAACCCGTGACCTCACACCCATTAGCATTTGGAAGATTCTCCTGTTGTCCCTGGGGTCTGTAGAGTCTATGTGACTATCCTACCAACCCTGGCTGAAAAACGAGTGGGAAATGGGGCTTGTATTGAAAGTACTGACTTCTTCTGGTCATTATCCCTTGTCAATAAAACACAAGTGTTTACGTAGCTTTTACTATGCATGAAGCGGTATGAGTGAGCACAACACGACTTAAATTATCTGGAAAACCAAGCTTGGCAGCACACAACTATAACCTGGCACTCCAGGATTGGAAAATGATGGGTTCAAGGTCATCTCTGACTGCATAACCAAGTAGGCCAGCAGAGCCACACAAGACCTTGTCTGGAAACAACCAAGAATAATAAATTCATAAAGGTACAATACCTTGTATGTATAAGGCAATATACTAACAGCATATAAATGATGTGAGCATCTTTGGATGTTGGTAAGTGGACTGGAATCTCTCCCCTACTGACACTGAGTGACAGCTAATGTTGACATCTTGGTCAGGAATGAAGACATTATCACCCAGTTCCATTTCCTAGAAGCCACCCTAAGGATTTTCTTGACAGAAGCAGCACCCTCCACCCAGTCCTGACTCTGCTCTGCCTCCTTCTCACTCAGTCTCTGCTTGCCCTGAAGCCTGGCCTGCCTCCTGCCAGTGTGCTGGCCTCCACAACTTGAGAGGAAATCTGGAGACCCCATCATATATCTTGCCTTTCCTTCTCCCTCTGGCCATGCACACCAGACTGGTTGCCTAGCATGGTGGCTCTCAGTAGCACTGGGAGCTAGCCATTGGTTCTGATGACAAAATTGCTTTCAAACTCATTTGCAATAGCTTGATAGACTCAGACTCTCGAGGGCATCATGCAATGACTTACTCTGTACCATGCCAAATTTACCATAGCCTGCTGACCAACTCACCAAAGAGGATATACTTCTTATGACCAAACACTGCAGAGACAGGATTCTAAAGAACCAAACTACACATGAAATCAGAAGGGGTGACTATGAGGACCAGCAGGAGGTAACCAGGGGGAAGGGGGGATGGCAATGGGAGGGAGATGATAAGAGCAAAGAACATTGCATAAGTGCATGCACCTGTGTGTGTATGCAAATGCCATCATGAAACCCATTACTTTGAAAAATAACTTTAAAAAAAAAAAAGAGCCAAGTTACCATAAGTGACTCTGAGGGTCACAGAACCCAACTTCCTGCCTCTGTCCTCCTTTTCAGGGGACGATCAGAATCTGTCTTGTCACAAGTGACCCTGAGCAGAATTATTAATACACACTTGCCCTTGTATAATAGACAAGAATAGAAAGGAAAACAATGCAAAAGCCACCCAGACTAAAACACTTTGCTGTGAACACTAATACTGTGTGGGATTGATGTTAGGGTACCACCTGACTCACAGAACGGAAACCTGAGGCACAAAGAGAGATGAGCCAGTGTCCCCGGCAGGGAGCTGCAGAGCCTCTGTTGTGGGTCCCCTGCTTTTTCCTATGAATCTTGCACCAGTGCTCCTAGACAAGCTGGTGGTATTCATCCTCTCTGACCAATGTGTGGTTCCACTGTGTCAGTCAAGCCAGGCAGGAGCTGGTTTCTGACAGTCTGGCTCTGTGTATGAAACTTCTCCCATCTCCTCTGCCTGCTCAAGTCTTTTGTAAGTATGTGGTGGGTCCCTCTGAGAGAAGATTCAGTCACAATGAGCATCCATCCCACAGCCGTGTCTTCATCCCACGTCTCACTCACCCACATGTATGCAAACCTCTGGTTTGCTATGTGTATGCAATTGTGCCAAGCCAGGCTCCACAGGGGACATGTGAGCAGGCCAGTTGTAAAAAGACAATGTGTTTGCCTTTCCTGACTCTATTAAACTCAGATTGTAGACAAACGGTGCTCAATAAATACACACAAAAGGATGGAATGACTTCAAAGTCCACTGGACTCAAGAGTTAATTATAAAAGAAAAGATAGAGACAGCTGGAAGAAGAAAAGATAAACTGTAGAGTGGTATAAATTGGTATTCCCCCCAAAAGTACACCCAAACCTTCAAACCTCAAGTTGTCTGTGCAATACAGAATCATGCTCACACAGTATGCCCCAATGTCTCTACTCCGGTACACATTGCATTTGGTTGTAAAAGATGAACCAAAGACAACACAGGGCTACCATGAGCCTGCCATTACCATAGAGGCAAGATGTGCTCTCTATAAGCAGATGACAGTTCTGATCCCCCAAATACGAGGTCCACAGATTCTTTGCAATGTACTATTTTTATCTAGAAAAGTCCAGTCCAGTGAGAAAGCAGATGGGTAGAAAAACCAAATAGTGAAGACCAGCCTAAGGCAGAGCTGACAGACGTGCTCTCCAGCGAGCTCTAAACCCAGGAGTGCTCCTCCAGCCATTACGAGCAGAGCGATACCCACCAGAGTTCTCCAAATAGCAAACTCTTAGCCTGATGATTGTTGCCATCATTTGCCATATTTTCTGTCCAAAAGCTTCTCTCTCTGCTGCATGGCGAGCAGCTTTTATAGCCAGAGATGAGTGTCCACCCTTTCCATTTTCATTGGTGCATCTGCTTTGCTATTTCCCTACAGCAGGTTGTATTATAGCAGAAGGATTAACGAGGAAATGGATGCAAACATTTTTATTTCAAATAGCCGCTTTCAGACAAGATCTGGAGAACAGCATCAAGCCATATGATTGTAAAAGAAAAAAAAAAAATCCTCACCATCCAACTATTGGGCATCTTGCCATTATTTGTGAATAGCATGTAAATACAAACAACTTAACTAGGGTGGGGGGGGGAGATGTACATTTTTCATTTGTGTCTAGCTAATCATTTTTTTATTATTAATTTGGTCTCTTTTATTTCACATAAATGTCATCTCAAGCACCAAACATCAACAAATAAGATCGTTTATCTTGCTGGGGAAAGCAAAACACTGCATTGCCATTCAGAGAGGCAGCTGACGTCCCCGCTGCACTACTAATAAAGATGGCCTTCAGAACAAAAAATAATCATTTTCTATTACTTTCCACCAGGCCTCGTCCATAAATGCAGGGCCCTGCTGGTAATTGCCTTCAGTGAAGAAGTGGGCTCTGACTAGTACAATTTCCTAGGATGCAAAACTGAAGAACACCCCAGATCAAGGGTTGAGCTGGGGTGCCTCTCTCTGCATGCTGTTCTGAATCAGTGGATGGAGACAAAAAGAGGGGAGATGGTGTTTTCTTTATATTTCCATCTTCCTTTTCTTGGTCTGAGTAGAAAGGAGAGGTGGGCATGGTGGATGCAAAGGAAGGGAAGCCACCACAGATAGAATGGTAGCCCAACATCCCTGAGGCTGGTCCAGCAGCTGCTGCTCCCAGGCTCGGACACACACAACAGCGGCATCTCTGCACACGTGTATGTGAGCCTCCTGTCACAGGCAGGGAGGCTGCATGGCTGTGCTGATGAATCCAGCGCGAGCCCGTAGACTCCACGCTTCCCAGTCGCCGGAGCATTTGGCTCGCCTGCCCGTGCCGCCTGCTCTGCCAAGCAAGGCGCTGACTCCACAGGAGAGCCGTCCTGTCGATCTCTGCAGGAACATAAGACCTTTTTTTCCAAGTAAAATGTTCCCCAACTCTGCAAGGGAGGTTGGCAGTACATCTCCAACTCTGGCCTGTCTTTTTAATACGCTTACAATAGCTCAGTTGGACTGAGACCAGCTGTTGGGACATCACCATTTGTAAATGCTTAAAACAGCTAACTCCTTGTTTTCTTGGCAACGGTGACTGGGGGCGGGGGTGGGGGGGAGAGAAAAGAAAAGGAAGGAAGAAGGCTAGCTCCAGCCACTTCTATTCAAACATTAAGAACCATTGCCTACCAGCTTTGGTGTTCAGTGGCCACTGTTTACAGGACTCTCTGTAAGTTGCTCATCACCCCACTGTTCCTCCATTCACCCCTTGGCCTGAGCAGAGCTCAAGAAAGGGCTCCAGCCACCTGGGTCCTCATGGAGCTTGCACCAACCATGTGCACAGTCTTCATCTGGAAGGACATGAGATGCCCACGGACATGCTCTCTGTTAAGGACTTCCCTGATCCACTTGGTAACTGCCAGGGATGACGGCCACTCAGCGCTCCAGGATGGGGAACCACATGAGACCTTCCAGAATTACCTGCAACCCTTCCTGGCTTTGAATGCATGCATTCAATGAGTGGAGGATCCAGGGCAGGTAACAGAGATTGGCACACGTGACACCCCTCCACGAGGCCATTCTGAAGAAAGGCAACTGCTCCGGGTCCCGGCGAGACACCTGCAGGAAAGTTCCCAAGTCATCACTAGGCTACTCAAAATAGATGGGGGAATTTCTTCCCTGCCCTCCTGCTTCCCTGCTTGGGTAGTCACTGCTGGCAAGGCAGCCTCCAGGGCCACGTGCCCATCCACCATGGGCACTCCACATGCCTCTAGCCCAGCAGCTCTGGAGAGCAGGCACTGACAGGCCCAGCACTACCACAGCGGGGACAATGGGCTTCGTGTGCCATGGCCCGCTTTCGTGGCCTTCTGTTCGATGGTCTCCCCCACCAAGGGCAGTGGTGGCTGCATCTGTCCTTGCTCCTTTAGTGGGGTTTTTGGGCATGAGATAGCACGGTCTGTCTGTGTCACACACACTCTTGGAGATGAGTGAATTCAAGTAGCCAAATGTCTCGGCAGGATTGAAATTCCACACAGAAGCTCCGAGAGCAAGAATGGGGCCCAACGTTGGGCCCATGAGGACAAGCACGTGGTGGGAGCACTGCACAACTTGGCCTGAGATTAGAAAGTTCTACTCTCATCTGATGGCAGTGTGATGTGGCTGATTCCTTGTGTGGAAGACAGGAGTGTAAAACAGATAAACTGCAAACAGCCAGGAAGCTAGGCTGCTGGCTAAGGAGGGGGACACAGAGGAAAGAGCGAAGGACAACGAGCCAGGCCCCTGCCGCTGGCCAGCTCAGCCACCAGAAGCACCCAGGACCCACCCCATGGTCTAAACCGTCTCATGTGTACAGCCCAGACATTTGGTTAAAAAGCCATCCGTGTCGCATCTGTTCGAGATTCCCTTCCTAATTCAGCTTCCAATACCCCACTCTAAGACACCCAGTGGGCAGAAGCTCCGATATGAAATGGATGTTTCATTTAAAAATTAAAGTCTCTCTCTACATTTGGTAATCAGATAAACCCAAATCAGCCTACATTCATCTTTTCGGGGGTGGGGGGAGAGAGAAAGGGAGGGAGAGAGTATGAAGTTCTTTAATAGAAGTTTTTGATTCCCAGACCAGAATCGGTGCCTGGCACATACTGGGCTCAGCACACAGTGGGGTCAATATGGACCACACTCACGAAATGGAACAAATTCCATGTGCAAAGTGGGGTCCCTAAGAAGGCAGAGGAAGTGGATTAAGAACACCAAGGTCACTCCAACAGAGCAGTCTGAGGCTTGCGTGGGGGTTGGGGCTACAAAGCACTTCCCCAGCTGCATCTACTTTAGATCATGAATGTAATCTGGGCTCTTTGCTAACCCTGGCCGTGGAATTATTACCACTGAGCCAGAACAGGCCCAAAGAGTCTTTAAGCAGAAGCAAGGATGGTGTAATTAAGTAGCCACTGGCTCTCTTCACACTTGTCTTATATTTTTTTCCTCTTGGGACAAAGCTCCTTCCAGACTATGACCAACCTGTATACCCTCAGTCTGCACAAAGGGTGATGTGGTGTTGACAAGATAGTTCCAGGAAAACAGTAAGGAGCCGAGCCTCCACCTTGGATCCCTTTGCCTCATGATATCTCAGGAAGAAAATGAACAAAGAGAAAGAAAGATAAAACAACTCATGACTTGGCTTGTCTCTGAAGATGATTTAAAAACAAACAAACAAACAAACAGAACAGGTAGGGACAAGCAACAACAGACAAAATGAGTGATTCCTTTCCCCTTAGGAAGCTGAGGTGACGTGACAGGCCACACCAGGCTTGCTCACACCTCACATGTGCTGGCGATAAAGCCTCGGCCCCCAGGAGCCACCAATGAGGTTCAAAAGGGTTGGCCCCACTGCATTCTGAGTCCCACCAAGGACCCCAACAGCTGCCAACAGGGACAAAAGGGAGTGTGGATTCATGTCACCCCGTCTAGCCCTGAAGCCATGCTGACTAATCAACCACAACCTCTGGACAGCCACAGCCATTGGGTACAAAGAATAGCCAGAACAGAGCCAGTGGTCACCCAGTTCGCGCCATCTCACCAGAGCCCTTCAAGGAAGGCACACAGACCAGGAAACAGACATACAGATTGGTAACTGGGCCACAGTAAGCCAGCAGATGATTGAGTGGACCTGAATGCCAGCAGCCACACACAGAACCACCTTGTCTGGCTGAAATACCTACAACTGAGCCGAGCCCCTGTGAGCAGCAGCATGCGGGCTGTCCATCCCCCACAGAGCCCTGCAGTGTCTGAAGGTGAGTCATCTCGGGCACATGAACTATGGAGGTTTATTGTTGGCCATATATTTAGTTTGTTTGTGACAAAGTCTCAGTGTGCAGCCCAGCCAAAGCGCAATCCTCATGCCTCAAAAAAAAAAAAAAAAAAAAAAAAAAAGTAAAAGACACACATGACCCTGCTCTGCCAAGTCCTAAGGAATATAGCACTGTGTTCTTGTCTGCAAAGTCCTCCACCAGGACCACGTGACCAAGTCCTAGCTCTAGTCATTGAGGGCAGTGTCCGGACCACGTGACCAAGTCCTAGCTCTAGTCATTGAGGGCAGTGTCCTATGCTGGCTAAGAGGACCGGCACAGTCATCAGCCACATGGGCTTAAGTCTTAGTTCGTCACTACAGCCACTATGCAGTCCTGGGTAAGTATCTCAGCCTCTCTGTGCCTCTGCTTCCTCATCCATGAACTGAAAACAAGAATGGCTTGCCCCCAAATCCAGCAGCTTCTTTCCAGGGCCCTCCTCTCCTCCCAGCCCCACCTACAAGGACTGAAACACGACACACAGGCACACACACCACTCCTGTGTTGACTGTTTCAGGGGCTGGATAGCCCAGTTGACAGAGAGCCTGTCCCAGATGCACAAAGCAGTGTTCAAGCCCCAGCACTGACTGTATAAACCGGGTATACAAAGGCACACCTTTAACCCTAGCATATTGGGGGGTGAAGGCTGAGGATCCAGAGGCTAGCCCAAGCTGCCATGAAGAGTTTGAGGCCAGCCTGGGATACATGAGAACTGTTTCTGCCAGTGGGTTAGATCCCCTCACACCCCTGCCTCCAAAGCAGAGCAACACAGCCGTGAACCTGGAAACCAGATAGAACTAGTCAGCCTTGGCCCTCCCAGGCAGTAAGACAAACGTGGCTCGGGCGTAAGCTCAGAATCACTTGCCCAGGTTAAATCCCTGCCATATTGCATCCCTGTGTGACCTCCAGCAGCCTGCACTGCACCCCACCATCCTCTCAGAAGGCCTCCAGCCCTTGTATATCACTACACAGACTGAGAGTGAGAGTACACGTGTCCCCATTTCAATGCAGTCTCATGTCAGAACAGAGGGACAGAGGGAGAAGGTGAGGCTCCAGGGGCTGAGGAGGGGAGAGCTGGGCAGTGCCATGCATCGTGAAAAGTTCGGGTAAGACAACCACTCCTTCCCCTTCGGCCCTTCTGCTACTGTTTGACTGTAATATCAGGCAGGCTCCCCCTGCCCCCACAACAGCCTTGTGGTTTAAATGCATGTGCCCAGCCAATAGCACCGTTCCAGAGGTTTCAGAGTCTTTGATTGACAGTCTAGCTGGAAGAAGTGGGGCAGTGGGGGTGGGCCTTGAAGCTTATTGCCTGGCCCACTTCCTGATTGTCGCATTGCATCCACAGTAAGAAGCAGAGAGAGATGAATTTTGTTGATCAATTTCTGTCCTCCTTGGAATGGCGCCACCCACATTGAGGAAGGGTCTTTGTAGTGATACATTATTTGTGATTTATTGGAGTTTGAGGATTCAGAAAATCAAAGTCAGCCTCAAGCTGTAGAGATAAGGCATGTGGTACACACCTTTAATCCTGGGACTCAGGATTAAGAGACAGATGGATCTCTGTGAGTCCAAGGCCACCCAGATCTACACAAGCTTGAAGCAGTCTAAAAGAGAACTATAGTTCACACCTTTAATCCCAGCACTAGAGGGGTATAAAAGACAGGGTCAAGGATTCAGTATGAAGCATTCATTCTGCAGCCCCGATGAGGAGAGGTTACAGCCTGAGGCTTGGTGAGAGCTGGTGGAGACAGGATCCGCCCACTCAGTCTGAGGTAGAGGTGAGAGCTAGTGACCAGCTGCTTTGCTTCACTTCAGCTTGAACCCCAATATCGGTCTCTGGGTCTTTTATTTTTTCGTGTTACAACAGAGCAGCTGAGGCTGGGTGACTTATAAAGAATAGAAGTTTCCGGCAGCTCACCATCTGGGAGATCATGCGATCATGTGACCTTGGCATGTTCCCAGCTTCTCCATGGGCCCTCATGCTGTTTCTCCTACCAAAAGCAGGCTCAGGCACATGTGCACATGAGACAAAGTACAGCCTTGCTTCAGAACAACCTGTCCCCTGGAGGCAACTATAAACTAGCTCCGAGAAAGTGAGCCCAATCCTCTGAAAAAGGCATTAAGCCCTCTTAAACCATATCACCCCATAAAGGCTGCCCCTCCCAGCATGGCCTCCAGGGTGAGTTGGGGGGTGGGGGGACAGGTTCAAACTGTTAACACTTAACCAATGGGGACCAGCCAGAGAGGTGGGGCTTATTACACAGAAAGAAGTCTTGTTTGGCATTGACAGTCTCCAAGTGGAGACCCACAGGAGAGACGCATGTCCAGTTCAGTAATTTAATTGTTAGAACCAGTGATGGAAGGTTACAAATGCAAAGACCCACCTCCAAAAGGATACCTTCAACTCTATCGCTGCCTGCCTTCCAGGAACTCAGCCCCAGGCCTGGAGCTGGCAGATTCTTGGGATATTGCAGGGACAGGCCTCCCAGAAGGAAATGGTTGTGTCCGGACATAATATACAACAGAGAAAATCCTGTGAGTACTGAACTCTAAGAAAAAGCCTTAGGAATAACCTTGACAGCTTTAAAGGCCATCAATAAGACTTCCTGCCCTCTGACCCTGCCCTGGTGAGGGGAGGAGAAAGGGCAGAGGTTTTATGAGACCACCTAGACCAAGCCTGCCAACTTCTCCCAGAGCCCCTTCAAAAAAGAAAAGAGATGGGAAGGAGAAAACAGTGAAGGGGATGGAACCTGCATCCCCAAATACCACTTTCATGAGCTGTGTGAATTATTTAACAGACAGCTGAAAAGACAGCACTCAATGGAAGAATACAAAAGCCCAGCTTGCACGGCAGACACCTTCCCTGAAGCCCATGACAATGAAATGTGTTTTATGCCCCAGATCAACATGCCAAAGAAGGACCTGTGGAGACAGATGCCCACTGGGATCATTAGCCCCTTATCTCTCAACCCTTGCCACCAGCATCCAGATCCCCGAGCCTGGGCAGCGCAGGGGGAGAGAGCCGAGAAGTGTCTATATTGTAAGTGTTGGTTAAACAACCCCACCGAATTCTTATTTGCTGGAGGTTTTAGGGAGCAGATGTAGGACTGGCAGGGCTCAGAGCTGGCGATATTGTTCTAGCTCACTCAGAGCCAACACACAAAAAAAGCTGCATTTGGTGCCTGCGCCCGGGCGTGCGCCTCGCCTCTGCACCGTCTCTTGTCCAAGGTTCCTCGGACTCCGAGCTGACCAAAGCAAAACCAGGCTTGGGGACCAGCCAAGAGAAATACGAGTTCGCCCAGAATCTGCTCGTGGGTGTCTCTCCATGAGAGGGCTTGCTGCTGCGGGTCTGCCCGCCTGCAGGCACAGGGGGCTGGGCAAGCAACTCACCCACTGCAGGCTGGTGCAGTGGTTGCTAGAGAAAGGGCGGATGGATGCAGAAGCAACCATAAAGGCCAGCAGTGAGGCAGTGCTGCAGCTGTCAGGCAATAACTTAGATAGTTACAGCTGCCATCACCTAGCTCGTGCAAGCTTTTTAATATCTTTTGGCAGCTCTCGGTGTCACAGCACAAAGGGAGAGTTGGCACTTCCTAGCACACTTTGTTTGACATAACTGTAGGCAGGACCCAGCTGATACCTTCAGTGCTGGGGATGGGTTTGCTCTTAAGGTGCGTTTGAGCAGATCAAATGCCAGGATCCTCCCCCTCCCCCTCACCACCGCTGCCCTGCTTCTGTGTGGGGCACACTACATCCCTAAATCACACATCGGGCACCACATTAGGTGAATGGGAGGACTCCGCAGGTGCTCAGCACAGGCTGGCTTCAGAAGCAGCCGGCAGAGGAGAAGAGAATAGGAGGGCAAAGAAGATGCAGGAAGGAGGAGCGGCGAATGTTTATGGAACCTCCCCTAGTGTCAGAAGAGACCGGTCCTGCTTTGCCTCTGCATCCAGAGAATATCACAGAACCACCATCTTGTTTCCTGCTCCACACTCCTATCTATTACTTGGCCACACACCTCCTCCCCAGTCACACAGAAACCCAGCCCGTTCCGGGCAGCCGCCACATGTCATGACTCTGATGTGGGCCAACAGCTACGTTGGTAGTTCGCAGCAGCCGTTCCCACCACAGTGACTCCTCTACCAGGCTGGGCATCCTGGTTAATGGGAATTGTCATCTAAGACCCATGGTGCTCGGAGAGAGGATGCAAACAAGAATGAGCAGAGGATGAGCTTGGCAAGGGAGGAAGGAGCGAGGGCTTTAGCCTGGCGGTAGTTTAGTGGCAGAAGGGGAATCGTGGCTGTAGCCTCAGTGCCTGGTCATTCTGGTCTGTCCAATAGATGTGTATTTGTGGTCATCTCTAGGGGGTGGCTCTGGAGGTGGGTGGTCACTGGGAAGACACAAAGCAAAGTGTGTGAGGACAGAGGACAGCCAAAGTTGAGAGTGGGCCCTGCGATGTCAGCTTCCTGTCAGTGTGGCAAACCCTGGCACCATAGCCTGGTGAGAGAATGAGGTCATTCCTCCTCACAGGGTTGAAGGAGCCAGGTCAGGCCAGCTTGGCCTGTTTGTTTTGGGCTCATCAGGGACCAGCCCATCATGGCTGGTGCACACGGACCCCATCCCATCATAAACCAGGAACCAAAGGAGAGAAAGAGGAGAGAGAGGCCAGGGTCCCAAACCCCTTCTGAGGGCACCTCCCACTGGTCTCACACATACACACACACACACAAACACACACACACACACACACAAACACACACGCACACACGCACACACACACACATACACACGCACACACACGTGCACACACATACATATACACACACACACACACTCACACACACACACACACACACACACACACACACACAGCCCTGTCTATTAAAGATTCCTCCACCAAATAGCATCTCTCTGGGTCCCATGCCCCCTGTACTTGGGCCTGCAGATACCTAAGGCCTAACTACAGCAGCTCCTGGCTGTGTTCATTGGGAGGGCTACTGTGCAAAGTACTGCAAACCAAACCACTGCAACAGAAGGGGCTCTGTCTCAGCACGGTGGCTTCTAGTCTAGACAAAGGTGACAGCAGAGCTGATTGTTTCCAAGGACCAGGGGGGAAAATCTGGCCTAGCCCTCTCTCCTGGCTTTCAGTGGGTTATGTGCAAACTTTGATGTTCTTTGGCTTATAGATACACCACTCCAACTATACCTTCATCTGCATGTGGCGTTCTGTATGCATAGGTGTGTTTATGTGTTTGTGCATGTGCATATGTATGTATACAGATGTAGATCTGTGTCTGTGTATATGTATGTATGCAGGTGCATACATATGCATGCATATGTATGTATGTGTATGTGTGTGCATGTATATATGTGTCTATATGTGTGCATGCGTATTTGTGTGTATATGTGTGTATCTATGTGTATGTATGTATGTATGTATGTATGTATGTATGTATACCTAGGCATGTGGGAAGGATGAGTTTTTATTTTTGTTCATTATTTGAGGAGATACTAGTCCGTCATGGTAAAAAAAAGGCATGGTAACAGGAGGCTTCAAGGCAGTGGGAGCATGCAATGGAGATGTCTCATCTCCGCACATGCTGGCAGAGCAGGAAGATGGGCTAGCTACAAAGCTACAAACATAGGTCTGCCCCCAGTGTCCCTCTCCTTCCTGAGGGTGCCTCTCAGAGCAGCATCACTATCTGAGACCCAGGCCAGGCCTAGCTCCTCTCTGACCTCATATTACCTTTGTCAGCAATGCCTCGTGACCAGGCTTAGCAATTCACCCCATCCAGCTGGTGCCACTGTGCACCAGTCATTATACTGCCACCTTAGGTGTCACTCCTAGCCCTTCTACTGTCCTGCAAGGTGAGTATATTGTCTGTGCTTAACATAGAGTGAGAACAAGACCCAGAAAGACCACAGAACTTACCAGGGCCATCTGATGCAGCTTCTTCTTGTTGAGGGCCTAGGGCCTGGCAGCTGCCACATTCCTCCCTAGGTCCATAAAGCCTAGATGGAGAATAGTCCCTCCTCATCCTGTGGAGCAGAACCTGGCCTGGGTCCCTGCATCCCATGAGATTCCCATCAAATCACACAATGTTTTCCCTAGAGTACCATGGCAGGTGGTCTGTGGGGCGGAGCCCTGGTGCCTGAGAGGCCAGACTGTGAGGCCTTGCTTGGAAAGACTCTCCCGACAGAGATAAAACACGGGTTAATGTCACACATCCACTCAGTCCCCAGTGTTCTTTTTTACTAAATAATGAAACAATGATGAAGCTGCCTGCCGCATATCTGGAGTCCATAGATGTCAGCTTTCTCTTCCTTTCTAAACAGGCTCTGAATCAGCTCTACCTGCGTCACCGCTTTGCTTCTGCTCACAGAGTGCTAGCTCACTAACTGCTGTCGATAAGCAGGCAGCTGCAAGGGACCCACCCATCACCAAATCACCAAACCTTCTCTGGTCACTTAGTCCATGCCTGGCACTGTTGCCAAGTCATAGGACTGAGCTCAACAAAGCTCCCAGCAACCTGAGTGGACACGCCCTCCCCACCCCACTACAGATAAGGAGATGCTAGCCACTCTGGATCTTTGCTTTAGTCTTCCTCCCTGGAGTTTTACTTAATCAGAAGGAAATCTGAATGAGGCAATTGTCAGAGTCAAGTTTGTCCTGTGCAAACTTGGATTTTATCAGCTTGAAACAGCACTCCTGTGTCCACCTAGATGGCAATGCTTCTAGTCACCAACGGTGGCCAGAGAGGCCTTCAGAGCTGGGCTGAGACACAGAGAACTGGGCAGACGGCTCAGCAAGTAAAGTGCCGTGCAAGCATGGGTTCGATCCCCAGCACTCACATAAAAATCTGACCATGGCGGCACATGCTTGTAATGCCAGAGCTGGGGTTGAGGACGCACTCCTAGGGCTCCCCCCATCTAACCGCAAAGGTCCAGATGAATGAGAGACTCTGCTTCAAAGGTAAGGAGGATAGAATGACACCTGTGCTTGACCTCTGACCCCTACCTCTCAAATACTTTTTCCCTAGAAAAGCTACAGAGATCAGTGCCTCAAATACCAAGTTAGAGTATTAAAGTCCAAATAAATAGGGTTTCCCTACACTCAGGATCTGTGAAGGTTCTCCCACCCCCATCCCAAGCTTAGCAGTGTAGACTCCCCATGTAGGCAAGTCCAGCTCCTAGACTTTGTCATCTCTCTGCCCCCTTTTACAAAGGCAGCTTCGTGCAGCCCTGTTGTTCTGAAAGAGCCAGCAGCTTCCAAAACAAAATTCGATGCAGCCACAGCTTGAGAAATGCCCCACCTCCTGGGCTCATGGAGTTCATGATCGTTATTCACTTACTATCATTCAAAACAAACAAGACTGTAAAACACCGTGGGAGCCAGGCCAGGACAGAAGGAACAGGGGCATCTCATAAAACTGTAGTATTCCACAAATAGAAAGTATGAGGAAATGCAGGGAAAACAGTGGTCCAGGACATCCTGGCCCTCCCTCAAAGCACAAATCACCTGAAATAACAGCACCAATGGATGCCCATCTAACAGACAGCAAGAGCTGGCAAGGTTGCCCTCAAGGGCGACCTTGGAGAACTAATTCATGCAGAACATGCAGCAAACAGTTGGACAAGAGCTTCGGCTTCCTTCCGCCTCCTCTGGTAGGTGGTGGAGAGTCCACCAGCCAAGTCCTCCCCGGCAGAGGAGAGACTGGAGAAGCAGTTCAATGGCAGAGTAGGTAGGTGCCTGGTACAAAGAACTGGGTTTCCCAAAAAACACAGAGGGAAGAAGGGAGAGCAGAAAGAAGGGGGAGAAAGAGGAGAAAGGGGAGAAGGCAACGTCCACACATTCGGGAATTCTTGGTTTTCCACTAGGAAACACCCATTGACCTATCCACCCCCATCTTTGGGGACTCTCGCTATTCCACAGAGGCATTTTGAGCCAGTTTCTGCCTGAAAAAACACTAATTCTAAAACAAAACAAAACAAAATCCCAAGACATTGAAAGCCATTGATGTTCCAAGCTGGCTTTCCTAGACGAAACATGGCAGATTCCCGCTTGGAAGACAGAGCAAGAGTATCTGGATGCCCGAGCAATGTCAGTCTTTCCAGATGACAAGTCAGTTCTTGCTCGGGTCCCATGGGGCTCCAGCCCTTCACCCTGCTCTTCTCCCAATCGACCCTTTCCTGGGCCCCCTGCACCATCTCCTCCTGCCCCATCTGAAAAGAAACTCCTGCCCAAGGAACCTAGGTTTGGAAGTACCACCCTCAAGAAGGCCAGACCTGCGCTCACATCTGTCTTCTTCCCACTCACTCCATAGAGTTCAGCCATTAATTCTCTCCACCATGACTGACCTGGGGTGGAAATTGGTAGAAGGGCAGAGTAAGGACAGGAGGCCACAAGACCCAAAGCTACTCACATCAACCTCAAAGGGGGCAAGATACCATAGAACCACCAACCCTCTTTCTTATTTACTATAGTGAACCAAATCCTTGTATGGAATCAGGAAAACAAAATGTTCTCCCATGCTAGCATGCCTAAAACAGTATTAAAAATGGAAACAACTAGATATCTAACAACAGGGAGATTGCTAATTGAATCCAAATCTTTGACTACAATGCAGTAATTCAAAATGCCATCTACGAAGATTTTGAGGACTGGAGAAATACCAACAACAGAATGTTTGGTTAAAGACAGGATGCAGCTCCATATAGCTAGTCAAAGACAGAAAATTCACACAGTACCAGGTACTGTTTGGTCTGCCAAGAACCCATTTCCCCCTTTCACTTCTAGCTTTGCTGAGAACTTCAAACATACACACACACACACACACACACACACACACACACACACACAACATATACACACACAACATACACACACATCACTAGAGATGCTATTACACACAATATGGCTGGCCCCTGGCCACAGGGGATCAATCCAGGATGAACATCTGATTAGAGCCAGGACTGTTTCTCTTTCTTAGAGATTCTGGGATTGGAACTGAGCACAGCTCTCTCTCCAGCTGTGGGAACATCAGGGTACTGTGCCTGGTCACTGTAGATGTCAACCCAATGTCTCTTACTCTGAAGATAACAGATCTGGCAGCTGATCCAAAGGCAGGAGGGTAAAGTCAGCACAGAAAGAATCCAAGGGCTGGAGAGATGGTTTAGTATTTGCTGTGCAAATACAAGGACCAGACTCCAGATCTCAGTACCTACCCGAATGCCAGGCAGTTCAGTTTATCTGATTTTCTAGTCCCCAGGAGTGGAAACAGGGGACTCCCCTAGCTGTCTAACTAGATAGCTGAACTGTGCAGCTCTGGGCTCAGTGAGAGCCTACCTCAATATGTCAGATGAGAAGAATAAAGACTTCTGATATCAGCTCTGCCTTCCACATGCCTGTGTGCATGCATGCCTGCCTTGTAGGCTTTCTGTTGCTGTGTTCACTCGTGTAGATGTGTGCTGCCTCGTAGGCTTTCTGATGCTGTGATATGACACCATAACCAAAAGCACCTTAAGGAAGAAAGGGTTTATTCCTTCTCACCACTCTTGAGCCACACTCCATCTTTGAGGAAGTCAAGGCGAGAATCTGGAAGCAGGGGGTGACTCAGTGGTCGTGGAGGAACTCTGCTTCCTGGCTGGTTCCCAATGGCATACTCAGCTTGCTTTGTTTATAACACCCAGAACCAGACCCACAATAGTCTGGGACCTCCCATATCAATCACTAATTAAGAAAATGCCCCTGGACTTGCCTATAGGGAAGTCATAGGGAGGCATTTTCTCAATTATGGGTTTCTGCCCTCAGATAGCACTAGCTTGTGCCAAATTGACATAAAACTAGCCAGCACATTACCATACAACATACACACATATTCTTATATACATTACACATGTAAACATGAGAGGGAGAGAGAGAGAGAGAGAGAGAGAGAGAGAGAGAGAGAGAGAGAGAGAGAGAGAGAGAGAGAGAGAGAGAGTCTGGAAAGGAACACCCTGAGAGGCCATGAGGCATCCCATCATACAATGCCTGAGGCCTGGCCAGAATTGTGTTCCCATAGATCACAGGATAAACCTAACTTCCATCTCATCTCAGAACTTTCAATTGAGTTTCTGTCATCTGTAACCAAAAGAATACTAACAATTTACAACATCCTAATGCCCAATTATCTGCATATCTTCCTACCGCCTCTAAGTATTGTCAGGGGTATTGGTTGCAAGGGGAGAGGATTGGTTTTGTTTGGAACTTTTCAAATTTTCTTTTAGGAACACTTTTTATCATCTGATTGGTGAATTCCCCTCCAAATGTATCACTTTAATCCCCTTACATCACGTATTTGCACAGTATTAAAAGGAAACTTTGACATCAGAAAACATTTGTTAAATGCATGTCTAAGTGTGTGAATGTGTGTTCAATAGCAAACCTTCATATCAGACATAGAAAGGGTACTAGAAACAATCCACTAAATGCCCCTGCTCATCAAGGACAGCTCTGACAATCCCGAGCTGAGAGCTCCTTCCTCAAGGCTTTCTGGGTTACAGTGTGGGTCCTGTCCTTGCTGTGTGCAACTCTGTGTCATCCTTGGCCTCAGACCATGTCTCCCACTTCAGCTCCCTGGGGGTAGCCACGGATGGGTTACCCCAAGGTCAGCCATTCACATGTGTCTCCACAGAAAAACAGGAGTCAGGATGTATTTTTAAAAAAAGAAGAAAATAAAACAATTAATAATCAAAATGGATTACTATTCAGTCACTCAAAATACAGTCTTGCCATTTGAAAATACAGAGAGAGACAGAGGGACAGAGAGAGAGAGAGAGAGAGAGAGAGAGAGAGAGAGAGAGAGAGAGAGAGAGAGAGAGAGAGAGAGAGAGAGAGATCATAATATTAAGTAAAATAAGTTGAAAACAGAAAGTTAGGAAAGAAAAAATGGAGGGTAGGGTGCAGAACACTGTTCCCATCTCGACACATGATGTGACCACTTGTCTTTTCTTCATCTGCTCCACAAAACCTCTGCATTTGGAGCCCCGTGGAGCTTGCCTTCTGTCCCCAGGAAGCTCCCAAACCTGCTCTTCTCAGGAAGTCAAAGCCTGTCTCTGAGAAATCAGAACACTTGGCTGCTTCTCCCCCTAGTGGTAGCCCAATGAATCCCCCTCCGTGACTCTACCCACCCCACCTGCAGGGGACAATTTCCAAAGTGTGTCTCATACTATCCTGGTGCTTCAGACAAGCAGCCCGGGAGAAGATGACAGATGAGTCCTCTTTCAGTAAGGCCCCGTAAGCGTCCACCTGCTCAGGGCACTGAGAGGCTTCAGCTCGCAGTGAGCCCCATGTTCGTCAGGTAGAACATTTGAGCTGTGACCAGGTTAACTTACCCCTCACTGAATGTGAGCTATCACAGTACTTCCACTCTTTTTAAAGACTCAGGTTTTCATTTTTATTCGTGTGTGTGTGTACCTATGTACGTTAGTATGTATGTATGTGTGTGTGTGCAGGTGCCCACAGAGGCCTGAAGAGGGTATCAGACCTTCTGGAGCAGAAACAAAGGCAGTAGAGAGTCACCTAACATGGGTGCTGGGAACCAAATTCATGTCCCTTGGGGGAGCAGTTTGGTGGCTTGAGCCAGATTGTCCCTCATAGGCTCAGGTATTTGAATACATAGTCCCCAGTTGGAGGAACTGTTTGGGAAGGATTGTTACAGGTGTGTCACTGGGGGTGGGCTCTGAGTTCTCCAAAACTCATACCATTCCTGGTCAGTTCTCTGCCTTGTGTTGTGGTTTGAGACATAAACTGTCAGCTACTGCTCCAGCACCATGGCTGCCTGCTGGACACCATGCTCCCTGGCATGATGGTCATGGACTAGCCCTCTGAAACCGTGAGCCCCAAATAAACTTTCTTCCATGTGCTGCATTGGTCATGGTGTCTTGTTAGCCATGTGGCTTGGTATCTTTTCTCAGTATGGCAGTCTCATCTTGCTTCCTCCAGCCATGTGGCTAAACACACATAAGAATTATGTGGTAATTTAAGTTGTAAGAGTTTGTTAGTGATACGGCTGAGAAACAGACCAGATAGTTTATAATTAATTTAAGCCTTTGTGTGTTTATTTGGGACTAAATGGCTGCAAGACCACACAGGACAGAAACTTCCACCTATAGCGTCTCTTCATAGCAATAGAACAGTCATTAAAGAAAGCAGCATGAGGTCCTAACTGCTGAGCCATGCCTCCGCTCCCAGTATTTCCATTTTCAGACAGAGAAACTGATGTTCAGGGTTTTCAATAGCCCATCATCAACAGACAGGCAGGTTTCCACTAGTCCCAGGTAAGTCTTGACTACACACTTCCCAATTAAATAATTACAAAGTCAACTTGCTTATGTGATGCCAAAGTCTGAGATCTTAATAATGGCAAAATGGGAATCTTGCCTTTGCATGTCATTCTTCTTGGTCCTTGTGTCACTGGTCACAGGAAACAGAACAGCAGGCCACTTTTAGCTTCCCTGGAGCGAGAGAGTTCAGAGGGGATGGGATGGGCGGCCATGTTGGGAACCCATTGGTACACTTCTTGGTGGCATTATGACACACAGAAGCTGCCTGCCTTTCTGAGACAATCATGTTTTTTCTTGTGCTTCCCATACCCACTAACCTGCTTTTGCACATTCTATAGACATGCCTTGCCATCTGTTAAAAATAAAGATGATAACAAATCACATTTTTAATTCTTTTCTCCTTTTACTTATTAGGGGAGGCTCACACATGTGGGGTGGATCATTCTCCTTCCACCACGGGGAACTCTGGGAACTGAACTCAGGTCACCAGGCTTAGTGACAAGCACTTTTACCACTGAGCCATCTTACCAGCCCAATATCTCACATTTTAAATGTCACATTTAAGAACATACTGTGTTTGAAAGTTTAATTCTGACAATACAGGTTTGGGGGTTTTATTATACTATTTTTGTTTTTTAGTTTGTTCTTTTGTTGTCATTTGATGCTGCTTCTGCCTCCTCCTCCTCCTCCTCTCTCACTACTTCAATTTTTTAAAATGTAATCCAAAAGGTACCTCCCAGATTCATATCATTGAAAAGTCTGGCCTTCAGGCACAGCTGGCTCCAGGGGCTGTGGCTATTGAACCTGAACAAAAGGAACTAGAATAGGCTGCTGGAAAATGTCCCAGTCCCTTTCATGATTGACAGAGATATCCTTCAAATAAATGCATGACCCTCAGGGACGGGGCTGAGCAGTCCTTTCTGACACTGGCCTTGCAGTGGCCTGTGCTGAGTGTTCATAGAGACTGGATTCCCCCACATTTAGCAATTGTCCACACTCCTCTACCTCTACAGAAGCTACAGTAGTTCACGGGGTCTTCAGGGGCATTTCCTTGAAGGCTTACCTCTTATGACGTCAGTACACACAGATGCATGTGTGCGTATATTGCTATTAATGATCAGTTTTCCCAGTGATAACTCTTCATACTGGCAAAGGTTTCCTCTATGTCTGTTTTACAAATTTATCGCTTAAAACTCCATAATTAGCCTGGCAAAATACACGTATTTAGCAATATAACTATAGTTCAAGGTCAGTTGAGCTACAGGGGGGGAGAGAGAAGAAAATATAGAGGGAGATGGATATGCACATATTTAAATTCACATTATGTGTGTGTGTTTGCAAGACACATATAAATGGCAAGTAAGGAAACTTCACAAAAAAATAAAAAGACAGAAAGCTAGATAGCCCCAGATTTTAATGCCACCCCCAAGGTAGAACAGGTGGCGAAAATATAATAAAACATGTTGCAAGGAACTTGTCATGAATTTTAAAAACAAAAACGCCTACGGACCAAATAAACCATTCTGACACTGGGCTAAAACTGAAGTTCCCGAACTATTTTAAATACAAAGCAGAAGCTCCCCAGAGAGAAGCCAACAGAAATGGTTTGAGGGCACTCGCTGCCCAACTCATACAGAAAGGAGCTTGGAGAGAGGACGCAGCCCGCTCCCTCTGCCACGAAGGCCACGTGCACATGTCCACAGCCAGACCATGTGCAGGACCAAGGCCTGTCCACAAAGGCCCTGGGAGCCCTCACATGCTCTCTTGACCGCTGGCTTCCCAATGCATATGTGACAGGAAACTGGGCTCAGGATCATGGACAGCCACTCCGGGGGCCCTGTGTGAAATAGACTGGAGACAGTGGTTCTAGATAGTGCAGGTGGGGCCCTCACCCTCAGCTGTGCCTCACCCATCTGTTCAGCCACTGTAGTCAGCAGCCTGGGCTTTGTTCTTGGTCAACAGTATATGAAGAACTCACATTTCCACCCCCCTCCCTGACTGCAGAGAGGCTGGGTGCCGCCCAGAGATGACCCTGACTTGAAGAAGCCAGAACGACAGCATGAATCTCAGCTCCTCCAGCACTGTGCTGACTGCAATATGCTCATTAAGGTAACCTAGGTACCGGACATAGTGTGCACATCTGAAATCCCAGTGCTTGGAAGGCTGAGAGAGGTGGATCGTGTGTTTGAGGTCAGCTGGGGATATACAGCGAAATCCTATCTAAAGGAGGCTGTAGGTGTAGCTCAGTGGGAGGATGCTTACAGAATGCCCAAGATCCTGAGTTCAAATTCAAGCATTGAAGGTAAAAAAAGAATTATTCAAGGATGAAGGTTAGGATATGTGGGCAACCCAGGCTCCTTCCCTCCCGAATTCAAACATCTGAAAAGTTCTGAAGAGAGGAAAACTGAGGTGCTCCCAATGAGTAGGAAGCCTGGGTCCATTCTAGACTTTCAGCTGCCTCTGGATATCAGCGAGCTGTTACAATACAAAAGGGATGAGAAAGGCCAGGGGTTTGAATCTTCATGGCCAGGGTCTTGGTGCTTAAATATTCAGTTCCCAACCACAAGAGTGGTATTCCTCAAAGGAAATCCATGAAAGCCTGGGGGTGTGGCTCTGTCGGTGGAACACTCTCCTAGTATGCGTGACACCCTGAGTTCATACACGTGGTTTCCAGAACACGCGATCATCACATTCCTGCAGCCCCATTCACAACAACCAAGTCAGAGCATCAACAGATGAAGGGATAAAGAAATGTGACCTAGCTGCGCAATAGCGTTTCATCCAGCCAAGGAGGTGGGGACAGGACATTTGCAGGGAAATGGGCAGAACTGGAGGTCGCCATATTTAACAAAATAAGCCAGACTTAGACAAATAGTGCACATTTTCTCTCACATGTAGAAGTTAGAATTTTTTAGAAAACAGAAGAGGGGGAGGACAACTTGGAAAACAAGAGCCAAAGAAAAGGACAGCATTAAGCAGATTGAACAGGAACAAAATGCATGACACACAAGTATAAAAATACCACAATGAAACCCATTATTTCGTACAATTAGTATATGCCAAGGAAACAAGACCTGCCCAAGGCTATCTCCGCAGGGTCACCACGAGAAACTTCCTCTTAGTAAGAGCCTGATAAGCCAGAAGCAAACTGTCCAGCCCAGCCTTCTCTGTGTTGCTCACACTTTAAGGGACTTGTCCTATTTCCTGTCACTGTGATAAAACACCCTGCAAATGCAATTTAAGGGAGAAAATGTTTGTTTTGGCTCATAATTCCATCTTACCGGGGAGTCAAGGCAGCAGGAACCTGGAGCAACTGGTCTTAACACATCCATAGTCAGAGCAGACAGCAATGAATGAATGAATGAATGAATGAATGAATGAATGAATGAATGACATGCTCATGCCCAGCTTTCTCTTGCCACTCTTGTACAATTCAGGATCCCCTGTCCAGGGAATGGTGTCATCCATGGTGGGCTGATTTCCCCACCTCTGTTAATACAATCAAGGTAATCACTCATAGATACGTCCAGGGACCAACTTACTATAGACAATCTCTCACTGAGATTGTCTTCCCGGGTGACTCTAATTGTACCAAGTTAATCATTAAAACTAACCATCGTATGGCTCTACTTCCAAACCCATTCCCTAAGCTAGGCTCTCAGTGCATCTGGTGGGCCAGATCTGGTCCACCTTCTATTTACACCAATAAAGTTTTATTGGAACACGGCCTCACCCATTTATTTCTGATTGTCCATGCTGTTTCCCTGTGACACACATGAAGTCCAGTCATTGGACAGAACACTCATGGCTGGCAAACCTTACATGTTCATTCTGGGTGCCTTTCCAGAAAAAGCTCGCAAACTGGCCGGACTTCGCTGTCATACGGTGGACAGACTGTTTGGGCTTTCTGTTATAAATCTAAGAAAATCCTACAACCCTCAAGAAGCATTTCCCGCTGATACAAGAGAAAGGGTCCTAAGACTTCCATAGGCCAAAAAGTTTTAAATCTCTGTTCTTGGGTTTCTGTACGCCACCGCCGTAGGGTGCACACATAATAAACCAATTGTTCCAACCCTGGATTTTCCAATAAGCGTGGGCAGCATCCTTCAGAACAGTTATGGGACAGGGCAGAGCCTCCTATGGATTGATGGTAGGACCTAATTACCAACTAAATCCAGCTGATAACAGCCCATCATACTCCTTTGCCCAAAGAAAGCTCCGGTGGAAGGAGAGGGGAAGAGAAGAGGAAACAAATAGCTAATTATGATAAACTGGTTGCCTAGGTAACAGTGTTTATAACGGCAGTGAGGCTGGCAGATATTTAATGACAAACACAAAGGTTTGATACGAGATTACAAGATGCCCACTGTCTTGAAGCTGGTTCCGCTCTAGCAAAGGTAAAGCCATGTGCAACTTGATTTCCATTCAGCCCAGAGAACTTTGAGGTGCTTCCTTGACTTCCGCCTCGATTCTGCTTTGTACGTTACTCACTGAGAGCCAGAAGTCAGAAGCGTGGAAACGTATTTGTTGTGCCGATGGCTCATGTGTCCTTTCTAACCTCAGAGTTTCAGATACAGCCTTTGCTGCCTTGCTGCCCACCGGGGCAACTGCCCTGTGGCCTGGGGAGGGCTGTGCAGTGTGAAATGCAGAAGGAAGCAGGCTGGGCCCCTTCCTAGCTTGTCAGCCATCATAGGTATTGCTGAATTATCTCATTTCTATTCCCCGGATCTACACATTGGGAAATGGCAGATACTTTATTAATTACTTTTGTACTATTTTGAGAAAATGCTTGAGAATAACTTAAAAGGAGGAATTACATATTTTAACTCAAATTTCAGAGGTTTCAGGTGAGGTAAGGCATAACAGTACATATATAACCTCATTCCCAGGCTTTGTGTTTGTCACATACATGACACATGTGCTGGCTTGTTACATCTCAACCTAATATAAGCTAAAGTCATATGGGAAGAAACCTCAGTTGAGAAAATTTCTCACCATATTGGCCTGGGGTGCACATCCTGATTGAGGTGAGATGGCCCAGCTCACTGTGGGTGGTGGTGGTCCTAGACGATATAAGAAAGCAGGTTGGAAAGCCATGAGGAACACTTCAGCAAGATGCATCCCTCCACAGCTTCTGCTTCAATTCCTGTCTTTAAATTCCTGCCTTGAGTTCCTGCCCTGATTTCCCTCAGTAATGGAGTGTGACCTGAGAACTGTGAGCAGAGGTAAAGCCTTTCTTTCCAAAGTTGCTTTTTGGTCATGGTGTTTTATCACAGCAATAGAAAGCCCTAACAAAGATAACATGTATATGTGTGGATATACGTATGTATGTATGTATGTATGTATGTATGTATGTATGTATGTATGTATGTATTATGTGCACACTCTGGAGACAAGGGGAGGGACTAGGCATCACCAGGCTGGTGCTGAAGGTCACAAGTTCATAGAATATAGTGTCTTGCTATCCTTGGAAAGGCATCCTGAAAGTTACGACCACACATTCCTTCCTCTACAATGCTAGGTTCAACTTTAAAGTGACATGTTTACTTATCCACCATCGCCATGTTTCAGCAGAACTCAAGTAATCACATCAGGCTGAAGCAGGAAGAGGAGCAGGTGGTTGTTTTGGTGGTGGTGGTATTGGTGTTGTTGGTGTTGTTTTGGACAGAGTCTCTTACATCTCAGGCTGGCCTCAAACTTACTATATAGCCAAGGATGACTTTGATTTCTGATTTGCCTGCCTCCATGTCCTGTGTGCTGGGATTAAAAGTGTACATGAAGCTGAATTTTTACTTCTTCCTCCTTAACTTTCTCCTCAAAATCCCTTATCTCCCAACACACAAAAGAAAATTATCAATCCCCCCAATAATAAAATAAAATCCTACACACCTAACCTCCTGGAATAGCACTGATATCATACAAACAATTCTTCATGTGTCAATGACAATAACTTGTCCACTCCTCAGAAGATGCTGGAAGATGAAAAACGGATGCACATTCCCAAAACAAAGTAAAGACTCATGCCCAAAGAGCAACCATGCTTCCACCTCAAGGGAGTCCTGGACACTTGTGCTACCAGTTTGAGAAGGGCACTTTGCTGGCTGCTTCTGAGGTCCTGTGAGGATGCTGAGCGGACCCAACACTCATTTGTGACAGTGCATCATGGCAGGGCCACTCAAGCCTAGGCACTGAATGACTATTCAAAACGACAGACCACCAGAACACTTCCCCATCACATGGCTACCACAATCGGAATCTGTTTTCAAAACACAGAATCACACACACACAGATGTGTACACACACACATACATACATGCACTCAAGCATGTACTCACACACATGCACTAACAACTCACAAACATGCACATGCATACACACACACACACACACACAACACAGATCAGATCATCTTCATGTTGCCTACAAAGCTCCCCTCAGGGGATTCTGAAGGCTCAAAGAGTGTTCTCACTATTTCAAGGTTTGCTTAGCCAATTTGTACTTAACTAGTTAAATTTCTCCATGCTGTTATAGATGTTGTGCCTCTAGTCGGCATTTAGCTGTTCGTGCTGACAAATTTTCCATTTCTGATTTATTTCATATGTCTTTACTGAACTCAGGCAAGAACAGGAAAGTGTTCAAATCCAGAACTGTTACGTACTTGTAAGAATCAAAGGGACAGACGTCTCTGAAGACCCAAGTAGAGAAATCTCACTAGAGAATTAATTACAAAAAATTAATGTGTACATTTACCTAATTAAATATAATCTTAGAAATAATATAGGAGCAGTCAAACAAACTTTTACAAACCAATCAACTTGTTTATTTGTAGTCATTAAGTTATCTTGCTATGGTGGTTCAGGCCAATAATCATAGGACTCAGAAGGCTGAGGCAGGAGGATCCACAATTAGGCCTGACTGTGGTCCAAAAGGGTTGTGAAACATATTTAACTACAGGAAAATAAATATACAGTTGTTCTCAATCTGCGGGTCACAACCCCTTTGAGTCACATATCAGATATTTACATTACAATTTATAATAGTGGCATAAATACAGTTATAAAGTAGCAACAAAATAATTTTATGATTGTGGAGTCACCACAACATGAGGAACTGTATTAAAGAGTCATAGCATTAGGAAGGTTGAGAACCACTGCTATAAAACATTACCAAATAGAGTGTAAATTTCCATGGTTGCATATGAATGACCAGGTATACAGAAATGTGTGAACCATTACACACACAGATGAACAAGTTCATCATATGTAACTGTGTATACTGTGAAAACACAGACAGTACAAGAAGTCAAACTCTGGTACTTCTGAGTGATTAGGGAGTGTATTACTTTTTTCTTTCAGCTTTAAACATTTTCTATAGTGAATATGCATTATTTACAATCTAAAAATAAAAAGGTGTGTTTAAAAAGTATATTCCAGCTATGAATTCAGTTATCCTATCTTGAGTCTTTTCCAACTCAATTATGTCATCCTTAAAAAGCAAAAACCAGTATGCCATGGGAATCTCCAGGTGTCTGCTTTAGAGCCATCTGACTTCTTATACGCTCAGAAGCAACACTCTTCTTCCCTCCTCCCTGCCCTGCATGTCTCTCAGAAGCATCCTGCCCTGGAGCCACAGAATGAAATGAAACACCATCTCCTAGCACATAAAGGAAAACCATCAATCTCATTAAAAAGAATCCTGTGGTGGCTTGAAAGGAAATGGCCCCCAAAGGGAGCAGCACTACCGAGAGATGTGGCTTTGTTGGAGGAAGTGTGTCACTGTGGGGGCGGGCTTTGGGTCTCTTGCTCAAGTTTCCCTCGGTGTGACACTCAGACCAGTTCCTGTTGCCTGCAAAGATGTAGGACTCTCAGCTACTCCTCCAGCACCATGTCTGCCCGCATGCCACCCTGTCTCGCTGCGATAATAATGGACTGAACCTCTGAACTGTGAGCCGCTCCACCTAGATGTTTCCCTTTAGAAGAGTTGTCATGGTCTGCTGGGTGGTGGTGCACGCCTTTAATCCCAGCACTCGGGAGGCAGAGGCAGGTGGATCTCTGTGAGTGTGAGGCCAGCCTGGTCTACAAGAGCTAGTTCCAGGACAGGCTCCAAAGCCACAGAGAAACCCTGTCTTGAAAAACCAAAAAAAAAAAAAAAAAAAAAAAAAAAAGGGGGGTGTGGCGGGGGAGAAAGAAAGAGCTGTCATGGTCATGGTGTCTCTTCCCAGCAATAGAAACCTTAAGAAAACTCCTAAAGAATGTACTCAGCACCTCCAGCATGCAGTGGCAACAAATTTTAATAGGCAGAGTTCTTTGTGTGCCAGTGTCTGCACTTGGTTCTCTCCTACCTCAGAGGAGGGAGAGGTAGACACTTATATCCTATCTGCACAGCTAGCAGGACTCATAAAAATGGCCTGCTTCCCAAGACCGAGCCTTGCTTACACCCTGAGTTCTGGAAGCCGTCGCAGGTTCCCACTCTTCCCAAGACAACAAGGTCCCAACCCTGAGGATGGGAAGAGAGGCAGCGTACCCAGTGGTCAGCCAGGGCCAGAGCACAGCACAGAGGGCACAGCCAGAGTCAATGTACCTGCAGTTTGGAAACACTGTAGCATCCTTTACCAGATGCTCTTGGCCACTCCTTGCTGGCCCACCAGCGCAATGATCCCCAAGAGGCTTCACTACAAAGGGCACAAGCCTGGTTTTCCAACTTTATTTAAAAACTACTGAAAGACAGGCCCTGTTGTCTGTACATGGTCCACGCCTCCACATTGAAAAAGTTTTCAGGTTTGAACCCAAAAGTGGGTTCAAACAAAACAGCTACAAACTACCTGGAGATTTCCATCCCCTCACCAGTCGTGAAGCCTCCAAAGGTCTGGTAAACATTAGCTTCAGACTGCAGGCTGGGTCCTGCCTGAAGTAAGCTAAAGCTCCAGAAAGCTATGCAAACCTGAGGCAGGGACCATGGATGTCACCTAGGCAGCTAGACCGTGTCCTAAGTCACCCCCAAAGTACCATGAAGTCTAAATCTATCCAGATTCTCTTTGCTGCCTTAGGCTATCACAGCAGTCACATGTCTAGCCTGATCTAGACAGTCCCCTACAGACATACCCACAGGCCAGCCCGATCTAGACAGTCCTTCACTGAAACTGTCCTGTGGGGATTATATATATAATATATATATATATATATATAGAGAGAGAGAGAGAGAGAGAGAATTGTGTATCTACACATAATTTTTTATTTGAATTAAATAAACATGTCAATCCCAGTTTTCTCTCCCTCCCCTCCTCCCCTGACTCCCACTGACCCCCTATCTCATTCCCTTTCTGCTCCCCAGGGAGGGTGAGGCCTTCCATGGGAAGTCTTCAAAGTCTGTCATATCATTTGGAGCAGGGCCTAGGCCCTCCCCCATGTGTCTAGGCTGAGAGAGTATCCCTCTATGTGCAATGGGCTCCCAAAGTCCAAACGTACACTAGAAATAAATACTGATCCACTGTCAGAGGTCCCATAGACTGCCCAGGCCTCCTAACTGAAGCCCATGTTCAGGGTGTCTGGATCAGTCCTATGCTGGTTTCCCAGCTATCAGTCTGGGGGCCATGAGCTCCCCCTTGTTCAGGTCAGCTGTCTCTGTGGGTTTCTACAGCCTGGTCTTGACTCCTCCTGTGAGGATTCTATGTTGTATCAAGTTGACAATTAAAGCCAGCCAGCACCACAAAAAAAACAGTGGCCCAAGAGAGCCAAAGTGATCTGCAGTCCTAATCTGACAAGAACAACCTTGGGTTAAAGACCCATGACATGATGTCACCTTCTGAGTTTTCTCACAGCCCTTCAGCAAGTCCAATCAAAGTCACTCACCACTCAACCCAAGCAATACTCAGTAAGAACTCTCTCTGTCCAGAGACTGTGCTCAGTCTGACTGTGGTCAGTATGTAGCTCTCCTATTGCATCTACAAGAACACAGTCCAGCTTGGAAAAGCTGAAGATTGCTTTTACCACATCAGTTGGGAATATTCTGCATGCTGTGGAGTGTCTGACCCTCCTGACTCTAAATAGCATACTAAACATGGCATTCCTATAAGCAGGAGCCAAGATAAGCTCCGTCCTGGGCGAGGAGCCTCTCTCTATCTCCCTCCCTCCCTACCTTCCTCTCTCTCTCTCTCTCTCTCTCTCTCTCTCTCTCTCTCTCTCTCTCTCTCTCTCCCTCCCTCCCTCCCTCCCTCCCTCCCTCCCTCCCTCCCTCTCTCTCTCTCTCTCTCTCTCTCTCTCTCTCTCTCTCTCTCTCTCTCTCTCTCCAGCCCTTTGTGGGAACCAAGCTGCTTCTGTCTTCTTTCCTCTGAGATTAGCAAAGTTCTCTTTACATCTTTATTTTTCCATTGTTTTGAAAGCTGGCACTTTATTTATATTATTATGCTAATTACCCAGCCACTTTTACATAAATAACTACATATTTCCCTAATTATGAAGATGTTTAAATGTTGCTAATCTCCACAATGAAGCATGAGCTGTTTCTTCCTTGCAAACAACAATTTTTCTTGTATCCTTTGTGTAATAAAGGGGGGGAAAGGTTTAGGTCGGCAAAAATACTCAGTGTATTGGCACACACTTGTAATCACAGCACCCTGAAAGCTAAGGATCAGAAGTTCAAGGTCAGCCTGGGTTACAGTGTAAGACTATGAGTGAAATGAAAATTCAGGTAGTAGAGGCAAATGCTGACATTCAGACCTGAGCTATGCCCCTTCTTGTGTGTGGCCTGGGATGAGTCACTTAATAGCTATGTGACTCAGTTTTACCAGATGAAAATGCCACATGCCCTCTTCCATTGTAAGACTATTGTGACATTAAATTAATTCAAGGACCTTGACATGAGGCTAGATACCTCAGCTCTGATGAGGAGAAAGTGGAGAGTAGTCTTGAACTCACTGGCACAGGAGAGGGCTTTCTGAATAGGACACGAAAAGCACAGGCAGTAAGATCAACACCTGATAAATGGGTTTTCATAAAACCAAAAATCTTCTATACAGCAAAAGGCACTATTATTCAAATAAAGGGAGGGCCTACAGAATGGAAAAGCATTTGCCCGTTGCCCATCTGATGGGGGCTTGGTATCTAGAGTGTGTGAAGAACTCAAAAAAAAAAAAAAAGTAACCACCCAGAAAACAAACAAACCAGTTTAAAATTGGAGCATGGATCTAAAGAGTTCTCAAAAGGAGAAATGCAATCGGCTGAATAGTGTTTTTACAGTCAAGACATCCAAAAGCATAGCAAAGTTAAAAGTAAAACCTTCAGGATCTTTACCCATCACAGAAATTAAAACTGAAACTACTTTGAGATTTCATCCTACCTCAATCAGCATGGCCAAGAGTGATAAAACTCTGGTAACAGATGCTGGCCTGGATGCGGGAGACGGAGGCCGCTCGCTGCTGGTGAGGACACAAGCTGGAACAACCACTATGGAACTCAGTCCGGAAGTTCCTGGAAGATCAACCACAAGACCCAGCTGTGCCACCCTCCAACACATACCCAAAGGCTCTGTATACTGCCACAGAGTTACCTGTTCACCCATGTTCATTGCTGCTCCATCCACAATAGCCAGAAGATGGAAAACAGCCTAGATGCCCACCAGCTGATGATGGACAATGAAAACGCGCTCCATTTACACAACAGACTGTTATCTGGTTGTTAAGAAAAATGAATCTGCACGTACATGGACAAAACTGGAAACACTGTTCCGAGTGAGGCAACCTAGACCCACAAAGACAAATGCCACATTTTCTTAAGATCTTCAGTTATGTATTCTCCATTTGGAACACCTCTAGAGGTCAAGAGGTCAAGAGGTCTTAAGAGGGAGGGGAGATGGAACACAGCAGTATAGAGTTAAAAGGAATAAACGGGACAGGAAGAGTTAAGTTCGTAGGGTGAGAGGGGAGGGTAGAGGAGGGAATATGGGTAGGGATTACTAACACTATCAAAGGCCATATGAAACCCAACTTCCTAAAATATAAACATACAAAAAGAGAATTAGCTTGTATAAAATATAAACATACATATATAAAAGGAGAAGTCATCTTGTAATAGGGGGACTATGACCCAACTAAATACCTCATGCTAGCAAATAAAAGCCCCAGTGCTAGGAATAAGTTACCTCTTTTGGAATTGTTAGAGTCACATGGTCCCCCAAGCATTACAGACTATTACCAATGCTCTTGGTTACCTTGCAGAACTTGACAGTGTAAGATCCTATTGCTGAAGACACCACATGAAAGATACCACTAAAGTCACAAAACATTGTTAAAAAAATTAAGCTGGTGCTCATCTGGAAATTTCATCTCTACTGGCTAGCTTTTATGGTGCTGGAATGTGCTGTGTGTAGTCCTGAAGGAGAAAAGTAATCCTCACCTCACCCATCTGTGAACTCTGCAAGCTACAATAACAACCTACCTGACAAGAGACACTCACTTGTACAACAGTGGTACAAATGTAATCACTTCCTGGTTGGATATAAGGCCTACTCCATGACATGGAACTGTTAAAGGGACCAGGCACCTGAGGATAGGCAGGCTATAGGCCATAAGAGAGAATCCAGATTATTAATCTGCTAAGTAGACACAGTATTAAAATGACTCCTCAAGACTTAGTGCTATACCCATAGTTCAGAACAGCCCTCAGCCCTTATCCAAGAAGCTACTGTTTGCAGTAAGTGGAAATTAATACTGAGGTGTGTTCAGCCCTAAATGGCACATAGTTGTCACATCCCTCCCCCTGGGTCTCAGAAATCTTCAAGGAAGAAGAGCCAGAGGTGGCTGGTGTACAACATCAAGGAAAGAGTGTCTTCCAGACACAACAGGGCAGCTGAATATATGAACTCACAGAGGTTGTGACAAAAGACCCACACAAGCCAAGCTCCAGCCAGACAAAATCTCAGCATAGAGGGGAAGACATTTGGCCATGGGTCTCCAAATCCTCCTCCATCAGTCACTGGATGATGGCTCTATGCTGACCATTGGGGCATTGGGGTAGTCATCAATCCAATCACAGGGTATGGACAGCTCAGGCTATGTGTGCGTCCACTGCTGCCAGGAGTCTTAGCTGGGGCCGTCCTTGCAGACTTGTGGACATTTCCCTTGCATCAGGTTTCTACCTGCCTCTGTAACCCCCCACCACACACACATCCAGTCATCTTTCTCAGCCCACCCCCAACCCAATCCTTCAAGTTCCCATGCCTATCCACCCCAAATCCAACCAGGTGATCTCTATTTCCCCCTCCCTGGAAGATCCATGCATCCCCCCTTGAGCCCTCTTTGTTACCTAGACTCTGTGATTTGTGGATTGTAGTGTGGTTATTCTTTACAACTAGTACCCACTGATGAGTGAAAACGTACCATGTTTGTCTTTCTCACTCAGGGTGATTTTTTTTTCTATTTCCTACCATTTGACTTCAAATTTCCTAATGTTATTGTTTTCAACAGCTGAGTAGTGCTCCATTGTATAAATGTACTACGTTTTCTTTATCCATTCTTCAGTTGAGGAGCATCTAGGTTGTTTCAAGATTCTGGATATTATGAATAAAGCTGCTATGAACAGAGTTGAGCAAGGGTCCTTGTGGTATGATTGAGCATCCTTTGGGTATACGCCCAAGAGTGGTATCACTAAGTCTTAAGGTAGATTGATCCCCAATTTTCTGAGAAACCTCCATACTGATTTTTAAAAACCTTTAAAACTTAATCAAAGGAAATCCTCAGGACAACACCTGTACTGCCATATAGTAACTGCTCAATAAATATTAGCATCTTACCATCAGAAGGGCTGAGGAGCTAGCCATGGAAGGGCTCTAAGGTTAACTCAGGCACCTCAGACTCCTGGTCCACATTCGTGCCCACTTCCCTATGTCCTTCCTCGGTGAGTCAGCAAATGTCTCCATAAGGAGATACCAAGAGGGTCCAGGACACACTGGAAGGCCAAGCGTCTCAACTGCCTGCCTCACAGTGGTTTTGTGTTTCATGTTAAAATACAAACACGTGCTCATCTACCCTTTGGGCTATTGGCATCATCTGTCAGTCATTTGAGTTTGAACAAGGTCCACATCCTTTTGTAAAAGCGATTCCTCACTGGGAAGGTGGTGCAGGGAGCTTGTTGGGTATGTGACAGGAAGAAGAGAAACTGAGGGAGCAAAGATACCAGAGTGTGTGGTCGTGTATTTCAAGCAGAGCCCTGCACAGCTCCAGGATGGCATTTGACATTTGCATATTGACACTCCCTTCTTGCCCAGGGAAGATGTCATCACTATGCCCTCTCTATTCACATAATGAGGAAATAGAGTCTTGGTGATGCCATGAGATTCATGAGATTTCTCTAAAGTGGTTCAGCTGCTGAAGATGCTCAGTCTTGCTCTCCCAGGCACCTACCTTCATCCTGCCCATGCCCTCATCCACCAAGGCACTGTGTGGCCCCAGTTCCCTCCCACCCAAAGCCACACAGATGGAGGCAGACAGGCCTCATGCTCTGATTCTCTGTTTCAGTCCATTCACTGAAGAGCCCACAGCAGTCCCAGATGTGTCAAAATAGAGAGAAAGGGGGGGGAGGTCATTGTTCCAAACCATTTGCAAGAATATCTGAGTTAAAAATGGAAGATTTGTCATTTGCATGGTGAAGGGAGGGGGCGAGTAAGCATTGTTAGGTGTTGGTAATGTAAAAAACTAAGTATGCTGTTATTTATGTAATTAGTTATTGCTTTCATTATGGGTGCAGTCTTAATGGTTATAGTATTTATGTATAATTACCTTAATATTCACTGAAATTTCCAAGTAGCTCCCTAATTAACTGTCTCAAATATATAATTACACTGCATCTTTACGCAAGACTTGCCTAATTAATGTAGTTACACCACTTCTTTTGTGGTGTGCATTATTAAATGGTCTTTGCATCCTTCTTCTGACTTCTTGTAATTCACGCTTTACAAAAATTAAGACCTCGAATTAGAAGCCTTCAGAAGCAGCTCAGTCCTGCAGCAGAGCTGAGGCTCGGGGAGCTGCTGTGCACATTCAGCCTCGTTAGGAGCCTCTACTTGCACAGCGGTCCTACCTGGAAGGGAGAGAAGTCTGGTCTGGGCACAGGCTTATTAGAGTAGACAGCTGGAGTGAGGGCCTCAGGCTCAGCTCTCTTCCCCACCTCTGGCCATGCTCCTCCCCAGGGAAGGCCACCCTGTGTCCCAGGATCTCTGAGTGATGGCGGGCTTAATCCTACATCTTCTTCCACCAGGTACCTCTGAACCCAGCTTTCCGAACATTGCTTTTCTAAAGTGGAAATAGTGCCTGGCTCCTCAGAAAATTCTTCAAGAACTAGACTTAAGCATGGCAGATGGTTCAGCTGGCAAAGTGCTGAGTTTTGAACCTAAAAATCCACATTGACAACGCCAGGTATGAGAGCACACTTGTGTTCCCAGCGCTGGGGAGGTGGAGATAATTCCATGGTGCTCACTGGCTAGCCAGCCAAGCCTATTTGGTAAGTTCCGAGCAATGAGAGATCCTGACTCAAACACTAAGGAGGTGGAGCCCGAAGAGCAGCAGCTGAAGTTGACCTCTGTCCTCTGCTTGCATGCACACTCGCTTGCACACGGTCACACACTCGCGAACACTTACAAACAAGGCCTGAAGAGCTGGTGAGCACGAAGAGCACTGAACCCTGCTGCGGATGCAATGTAGAAGTTGGGGGTCACTCCGGGAGCATTACTTTGCCTCTCCACCAGAGCAGTCTTACAGCACGTGCTGCCAAGCACAGCACCCCAAATCAGAGGCTTAGAACAAGCCCTGTATCTGTGGGCCCTGGACACACCTGATATTTTTCTGAACTCAAAAGCTAAGCAGAGTAGGGCCCGGCTGGTGTACACATGGAAAACTATGACCATGCTGCCTGGCTTCTAGTTATGTAGCTGAGTAACCAGGCCAGGCTCAGCTGAGGCACTCTCTGGCTGGACTAGACTCAACTAGTTTTCTCTCACCAGAGATGGCCAGGGTCTTTTTCCTGCAGCTTCTCATCTTGTATCTGGTTCACCTTGTAGGATTGATCATTTGGAAGCATTTCCAGCCTACAGTCAACAGCTACAAAGATTCTAGACCAAAACCTGTACAACATCACTTTCAGAATGTCTCACGAGGCAACTCAGGTTCAAGGGCTGGGGAAACAGACGCTGTGACTTCATGAGAGGAACCTGTGCTGCTGTTTACAATTCACCAGGAGGCTTACCTCCAATCTACTTGCATATAAGTAATGTGTCTCATGCATGTGTGCCAATGGGTATGAATGTATCCAGGTGCATGTGCATGTGTGCTTACATGTATATACACATGTTGCAGTTGCATATGCATGTGCTTATACACATGCATGTAGGTATACTTGTATGTAAACACACATCCATGGGTACACATGTATGCAGGTCCATGTGCATTTATGTGTGAATACAAGTGTGTGTGTGTGTGTGTGTGTATGTGTATGAGTGTGTGTGTATGTGTGTATGAGTGTGTGTGTATGTGTATGAGTGTGTATGTGTATGTGTATGAGTGTGTGTGTGTGTATGTGTATGAGTATGTGTATGAGTGTGTGTATGTGTATGAGTGTGTGTGTGTATGTGTATGAGTGTGTGTGTGTATGAGTGTGTGTGTGTATGAGTGTGTGTGTGTATGTGTGTATGTGTGTATGTGTATGAGTGTGTGTGTGTATGTGTATGAGTGTGTGTGTGTATGTGTGTATGTGTGTATGTGTATGAGTGTGTATGTGTATGTGTATGTGTATGAGTGTGTGTGTGTGTATGTGTGTATGTGTGTATGTGTATGAGTGTGTGTGTATGTGTGTATGTGTGTATGTGTGTATGTGTGTATGTGTATGAGTGTGTGTGTGTATGTGTGTATGTGTATGAGTGAGTGTGTGTGTGTATGAGTGTATGTGTGTGTGAGTGTGTGTGTATGAGTGTGTGTGTATGTGTGTATGTGTATGAGTGTGTGTGTATGTGTATGAGTGAGTGTGTGTGTATGTGTATGAGTGTGTGTGTGTGTATGTGTATGAGTGTGAGTGTGTATGTGTATGAGTGAGTGTGTGTGTATGTGTATGAGTGTGTGTGTGTGTATGTGTATGAGTGTGAGTGTGTATGTGTATGAGTGTGTGTGTGTATGAGTGTGTATGTGTATGAGTGTGAGTGTGTATGTGTATGAGTGTGTGTGTGTATGAGTGTGTGTGTGTATGTGTATGAGTGTGAGTGTGTATGTGTATGAGTGTGTGTGTGTATGAGTGTGTGTGTGTATGATGTGTGTGTGTGTGTGTGTGTGTGTGTGTGTGTGTGTGTGTTTATGAGTGTGTGTCTCAGGCACCATACATTTATTCCTCAGGCTCCACACACTTTATCTTTTCATACAGGGTCCTTCTTTGGCCTAGATTTCAGCAATTTACGCAGGTCTGGCTGGCCAGGGAGCCCCAGGGTCCTCCTGTCTCAACTTTCCTGTGCTGGGATTACAAGTAATGTCCCACCCAACTTTTGATTGTGGGTTCTGAATTTACACCCTTGTACTCAAAAGTGGAGGACTTTGCCAACTAAGGCATCTCCACAGACACCCAAGTCTATTCTTTTGGAAGTGAAAATAGTTCCCCAATTAGTCAACAACCAAGGGCTTACTGGACATCTGCTATGGACTTGGTACTATGAAAGATTTCCACAGGGAATCCAGAGGAGGTCAACGACACAGACCATCTCAGCACTGCCTGTGTCCATGGAAGAAGAGATGCCAACTTAGATTAAGGAGAAACAAAGAGGGTGTAAGCTCTGAGGTCTGAACTCCAAGCATAATGCTAATTCCGAGAAACAAGAGGCCAATGGGTTTTATGAAAGACAGCTAAAAAAGTAGGCAAGAATGGAGAGGTTAGCAAAGGTCAGCCTGCTGAAGCGTGGCCAGAATGACACCTCGTGCAGGAGGTAGCAAGCACAGATGAGATGAGCATGAGGCTCATAATTACTTATTTGCTATTAAGGATAGTTTCCAAGGGTCCAGGAACTCAGCCCTTCCCCCAGACAGTAGTTCAGTCTTGTAAATTCATTTCTGAATTTCAGGGAGGCTTCCCCAGCAATGACGTGTATGCTCACACATTTATGTCACTCACACATTCAGACCTGCACACACGCAGCCAGTCCATGCTAGTCCCTTGCCCTGACTCACTGGTCTTGGGAGATAAGACGCTACCACTGTCTTGTGATGTATGCTTCCATCTGCTTTTCCACACAGGACCTGCAGCTGCTTAAGGAAAGGCTGAGTCCATTTAGTTCTATATTTGCCATCCCAATTGCAGGACAATGCATGACACACAGCAGGCCCTCAGTGAGTACCTGTTTGAATGGGTGAATGATAAAATGGGTGCACATCTTGTGCCAGGAACCAATCATTTGGGTCTGGTCAACACCAGAACAGCACTAAACTCGTTAACCAGAATAATCACAGATGCTGGGAGAAATGCCATTGTATCTCACGATAGCAAGACCGCTACCAGAGAGGCCAAATCAGCCCATCTGACTGCCTAGACAACCTTGCCACCCAGAAGCTGACAGACAGGGTGCCCATAGCTGTCAATGCACTGTTGTAATAACATCATTCTCTTATAGAGGTGGAAACCAAGGCCAGGGAGAAAGAGGACCTACCCAAGGCCAAATGGCTTGCTGATGATAAAAGCAAGGCCCAACCTGTCTTCTGGCCCCAGATTCAACCTCAGCTCCCATCACACTCACTACTACGATGCACAGCCTGAGTCCTACTGTGAGTTAAGATGTATCCCTGTCCCTTTCCAAAGTGAGATAGAGAGACAAAAAAGGCTCCAGATGAAACGATCAGACTTGATAGTCTGAAGTCTCAGTGCAGTTCACAGGACAGCCATGTCTCAGTGCCTGTGATGCAGAGAGAAATACACTTTGCCTCCAGGACTCACAGTGAAGAGGTGTCATCACCCACAGCGCCACACTAAGAAGCCATGCACACGGTGCTGTGCACATAAAGACCGCAACAGGACTCCACAGGCTGCAGTGGGATGGTTCCCCCAGGTCATACAGCCCAGGAAAAGACTGAGTAACTGTAGGAAGAACTCAAAAAGCAGAGTGACAACCAAGAACAGACGTCTGGATTTGGATCTAAAAACCATGAATTCACTTCCGGCTCCTTGACACCAAGTCCCGGAAATTCAGTTTGCTCAGCTGTAAAGCAGGGGAGAGTGGATCTGCTAATTGCTGAAAATGCTGTTGAGCATTTATTTTCAGCACTTTGTAAATGCGGAAAGAGGGGAGCAAACGTTAGCCAATGCTTGTCTCTCACACCGTGTGTGCACTCCTTGGCCATCAAGGAATCTGTTCTTTATGTGCATGAGTTCCCATGTGTGCAAGTTCACCGTGTGTGTGCCTGGACCCTGTAGGGCTTAGAAGACATCATCGAATCTCCTGGGACTGAAGTTGCAAGAGGTTGTGAACCACCATGTGGCTGCTGGAAATGGAACTTGGGACCAAGAAATGTGACCACTAAGTTATCACTCTAGCGACTACCTAATTTGCTTCACCTCATCAGCAACCTTACGCCTTTCCCATCAATAACTGCTTATTGAGAGCATCTCTGTGCCAAATGGTCTCCTTGGCAACAAATACAGAAGTATTTAATAATCACTTAGCACCTGCCACAGTAGTGCAAACACCCCATATATATTAATTCCCAACCTTGATTTTAATCTCGTTATACCACAACCTATCCTGCAGCACTGACCAAGTCAACATACCACCCTCAGCTTCAAGATCCTTGCTGCACAATGAGAATTTTGGAGTAGATCAGTTATTTTAATTTTTTTCCATTTTAACTTTTTATTGAGTCTTTGTGAATTTCACATAATGTATCTCAATCCCACTCACCTCCCCATCCCTTCCCATCTGCCCTCTACCCTTGCAACTCACTCCCAATCAGGATAAAACAAGATAAAATTTTAAAAAGAAAAGAAAAATCTCATTGTGGAAGCTGTGGCGTGGCACAGTGTGTCACACAGTCTGTTAGTCTATATATCGTTACTTATAAGTATTTGTTGCAATGAGTCATTGGTCTAGTTTGAGGTCTCTGGTTTTTGCTACATCATTAATACTGGGCCCTCACTGGAACTCCTCTTAGATATCTTGTTGTCCTGTGTCATGGACATTCTGTAACTTGGGTCTGCAGAACCAGCCCCTTCACATGTTCCAGGAAGTCATAGGTGGGGTGGATGATGGGATGGGCCAATTCACAGCTCTAGTTCTAGGTCTGGGTGGCTGCTGGGTTGTCCAGCCTGCCAGCTCTCCCTCATCCTCAACACCAACTGGTGAGCTCTCCAGCACCACCCAACTAGCTCACTCGGTAGTGAGCACCAAGGGGCAGGGAAAGTTCTCTTTCTCTCATGTCCTGGGGTTGACTCTCCCACACCTACACCTCCAGGGCCAGCTCTACTGTGTTGCCTAGATGAAGTATACAGGCCTAGTGTTGCAGCTGGTGAGAAGCAGGACTGGATCGCTTGCTCTAGTGACCTCAGGGATGACTCTCTCTCAAGGGGCATGCAGGGGGCTTCTCTCCCTTGCCCACACCATCATATGGTAGATGTGGGGCAGGGCCCATCTCTCAGACTCACATTCTCTGCCAACAGGGTCAGCTCTAATGTGTTGACGAGTTGAAACGCAGGGCCCACTCTCTCTAGTTCTGAGTCTGGTGAGAAGCAGGGTCATCTGCAAACATCACTCCACCTAGCTAGCCTCTTGCAGCCACCAGACCTCTAGTTGTGCATTTTATCGAAGCCATCATCCGTTTGTATAAGTGAAAACAGCCGTCATGGTTGGTTCTCCCCCTGAGCATTTCTCCAAGACTTGGTCATGTATGTTGAAAGTGAAAATAATTTAACTCCTGTCTAACAGGGCCCTTGCAGGGAGCTGCGCCATGAAGTCATGCCTTTCAGGGGCCAAGGTCACAGAAGTTTTCATATTGTATCTCCTAGGGACTTGTCACACCAATACCAGAGAGGACCAGCACACATGCACACAATTCCTTCAGTTCTAGTTTATTTCTTTTGCAGTGATAAAACATCCTGACCAAAAGCAACTCGGGGGGAGAAGGGGCTTTTATCTCAGCTTACAGTTCTAGGTCACAGTCCATTGGCGAAAGAAAGTCAAGCCAGGAACTCAAATATCCACAGTCAAGAGCCAAGGGTTACAAATGCACCCATGCTGCCTGCTTGCTGCTCACTTTCTGTATAGTTCAGGACTCCCTGCCTAGGGAATGGTACCACCCCACAGTGGGCAGGATCTTCCTACCCTAATTAACAGTCAAGACGATTTGCCATAGACATGCCCACAAGCCAGCATGATCTAAATAATTACTCACTAAGACTCTCTTCCTAAATAATTCTAGGTTATGTCAGGAGGTGGTGGCACACACTTTTAATCCCAGCACTCGAGAGGCAGAAGCAGGCGAATCTCTGTGAGTTCGAGACCACCCTGTTCTACAACTGGTCTCCAGACTAGCCTCCAAAGCCACAGAGAAACCCTGTCTCAAAAAGCCTAACAATAATAATAATAATAATAATAATGATAATAATAGTAATAGTAATAGTAATTCTAGGTTATGGCAAAATTGACATTTAAAAGACTTCCAGCATAACCTCACTTACATATTACATATGTATTTCACATGTGTAATTAGTATGAGTGTGTTTTATGGTCAAGAACAAATTTTTTATAAATTAATAGGCATAAGCAACATCTTACAAGCAAACTTTCTAAGATGTATGGGGACTCTTGTGGTGTCCATGTGCGTGTGTATAAACTGCAGAAATCAGCCTCTTTATGCTAAGTCCTGTGTGTTTAGGGCCTCTGACCTTATCCTGACTTCTACTGCCACTCCAGTAGAGCAGGCTGTGCTGTTTAGGGGATATTGCTCAGGGAAAGCTGAGTTGTCCATACGTTTAGTTTTTGTTTTGGGAGTGTATGTGTGTGGTTCACAATTCCCTGCACTGATGTCTGGTAGACTCTGAGTAGGAATGACTGCCTGAAACACTCCTAATATAGTCCATTGGAGGATTTAAAAACAGTTATTTCCAGGCTGGGAGTGTAGCTCCATTGGTAGAGTACTTGTCTCCCACATACAAGGCCCTGGGTTCCATGCCTGGCATGGCATAGACCAGGTGTGGTGGCCTATAATCCCAGCACTCTGAAAGATGAGAAATCATCTTCAGCTACATAGTGAGTTTAGGCCACCCACCACCCAAGTTCCTGGGCTACACAAGACCCGCTCGAAACAAAAATAAAAGTCCCAAACCACAGAATGGCTATTCTTCAATGGGGCATGGTGGCACATGCCTTTAATCTTAGCACTCGGGAGGCTGAGGCAGGAAGTGAAAAGTTTAGGGCCAATAATCCTGTCTCTAAAAAAGAAAGCCAAAGGGTTTTTTTTTAATATGCCGCTTATCTAACTATCCATTTGCAACCTGTGGTGGTGGGACAGAAAGAAAGAAGCAGATCTGAAGGGAAGCTGGAAAGGAGGAGTCTGGGTGCACACCAGGAAGGGTCTGGGCAGTAGGTGCACAGCCTGATTCCCATTGGTCCAGCTTTCGGGTTTCTTTCCGACCATGTCCTGTGTCCTCTGCCCAAGCCATGCGTGCTTGCCTCTTCCCTGTGAGTTCTTTCACACCCAAAGTTAGGCTCCAGTCCTGCCTGCCGATGTCATCTGAAGCCAGCCCATGACCCGGCAGAGAGAAGACACTGTCTACAGAGAAGGGACTCCCACGGTTTAGCTGTACCATCGTCACCACAGCTACCTGCAGAGCAACTGACTAAGTGGTGTCAGAGGGAACAGTTTACTTGCCCTAGCAAGACTCTTCCTATAGGCATCATTCAGCCAAATTCCCAGGCACCTCTACCTCTGCCAGAGGACTGATAGAGTCCCATTGGAACAGCGTATGTCTTCTGTGGCGTTTTTTTTGTATTTGAGACAGGGTTTCTCTGTAGCTTTGGAGGCTGTCCTGGAACTAGTTCTTGTAGACCAGGCTGGCCTGGAACTCACAGAGATCTGCCTGCCTCTGCCTGCTGAGTGCTGGGATTAAAGGTGCACACCACCACCAACTGGCTTCTATGAATCTTTTATCTGTATGTACAGGGGAAGATGGTCTCTACTGACACGTGATTGGATCACTGTATTGGTGGTCTGTTTTAAAACCATGGCAAGTAGCAGAGCAAAGGTATTAAAAAGAACTGTGAGCCCCCATGCCTAAGGACCACCCCCAGGGAGGGCCCAGAGCTGAAGCCTTAAACTCAGCCTGTGCTCTGGAGAAGGGGCATAAGGAGGGAAAAGAAAAAATTGGGAGAGTTTTCTTGTTTTCAATTTTTGTCTGGTGGCTCCTATGTGTGTGCACATGTGTGTGGGGGGCAGATATCAACCCGGAGTGTCATTTCTGAGGAGACCATCCACCTTAAGTTTTAAGACAGGGGGTTTCTGGACCAATGCCAATGTTAGGCTTGCCCGATGCCCCTGAGATGCTCCAGCCATTCCCTCCCCAGTGCTGGGACAATAAGCACTCACCACGAAGCCCCATATTTTTATGTCGGTTCTGGGCACCAGACTCAGGTCCTCATACCTACACAATGAGCAATTTGCTGACCTAGCCATCCCCACTATCTCTCTCCCCTAGCCATCTCCCCAGCTCAAATATTGATTGAAGCAGTTATGTCTCACTTGGCTCTCCCACTCAGTCTTTGTAACAATATTCAATCCATGCCTCCAGCCCATTATCCAACCTGGAAAACATATATGGAATTTTCCTTCCCCCAATGTAGGATTTTTCCATTGTCTTCCCCACCCTTCCCCACCCCCCACCTCCCCATACCTTGTGAGACCCAGATAGTTACCAAAATAACCAGTAGCTGCAACATCTGGAAACCCAAACAGACACAGGAAAAGTACAGCAGGAGGGAAGAGTCACGGAAACAGGAAACACAGAGAGGAGAATGAAAAGATGTCAAAACAAGGTGTCCTGGCCCTGCAGCCAGAGAGGAGGTCAGAGGGCCAGGAGCTCATCCACCACCCAAGTTCCCCAGTCTTCAGAGATTTGCCGATGATGTCAGGGCCCCGTGTCTGAACAAAGGAACCGCCATGTTTTCACCTCTGCTCTACACAGTCAGAGACTCCCTCAAAATCAAGTCACAGCCAGAACAGTGACCTTCAGGAGTGACAGTCAACACCGTGAGGTCACCTGTGTCCCAGCCTGGTCCCAGAGGCCCCAGGTACCTCTCCATCTCCTGCATCTCCATATCCCAAGCTAGCACTAAACCAGTGCCATTTTGCTCAGTTCCAACAATGGCTGGTGACATGGTCCCATACGTAAGGTCATTTGCCACCAAGCCTGACAACCTGAGTTTAATCCCCAGATGCCAGATGGTAATAGACAGCTGACCCCTGTAAGTTGCCCTCTGACCTCCATATGTTCAGAGGAATACACACACACACACACACACACACACACACTCCGGAAATTTTTTTAAATCGTTTTGCCCACACCCCCCCCAATACTTATTTTCTGCCAGGTTTCTAGCTCAAATCAAGGCAAAGTGTCTAGCCACAGCCGAGAGGAGCAGTATCTGGAGGTCTCTCCCCAGTAGAGATGAGTAGGCACCCACACAAAGCTTGGCTCACTCCCTGACAGGCAGGACTTTCAGAGTGAGAGAGGTCATGGAGTCCTTGAAGAGCAGTCTTCTCAGACATGAATTCTCCTGATTAGTTGCATTCCGACAGGGAGATAGATGCTCATCTGCTCAGACATCCGTAGTGCAGCACATCGGCAGCCATGAGGATACACAGCCCTTTCTTTCCTCTTTCTGTTCTATGCACTGGGATGGAACACCATATTCTTATGTGGCTTTTCTGGCAGGTTCTCTGGCTTGTGAGCTGATCTCCTCTTGCTTCCGCAGCCTTCTCTCAGAGAAGCTGCTGCTGTGGTGAGACACTGTCTTCAAAGCCAAGAGCTGGGCAACTGTGTCATGGGATTCTCACTGCCTTCCTACCTCCTCTGGAAAAGTGTGGGTGGTGGAGTGGGGAGCAGGTAGTACCCCATCCTGTGAGTTCTGGAGATTCCCTCTCAGCCTACTAAATTGGTCCCCACTCTGCATGAGTGAAATATGAAGGGCTCTCAGTGGTTCTATCTGGCCCCAGTGGTCACCAGCTTGGTTTGGCCAACAATTCCTCTTCCTTGGAGCCCAGGATGGGTGAGGCCATTGCCCGGCCTCAGTGGAAGGATCCCAGCCCTTTGGCACATGGCTCTGCCAGAGCTGGGCCCATCCACGAGACATCTTCTCTCTGGATTGTCAGATAGAAGCCACAGACACACAGCCATTTCATACACAGAGTTCAGCCCTCACATCTCTCCTTTCTGGATCCCCATGGATAGTGGCTCTATTGTCTAATTTTCCCAAAGTGCAGCCATAAATGTATGCTGTGTAAAGGGCCACAAACCTAAGACAAAACTCAGAAACCAGTTGGTTAGGGCATTTGCAAGCAGAGTCACCGGGTAACTTGGGGATGGGGGAAGTGAGGCGAAGCTAATCCCAAGCTCAGTTGGGCGAAAGCAGAGTCTGATAGGTCTCTGCTATATCCCATGGGAATCTCTCTCTTCGGGTTGTTTGAAGTAAGGTCTAAGGAGCCAGGGTGGACACAATGCCTAGTGTGGGAGACTTCTACTTCCCCAGGGCCCCCAGGGAGGCCCTCAGCCAGGCTGAAGAGGAGGTCTGAGGGGAGCTTTTCGGCACAAAGCCACCTCCCTCTTGAACCCTCCTCCCCCCCAGGTTCCTTTGAGAGGGTGCCAGGGTTTCACATGCTGGCTTGGGAGCAACTCCTTCCTGATGAAAGGCCAAGCAGGAGGAGTTTTTGTTGCCTGCACTGCTGGGAGGGGCGGGGGTCCCACGGTGAGACCCCCACGGAGGAAGGACCTCAGACAGCTGTCTGCCAAAGCACAGAGGCACTTCTTTCTTATTTTATGAGAAAGAAAACAAACAAACAAACAAAAAGATCTAAGGAAAGGGAAAAGAAAGGTAACCACGGAGATCATCCTAAGAAGCCTAAGACAGCCAACATTGCCAGCCGGGCAGTGGGACGCTCGGCTTTGTTCTAGTGGAAGATTGGAGGCTTATTTGGACCAGAAAAAAACAAAACCATCAACAGAATAATCAGATGGCCCTGGACTGGCTATAGAAGACTCTATCTAGCGCTGTCCATGCTGCTTGCTGGCTTCCTATGGAGATGAGAACCTCCCCCAAGACTGCCATTCTCCAAAAGTCGAGTTTTTGGCATGGAGCTAGGACCCTGGCAATAAGGGATTAGAGGGTCTGGGGCCTGCTCTGGCCTTCTCCCTGCCAGTTCCACATGGAACAAAATACCTACTGCTGAATGGCTCACTGACAATCTCCCCCAATCCCACTCCACACTCCCAACGCCTGTGTGCGAGGGTCCCCAAAGTTTGGCGATAAGATAGAGTCTCTCAGAACTGTTCCTGGGAGAGAAGAGTCACTACCACTGTACGACCAGGAAAAAACAATTAACCCAAGGTCCCACCAACTCGGGGACACTGGCACCACACTTGCCTGGCAGGCAGAAAACTCTGGGTTTAAGCCCCAGCACGCATGCACACACACACACACACACACACAGAGAGAGGAGAGAGGAAAGAGAGAGAGAGAGAGAGAGAGAGAGAGAGAGAGAGAGAGAGAGAGAGAGAGGGAGGGAGGGAGGGAGGGAGGGAGGGAGGGAGGGAGGGAGGGAGGGAGGGAGGAGAGAGAGAGAGAGAGAGAGAGAGAGAGAGAGAGAGAGAGAGAGAGAGAGAGAGAGCGCTACAATGTATCTCAGTGACAGTAACTTTTGGAAAAAAGAAAAACCTGTGCCGTTTTGTTTGTTTTGCTTTATATGGCACAAGTGACACTCTGCCTGTCAGAAAGGGCACTGTCATCTCTCCAAAGGTGCAATCAATACCTGTGCCACGTTGGGGCCCTGGGTTGGGGCAGGGAGCACTGAGTTCCTGATAGCTTCTTCTATGCAATCAGCATTTGAAAGGGAAAGATCTCAACAGAAAGGGATCTTTTTCTCAACAGGAAGGGATCTTTTTCTCTGTGACCCTCTTGGCTTGCCAAGCTCCTGGAATTAGCAGTTAGGACAGGCCCATGTTTCCTAAGACCAAACTGAAATTTACTTCCTCCTCAGCTCACATGGGAGCCATGCATGATTGCTAACATTTATAATTGGCAGTAGCTGGTACAGGACAGCACAAAAAGACACAGAAAGGACATCAAATACACACACATGCATACATGTACATACACAAATGTACACATAAATACACACATGAACACCCGCATATACGTGCATGTGCAAACACACACATATGCATGTATGTACATGTGTGCATACATGTGTGCAACATGAACACATGCACTCATACTTCTTCTAGAAAACCTTTCCCCTATCTGCTTTGGCTGTCCTCCCCTGCCTCCTCCCCATTGCCACAAACTGCAAATCACCTAGCTGTTCCCCTTCACCTTCACCAGAGGTCTCCACAGAAACACAGGATGGCTGACACACAGTCTCAGCAACTCATTGCAACAAAAATGATTGATTCAAGGAGGGAAGAGGGCTTTGCTCTCCAAAACCTTGCTTCTCATCCACCCCATGATTACCAGCTTTTAAAATGGGAACCAGGCAGTGGTTATTGGTGGTTGTGATTTTCAGTGGCCATGGTGTTAGGCTCCAGAAACATATGCTATGGTTTTCTGGTACCAAAACACAATCTGAGCAACAGAGTCAATGGTCAATGTCATTTGGCAGCCAGGCAGCAAAAGCTCCAAAAACAAGTTCTTAAAAATTGGGGACATATCTCAGTTGGTAGAGCACTTTCCCACCATGCATGAATTTCTGAGTTCAATCCCCAGGACTGCATAAACCTAGCATGGCAGGTTCACTCCTGTGATTTCTGTACTTAGGAGGTGGAAGCAAGAGGATCAGGAGTTCAGGATGAGCTTCAGCCACATGGGCCAGCCTGGGTTACATGAGATCGCATCTTACAAAAATAAAATTAGTCAGTTGTTCAAACAACAAAAATTGATCACATGCTAATAAGGACAAGTCTGAGGGAATTGCTGAAACAGACAGCATTTCTGCCTTGCTAACAGGGACAATGAACACAAAATCTTATGAGTTAAAAAATAAATAATACTTAAGATGAATCTCAGTCAGAGGTGAAAGAGGCAGAGGAAATAAAAATGGTAGGGGCAGTTGAAAGGGGAAGGGTGACCACTCTCTTGTCTTTGTGGGGATAGAGTGGTCCCATTTGAGGATTTGGAACTGATGATAAAATCTAACATACCAAGGCTTGGGAAGAGCTGGGAGGGGGGAAGTAAGTGGGAGGAGCAGGAGCAAAGGCAAGAGGAGGAGAGAGGCATGGGAGACCTGGGTGAATCCACTTGGCTGATCCTTTTTCCAGGGTTCCAGCAAAGCCCCCTTCATCTGAGTGCATTATCATTGCTTTCAGATATAATGCGATCATAATTTCTTCCCAGCCTGGGCCACCTGTTTTATTCCAGTCCCTTCCTCTTTCTCCCCGCTGTCTCCCAGCACAGACACAAACACACAGGCACACAGCTAAGGGGCTTCCCAGAGAAAATGAAGTCTTTTCTTCAAGATCTCAGGACCACCCGTAAGCCGGGCACATGACCAAAACCCCTGAGAGGAATGTGAGAGTCAGAGGCCCAGTGGCTGTGTGGACATGCCACCGAGCTCAAGAAAAAAGGTGTCGGGGGACCGCTCTGCCTTGCCTAGTTTCTGCTTCCCTGGCTCTGTATGAACAACACTGGTTAATAAAGTGCTTTTTCAAAAAATAGATTTAGCGTCTGAGAGGTGAGAAACATAGCCTGGTGGCTGGCAATAGCGTGACTCTTGTCTTTGCGTTCCCCTGTCAACAGCACCTTCCTCCTCCTCCATCCAAGCCAGTGCCAGCCTGTGTAGTCTTCCTTTTCCTGTATGTTGTTCGAGCATTCAAAAGTTGGGACAACAAGGCTTTAATTCAACTTGATCATCTTCTCAAAAGGAAAAATTAGAAGCGATTTTTTTTTTATAAAGACAAAAAGGAAAAAAAAGAAAAGTGGAGGGAAGAACAGAAGTTGGAAGAGGCCAGACTCAATGGATATGATCTGAATGCACATTTGTGTTACAACCAATACAACCAGCATCAGAGAGGGACCAAGATCAAATAAACGGTGGGACCTGACAAAGGGAAGAATAGATGGTATTGGAGCCATCTGCTCTGGAGGACACCCAAATCTGTCTGAATCTGAGAGGCCAAACTACCAGCTATTCTAAGACGCTCCATTCCAAGAGTGCCCGATGCGGAGCCGCACAATCAGTTCCTCTCACCATCACTTTGGCTGCAAGTTTTTTGTGCAATTAAGTAATTTATTCCTTTCTTCAGCCTCCTGATTCTAATGAAGCCCAGCCACAAACAAGCCTCAGTTGTTCCTATTCAAGGAGTCTGATTGCATCTGGCCGTGATTGCTGAAAGCCCTGAAGAGGAAGCAGGGAAGGGAAGCATATTGTTTGGGGGGTAATAGGTGAAGACCTGCCTCTCTTGACCTATAATACATTAGTGTCACTGAACATTTGGCAGCCTTCAGATGATTAGCAATGAAGATGAATCAAGCAAAAAAGAGGTAGGAATCTGCCTCCTCTGAATCACCAGCACCGCATACATTTGCATGCTGATTAGCTGTTCTTTTGTCTGTGTTCCTAATTATTGTGACACATTATGTCTTCATCATGAAGATTCTGATCTGTCTTGTTCAAAATGCATGTAGAAAAAAAAAGTGCTGTTTATTGATTCAACATGTAACTTTTATTTCTATGTTTGCTTTAATTAAATACATATTTGATTGCCTCTGCCTGCTGTCTTTTTTTTTTCTTCTTCTTCTTTTTTTTTTCTTCCTCTTATTTATTTCATCTTGTTGACAAACACACAGGTAACCTTCCTTTATCGGGCTCAGATCATTCAGCGCATGCTGCCTCTCTCGCTCAGCCCCTTTTCTCTTCATCTCAGAGATGTTCACTTCCATTTTCTTGGAGAAGAAGAGAAAAAGAGAAAGTGAAGGAGCCAACATTCTGGTGAGGGAGGGGATGGCCTGGGGCTCCGGCCTTAACAAGAGCAGACAAATGGTGGGGACTCCAGAGAAAGGCTTTTCCCGGGGACATGGGGACAGAAGGGGTTATAAATATCAAGTCCTGTGAAAGCAGGAGGCTGCCTGTCATTCCCAGTTGTCTTCACACTTTATTGAAGATGGAGGTCTGTCAACTAGGATATGAGCATGCCTGTGGCCTGGGTCAGGCCTCCACGTCTCTGCTGGAAATCCGGGTAGACAGTCAGGCTGTTTGTTCAAAGCTGGCCTTACATCTACTTAGCCCCTCTTTCTAGAAAGGGAAGTGGTAGAGGAAACACACCAGACCTCACAGATCCCAGGCAAAGTGATCAGGAAGCCAATTCCTCCAGGGAGTTGGGTAGGAGACAAAGAACTCGAGATGGGGGAGCATGGGGGAACATGTACCCCGCTGTCTGCTGGGGCTGTGCCCTCCAAAAGATAGGATTCTTCCTTCGCAAGGAAGGGCAAAGGGAGAGAGAGCAGAAAGGGAACGGAAAGGTGTTTGTTTCTTGTTCCAGCCACTCCAGGTCCTAATGTCCTCCCAACCTCCAGCCAGGAACACGCTACACAGCTGTAAGAAACACAAAGCTCATTGGTGAATCCAATCAGGACCCTTAGAGAGGAAAAGAGTACCACAGAGGAGGAGCGGATGCCTGGGTAATTGAGAGCCAAGGGCCCATGCATGCCCAGAAAGCAAGCCCAGCCCAACAGAATGCAAATGGCTCCTGGATGAAGAGGCATAATGCCCACGCTCTTCCTCTTAATGGGCAATGATTGGCTGGAAATGTAATCAACAGCTCTGCCCCCAACATCTATCCCTACAGGGAGGGATGATGGGATCCATATTCATGAGAACACAAGCCTGCAATGTGTGCTGGGTGCCGGGGGTGGGTATGGCCTAGATGAGCTCAAGGTCCTTGGAGAGCATTAATGAGACCCGGAGCGCAGAACACAGGTGCTGTCAGAGCCCCTGGCCCGCCCAGTCCTTCCCTTCCATATCAAACCCCCAGGTGGTCATGCATCCCCGAACCTGGGTCAAAGAGAGCTTGAATACAGTGAATCTGTGCTCTGTGCGTGTACATGTGGATGCTCCACTCTCTGAGTCCTCTCCAAGAGCTTGTCCCAGCCCAGCCCCACCCACACATGGCACAACCAATAGGCGCAGGCACAGAGAAGAGGGCAACCAAGGACACAGGTATCACAGAGCCCTTTGAAACTAATCTTAGAACCACATGCTGAGTTGACCAAGCTGTTTTCTCTTCAAAGAGTGCAGGCCTGACCCTGCTGAGTTGTCATTTCATTAGTTTGCTGATGTTGCCAGTCTTAACCCACACTTTGAGAGGCTGGGCATCTAAGATCAAGGATTCTCTTCATTCTAAAAGCCTATCCTCACCTGGCAGTGGTGGCGCCCACCTTTAATCCCAGCACTCGGGAGACAGAGGCAGGCAGATCTCAGTGAGTTCAAGGCCAGCCTGGTCTACAGAGTGAGTTCCAGGACAGCCAGAGGTACACAGAGAAACCCTGTCTTGAAGATAGATAAATAGATAGATAGATAGATAGATAGATAGATAGATAGATAGATAGATGATAGATAGATCGATAGATCGATGATAGATAGATAGATAGATGATAGATAGATGATAGATAGGTAGATAGATGATAGATAGATCAATTGATAGATGATAGATGATAGGTAGATGATAGATAGATAGATGATAGATAGATAGATAGATAGATAAGGATTAAATTAATAAATAAAGATCCTGACCTCATTATACCTTAGATGCTTAAATGTCCCAGCCAAAAGCAAATGACGGCAGAAGAAATGTAAAGAATTTTCCTAATGTCCATTCTTAGCAACATTAAAAGCCAGAAATCCTCTGGTCTGTTTAACAAATAAAAACCCACAACCTGTCACTTTCTCCAATGAGTGTCACCACGTGCTGCTCCCTTCCACTGCACAGTTCTTACGTTTGGTTTTTCTCTGTGGTTGTCCTCTAGTTCCTTCCAAACCAAATGCCTATTCCCAAGGGGAAAGATCGTCTCACACACGCACGCATGCACACTCACACACACACAGAGAGACAAAGGCTGTAACTGTACTGAGTTTGGGGTTTTAGACATCGTAGACAGGAAGCCCATACTGAACTTACATTCTGAACCAGAGGACTGAAGCTCTTTGAGGCAGTCTACTCAAACAAGAGGACTAAAAACGGTAAACGAAGGAATGTAAGAATCAGCAGATAAAGTTGACTAAAAACTACCTCCTGGGGAATTTTCAGAGTAAGAATAGTACTCCATTTGATACCTCAGTGCTGGGGAGATGCCATGCATTGGCTCAGACCTACAGAATATACAGTGCCAAAAGCTAGCCCCATTGTAGACGACAGACTTGGAGGACTTGGATGAATTCACAGAGTTCTACTGACATAAGCATACTAACCCTGGAAGGAAATTACTTACATGGGGAAGCCATACACAGTGGGGAAGAGGCCGTATGGGAAACTCGTACCTCCCAGTGAACCTAAAACTGCCCTAGAAATAACAACAGCAAAAAATGTCTTTTTAAAACAACGTTAAAGCCAACACATTTTTAGTGGACCCAGGACAAAAGGATTAGCAGTGTCTCTCTAGGGGACTCTCCAACATTCCAGGTGAACAGTGCTGATTCTTTACCAAGGTCACAGCTCATCGAGGACTGGAGGAACAGAGTATTTACAAGTGATGGCAAACCGGTGTCATTCCAAGAGTGACAAGGAACCTTCAGGTCACCACTTTCTGCAAATGCCTGAAACATCAAAAGCAGCAGGCAGTCAGAAGCATGTATATGGTGTGTGTGTGTGCCCGTGTGTGTACATGGATAGGGCTGGTATTGTCTGTGGTTCCTTGTGGTAGAAACAGATCCTCAGTCGGCAGAGGTGATGATGAGAAGGGAGCCATCTGTGCCACAGGCCCAGCAAATGCCACAAGTTTCAGTGTCAAAACTGAGTCGAGGTGTCCAGGTGATCTCCGGGAGCTGGAAAGATTATGGAAATGAACTCACCAACTCCAGAAAGATTTCAACCTGGTGACGATTTCATTTTAAGACTCCAATGTGGGCTTTCAGTTTATATAAACACTAACATGTAATGGCCTCGGGCATTACACCGCTGTACCTCTCTCCAGAAGGCCCGATTCCTCAACTGCTATCTGCTTTTCTGTTGCTGCAGCAAACTTTGACAAAAAGGAAGCCGAGGAAGGAAAGAGTCTATTTGACTTATGTCTCTGTGTCACAGTCCGTCACTGGGGGAAGCCAGGGCAGGAAATCACGCAGGAGCCTGGAGGCAGGAATTGAAGCAGAGGCCGTGGGAAAACGCTGTTCACTGGCTTGCTCTCAGGCTTACCTTCAGCTACCTCTCTTACGGCACCCAGGCCACCTGCATAGGGAGGACACCACCCACCCGCAGTGGGCTGAGCCATTTTACATCAATTAGCAATCAAGAAAATGCCCACAACAAGGCCACGGACCACGCCCACTGGCTAGTCTGATCGGAGCAATTCCTCAACTGAGCTTCCCTCTTCCCAGGTGTGTCACATAGACAGGCATCATTCCTACCTCCTCACGTCTTTGACACTTGGAGTGGCTTCTTTTCAGCATTTGATAAAAAAACTGTGATCCAGGGCTGGAAAGATTTCTCAGTGGTTAAGAGTACTTCCTGCTCTTTCAGAAGACGCCAGTTCAGTTTCCTGCACCCAAGCCAGCCAGCTGCCTATAACTCCAACTGGGGAGTATCTGATACTTATACCTGCTCTGGCCTCTGGTGGCATGCACACACACACACACACACACACACACACACACACACACACACACAATCATTAAAATCATTACAATAAAGTAAAGCTGGACTGCTCTTCTGCCGTGTCCTCTTTCCCTATTCTTCTGATGGTCAACTTTGCCTGACATGCCTGCTTATTTCTATTTCCTATCTCCAGTAAAATGTGCACTTCATTGCAGCCAGGGTTTGCCTATTTTAACTAAATCACCAAACCCACATCTAGTGCATAGAGTGTGCGAAGACCTACGAGGTGGCTGACCACTCTTCTCCAGCCGTTCTCTGTACCATGCCATTGATGTTTCTTCTATGCAGGACTCACAGCTACAGTCCCACGAGTAAGGACAGCAGACGTGAGAAAGGATGCTAACTCAGCTGGACACACAGGCCCTCCACACGTGTCTCTCTAGGGGACTCTCCAACATTCCAGGTGAACAGTGCTGATTCTTTACCAAGGTCACAGCTCATCGAGGACTGGAGGAACAGAGTATTTACAAGTGATGGCAAACCGGTGTCATTCCAAGAGTGACAAGGAACCTTCAGGTCACCACTTTCTGCAAATGCCTGAAACATCAAAAGCAGCAGGCAGTCAGAAGCATGTATATGGTGTGTGTGTGTGCCCGTGTGTGTACATGGATAGGCCCGTGATGTGTGTGCATCTGTGTACATGTGTGTGTGTCTGTGAGTGCCTGTGTATATACATGCATGTGTGTGTGTCTATGTGTGCATGTATATGTGTCTGTGTCTGTGAGTGCCTGTGTGTGTACATGGTTTTGTGTGTGTGTGTGTGTGTGTGTGTGTGTGTGTGTGTGTGTGTGTGTGTGTGTTAGGATGGTGTGCATGTTTGTATGAACCTGTATGTTCAGGTTCATATATACATGTGTGCACACATGTGGAAGTCGGAGGTCAACCTCAGGTATCATGCTTCAGGTCCATCCCCCTTGGCTTTGAGACAGGCTCCCTTCCCTGGAACCTGGACCTCATCTATTAGGCTAAGCCGGCTGGCCAGCAAGTCCCAGGGATCCTCCTGTCTCTGCTTCCCCAGTGCTGGGATTACAAGCATGTAACACCATGTGCAAATTTTAACATGGGTGCCTAATTTGAAACTCAGCTCTGCACACTAGCACAGCAGGCACCTTACAGACTTCCCGGTATCTTTTCACATAGACACCATATTTTTAACAATAATAACAAATCCACTATCACCCAAGGAGATGGTCATAAGTTTAGAAATACGGAAGACTCCCCAAAACTCTTATACTTCTGCTCAGGAGTCAGTGTGGGTCCTGCTCCCGTCCTCATGTTAGGGTCCCAAGAAGCATGGAGCAGGTAGCAAGAGCCAGAGCAGGGCAGGGGTCACAGGCAAAGGGATTGGTCAGGGGCACCAAGAAAGAGCATGTCCAAAGACCAGCTCGTGGAGAGCTGAGGCCCAGAGGTGCTGGCCCTCTGGAAGAACTGTAATCACTCACCTGGGGGAGATGGTTTCTAAGACATCTCCACTCCAGAGCCTGCTGCCCCTGAGGAGGGAGCAATGGAAGAGGCCCTTTCAGGGTTCCTTTGTTTGCGGTGCAATCTTTGTGGCAGAGCAAGTCAAAAACAAACAAACGAGAAGACCCAGTGAGGTGTAAGAACAGATTTGCACAGGGCAGACAACTGCACATTCCATTTGTTTTCCTCTTCTAACAAACGGATACCTGGGGTGACATTTATTAATAAACGGCATTACCAGGTGCCTGATACGTGGTTCACAGAAATTAATTACCCAGCCCATGGTAAAACCCTAACAAGCCCGCAGTGCTGTAACATTTGTGCTAATTGAAAATGAGATAAGTGCTGTGGGTACAATTTGCATTCAATGCAGTATATTAATTATCTTTAGTTCTCTTCATGATAAATACACCTGACTGAGTCTCTCTCCTAATTTACCGGGTAATAGAGTCATAAGTAGATTCCCTTGGGTCCAAGGGAAGGTACTGAGTTGCAGGCAAGATGGAGGTTGTGGCTCTTCTGAGTCCCTCCACCAAGTTAGCTCAGGTCCCCCTCCCTCATGGCATCCCCAGGAAAGTGGAGGCAGGACCCAGCCTTCAGCAGAATTCGTCCTTCCCTGCCAATTGTTCTAGATGCTCAGAGAATATGATGTCAAGAAGGCTGCATCTCAGCCAGCAATGACGCTAGTGCCCCTGAGTACGATGCCTTCAAGGAAAGCCCTTTCGCTGGCATTGCCTCACAGTACACTGGCTCGATGGGCAGGGAAATGAAGCCTGCACTGTGAGGGGGAGGGTCTAGATTTTTAAAGCTTGGGGATTTGCAACAGATTCACACGCAAAGAGAGAGGGCTCCAAAGACAGCTCCAACATGAGATACAGACCAAGGGCCCTGAGGGCCGCCAGGAAGTAAAGGCCTGGCTTTCAACATGGAAGGAAGGAGACATGCAGTCACTGAAGGAGGGAGTTCCCCAGCATACATACGGTGCCCAGGTATCTTCAACATATCTGCCTTCCCTTCGGCTCCCTGTTGGTGTGTTCTCTTTGACTTCATGCCAAGCAGCAACCACACAGTCAGGAAAAAGGTGCTGTCCATAAGAACAGCCAGGGCAGTCATGTGAACTCAGTTTGCTGCACCAAAGGGCCCCTATCACATCCTACTCATTATCTCCCTTCTCAGCTGGCTTCCTTGCTCACTCTGTCTCAGTTTCCATTGCTTCGATGACGTATCACACCATCACCAAAAGCAACTTGAAGAGGAAAGAGTTTATTTCACTCACTCTTCCATGTCATAGTTCATCATTGAAGGAAATCAGGACAGGAACTCAAACAGGGAAAGAACCTGGAGGCAGGAACTGATGCAGAGACCATGGAGGATGCTGCTTACTCGTGGCTTGCTCAGCCTGCTTTCTTATAGAAACCAGAGCCACCAGCCCAGGGATGGCCCCACACACAATGCGCTGGGCTCTCCCTAATCAATCAGTACTCTAGAAAATGCCTTACAGACTGTGTACTGCCAGATCTTACAGAAGCATTTTTTCAGTTGAGGTTCCCTCCTTTTGGATAACTCTGGCTTGCATCAAGTTGACATAAAACCAGACAGCGCACCCTTCTTCCCCAGCTCACACGGACTATCCGAGATCACATCATTCCCACGCTTGCTTCAAACCCAACATTGGTCCAGACCTATAACCCACTCTCTTGTCTGCCTATGTGGCTTCTCCCTAGTTAGCACCAAGCACTGAGTACAGAGCCTTGCCTGTCTCCTCTGCCCAACCATGCTCCTGGGATAGAGTCCCACACTCAATATTTGTTGAATTGTTATGGAGTTTCTGACCCCTGGGGAAAGACCACAGACTCAATCCAGCCATAATTAAAGGACTTATTGATTAGCTGTTAGCAGGATGGCTGCCTTAAAGCCCAATCTCAGGCATGTTGTAAAGAAGGGGTGTGGGGAAGGGCTTTTAAAGGGAAAAGCCACAAGAAGACCTTCAATATCTAAACAAAAACTGTTCTATTCTGCCAAGTTAAATGGTTAAGGCAACTCAAAGCAATTTCTGGGTATCTATATAAGCAAGCTACAGAAGCCAAAAAAAGGTGTTAGTCCTATCATAGCAAGTGGATAGTCATGGCTTTATTTTGGTGGAGGAGAGGGGTCACTGAGTCAAGGTTACTGGGAACTTATGTTCCAGGGGCTGGAATCAGAGACAATTGGCATGAATGTAAACTTACTATAATCCTGCAAAGCAGGCAAACCAAAACTCAAGTTATGACCCAATCCAAGCAGGGCATCCTCAAATGAATAAGCTCTCAGGGGCCCCCAACTCCACGCATCACACTCAAAGCATCAGGAGCCCCTTGAGACAAGTATGACTGTGAAATCCTGTTCTCCTGCTGGAGGGAGACCCAGCCAGCTTCTCTACCTTCTAACAACCCAAGGGAAGAGGCGTGGGCAAATAGCTGTAGGATGAAGAAACCAGGAGGGAAAAGCTGACAGGAATTTCCCCCGAGCAGACACCCTGCACAATGAACTGCAGGGTTCCCATAAGGAAGTGGCTCCTAGCCAATGGGTACTCCATGGGCATTAGGAAGAACCCCTTTCTCGAGGATGTGCAACCCCCCCCCCGGCACTGGTTCAGGAAGGGCCTCCAGCTTCGATAAGCCACAACCTGTACTACAGCCCTGGAGTGGCCCTACTGGGGAATGCCAGCTTGGGGTTTTCCCTCCTACAGCCCTTCATGGTAAAGTGAACCCCAATAAAACTCACCGTGGAGGCTCCACAGGATGCTGTGCCTACTCTGAGATCTAAATCTCCTGGAGCATGCCACCCACACCAGGTGCTACATGGCCACTGCCACCAACTTCAGATGCCACGAATTCTAGCAGGTTATGCTTTCATGAGGCAAACTATGGTGATGCCCATTCTCTCCTGAAGATAACAAATACGTTTGCTCTTCATTCTGGTAAAAAGAACCAAATTTCTGACCTACAACTTCCTACCTGATATAAACTGAATGTTTGTGCCCTCACCCAAAGCCATATGGTGAAACCCCAGACAACCATCTAAACATACTTGGAGATGGGGCTTTAGGAGAAAATTCAGGTTAAACGAGGTCATAGGGCAGAGCCCTGACCCACCAGGACTGGTGTCCTTAGAAGACCCATGCTTTTCATTCCTCTGTTGTAAGAAGTGTGAGAAGACACTCAAAGAAAGCTCTGGGGGGGGGGAGAGGAGAGGAGAGGAGAGAGAGAGAGAGAGAGAGAGAGAGAGAGAGAGAGAGAGAGAGAGAGAGAGAGAGAGAGAGAGCACCTTGATCTTGGATGTCTAGCTTCCAGATTTCCAAAGATAAATTTCCATTCTTTAAGCTACACAGTCACAGGCATTTTGTTACTCCCCACCCCCACATAAAGCAGGGCATGGCAATGCACTTACCTGTAACCCAGCCCTAGGGGTCAGAAGCAAGCCCGTCTCGCCAACTGGTGATCTCCAGGGTCAATAAAAGGCCTCTGTGTAAAAATAAATAAGTAAATAAATAAAATAGAGGGTGACAGAAGAAGACATGCAATGATACAATGATGTCAACCTTTGACCCCAAGAAAGAGAGAGAAAGAGAGAGAGAGAGAGAGAGAGAGAGAGAGACAGAGAGAGAGAGAGAGAGAGAGAGAGAGAGAGAGAGAGAGTTTTACCTGAATAAGGACATCTGTGTTCTCTATAATATTCCCATTAACTTCATCAGTGCCTGGAACGTAAGACACTCAATTAATGTTCCTGAAATAAATGAAAACTGTCCAACATTAACAGGTAGCAGAATGAGAGCAGTGACATTTGTTGCATGGTTCTGGAAGCTGCTCATCTGCATTATCTCCAAGAGTGTCTCCACACAGCAGAAACAGGGCTTTGGTTAGCCGCCATGTTTGGCTCTCATGATAACTATCTGAAGGACACATTATTAATACCATTTTAAAGGCAAGAAGGCAGAGGCGCTTAGAGCAAGACATCGGCACAAGCCCACAGGGATAGGAAGGCATGAGGTGGGTCAGGTTTTGAGCCCAGGTCTGTCTCCTTATAAGCTCTTGCTCCTTGTCACTCTGACACAGACCTGAAAAATAATGTGAGAGCCAAATACATCTAAGTTGACCCTTAACTGAAATATTTACTGATCAAAGGAAACTTGTAGAGTGAGGTATGTAACTCAGATGGTAGAGGGCTTGTCTTGAATGTCCGAAGCCCAAGAGGTAGCTCCCAGCAGTGCATAGAAAAAAGCAGGGAGGGAACACAGACCTCCTATAATCCCTGCACTTGTGGAGTGGAGCCATGAAGATCAGAGTTCAAGGTCATCTTCAGCTACGTAGCAAGTTCATGGTAGTCATAACTAGATGAGACTCTGCCTCAAGAAAAAAAGCTGTATGTGTGCATGAGGGTGCATCACGTAAACTTTAACAACAAAGAAATAATGCATTTCAATAACTATCCATCCCATGTATCTCTGATCAACACACCAGGATACAGCACACTTCAAAAAACAAGTTATATTTGGCTTTATGATGCAGAGTGTGATATTTTGCTAACGGACTTTCTGTATGAGTTTCTTTTCTTGATGATGTGTTAAGATATCAGATAGCCTCGACTCAAGAGGACAGAGGGCACACACAGTCCACCCTGGTGAGAGGGATGGTAACTAGAGCTCCATCTATAGAGGTAGGAACTTTTGGTGTGTCCTGTCTGGAGCTCAGTGGATCAAGAAGCAGAGAAGGTTCTGGAAGCAGGGGCAAGCTTAACTGCAGACTCACCCCCACTACCCCTACTCCATGACAAACCAGCCAGCCCTGCCTCCTTCCCCAAAGGAGGCACAAGAAACTGGGGGTTAAGTGTTCAAAGAAGTAAATATGCCAGACACAGCTCACACTCAAACCAAGACTCCTTCCAGAATAAGGGGAGACCTATCTTCCCAAATTTATCAGTGAACAAACTCACCATCATTATTCTGATAAAAATACAGTCTAGCTTGCCCAGCCTTATCAAATGGGGAGGTGCTTAGTCTTACTGCAACTTGATAAGCCATGTTTTATTGATAGTCATAAGAGACCTGTCCTTTCCTGGATGGAGATGGAAAAGAAAGAGATTGGAGGTTGGAAGGGGGGATGAGGGAGAGGGACTGAGAAGGGAGAATGGGGGAGGGGCCTGTGGCCAAGATATAAAATAAATAGATGAATTAAAAAAAATCCCATCTGAGATTAAACTTTTACCAAAAAGACACATGGTGCTACATAAGGAGTAAAATGAAGATTTATTGTTGTTGAAAATTATCATCATTACATTCTCTTAAAAACAAACAGAAAATCAAGTTTTCCCCAGGCAGCTTAGAATTTTATCACATCATTTAAAATCATTGTGATTGAAAATATAGAATAGCATGAGGGCTCTCTGACTCTGCTGAGGCTCCTGGCTGAATTGCTGGACTCAACAGCAATTACACAGCATACTTTTTAAGATCCGTGCTTGTTTTACACCTCACAAGGGTTGTGGGAGAGGCTGAGCAGGAAGTGGGGGGCTGTGCTGTTCCATCCAACTCTTGACTAAATTTGAGTATCACTCAGAACCCTTTCTATTCCTCAGTGCCCATTTCAAACTATTCAAAATAAAAATTACCGAGCTGAAGGTCATATTATTCCACTCACCTCATCTGGGGCAATTCATATGGCATAAGCAGCAGTCACTGGCCCTGAATCCCACACTCCCATCCAATATATTTCCCCAGCTGTGTTAATGAAGAAAACCTGGTGTAATTTTAAAAAATGTTTTAAAGTTTCTACAGTCAGAAAGTTAAGAGATGATGGGACAGACTTAGTAGACTTCCTAAGGGAGGCCTTATCCTCTCCGAAGTGCAGATAGGAATGGGAGAAGAGGATGGAGGGGGGACTGGGATTGGAATGTAATAAACTAATTTAAAGAGAAAAAGAGTTGGTTAAAATAAGTTTGTTTTTTCTGGATGGTAAGACCCTGTTGCTGAAGATACAACATGCTCTGTTTGCAAGACAGACAGAAATCAGGCCCAAAATGAACTATAGTCTCCCCGGTGCTAGCTAGCTCCCATAGCTTTCACTGTGATGGAAAATGAAATACAGGCTGCAGTTTCAGTGCTGCTGACCTGCCAGGCAAGATTCGGCCACTGGTATAATCATGGCATGATTATTGTGGAGGTAACCAACTGCTTTCTGATTACACCCCAGGCCTCCTGCACAGTGGGACTTCATGCATGCCTGGCTTCACAAACCTGATCAAAAACACATGGATTAGAAAGTCATAGGCCCTAGTGTGAAAGCTACTGCTGTTATTTAAATAAACAAATGCACTGAGCCCATCACACTGCTTTCTAAATATTCATATTGATGGCCCTAGAGTTGTGTTGCTGCCAGCCTTGTTCAGAGAAGGTGCCCCTTGCAATGGCCACTGCAATGACTCACAGCTAGTCAAGGAGCTGAGAATAAGTGGCTATTGAGTGTTAGCTCTACGAGCATTGTCTAGATGCGATGTCTGCATCACCTACTTTCGGAGAGACTAAGGGGACATTGCAGAAGAAGGGCAAAAAACATGCAGAAGTCAAGAGGAAGATGTAAAATGCTGTCCTCCTGGTAAGACCTGGCACTTGAGTGCTTGAACTCACTCACAACAGCTGTGATACCTACCTGCCCTTCCTTGCCTGAGCCCTTCAACACTGTCAGCGACAGGAGGGGACTATGAGGCCTGCCTCTCCCTGGGCTTTATAGGCAAATTAATGGTTGCTGGGGGAGGAAGAGACTCCTTTAGTGGTGAAATCATTGATGAGGTGACCATACTCCAACAAATGACTCATCACCCATGTTCCTGTAAGCAAACTTAATTACATTTGTGGCCCTAATTTGGTCACACACACACACACACACACACACACACACACACACACACACACTATCTGCACATGAAGGTGGAGGGGAAATTTTGGGGGAAGGAAAAGGGTAACCAGTGGAGTAATAGGAGGACAAGAGAGAATAAATATGAAAGTACATTACACACATAAAAGTTTCCTATTAAAACTCATTGGGTATAATTGATAGACGCTAACTGAAGTTTATTGAAACTGTAGTTTGTATAAAGAAAGGCAGCAAGACTCCTTGGACCTTTGATTTGTTAGTAGAGGGGAGGGTGGCCAGTGGCTGTGGCGTCCTGTTACAGCGGGCCATGAGTAAGAGACTGCATGCCCCAGGCCACCAGGGTGAAGTCCACAGCAGCTTGTCAGTTCTCCACCTTTGTAACAACAGTTGAAATGGTCACATGGGAGGGGAAAGCTGCACTTTGGCTCACAGTTTCCAAGCTTCCCTTTCAAAGTTTCAGTGGGCTCTATTGTTTTAGCAACTGCTGTGGGACAGGATGCTGCAATGAGAGAAAGCAGTTCACCTCATGGCAGCCAGGAAGCAAGAGAGAGGAAGGAGCTGGGGTCCAATGTTGTTGTCAAGGTCTCAATGATTCATTTCACTAGGCCCCACCACCCAATCGCACCATTGCATTGGGACCACACCTGGAACAAAGGGTCTTTTGGGGGTCCGAGGTACAAGCAATAATTTAAGATGCAATGATAACAGTTTACTGAATTTTTAAAAAGCTGTAAGAAAGGATGTCAAATGTTTTCTTCATAAAGAAATGGTGACCATTTGAGTGTATGGATAGATTTAACTTGATTTAAATAAAACACTGTGTATATATGTATCAAAACATCATATCAGCCCATCAATATACACATTTTTATGTTCCTTCATATAAGTTAAAAATGTTTAAATATTTTGAGACTATATAGCCCTGGATGGCCTGGAACTCACTATATAGACTAGACCAGACTCACAGAGTCCAAATAATAGGATCAAATGTATGGATCACCATGCCCAGACTAGTTTAATTTAGAGAGAGAGAGACAGACAGACAGACAGAGAGAGAGAGAGAGAGAGAGAGAGAGAGAGGGAGAGAGAGAGAGAGAGAGAGAGAGAGAGAGAGAGAGAGAGAGAGAGAGAGAGAGAGAGAGAGAGAGAGAGAGAGAGAGAGAAACTGAGCTAGAAATGTGACTCAAGGGTTGTGGTGGTTTGAAATAAAACGGCCCCCAAAGGGAGTGACACTACTAGGAAGTGTGTCCTTGTTGGAGTAGGTGCGACCTTCTTGGAAGTGTGTCACTGTGGAGGTGGGCTTTGAGGTCTCGTATATGCTCAAGCCATGACCAGTGAGAGAGACAACTTCCTAATGCCTGTGAATCAAGATGTGAGAACTCTCAGCTCCCTCTCCAGCACCATGTCAGCCTGCACACCACCATGATCCACCATGATGATAATGGACTCCAGAAATGTCAACCACCCAATCTAAACCTCTGAAAATGTAAGCCACCAAATTAAATGCTTTTTCTTTGTAAGAGTTCTTGTGGTCATGGTGTCTCTTTGTAGCAATAGAAACCCTAAGTAAGACGGGGGTTAAAGTGCCAAACAAATATGATGTCTAAAGTTTGAAACCCCAGAACCCACATAAGTGCCAGGTGGGGGTGGCAGCCCGCTTGTAAGGCCACCACTCAGGTAGTGTAAGAGGTCCCCAGAGCAAGCTGGCTAGCCCAACTAATTGTACTAGTGAGCTCTGTGTTCAACTGGTGACCCTGTCTCAATGAATAAAATAGAAAAAAATCAAGGAAAGCTAATATCAACCTTGGGCCCTACACACACACACATACACACATTCAATTGCATCTACATGCACACACGTGCCCATGTACACAAAACACCCATGCATACATGTGTGCACATTACATACATATTCATGGAGTAGGGGAGAAAAACATGTTAGAAGGCAACAGGTAACAGGACACAGGACACCAATGTAAAAGGAAACCCCAAGGACTCTTCAAAGCCAAGATTTCTCCCAAATTCTCTGAGCCTTAGAAAATCTCAATTTGCTGAGTAGGTTTTGGATTATCCACTCCAAAAATATGCTGATGTTTTACATTCTGCTGTGCGTGAACATGACCTATTTGGACACCGGGTCTTCACTGACATGATCAACGGTTGGTGTCTTAGGGTCTGTACTTAATTTGTGTCTAGGGTTACTTACAAGGAGAGGCCATGTGAACAAAGAGACACCCCAGAGCAGCCCATAGGGCCACCGAAGCAGAGCACAGTTTGAAGAGGCAGCAAGGAAGGCCAAGGAGCAGTGCTAGCTTCAGAAGCTGGGACAGAGAAGAAATCTTCCCCAGGGTGTCAGAGGGAGTGCAGAGGGAGCTAACATCCGCTTGGAACTTCCAGAGTCCAGGGTGGAGCAGAAGAGTGAGTGTCATTGTCCAGGCCACCTTCTTGTCAGCAACTCTGGTAGGAGTAAATTCAAATGGGGACACATGGCACATCAGTGCATGGCAGCAAAACAGACACTATGCAACACACACACATACACACACACACACACACACACACACACAGACACACACACACACACACACACACACACAGACACACACAGACACACACACACAAACATACACACAGACACACACACAGACACACACACACACTACCCTGAGCAACACGATCAACAGGCGGCAGTGGAAGGAAGTCAGTAGAAGTGTCAAAAGAAAGGTTCAGGGCATCTCTGAGGTGACCAGATACAGCTTCAAAATGGAAGCAGGATAGGGTAGAAGGGCAAGTGAGAACACTTATCCGATGCTGTGATAAGACACTGTGACCAAAAGCAACTTATAGAAGGAAGGGTTAGAAGCATAGTGGCTGCGAAGCATAGTGTCAAGCAGCAGCCATGGCAGCTGGAAAGTGTAGTGGAATGTTGAGCACTCACTTCTCCACCGGAGCTCTGGAAGTCAAGCTTTATACTCTCAAAGCCTACCTGCAGTGACCTCTGCCCCCCCCAGGAGGGCCACACCACCTAACCCTTCCCAGGGACAGCACTGCTGACTGGGGACTAAGTACCAAAGCCTGTTTCTCATTCCAAGGACCACAAACACTCTTCTGGGGCATTAGCTTGAAACACACGTACGCCTCAGCTGTCTCTGAAAACTTTCTCCCTGTGAAGTTCAAAACTATCTTCCTTGAAGGAACTAGCAGAGCCCATGGATCTCTGGCCTAAGTGGACTTTGCAAAGCACATGTATTTTCCATTTTCATGACCCGTTTGGCTTACCCAACAGGAAGAAAACATCTCAATGAGAACAGCTACACAATTGAAGTCAAGCCGTTTACATCCTCAGGAAAAACAGAGTAGGAAGTACTACTCTGAAACTTTGGAGTAGAAAATCTCCTCTGAATAGGAGAATGGTGAAGGGTTTGTATGGGGGAAGGGAGGGATTCGGGAACACCTTAACTTTTAGTGTGCAATACGCCTGTTAAATAGACCCACTAATGGTGTTATTGCGGCTAAAAACAGTGACTTGAAAATGTTGTGTACATTATTACTGTCATTATCCCCCAACTGTAAGAATGCTATGTTAAAACTGACTCAAAACACCTCAGGAAAGGTAATTGCTACTAATGGATCTGAAGTGTGCAAAATTGGACGTCATTACCCCCCTTCCCGTGGAGGGCTGGGGTGCTGCTGCAGATGACAGTCAGAAGCTCACTCATCTTTTGCTCAGGCTGCGGTTTGAGCAGAGGGCTGGGTGGTTTTCACACTGCAGCAGGGATACCTCGGAGTCTGAGCACTTCTCACTCTTCCTTCTCTCCCAAGCCCAGGCTGCTGCAGAACTCTTCCAGCCAGAATGGAGTGTTCCCTCCAGCTGTGTTTCTCGGATCAGCTGCCACCAAATGAGTTAAGGCTTGGCTGACCTTGAAATTCAAGGAAATAACCCAGAATAAGAAGCTTGTGAAAGGCCAATGGGTCATCTCAAGGGGTCCTGTGAGCAGACACGTGAGTCTCCCGAGAAGAGGGACTTGGCCTGTTCCCTGAGCTGCAGCTGCTTCCATACTCCTCCCAGCCTGCCTTGGTGTAGCATCAGCACTCACAATGTTTTCCCAGCATGCCTTGGGTGTGGGGTAACACTCATGATGTTTCCCCAGCCTGCCTTGGGTGTGGGGTAACACTCATGATGTTTCCCCAGCATGCCTTGGGTGTGGGGTAACACTCATGATGTTTTCCCAGCCTGCCTTGGGAGTGGGGTAACACTCATGGTGTTTTCCCAGCCTGCCTTGGGTGTGGGGTAACACTCATGGTGCTTTCCCAGCCTGCCTTGGGAGTGGGGTAACACTCATGGTGCTTTCCCAGCCTGCCTTGGGAGTGGGGTAACACTCATGGTGTTTTCCCAGCATGCCTTGGGAGTGGGGTAACACTCATGATGTTTTCCCAGCATGCCTTAGGGTACAGTCAGCACTCACAATGCTTGTACTCTTGCCTGGCTACACAGCTAATGGCTATGCTGAACCCTATCTCCTTGCCTGATATAACCCAAAGATTTCTCCTCTGACTCCAGCCAATAAGAATTTATGTCCTAGTCCTGGATTGTTTTCCAAACTTTCAAATAGAATGACCCCACAGAGCATGAGCACCTTAACATCAGAGTGTCTCCCCTGCCCAGGCCTCCATTATATGGTCCAACATATATGTACTACTCGTCACATATATACTGCATAACACATGCACACTGCACATCACACATGCCCTTGTACATCACATATGCAACTGAACATCACACACACTGCACGCACACACACATCATAATGCACATACACACACCTGTACATCACACATGCTGCACATCACACACACATACACATACATACACACACACTGTACACACACATACACACACATGCCTGCACATCACACATGTACTGCACATCATGAAAGCTAACACTGACTGGGAATTTCATTTCCTTTTTGCAAGTCTGACACTTAGGCAACTTTCCCTGCTCCATCTGGCCACAAAATAGGAGAAGAAGAGAAGGAAAATAAGAGACCCAAAGTCCAGAAATAACCTAAGTCAGTTCTGATGAAAAGAGCACAACCTAAATTCTAAACTGAGAATTTGAAAGAGAAGATTCTAAGCCGGTGTGCTGGTACACACCTGGATGCCAGCGCCTGGTGTGTGAGGGGCTGCAGCCCAGGCAGATCTCATCTTGAGAAGAAATAGTCCTCCATATGTGTAAGATGTAAGAGACACATGGTATCTGCAAAGATGTGGCACTCAAGCTTCTGAATGAGGCACGAGCAAGGGACTGAGAAGTAGATGCCTGAGTGGTCAGTGACCCCCTAAATGAGTACTCACCCTGGCAAAGGGCTACAGGGGAGGAAGGCAGCAGTGGCCCATGCCTGGCAGATAAAGCCCTGTCCAAGAAGGCCAGAACCCTGGAGATGGGCCATCTGCAAAATGCTATTTGTGTTTGTAAGACAGAGTCTTGCCATGTAGACCAGACTAATCTAGAACTCTGTAGCACAGATGGCCTAGAACCTGACCCCCTCCTGCCTCCACATGCCCTGAGTGCTAAGCTGGAAGCCATGCAATACCCAGCCACTCAGACTTTTGAAACACAGTTTTACAAGAAGCCTCGGTATAGAGCATGTAATTTATTCTTTTCTCTATTAATACCTTTGTTTCTTTGCTTATTCAAGTCTTACTTATTTAGGTTCGGCTGCTGTGACAAGTGTTAATGTTGGAACATGGCTTGCAAACAAAAAAGACATAGCTGCTAGCAAACAAACAAACCAACCACTAGGATTGCCGGAAGCCAGATAAACATAGAGGTCCATCTAAGGTCAAGCCTGAACTAATTTTCGTAGGGAGAAAAATACGGTGTAATAGGATGATAGGTTAGGGTGCCATTTCAGATAGGCACTTGGGGACATGCGAAGATAATATGTGATGTATCTGGGGAGAGGGGAAGAAATGTGAAGGGCAGGAGCAGAGAGCAAGAGGGCTTGAAGGAACTCAGCAGTGTAGGAGCAATGGGTAGCCCCCAAGCTGAAGTAGGAACATGATCTGGTTGGGCCTCATAACCTCAGTGAGGTCTTGTATGTTTTTGCTTGTTCATTGTTTCTAGACATTTTGTTAAGTTTATATTAATATTAAAACAATGGGTTTCATTGTGACATTTTTCATACCAGTATGTAAGGTACTTGGTCATGGGCATCGTTACCCTTTCCTGCCAACCCTTTGTAGTGTTCCCCTTTCTCTTCCCAAATAGTCCTCATTTTACTTTTATGAATCAAAAAAAAATCTAGATTCCACAAATGAACGAAAAATATGTGGCATTGTGTGTCTTATTTTGCTTACCATGACAATCTCCAGTTTCACCCATTTTCCTGTGAACAGTTTCATTCTATTTTTCATAACTGAATAAAATGCTATTTTGTACATGTATCCCGTTTTCCTTACTAATGGCTACCTGACTGATTCTATAGCATGACTGGATCAAATACAAGTGTGCACTGGGATCTTTTCCTCATGGACAGAGACATGTTTGAGAGGTTCAAACGAGAGGGAACACATTTCAAATCTATTTTATAAAGGGTACCAGTAACAGTCACATGGAGGGAACTCTGGGAGACTGGCTCGACACCACTGTGTCAATGCAGGAGGATGGGTGAGTGAGACTCAGTGAGTCAAGAGAAGTCTGGGGGATCTGCTGTTTGGCATGGAGTAGGTATGAGAAGATGGCCAAGCATGACTCTGAGTGGAAGGTAGACATTGGCAGGCTCTGGTCCTATCCTTCATCACAGCAACAGGATCTTGTGCAATGCTTTTTGCCCTTTTTCAGCCTGCTTTATCTCCAAAGTGACAGGGAGGATAGAAGACATGTGACATTCCTGTGAGTTCTTCCATCTTTCCCTCCATTTTTGACATGAGGGAAAACTCTACAGCAAATCACTTTTTAAATCTCCAACTACCAACTCAACAGTTCTTACAACTCAAATATGACCTGTGACAGTTCATTGTGTCAACTTGGTGGGATTTAAAATCATCATGGAAGCAAACCTCTGGGTATGTATGTTAACTGGACCCTCCCCAAGCCTGAACTATGCCCCACTATGGGCTGCAGTTCCCTGGATTAAGTTAAAAAGAGAAAGCAATGTGAATGCCAGCATTCACAAGTCTCTGCTTCCTGACTGTGGATGGCATGTAAGCATCTGCCTCAAGCTCCTGCCACCAAGATGTCCCTCCATGATGTACAGCACCCTTGAACTGTGAGGAAAAATAAACCTTTCCATCCTCAAGTCACTTAAGTTGGCTATTTTGTCACAGAAATATGAAAAGTTCCTGTGGGGTCATAGTTCACTTCCATCTTCTCTCCTTCTATCAAGTGAGTCCTGGGGATGGAACTCAGACTGCCAGTCTTGAAGGCAAGCACCTTTACCCACTGAACCATCTTACCAGCTCCTGTGTTCTCTTCTTTGATTTCTAGTTAACTCGGGTCTACCAGATGTTCCAAGGAGGGGTCAGTCTTTGCCTATGACTAGAGTAGCTATGTAGCATTATGAACAACTTCTTGAGAAGCTGGGCCTCATATAGGATTTTGTAAAAATTTGTAATCTGTTTAGATTTTTACTTGTCTTGGTTTTGCCAAGTGTTATCCATATCTTAAATTTAGCTAAGAGATGGACCAAGAACAGAAGATGCTAAAGATGTCAGCCCCACCCGAAGAGAGCAAGTGAGGACCGAGTAGTTTTTTATGTGGTTAGCTGCTGCTGTGTGGTTTTCCTTCCCATGTGCAAATGGAGACTGGGATAAGAGATACTGAAGAAAATACAAGGAGCCTCATGACAGTGGACAGCCATTAAGTCTCTGGTGATGGGCTAAATACTACGTAGCAGAGAAACATCTCAGCATCTATCAGTACATCTAATTGTATTTAAATATAACGATAACACCTACATATTTACTAGACAGGTACAGAAAAAAATAAGAGGGAAATAAATGCAGTTATTATTCTTTTGAAAGAAATTTGTGGTTTTCTTCATTCTTTTTAATGTTGACAGCATCCCCAAATCTGCTGTGACCCTTGCTTTGCTACCTACTGCAGGCCCTATGAAGGTCTAAGCAAGTGGTTCTCAACCTGTGGGTCATGATGCCTTTGGCAAGCCTCTATCTCCAAAAATATTTACACTATGATTCATAACAGTAGCAAAATTACAGTTATGAAGTAGCAATGATAATAATTTTATGGTCAGGGATCATTGTATTAAAAGGTCAGTGCATTAGGAAGGTTGAGAGCCACTGGTCTAAGCAAATGTTGTACACACAGGAATGCGAGCATCGGGGGAACCAGGAAAGGTGTGAAAACTGGGGAAGACAGAGGTGGCAAGCTGTCAGCACACACCAGTCTGCAGCTGGCCCTGCACGCGCTGGACACACCTTCCACAGAGAAACCAGCCTTGGGTTTTGGCTGAGAGTGGATCCACTTGAAGATTCTTTTGGTCTTTCTGTATTTCTCCTGAAGAAAATGAAGGAGAAAGTTGACCTGAGGTGGGTGGGTTCCAAAAAGAAAAAATGCTTTGAGTGGGAAAGATTGCTCAGCAATTAAAAAAACATATTCTTTTCCTGGTTTCCCAGTCAGTGCCACAGGGGCTCTGACCCCCCTCTTTTGGTTTGTATGGGCACTCATACAAAGTACACACACATACACACACACACACACACACACACACACACACACACACACACACACACTCAAAAGTAATTTTTGAATGTTGCTTCAATCATATGTAGAGGAACAAAAGAGCACTGCTCTGGAAATGCCAAAGGAGACAGGATTTGTCATTCCCAGCTTCCTAAACACTACTGGTACTTGGTGACTTCTGAGGGGATCCATAGTAATGAAGAAAGTGTTTCAAGCTCACATCCTTCGCCTAGGAGAGACAGCCTGTAGTAATACTCAGAAACCAGGCTAACTGGCCAGTGAGTGGTCTCACAGGCTCAGGGGTAGAAAACAGAAGCTCTTCACCCACCACAGGCAGGTCCACATCCTACACTGGAAGTCACCGGAGGACACTGATGCCCCCATTTCCACACAGGCTGGGAGCACCAGCATTTAGTGCAGTAGTCCCTGAGCTCCCCAGCTGAGCATAAATGGTGACTCAGAATTTTTGGCTAGCAGCAGGATTCCTAGCCATCCACTGTGGACCTAGTAGAAGGGCACAAAACAATTGAAAGCTCCTTGCTACCCTTTCACAATCAGCTAAAATCCTAACAGTCTCCCTTTATGGAAGGTGCTTTACATCTGACAATGAAAGGCAGATCCCCCGATTCCCTAACTCCCTGGCAACATCTGGTTAATTTCATGCAGTTGTTTTCACCATTCAGGGAATAGCTTCGTGTATTTGTAAACAACAAATTCTGTCAGAAACATAAAGCCTGTATAATAGATGCTCTTGACTCACTATTTGCCAATACTGTTTGCACATCGTTAATAATGGTACTTTTCTCTAATTACTGTGTTTGGAATATGTTTTAAGGTTTTTTTTTCTAATTCAGGTAGATGCAATTGTCATCAGTATGTCCAGGTCTCCTTCTGGAACATGTAAAGCATCTATTTCCTGACCCCTGGCGCTGTGAGGTGGGGCCACAGACCTAATCACTATGAAAAGGCTCTAACTGCATGTCAGTTACAAAAGAACCCTCCGTTTTCTATGTGCTCCATGGTTCTATAGCTTGGATCTGGAGCCCAGCCCAGGTGTTAAAGGCTGAGTCCTTAGTTGGGTGCCTTAGGCTGGTGGGAAAGACTTCACCAGTGGGGAGCCTCCTAGAAAGGAGTTCATTAGAAATGTTTCCTTGAAAGAGATACTGGGACCCTGATTCCTTTCCTTCTCTCTCTAACACCACTGTGAAGTGAAGAGTCTTCCTCTGCCATGGGTTCCTACCATAATGTCCTATGTCATCACAACCCAAAGCAAAAGGGCCAAGAAACTATGGACTAGTGCAGTACAGCTGTCACTATAAGTCAAATAAGCTCTTTCTCCTCAGGGATTGAGTCACAGTGATACAAAGTCAAGACATGGCAATCCCAAAATCATGCCTTATGATGATGCTGCCACAACATCCACAAGACTGGATCGCTAAGGTCACACCCCCTGGGAACAGCTGCCCTTGTGAGAAAAGACATTTATATAAAGGCACTGACACCTTGATATCACTTGTTACCTATCATTATTTAGCTTATCTTGAATAATAAATAATAAATTAGTCCACCAGTTCTGAAAGAATTCCTCTTCCAAAGGCAAGTGATGGAAAGAGTCTATGTGCTCAGCAATAGATGAATTGCTCCAAAATAAACACCTTCCATATCACAGAACATTCTATGTTAAGCAAAGTGGTATTGTCAAAGAACATTGGGTGGCTTATAGAAATGCTGACATACTTGGTGAGCAATGTGATGCAAAATTTGCCAGACATATGATCTCAACTTCTATAAAATCCATAGTATTCAAAGGAAAGACTAGAAGAAAAATATGTCAACATTTTACCAATGAGCAGTTCTAAGTAAGGATTTTGATTTTTTTCTTTGAAGATTTCTACATTTTTTTTCAAATTACTTCAAGTTGTTTTTCTGTTGATTTAGTGACTGCACCTGAATCTGCTGACACTTTAACCACCATCTGCTCCTGGAGCCATGCGGTCATCACCCCACCTGCTCAGACAGTGGCCTGGTCCCACCAGCACCGGCTCAGCAGCAGCCACCAACTGTAGTTTTTAACTAAGCTTCTATCATTCTATTCACCAATAAAGACTCAGGAGTCAGATGTTGGGGTGAAAACCTGCTAGCTCAGAGATGCTGAGAAGCAACCAACTGACCATCCTTTTTGTCCAAAGATGCAGCAAGAGAACCCTCTCTCCATTCATACCAAACCAAAAGACCACACATCTCTAAGTCCCTCCCTACTCCTTCTTGTGCATCTCTCTATCAATATTCCTGGCTTTTCCATCTTCTTTATGACTAATTCCTATCAAGTAGTTGTTGGTTTCACTCATTGATCCAAGGTTAATTTTATTAACACAGTCTCAAAGTTTCACAGTGCAATCAAATATCCTATACCAACCTGTAATATGTGGAGACAGAGGCAGAGAGAGAGAGAGAGAGAGAGAGAGAGAGAGAGAGAGAGAGAGAGAGAGAGAGAGAAAGAAAGAAAGAAAGAAACAGGGGAAATTTTATTAGAAAAAAAATATTATGTGGGCTTGGGAATGTTCCCTGGTAAAGATAGCCTTGACTCAACCATCTATACCTACCAAATATGTAATGTCACTAGGGAAGGCAAGTACTATTAATTAAATAAGATATTATTATAATATCATTTAGAGCCTGGATGTTAATTAACCCTACAACCTTTTGGTAACATGAAGTTATGCTCAACTTATCTCAGTTAAAGTCCTGAGGAGAAAAAAGATCCCGAATCCAAGGTCTGTTTAACAAGTTAGCAAGACAAAGCTGGGGAGATGACTCAGTTTTCCACTATTTTTTGAGCATGTGTGAAGCCTGAGTCACATACCCAAGTACTGAAGAACTTGGGGAGGAAGTCCAATAAAAACCTGGATGCTATAAAAGCAAATGTAGCACTCTTCACCCCCATGTCCAGCAGCTCAGTGTGGTCCCAATTCACCCTCCACTCCAACCTCCTCCTCCTGCTGGCACTGCTCATCCTCCTGCACTTTCTCCAGACCCCTCTTCTCCACTCACTTCCCTCTCACTGGACTGTATGTCCTCACAATGTTTTTAAATAATTGTGGACTGAAGATCACTCCTAAGATTGGTAGAGGTGTTTTGTTTTGTTTTGTTTTTTACTTTAACACTTGATCAAAACCAGGTTGGCATCACTGAGCTAAGGACCTCCCAATCCCCAGAAAGAAAAGGTGAATATTAACTAAGAATTAATTAATAAGAATCAAAGGTTGTCCTTAGAAAACAGGCTCTAGGTGCTCTGGTATGTTACCTTCTTTTCCTGTTTCTGTGATAAAAATCCTCTGACAAAACAACTTACAAGAGACAAGAGTCACTTTGGCTAACAGAGTTACTTAGGCTACAGTAGTGACAGCAGGGAAGACATGGTATTGGCCAGGGAAGGCATGAAGGCAGTAAGAGGAGGTTGTCTTGTCACACTGCATACATCCTCCGGGAGCCAGAGAGTAAACAGGAAGTGAGGCTTTAAAGCCTCAAGACACACCCTGGGAACCCACTTCCTCCAGTGAGGCTCCACATCCTCAAGATTCTACCATCATTCCAAAAGGTGCCACCAAATGGAGACCAAGCATTCAAACATGTAAGCCTGTGAGGGATGTTTCACATTCAAACAACAACATTCCATCTTTCTCAATTAGTTTGACAATCAAAGTGGTATCAAATACATGGGTAAAAATTTGACCCTGAGTAGATGTGAAATGTACAAACATAAACAAGAACATCTTTTTATTTTCTGATGGGGTATCCCTATATAGCCCAGGTGCCTACCTACTCATGATCCTGTCTCATCCCCAAGAGAGGGGAAACATTAGTTCATCCATATCCATGATAAGACAAGGGTCTCCTAACAGCTGTCCCTAGAATCTCTCCTGTCAACACTGATTGAATTTTTTTTTTGGGGGGGGGGTAAAAATCTAATGCTTAGCACCCTAACCTCACTGAAACATTCTAGGACTACTCTAGTCTCCATATGTTGTCACCACAACTATTTTATCTACAGGTGTTGGTGCTTGGGCAGAGGTGTACATCTTGAAAGGACATTATCAGGTACCACCAAATAAAGCACTACCATGAAATTTCAAGACATCATGCCTACATACCACACTTCCACTCTGGCAGAGATCTATAACTTGGGTTCCATAGGGACTCTTCATAAGCAAATACTGAGAATTGAGATGACTTTCCAAGAACATCAAATCAAACAGCAGACAAACACCTGGGCAGCTTTTGCCCTCAACCTCCAGCTTATGGCCCAGATCACAGTGACTCACTGACAGCCATGCTCATACTCTCAACTCTCTCCTCCTTCTATTGCACTTCACAACTACCTTTTCCTTTCAGAAGCTTTGTTAAGATAAAATGCTTAGAAATCCCTTCCTCTAATCACATCATCCTAGAAACCAGAGATTAAAATTTGGTAAACTGGAATCTGGGTGTTAGTTAGGAGGACTGGGCCTCTGGTAGTGGATCAGTATTTATCCCTAGTGTACAAATGGACTTTGGGGGCCCATTCCACATAGAGGGATACTCTCTCAGCCTAGACACATGGGGGAGGGCCATGACCCTGCTCCAAATGATATGACAGACTTTGATAATCCCCCATGGAAGGCCTCACCCTCCCTGGAGAGCAGAAAGGGGATGGGATGGGGGTTGGTGGGGAGAACAGGGGAGGATGGGAGGGTGCAGGAACTGGGATTGACATGTAAAACAAGCTTGTTTCAAATTTAAATTAAAATTATCAAAAGAAAAAAACTTGGTAAACTGAGGGGTTGAAAATGCTTCAGTCAAGTTGACTTCTATCACATGCCTCTCTTCGGGTTGAGGTTGAAATGATCTGATTGATCGAAGGCATTAACTAGGGTCTTCCAATAATTCTAATATCCTTGCCATAACCACTCATCAACCATTCATCGTGACTTCCCCAGTCACAAATGTTTCTGCAGCCACTCACTCAAGAATGATTGAAGTTCTACTACAAAGCAAAAGTCACAGGAAACTCTGGTAGCCAGTGAGTCTGAGGCAGAAAGTGAATTAGAGGGAGGGTTATGTCATTTTGGAGGAGTAAACAAATCTGAAAACAATCAACTGATGAGACCTGGTATTTCTGATGACTAAGTGATGAGCCCCCAAGTGACTGGAAATACCCTGCTGTGGTCTTTATGGGGTTTGCCTTCTGCATCTGTTTCTCTCATCCTTCTGGGGAGACTTAAAGAAACATCTCTTCATTCCATGCAGGCACTGACAGAACAAAGAAAGAACAGTTGTCCAAAGCCAGCCTTTACCAGAGTTATTTACAGGGGCACAGGTGACTTAAATGCAGCCACATCACAGGAACCCTTCACCACTAACATGTCTGACTGACACTACTCAAGAACCTCATCCCCAGTGTTTATCTCATACATAGTCTCGGGGAGGAGAATGATGGCTCTGGAAAGATGTTATGAGCCCTGTGAACCTTCCCTCTTAACTCTCCACTGGAGGTTTCCCAAGGGTGAATATGGTTGCTCTGCTTCAAGACAGTGATGGTCATACAGGTCATGGAGGAAACATCTAGACTTCTGTGATAAGCCAATGACAATGACCAAGAACCATCTGGGCCACCAGAACCAAACCAGCAGAGCTTCCCTGACTTTTCTTGCTAAGCCAATTAAAATATTTGTCCTTCCTCAAGGAAGAGCTCTCTTGGGGCATCTTCAGTGACACCTCACCACTGTGAATGAAGTACACACTGGTGTCTGGCTTGCTTTCCTTCTGACCCTGTGAGGTTCAGTACAAAAAAAGCTATGAAAGGTTAATTCCAACATTGCAGGATGGCGGTGAGACTATTACAGTCACATTTCCTGCTCTCCAAAGTTTCTCTAAGGTGCTTATATGATTTTGAGGAGTCTTATCTCCTAATGAAAAGCCACCCATGTGTTTCTTGGTCCCAAAGGATTATAACCAATTCCCCTTGATATTTCTAAGAATGTCTTCAAAATCTGCTGTTTTCTATGAAAAAAAAATCACGTCTTGAGTCTTCTGGGGTGTAGGTTACTTTAAACTTTTTCTTACTTAAAAAAAAAAAAAAGTTTTACCCTAGCAGACGTGTGTAGCTCAGAAATGACCAAGGACTGAAAAGCTTTGGTTCTCTCCTCCAAAATCCTACATGACTGGCATCTGGTCCTAGAGAAGTGAGACTCCCACATCGTGTGTCTTTATAATGGGGGTAGGAAGAGAGGGGGAAAGCAGGGGTAATTTTTTCCCAATATGTTTGTCATTATTATAGGTTATATATACAGAAGGAAAGTTAATTAAGCTTTTTTTAAAAATCCATCACACATCAATGGCTGCATTTTAATGAGTACAAAAAGTTGAGGTGTTTACTACCAATTAAAGTGGTTTTTAAATAAGCATTAATTAACACAGAAATTCAGAAGAAAGTTATACCTTGTCAAAGAAAGGCCAGTGCGGGCTATGCCCACTTCTGCTCCCTTTCGTATTCAGATGGTAATTACCACCAACCCTATATTTTCCATAATAATGAGGAGATGCTGTCCTGTCCATCAAACAACAACACACACACAAAAGTGGTGAAATTAGAGATGCTCAACCTGAAGTAAACTTTTCAAATGTTCTCCTTCTGGATCCCCCTCACCCATGTCAGAGTTACTCAAAAGAGAGGTGAGCCTGATTTGAAGGGTGAGTTTCTTTCTTTTATTCTCTGTTTGTAGGGAACATAGCAGGAGTGTCCTCATTGGTCAGGAAGGAGCTGCTTAAGTCTACATCAGCAAATCAGAACAAGACCCCCAATCCCTTCGAGGGGCTGTAGGCCTCCCTTTGTTTTTTTCTAATAGTGTGCTTAGAAAGAGCTGTCTCTCCTGGGATGGTGAGAGGGTGGTATTAGTTACTTTTCTCTTTGCAGTAACAAAATATCCAACCAAAACAAGTTTAGGGAGGGTTGAATTGGGCTCATAGTTCAGGGTTTTCCCATCATGGTGGGAAACAGGGGCTGGGGCTTGACCCAGCCCATCTCTTGGCAGAGGGAGATGGATACTGGTACTCAGCTCACTGTTTCTTTATTCACTATAGGACCCGGCCCATGGAACGACAACATCCACATTTGCTGTGTCTTCCCATCTCCATCAAACCAACCTAGACAAGCACTCACTGGCACACTCAGGGGTTTGCTCTCCAGGGGAGTCTAGAGCCTGTCAAGTTGACAGGCAACAGTAACCATCCAAGAATGAAAACAGCCTGTCACTAGCAGTCTAAAGGATGGTCTTGCCCTGGGAGGGGACAGAGGCTGTGGAGATGCTGTAAGTGGCAGTGCAGAGAGGAGGCTCTGCCATATGTCAGAACAAGCTCCAGGCTGACCACCCCCTCCTAAGTCAGATGCTGGTGTCTTAGTGATGACCCTTTCCGAGCCAAGATCACATGACTAACACATCAGCAACATGGTTTCCAAGTAAACACTGGAGGAGCCACTTCCCCACAGCCAGATAGCTGGAATCCACAGGACACAAAATTTCAGTTAATAGGACAAAGGAAGTCAAGAGATTAACATATAGTATATTCCAATACGACATGTTATCACTGTTCTAATATAAAATGCCAAGAGAATAAAGGGTCCTTACCACTAAAATCTCCATGTGACCTAATATGTGTGTGTTAATTAGCTAGATTTTGGTTGCTCTACATTGTGTGAACGCTCCAGAATATCTTGTTGTACACAGAAAATGCACTCAATTTTGCCTGTCAATTAAGAGTTTTAAAAGTGAGTCACTAAAACCTCAACACACAAGAAGCAGGTGCAGTTGTACATACCTACAACCCCAGCACTCGGGAAATAGAGGCAGGAGGAGCGTCACATGTCTGAGGCCAGCAGTGGTCACCTAGTTATTCTAGGCCATACAGGGCTACATAACAAGCCAGCCCGCCACCTCTCCCTACACAAACAGAAAAATAACTCACCCTTCACCCAAAAGGAAGGAAAGTCTACATCTGCCAAACAAAGCTGACAGGTGTTTGGGTGATATCAAGAGCCTGCTTTGATCTCTTTGGGCCCCGTTTCAGTGAAGATTCCTCTTGAACATTGCTGACTTAGGTGAAGGGACCTTCCCTGAGCAGTAAAGCACCTCCTGTTATGGTAATTTTAGTTGTTCTTACTATGCAAGAAACTCTTTAGAGCCAAAGTTTTAATCATGATTGAACCCTAAATAAGAAAAGACAAACTCCAGGGATCTACACAAAAAAAATATTAAATAATCAAGTTGGCTACATTGATGTGGGGTTAATCCTCAAGGTAGGGATGCTGGAGAGAATATCAGCATTTCCCAGAGAGGGGTGGTTTCTTCCTAGAATAAAAAAGATATAGGATGCTTCTAGAACATCTCAGGGGTGTGTATAGCAGGAGAGGAGAGTCTACTCTGGTTCAGCTTGAGTGTTAAAGCCGTATTACACATAAATAAGAAAGAGTTGTTTGAGGGCCCAGATGTGGTGGTCTGTGCTCATAATTCTGGCACTTAAGAAGATGAGGCAGGAAGATTGGGAGCTTCGAGCCAGCGATGGATGAAGATGTGGTTTAGCTGCTAGATTACATTTAGGATCCTGGCACCCTTGTGGTAGCTTCCAAAGTTCTACTCACAGCAACTGTCAGGGCAGTCTCCTTGGAAGGGTTTAAAAGTTTGTTTGGGGCCTATGAGATGGCTCAATAGGTAAAGGCACCTGCCACCAACTCTGGAGACTTGAGTACAACTCCAGGACTGACATGGTGAATCAGGGAACAAATGTCCGCAAGATGACCTCTGACTCCCACTTGTGGGCTATGGCACATGTGTAAACACAATCTCTCTCTCTCTCTCTCTCTCTCTCTCTCTCTCTCTCTCTCTCTCTCTCTCTCTCTCTCTCTCTCTCATATGTTTGACTATCTTGCTCTGGCCAGGAGTAATGGCACAGACCTGTGACTCCAACACTCTGGGCAGAACAGGAGAGTTGTGAGTTCAAGGTCAAGGTCAGCCTGGGCTACCCAGCAAGATCGTGTCTTAAACAGACAAGGAAGAACTAATTCTGAAAACCATAACTGCAAGCAAATCGTCTCATTTTCCTTGGGTTGGGTGCTTCTTGGAGCATCCTGGGGTTGCTGCTACAGGAGTGGAAAATGTGGAGCTGGCCCTCTGTTGTGGATCAATGGGGGGCGACCGCAGGGGGTGCTAGTCCTGGACTCATCTGTCACAGTGTCTAGCAGAGGAGTGTGTCACAGATCACATTAGGTGTTTAGGATGTGAATAGGCTTGCACCCCTGACAAGCCCACCCAGCACACTCTCTCCCTCTGTGCCTAGTGACTTCCCCTAGTTTGGGCCAACCAACTTGACATCTATGCTTGTCAAAACAAAACCTATCAGCAAACTGAGAATGACCCAGCTCAAACCTTTCGAAATCAAACAAAACCCAAGAATATGACCTGATCTAGGAGGCCACAGGCAACAGATCTCTGCACCTGTGACACAAACAAACGTCCTGCCATCCAGGCTGCCCTTACTTCAGCTCGCCCCACTCTAGCATGGCCACCTCTGTCATGCTCACTTGAGCCCAATCTGAATACACAGCTGGTTTTAGTTCCTTTTGGAAAAAAGTACATTTCCCCCATGGAGGCATGGGGAGGGAGCATGCCTCCTTGGCCGTGTCTGGCAAAGTGAAAATCCCCCCCCCCACTTTTTTTAATCCCTCAGTTATGTTACAACCATTGTCTTGCTTTATTAAAATGGAAAGAACTCTCCCTTACCTGTGCCCCATCCTGCTATTTATCGGAACAGGGATAGACTGTGCCTTCCACTCAATCTGGACAATGGAATGAGTTTCATTTTTATTTATGGGCTTCGTAAATCCGTCTCACTTGCTGCTTTTCACGCCCCACTTCCAAGCTGTTGTGCTGGGATTTCCTTCCCTGCCAGGCAATTAAACCAAAAACTCATAGAAGATTTTTTTTCTTTACAAAAGTCTTTTAAATTCAAAATATACATAAATCATCTCCATTTCAGGTCCAATCTAGTCACGGGGAAGGACTTTGAACCCTTTGGACATCCAACTTGCCAGGTTCATTCTGCTCTCGGCAAGCTTGCGTTTGAGAGCCACAGGTCTGTTCAGAGTTCCTGGGTGGAAAGAACTTTTACTTTTAGATGTTTCCAGACCCAGTACCAGCAAGATGAGATGATTGGGTGGCCCTGTAGCTGAGGGGCTCAGAGAGCCATGAGGGGATCGAAAGGCATTATGTCCTGAGCTCAGAGCAGAGCCGAGAAAGCCAAGAGCCATGGCAGTACTGATCCCAAGCTACACCCAGAGATGAAGACAGACAGACCAACAACCCAACAGCCAGACAGACCACACCAAGCAGTCCTCACCAGTGAGGGCGGGGGAGAGGCTCGGGTGTCTCTTGGGACTTTTGGCTCCACCAGAGTTCTGTGTTTCTCTGAACACAGAAGAGACTTCCACAAGTAGGACTCTGTAGTGCTGGGCACACGCAGTCAAACTCGAGGACGGTTTCAGCACAGTTCAGTCTTGTCCAGCAACCAGGGCAAGAAAGCCAAAACTTTAGACAGTGGACAGTGTGGTGGTTTGAGAGAAATGTCCCAAAATGTCAGGCATTTGAATTCTTGGTCCCCAGTTGGTGGCACTGTCTGCTATGATTTGGGGCTGTGGTTTCTCTACCTGTAGGTGGCGACACCCTTGGGAGTCATAGGGGGCACCTAAGACTGTTGAGAAAACACAGATACTTACATTACAATTCATAACAGTAACAAGATTACCATTATAAAGTTGCAACGAAAACCTTGCTATGGTTGAGGAACGTGAGGAACTGTGTTAAAGGTCACAGCGTTAGGAAAGTTGAGAGCCACTGGTGTGGCCTGGCCAGAGGTATCTCACGATGACGGCCTTTGAGAGCAAAAGCTTCTCAACCATTTCCACTTCTGTTTCATGCCTTTCTCTCCTCATGCCCGAGAGCCACTTCCTGCTCATGCCATCATGCCTTATCCCTCTGGGACTTGAAGCCAAATAAACTTTTTCTTCTATGAGTTGACTTGGTCATGCTGTTTTATCACAGCAACAGAAAAGTAGCTCACACAGACAGGAATGCAGTCATCGGAAATCTGAAATTTGTGATGGCCCAGATGCAGTTTGAGTTTTATGTAGTCCGCCCTCAAACTTGCTATGTAGCCAAGGATGACCTTGAACTCTTGGTTCACCACCTCAGGTCTCTTGAGTTCTGGGATCACAGGCTTGAGCCACTATTCCTGGCCTGGGGTTTATTGAGATGATTTCTCTGATTGGATCATGTCATTCAGTGGTCTTCCCTGGCCTCACCCACACTGTATTGGGGCTTGAACCTTGTAACCTCATGCATGCTAGGTAGGTAAGTATTCTGCCACATCTTTGGCAGTTTTAAAACTCCTCCTTCTCCTCTTTGTCCTGGGAAGTAAACCTAGAGGATGACACACCCTAGGCAAGTACTCTACCAACTGTGGCATGCCCAGCCCAGCCTGCTCTCTCTTGATGGACCAACTGATGATAGACTCACGGAACTACACAGGGCATATTCAAATGTGTCCCTTAGTCTGCTAAGCCCCTTCAGATCTGCCGCCACCGCAGATCCTCTGGTGCCTAGTGTGCCGCAGAAGGTACCCATGTTTGCTAGGCTTTTCTCCCTGGGATCCTCCAGATGGGTGCAGAGCCGGCTGCTTTCTCTGTCAAGCTGCAAATCACAGGGTTGACCTCAGCACTCGGGCTTACTAGTGGAGGTTGTTTCCTCCTCCCTCTTTGTGGAGGCTGTGAAGATGAGTGAGCGAGCAAGCAAGCAAGTATCTGTAGGTGTGTGTGGCACGATGCTGACACGGTTGACACAAGTGTTTTGTTCCAGCTGGCAGGAATCTCCCTGGAGTAGAGATGGGTGGACCAGAGTTTGATGAGAATGTCACAGACAATTAAGATCAGCCACCTCCCTCTGTTTCACAGCTACTGACCCAGTAGGGAGGGCATGGAGGTAGCAGGAGTACCACTCTGGGACATTACCACTTATGATTCCTATGGAAAACTAGTAAACTTGCATTCTGCTTTGAGCTTTTACCACCATAGATCTATGTGAGCCCCCCACCTCAAAGAAAAAAACCTGAGTTATAGTGATCCAAATTCTGGAGGCCAAGATGAAATCCAGAACCCAAACTGTGCCAGCCACAGCAGGATGTAATGCCATGGAACTTTCTGCCTCAGCTGCCAGGCAGCCCCTCCATTTGCAATGCTGCATAACATCTCAGGAAGTGCTTAATTCTACCTCAGGGATGCTATGCACTACAATAAACAAGAGAAATATTAGGTAGCATAGCATGGCCTAGCTCCCACTAGATCACACAATGCACTGAAGTCAAATTCCTCAAAAGACAAAATCATGTTGGAAAGACTGTCCCTGTCCTTAATAACACTGGATGGAGATGGACTTGGACCAATGTGGAGAGTCACAGCCATTTCATACAACTGTTCGGGGTTGTATGAGGTACAAGAGCATCACAGACACTGTAGACATCTCTGTTCACAGGACAATAGCAGGAAATGCCTGGAGGAAAGGCTGCTGTTTGTTAAATTGCACAGATACTCCAATAAAAGAGAGAGAGTCCTGTAGAAATGGGAAAGGCACAAGGTAGTCAGTACCTACTTTATAGACATACACACATGCACAGACATGGCACACACATACATACATCATACAGACATGTGTATACAGAGATATACACTACACATGCACGCACAGAAACTCATCCACAGATTCACACATGAACACATACATGCATGCTCACAAATACTCACAAGCATGTGTAAGTGTACAAATACAAATACATACATACATGCACACCCATGCATACAAACACACATGTAAGAACCCTAGAAGTTCTTACAAATGCCCCTCATTCAACCCCCCTCCCTTCAACATAACAATTCTCCTGTGAGAGTACCTCCCTGGACATTAGTATCTTTCCATCCTATGGATCTAAACCACAGGCTTCTCTTCACCAAGGACTTGCTGAAGAAACCAGGATTCTTGCCCTGAGTATCCCCATGCTGATGCTATGGACTGCACACACACACACACACACACACACACACACACACACACACAGTGGAGTTCAACTCAGGCTCCTTTGTTGTGCTCTTTGCAAGCTGGCAGCTGCAGGCTGGAGACCTCTTGACTGGCTGCAAGTGGTGTTTGAAACCCTCTAGGAGGCATGCTGGCCGCTGGCTTTCTTGGGGGGTCAGGGATACTTTGGTTACTTAAAGCTTGGGTCCAACAGTGGGAGTAGCCGAGGGACAGTGCATACTCTAACCCCACACTTGTCTTTCATCTTACCGCCATCTGTGTGCACAGTGACTTCCTGGGAAAACAAAGGCAATGATCCAGTCTCTTTTCTCATTTTCAGGATGATAGATTTGCTCTCTGGAACCCTCCATAGCTGACCAACTTCTCTTACCATTTTCAAATCCTGTATGCAAACACATAAAGGTCAAATTGTCCCCTCTTTGGCCAGTAGAAGGTTCTGAGTTCTTCTGACAAGGCTTGGGATTTTCTCAAGACTGGAAGACCCTAGAAGTTTGTTTCTGTGTTGTCTGTTGCAAGATGTTCCCACTCAGCCTGGTCAGCTTCTTAGCCAGCTTTTCTGGAAGGCAGAGCACAGCCTGAGTGCTCTGCTGAGTTGCAGTCACCTCTAGGGCTTTGCAGGAGGACAAACTAGGCAATACTGCTGATTGAAAGACTTGGAATTTTCATTGGTATGTCTAAGTATAAAACATAAATCTAAACTGAAAAAAAAGCAATACAAGATGGCTCAGGAGTAAATACCTATAATCAAGCCAGACAACCTGAATTAGATCATTGGAACTCACATGACTTCCACATGTGTGTCATGACATACATACACACATAGGATAGATAGATCATAGACAAATAGATAGATGGTAGATAAATTGATAGATAGATGATACATAGACCAATAGATAGATAGATGGTAGATGGATAGACAGACATATAGATGATAGATAATAGGTAGATAGATGACAGTGATAGATGGATAGTAGATAGATAGATAATAGGTAGGCAGATGGATGGATAGATAGATAGATAGATAGATAGATAGATAATAAAAGAGAGACAGATAAAATATTTTGGGGAGCTAGAGTCAGGAGGATAAGAAGTTCAAGGTTACCCTTGCCTACATGAGATCCTAGCTTTTAAAAATACACAGATAAATAAATAGCAAATATTATAAACATATCACAAATTTATTTAGACATGTCCTAAGTCTTCATCAGTTCTCCCCAACTTCAGATTCTCCTTTTCTCCTGGTTCCTGAAGTAAAGGGCATGGGTAATCTGAAATTCCCGCATTACCATCGCCATTTTATCCCACACATCCCAATCTGCTCCTCCTGCTCTATAGTTTATACACAGCAAACACAGCTTTTAGTTCAGTGGCTGGGACCCGTTTCTGAAGGCTGCTCTCTGCTTTCTCATGTGATGGAAAAGGTGTGCCTCTTTCACAAAGACTACAAGCCCTTGTGGCTTGCTCATTTCCCCAAAGGTCTTTCAATGCTATCTCAGTGGGCATTAAGTGCCAACATGGATATTGTGCAGCCATGGTTCAAGTGATGGTATGCCCATGCCTCCCATTCCTCCTGTGGTCATAGATCTACAGACAGCTACTGAATCTGTACATGTTTAGTTGATAACTTCCTCTGCACTCTAGTTGTCTAAAATGTATTTTTCCACCCAATTCCTTAGAAAGAGGTCATGAGAACTATTATGAACTGTTTGGGTCCTCCCAGAACTCATGGTGAACCCTAGCCCAGTGTGTGATGACTGAAGGTAGGGCCTTTGGAAGGTAATTAGGATTGGATGAGGCAATAAGGGTAAGGGTGGGGCCCTCACAAGAGACCATGCTGCTTCTCTCTGACTCCCAAGTCAGGACAGGAGTCAGCATCCATGTATAACCAGGGAGAAGGCCCTTGGCACACCCAATCATCTACCCCGATCTCATACTTCTAGCCTCTAAAACAGGTAGAAGTCCCTCTCTGGTCTTCCTAAGTCAGCAACCTCTGGTACACTATTACAGCAGCACAAAGAGAGAAGGGCCCCCTGCATGCCCGCACAACCACTGAGACTTCTCTACTTAGGAGTCAGGTTTGCTCCACATAAAATCTTTCTTTCCTTCTGATTTTTCAAATATTTCCGCTCACATTTTCCCCCTCTCTACCAAATGATGCTAATGAGAAACTCATCCTGTGTAAAATCTCTGCTCTTTTCCTTCTCGGACCCCAAAGCATCCTTCATCCTTCCCTTGCTGTGTGTGGTCAGCATTCCCAGTGTGCCCGGTCCACGGGGAATTTCAGGTTGTTTCAGGAATTAGAGGTTGTTTTCTTGGGGTTGGCTGGGTCAGCCCCAACCCTCCCTCTCCCCCTCTCTCTTTGATCAGTTCAGTATTTTCAGCTTACCAAAAGTGAGGAGCGCACACACTATCCTCTCCCTCCTGAACCCCTTTCCTGTGAGTGAGCTTGCCCTCCTCCTCATCTGTGGGGATAAAGCAGGCTGTTCTGGCTCCCTCTCCTGTTGTCTGGGTGAAGCGTTGAAACATGTCGAGACTACCCTGAGCCTTTTCCTGTCTCTATCCTGCTCACTTTGTCCTGCCCTCAGCAGATCTCCCTTGACATGGGGCCTTGAACTAGACAGCAGCTCTGAGGATGAATGTCCAGAGCTTGAAGGCCAGCTACTTGCCTCCCTTTCCTAAGCACTGTGCACTTACAAGCATTAGAAAAACGCTTCCTCCACCTACACCTGCTGGCCCAAGCGGCCCGGGGCTTCCTGTGATGACCCCTGCTCTGTGCACTGCAGGCAGAAGCTCTGTTACTGTTGTCTTTCTCCACCATAATCTCTGGGCTGCTGGGATTTTGTTTTCAACTGCTGGCATCTGGGGTTCATCTGTGTGATCCCCCTAGTGTGGAGAATGTTGTCTCTGAGTTTCTCTTTTGCAAGCTCTTAACTCAAGCTAGTCTTAGGCATCAGCTTTGTAAAGAGCTTTTGGATTGCTCTTGTATTATGTGGAGAGGGGGTCATGTGTGAAGTTCTGTTAGCAGACTTCATCATGAGGGGAACCTGAAAGAAACTCTTCAGCAGAGAGTTGCCCTTTGCCTATTCCATCCAACCAGCCCTGCCTCCGTCTCTCCATCACCCTCAGTAATGCAGTGACCTCCTAGTGGCTAGATCCGCCGGCTAGGGACCAAGCCTCCAACACCTGAACCTCAGAAGTACTTACTAAACGGGGTAGAGTTGCAACATTGCAGTCTCTGCCCTTAGCTTAGAGCCAAGAGCCCCACATACCTGTGCTCACAGAGCCAGCTCCTCTGTGATTGACACACAGATGAGAATGGACCCTCTTCTCTGGACTTTCATGTCTCCATCTGCTTAACAGGGCACTCTCCTGGCCACAAAAATGTGTGACTGATACTTAGACTGTGGAGAGTGAGGTCGAAGAGGCCTGTGTCACCTGTCTGCTATGGTCTGCATCCTTGAAGGCCGAGCTGTGTTCCCCATGCTATCCCTCCCTCCACACCCTGGACAGCAAGTGTCTGACACATTCTCAGCCCTGGGGTTCACACCTTGAAAGAAAGACTGAAAGCCCTACGATGTGATCATTAATTTAAAAGGCCCCAGAGGCTCATCAACGGTGACAAGGGTTAATCTGCCCGTGGTTGAGGGCTACCCTGGAAAAAGACCCTGCACGTTGAAGAAATGGCCTTCACTTCAAACGTCAGCTAGCACAAGGCACGGAGGGGCTGAGTGTTTAAAATGCATTTTTTATTATTCAGCCTTCAGCAGAAATGTCACCTTTCTAAGGCAAGCTGTTACCGTGAGCTCCCCGTGCCAAGCGGGCGCCTCTGAGGAGCAGGATTTGATCTCAGCGTTTCTAGTGATTTGCGTTTCTCTTTCAAGGAGCTCCATGCCTTAAGGCACCTGTGACACTCACAGCACAAGAAGGTAAGTTTGCAGGAGACACCAGCCCTGAATCTGGACAGGCCAGGAGCACCATCAAAGCCAGAGCCCACAGTCCCCTGTCCAAGTGATCCAGATCCCCTCTGCGAAGTGCATTGTTTTCTGGTGAGCACCGTGGTAGAAACCATATTCTCAAAGAAACTCTGTTTTGTCACAAGGCCCCCATCCGCAGGCTCGGCCACATGACAGGCCCAGAAGCAGCCAGCACAACTGCCGGCGATGCTTGCCAACAAGCCAGATGCTGCCACACATTGGCATCTGGGTCCTGGAATAGCAAGCATGTTCTCAGTCTGGCTAGGGATTCTGACCCCAGCTTCGGAAGGAGACAAAAACAGGGAAGAAAGGGCGGGAAGGAGGGGGAGGGAACTCGGCCTGCCCAAGGGTCTCTGGGTAATTTCCCTACCATGGCTTTAGAGCCTCACCTGACAAAATGCTCCTTGGAAATCTGCAGCAGGAGCTACTCTGGCACCTGAGAGGTGGAAGTGGCTGATTCTGCAGGAGACAGCTGCAGCCGGCAGCCTTCTCTCCGGCAGGCATGGTAGCCCGCGGTGGGGCTAAGCTTTGGGACATGGCTCCAATCTGCAGCAGAGGGATGGAGTATCAGTGCCCATGGCTGCCAATTCTGCTCTCCAGGTGCCAAGGTTCCCCAGTGCCAGCAAGGCCAATGGAACGATGAGAGCATGAGCCAGACCCCATACTATAACGAGCCTCACAGTCAGAGAAAGTGCAGTCAGGAGTTCTGACCCCAGAACAGGGGGAGGGGAAAAGGAAGTACCTTACCTCACCCAACGGTTCCTGGTTCCATGAAGGCCCCCACCCTGGGTGGTCACATAGATGGAGGCTAAACTAAACAAAAATAAATAAATAAATAAAAATAAAAAGCAAAGCTGCATTTTTTTTTCTGAAACAGCAACTTCTACCCAGCATCCTCTTGACTCCATTTCCATGCCTGAGCTCTAGGAGCCAGTCTGTGCGCAGTCCTGCCCATAGCTGCAGAGCCAAGCATTGTCCCAGCAGCATCTCTCTGGGGCTGGGCACCACAGCCTCTGCTCAGAGGACCATCCCTGGGGCTTACTGCCCTGTCAGCCTACACTAATTGATAAGTGCCAGGTTCAGTGAGAGAACCTTCACAAAAAATAATGTAAGTCCAGTGATATGCCACAGTGGGCAAAGCAATTGCTAAGCAACTCTTGCAACCTCAATTCCAGCCCAGAACCAACATAAAGGAGCAGAGAGAAAACTGATTCCACAAAGATACCCTCTGACCTCTGTATGCGGCACATGCACACACACACACACACACACACACACACACACACACACACACACACAAGACAATAAAGAAAACAAAATAGACAGAGGGTGACTGAGGTCACCCAACATCAACCTTTGACCTCTACATGTATGTGCACACACACCTATGTGCAGGCCCGCACACTTCTGTGCACACACACACACACACACACACACACACACACAAGACAATAAAGAAAACAAAATAGACAGATAGAGGGTGACTGAGGTCACCCAACATCAACCTTTGACCTCTACATGTATGTGCACACACACCTATGTGCAGGCCCGCACACTTCTGTGCACACACACACACACACACACACACACACACACACACAGACACACACACACACTGGTGTGCACATGCTCATGCACACACACAAATAAAAAAGTACACACCTCATTTTCTTGCTGTGAAATCCAATGCCCTTTGCAAAATGTAAAATGGCCCAACCCAGGAAGTGCCCCCAGTTAAGGCCTTCCAGAGAAAATGTACACCAGCAGTGCAAAGCTCAGGAGTCAGTAAGGAGGCTTGCTTTGGAGCCTTCCTGTTGTCTTGAGCAAGGCAGGGACTAGGAGCTGAGTTTCAACTGTAGCACCCCTAAGAAGGAACATGAAACCCAATCCATCCCAGGGGTCAAAGCTCAAGACCTCTGATATCTGTGCCATCTACTGTGACAATGGCCTATGGAAACAGGAGCTGCTGTCAAAGCAACTGTGGTGAAGTGGCTGTTCTCTCTACCACATGTCCCTCATAGAGGCACAGGCCACCAGGGCCCAGCTTGGCTTCCTCATTATCCTGCTGCCCACTTGTCTCCTATCCATCACCCTTTGGGAATGAAACAATGTCTTCAAACTTAGAAGGTGCCCCCAGGGTAAGGAACTCCAGCCGGTTCTAGGCCAAAAACAAGACAGACTCCCCTGTGAGGATGCTGCCTAATTCAGCAGGATGGGGATGGAAAGCAGAACCTGCCTTTCTAACCATGCCCCAGCCTATTTTCCCAAAGCTTTCTACATAGCAGCTCCAAGCGCAAAGAAGAGCTGCAAGAGAAAAAATTCACCAGTGACTCAGAACGGAGGGTACCTTTCAGAACCACTAAGCTAAAACAAATTACGCCAAAGGTCTGGGAAGATGGGAGAAGCAAACCAAGAGCAATGGTCAGGGTGTTACTGGAAACGAAAAGCAAACCAACCATTTAAGAGTAACATGCTGAGGCCAGACAGGGACCCAGGGCTTGGGGCTCTGAATAGTGGGGTGGCGTTATCAACCTCAAATACATGTGTTTGGTTTTCTCTGAGGACCCTTCCGGGTGATGCTATAGAGACACTAGCTCTGGGTACAAGCTAGAAAGCAATTACTTGGTCGGGAAGTCCTAGACTTGGGAGGACTTGCATTGAAGTTTCTCCTCCACATTCTCCCCATGCTCTGGATTCTGCCCTCACCAAATTTCTGCAGGGGCTCCTAACTACACTCCTGCCTCTCATCTCTTCCCCTCCAACTACTCTCTATTCTAACCCTAAAACAATCTCTTCAGGAGCAGCTTTCAGCCACACCAGCTACTGATTCCCCTACAGCCTAGGGTATGACATCCCATGTCCCAGCATGGCTTTTAACCCAGTTCATTCACCTGGCCTTCTGTAGTACACAGGACTCTCTCCTCCCTCCCTCCCCCCTCTCTCTCTCTCTCTCTCTCTCTCTCTGTGTGTGTGTGTGTGTGTGTGTGTGTGTGTGTGTGTGTGCGCGCGCGCGCCACATTAATGCAGTGCTCACAGAATTCAGAAGAGAATTTTTTCTTTGGAGCTAGAGTTAAACATGGTTGAACCCACTGATATAGACGGAATCAAACTCTGGTGCCCTTTAAGAGCAAAGCACTTTCAGCCATTGAACCACCTCTCCAGCCCATCAAGTCACGGTCTTCATAGCTGTGTGACCATCAAGGGCCGTGCTACTGAGTAGGGTATGGCAGTAACTCAAGCCTCTAGGGATAACAGAAAAATAATTACAAGAAAAGAGTTAAGTGCCAATCCAGGGTTTTTGTTAACCTTGCCTTGCAAAATGTGGAATGACCATACTAGCTCATGGTGGAAAACTGAACTCTCACCATGCTCTTGTACAGCACAGAGCTTGCCCCCTTCTCCCTCTGCATCGAGGGCCCACAACAGTACCATTGGATTGAGGTTGAAAGCCAATCAGTGAGCGGCACCACCAGTACACCACTGGAAGATGCACTGCTGTATGCCAAAGTCCTCGAGAAAAGAGCTTGAAATACCAGGCTCGATCACCCAGAGCATTTACAAAACAGAAACCAAATTCTTGAAAGATGTGTGAGTTCCAGCAGAATGGCGAGAGGAGCCCTTGGGAAGCAAGGTGCTTCTCAGCTCTATAGTCACGTTTCTTTAGCATTGCCAGCTTCTGGGGCAAGGCATGCCGTGTGGTCTCTAGAGAAGTCCTACTCACCACTAAGCCCAAGTATATGCATGGCATGGGAGAGAACCCATTCTTGGTTCCCAAAGGCCCTGAAGTAAGTGCAGACGAGGAAAGGCTGAAGGGAAAACCAAGTTGGAGCTACTTTAAAATGTTTGAATAAGATCGGGGAGAGAGTTCAGTGGGTAGAGGGCTTGTCACACAAGAGTAAGGACCTGAATTCAGATCCCCAGAACCCACAGGAAGCCAGGCACAGTGGAGTGCAGCTGTATCCCAGGGCTCCTGTAGTGAGGCGGAAGATGGGGACAGAATTGCCAGAAGCTTGCAGGCCAGCTAGCCAGGAAAGAAGGCATTTCCACAACACACATGAACACATATGCACATACATTATGCAAAATAAACAAGGCAAGTCTGAACAGATTACCAAGATCCCAGTGAACCCCTACAAAGAACACTGGCTACCAGAAGGAGGTGCTAGTCAAAGGAACATGACTGCCACCAAGAATGACTCATATTCAAAAATGCCAAAAAAGATGGAGAGCATTCTCATGCAAACACACAGTCAGTACTAGTGCGGATGCATGTTCATAAGTTCCACATGTAACACATATCCAGACATCACATTGTATCCAATAAATGCATATTACCTTTCAATTAAAATAAAAGTTAAGTTAAAAAATATCTGTCTCAAATAATACAAACTCATGTCACAATGTCAGCAAATTTAGATCATGGTGACATTCTCTTCGCTTTTTGGATACCTCAGTCACCTACCTATCCACTGACAAAGCCATCTGACAAAGCCTTGTAGAAGAGCAGAGAAAAATCGGCACTGGGGATTCCAAGTAAAAACACAAAGTCATGGGGACCCACACATCCAAGTTCAGGTCACCATTACTCACAACCGCCCAAAGGTGAAACCGCGTATGGTTGCCACATGTGGTGGGTCCATAATGGAACACTATTAACAGATGGACAGTCAGCCAGGATAGTAAGAACAGGCTGCCAAGACCATAGCTAGGTCAAGAAGATGGCTGGCCTTAGTGCTGGATTTCACTCACCAGGTGAGTCACCTCACTGAATGTGATATATACACAGTGAGTGTGAGTTATCTTTAAATAGGAGACAGACATGATCCACAGCATGGATGGGCCTTAGAAGACACACACAGAGTAAACAGACACACGAAAATACGGCACATGACTCCACTTACATGAAGTGCCTACCACAGGCCAACACATGAAGACCAGAAGCCGAGGAGAGCACCACCAACAGCAAGTTGCCATGGAACAGATATGGTTTCTGCTCAGTTCTGAAGAGAGTTAGTGATGGCTGCACAAAGATTTAAACATACTAAATGTCACTTCTGCATCCTATGCCTAAAACTGACTGAAGAAGGGCTGGGGGGTGGTTCAGTGGGCAAAGTCCCTGCTACACAACCATGAGAACCTGAGTTCAAATCTCCAGATCCCATGTGAAAACACAGGCAACATGTACCTGTGATCCCAGCACTGGACAGGAGGTGACAGGATCCTTGGGGCCCACTCACAGCCAGTCGAGACAAATGGTGAACTCTAGGTTCGGTGAGAGGTAGTGCCTCAAAAACCACAGTGAAGAGAAGCCAAGGAAGACACTGTGCTGGACAGTTTTGCGTCAGCATGTTAAAGTCACGTGCTAAAGAAACCTCAGTGGAGAAAACGTCTCCACAAGCTCGGGCTGTGGGCAAGTCTGTAGGACATTCTCTTAATTAGCACCCAGTCCATCACATGTGGCTGGGGCCAGCCCTGGGCTGCTGGTCCTGGGTTCTATAAGAAAGCAGTCTGAGCAAGCCATGGGAAGCAAGCCAGTAAGCAGCTCCCCTCCATGGCCTCTGCATCTACTCCTGCCCTGCTTGAGATCCTGTCCTGATTTCATCCAATGATGAGCAGTGATGTGAAAGTATAACCCATATAAATAAACCCTTTCCTCCCCGTTTACCTTTGGTCATGGTATTTCCTCACAGCAATAGAAACCCTAACTAAGACAGACACCTAGTGTCGGCTTCTGACCTCCACACGTGCACATTTGAGCATACACACACACTCAAAATGACTGAAATGACAAAATTTACTTTTACTCTAGTTAAAAAAAAAAAAAAGATGTGAAATACTAAGTGGTAATTTCCTTTATGGTTCTGACCTATATTCCAACCCTCTACTTGAGCCATGAAAATATGAACTACATAGGAAGCCGGTCTCACACCACTGGAACGTCATGCATGTGTGTAGCATTGCATGAAAGATGGGCTTCTCCTACAACCATTTACCTGGCTTTGTTTCTAAAATAATTTGTGTTCAGTGTGAATGATGTGTTTATACTAAGTACAAGCCCCAATCAAACATGCAGAGAGATTGTAGCTGCGGAAGCATGTGGAAATATGACATGGCAACCACTTGTTTATGTTACTGTCCTTCAAGTCCAGGGGCCCAAATCACATGTAAGGGCAGGGCCTTCACCTTCGCTGTACAGTCCTAATTTTATGTCACAGGGCCCCTCTGGAAGGAAGTTCTGCACTGATCTGCTCACAGACTTCCTACCAACCCACACAGGAAGCCTGTCCTCCTGTGTCTCACCTGCATGAGTTCCTGTCATGAGGCCAGGGGGTGGTGGGCCAAACCCAGTTCCAGGGACTGACGTCATCTTGACTGAGGTCTGATCTTGGTGACCTTCTATATCCCAACCTGGTGTTGTCACAGCCCTTCAGCCGGGTTTCAGGTTATTAGGGGACTAAAGAGGGGGAAGGGGGAGTCAAAGGGGAGCGAAGAGGGGAAAGAAGGGGTCAATAATAGAAGAGGGGAAGTGCTTGCACATTTCCTGTGCTCCAACAAACACTTCTGCTTCTGTTTATCCTGACAGGAGACCTGGACGTCAGCAGATGGATGCCAAGATTCTCCTGGGGCCAGGATGGCCTCTCACACAGACGCAAAAGCACATGGATTAGAACAGAAAAATCCAGGGGCTGGAGCAAAGCTCAGTGGGACAGCGCCTGCCTAGCATGCGGGCACAGGGTTCTGAGTCTAATCTCTGACACAACAAACACAAACAAAACACAATGACAACAACAAAAGAACAGGAGTTTCAGTAATTTCTGGTGGCTCTGTTCTGTAATCTCTGCATGAAGTTTGACAGACACTAAGACTTTTAAGGCATCTCAAAGTTTAGGCAAATAGCATGGTGGCAGCCACGCTAGCTTAGCAAGATGAAGCAGCTGCAGTAGTAAATGTGAGACAGGTGAAACTCTGACTCTCCCTGAGCATCAGGAGTTCAGCTCAACAGCACCTCACTGAGTTGTGAAAAAGGACGTCTACTGAGAGTGGGAGACAGACTCCAGGGCCTGGTACACCAGCCCAAAGGAAAACAAATACACTACGCCACGGCAGGAAAAAAATATCTGTTCACCTTCCACAAGAGAAGGAACAGAATAAGAGGATCCTTCAAAATGAACCTTTAAACCTTAAGCTATTAATAAAGAAGCCACACAAACTTTAACCACATTTATTTTACATCATGATTTCTTAGTCTTATTACACTGACAGTTTGGGGAATAAACACCCCGTCCCTTTTTTGTTGCTTGTGTGTTGACAGAAGAATAAAGTGGAACCCAAGAGAAAAAGCAGAGAATGCAGGAAACGGAGCAGGTAAGAGAAGGGCCGGAGGACAGGCGTGTCCCATGAGCCCCGCAGTTAGCAGCATCGACCAGCAAGTCCAAAGCTGGCAAGAGTGTTTTTCCTCAGATAACCTGGCCCTGCTCGGCACTGGGCAGTCCTCTTCACGTTGTCAGCCCATTGATGACCTGTTCACAGAACGAACTTAGTGTGTTACTCAGCAAATATCGACTTAATCGTGTAAACCAGTCTTGTAGAGCAGAAGCACCATTAGCTGCTATGGAAAGGACCTTCACACATGTAAATTTCCCTTCTATACTTACAGCTTCCTAGCAGAGGTGTTTGCACAGACATTCTCATTCACATCTGCAACACACCAGAGACCCTGAATGCAAGTTACATCACATCTGGGGGAGGGCAAGTGCAATGCAGCTGCTGGCAAGGTTCACCAGTCTCTTGTCCAGACAGCAGGTGGGTGGGGTCTGTTAGCCTCCATCACTTCCTCTAAGGCCTTGTCCCAGGGCTCTGGCGCACCAGCTGGAGGGTGACCAAAGCCTAGACACTCCTGGAGATCTGTCACGAGGGGCTCTGTCTCTTGAAGAACACTCCACATGATGCTCATCTCGTCAGCTCTGCCCAATCCACTGGACTGAAAAATGGGTGAGATTTGATATCTTCAACACCAGCGACTCCGGCACCCAGACGCTCCAGAGGGTTGAACTGTAAGAGCTGAAACAGGAGACTCTGTGAGTGACAGAAACACAGCAACAAGAGAAAGGCTGTGGAAAGGAAGGGCTTCAGGATCCAACAAAGCGATAAACAGGCCATCTATGGTTGTGGGCTGGTGGAGCGTCCCAACTGAGTGACAAGCTTGTCAACACCTTGCAAGCATAGCCCTGAGTAATTCACTGGGTTCCCTCATCCTCACACAGAATAAGGGGACCAAGAGAGGTAGTTACTTTCTCCGTAACTCAAGAGTCTGGGAGCCCCACAGAGCCTTTTAGCAACTACAACACATCAGGGCAGCACAAGCTCAGATCTGAACGAGCAAATCTACCCAACCCCAAACCACTTTCTCTGGAACGGCTGGTGCATTTGATGAAGTACTTTTGTCCAGCGAATAAATAAGCTATGACTTGTTCAGAATTAGGAATTACGTATAAAATAAGCAAACAATTTGACCACAATAGGTGGTCAGGTTTTTAACAGTTAAAAACAGTTAACTGTGTACAACCATATAAAGGCCCTGGGCATGCAGGGAGAGTGTGCCAGAGGCATCCCTGCATCTTCACATTTTGTGTCAATAGCTTTACCAAGTAAGGGACAACTTATCTACTATACAGACATCTACTGGAAGTCGCAGGCCATCAGTCTGTGATCAGCTTAGATGTGTGCAGGATCCAGTCCAGCTCTGCACCCCTCTGAAAAGCCTGGTAGCTGCTCTGTGATGTTTGTGTTCCCTAGACCTGGGCCCACGGAAGCCACTGTGTCTGAACCCACCCTTCCTGGGCATTCTGCGGAATGCAGCGCTAAGCGAGCCTTGTACTCTTTCCCTCACTGAGCACAGCACCTGTGGGACTGAGCCATCTGCAGGCAAGCCTATTCCTGATCAGTAGTCCACGGTACCTCCACTGCTGTTAGTCCAGTCACGGGCTAGTGGGCCTCCAAGTCCCCGGCATTGGACTGTACTGAGTGACACTGCTGTTAAGAGTGTTCCTGGGGAGGACATGTCTGCAATTGAGTTTATTCCTAGGTCAGAACTGTTCAGTCATACACTCCCATCAGCAATGGGCAAGGGCTCTGGATTTCCTTCCTGCATCAGCAACCTCTGGCCCTGGCATAAGAGCAGCCCTAGGGGGTTAGTGGCATCTCGAGGTGGTTTTGATTGCACTCCCTGGTGAGCAATGACATTTATCATGGTTGTGTGCCCTGGCAGCCATTCACATAGACTGTGCTGAAATAGCTCACATCCACCCATTTTCAAACTAAGTTGTCTGTCTTGCTGGGTGACAAGAGTTCCTTATTCATTCTGAACATAACCATGGACAAGCGATTTGCAAACATCTTCCTCAGCCTGTGGCTTGTTTCCACATTCTTCACATATCTTTGAAGTGCTCACATTTTTTAATTTTTATGAAGTCTACTTTATCAATGTTCCTTTTATGGATCATGCTTTTGGTGTTATATCTAATTAGTTCTGCTGTAGCCCAAGGCCATGAGTGTTTTCTCATGTTTTCGGCTACAAGTTTTACAGTTTTAGTTCTTCCACAAAGGCCTAGGAACTACTTTGCATTAATGTCTGCATTGCCATCACGTCAGCTGGTCCAGAACAGCGTTCTTTAAGAGCGGTCTAGGTGCCAAGGCATCTCTGTACACTGCAGTCAAGTCTCCCCATCCCACTGCTCTTTTCAAGGTATGGTTCCTTTTCTTTTTTGTTTTCTCTCTCACTGGTTTCTGCTTCTTCTGTTTGCTTTGGGTTAACTTTATTTGTATAGTTCTTTTCCTGTATGTGTTTACTCATTCTTTAAAGGAGGGACTCATGCTTTTCACCCATGGCAATCCTCCTGCCTCAGCTTGTCAAGTGTTGGGATCATGGGCATGAGCCCCTATGCCCAGTTCTTTTCAGTGTCTTAAGGTGCAGACTTAGACTCTGAGGTTAGGTCTTCTCCTATTGTAGATGCAGGGATGTAAATGCAGATGTGGCAACACACCCTGGGATGCGTGTTTCTACTTCCACTCTGTTAATACTGGGTTGAGATTCATGATTTCTTCTTTGACACATAAGTTACACAGAAGTGAATACGTGGTTTAATCCCCAAATATCTGTGGATTTAGCTGACTCTTTTGGAACTGGGGGGACCTATGACCTATCAGTTGTCTGTTATTGATTGGTAATTCCTCTGCTGTGGTCAGAGTGCACTGCTGGACTTCAGCCTTGCTAATCATGGAGGTTTATGTGAACACAGCACGTGCTCATCTAGCAGGCTGCTCTCAGTGAGCACGTGGGCGTGTATACTCTGCAGCCACTGCACAGCTGTCTGTATCAGCACATGTGTCCTCTGTAGCCTGCTGGTGCCTACAACTACCCACATGAGACATGGAGGACTCCATTTGTTTTGCTGAACTATTCTTCCTTTCAAGTCAGTCTTCCCATGTACTTTGGGGGCTATTACTAGTTAGACTAGTTACATTTTCCTGTGTTGACCTCTTCTCATGAGATGCTATCAGTCTCTGGCAAGCCCCTGCTCTAATGTCCACTTTGCTGACCTTTAGTGTCACTGCAGACCTCTGGATAACTATGTGTGCACTTTACCTGTCCTTAACCTTTGTCTTCAACCCACTTGTACCTGAACTCAAAGCTGTCACTCAAAGCTGTCCTGTGTACTTTCCAGGCACTTTGAAGGCCTTTTGTACAGTGTGTACAGACACTCACTTAGAGTGTTCCAGGGTTCCTTTAGCAGTTGCTGCAGGAACCACACAATTTAATTGATCACAGTGCACTTCAGAAATAGTGCTAACTGGCCAACAGGCGGACTTTCCCCTCCATGGCCCAGCTCTGCCCCGGAACTATTGCTGGGTACAGTCCGGAGCCTGCATGAATATCACAATACATGGGTGCGAGCTCAAGTCCTTGACAGTGCTGGACAAATCTATATCCCCCCACGCACTTCCAATCACCTCAGGCATTTTTAACCCACATCACAATGTGACCAGTATGCAAACAGCTCCTGCAGGGCAGCGTGTAGAGAGTGAGGAGAAAAATGTGCACACACAACCACTTCTAGTTTTTCTTTTTTTCTGAAGCAGGGTCTCATACTGTGACTCATATTGGCCTGGAATGACTCAATATGTAGCCCAGGCTGGCCCTGAACTAATTAACAGTTGTCCTCCTACCTCAACCTTCCACATGCTGGGATTACAGGTGTGAGCTGTATACATATGCACGTATATGTGCATGTTGTTTGATTCAGGGATGATGAATGTACTTACAGAAAGAGCTACATGTATACTGTGTCTAAACATGTCATAAACCCAGCAGCACCAGCTCACAATCGATATTACATGTGTCTGTATTTTTTTTAAACAGATAGGGGAAATAATATGTAGACTTTTTATGAACTTCTCTCTACCACTGCTCTGTTCACAGTGTACTCAGACTTGAGCCCCAACCTGCTACCATCCCCTCCACCCCAAAAGTCCCTAGCTCTTATGGATGATGTACACCCATGGCTGATGTACACCCATGGCTGGGGCTACCTCATCATTCTTTATCTGAGAGTATCTTTATCTCACCTTTATGGGAAAAAAAACTTTTATGAATTACAGGCTGATACTTCCCCTCAATATTATGAATGATATTCTAGGGTCCTCTGTTCTTTGTTGTTTTCAATGAGAAACCAAGCATTAATACCCCTCCCATGAGAAGCGTCTTTCTCTTGCTGGCTTTACAGTTTCCCCTTTGTTCCTGCTTCTCAGTGATCTGGCATTGGTGTGTCTGCACATGGCTTTCCTATTTCTGTGCATGGTCCCTTACCTCCCTCCACAAATACTTTAATTTCCTTGCACCACAATAAATAAGATGGAACCAGATGGGCAGCTGGAACGGAGCATCTTACAGGGTCCTGCATGGTTTTCTCTGACACTGACTACAGACCAAGGCTCTGCGTGTGCACTTGTGCCTAACCACACTGCTCCTTCCCATATTTCCTGCTGTTGGTGTCTTCCTCCTACTGGCCCCTCCCAATTCTTCCTCCTCACCCCTCCTTCCTCTTCCTCCTCACCCCTCCCTCCTCTTCCTCCTCCACCTTCTTAACCCCCCCTTTAAATCTGTATGTTTTAAATTCTGTATGTCTCATGTATCCCAGGCTAGACCCAAACTTACCAGTAATGAAGAATGACATTAACAACAGGTATGTGCCATCACATTGCTTTTATTCAGTCTGAGGAGGAAATTTGGGGCTCTGTAACATGCTGGGCAGGCACACTACCAACTGAACCACATCCCCAGCCCACAGTTACATTTCTTTATATTTCACAGAACCTGTCAAATCAACTCAACTCTGACACTTTCCCTTTTCTGCACGACAGCAAATCCCACATTGTAGAAGAGCTGTATCCTTCCATCCTCTGTTCACGACAATGGCATCAGTGAAAAAGCCCCCAACTACGATGACCCTATGTCAACCTCCCTCGTCACTGTTCAGTCCCCCTATGCTGCTTCCCCCATATCTTCCCTTGCCCTACTAAACTATGCCAAAAGCCCAGCAAAAGAACACATAGTCCACAACAATTTTCCTAACACTTGCACAGCACCCACCAGGAGCCTCCTTTTCTGGACTTGAAGAGCTCTGAGGTGGTCTCTGCCTGCCTGAGTGCCTTCGCTGCCCTGCCTGTGGACAGCTACTTGGTTTTGCCCCCACAGCTTCAGCACTATGCTTTGCCCACAGTATTGCCAAATGGAATCAAAATTACTCTTTAGGAGAACATGAGGGGTTGTTTTTCTTCATATGCCTCTTTTTTTCTTTTAATTTTGATTTTCCCTGACTCCAAAACATTCATTCATTGAATAATTCAGTTCACTCGGTTCACCACTTCAAATCACCTCTTTGTTTCGTGATTTCCATGGAAGTATGGAGACTGCAGTGTTGAGAGCCCCTCACAACTCAACAGTACAACACAGCACCTTCCCTCAGCAGAAGCCTCCACCCACCCCCCACCCCCGTCTCCCCAGGACGACAGAGGCAGAGGTGAGGGGCCTTCACCTGAACATGATTCTCAGACACCCTGAACTCTTAGATTCCCTGAGCATACACGGGCACTCAACAAAGTTTAGATTTCAGAGCATTTAGGATGTTGAATTGCTTTCATTAGGACTGCCTAGCCTACACAGACACTACCAAACCCGCATCCTGGAAAGCTCTAGTCGCTGGGCTTGTGCTGTGTTGTTACATAGAGGATAGTTACTTGGAGCAGCTCACAGGAGCCCAGACCTCTGACATGCTGTACCTAATTTCTCAGTAGAATCTTTCTCAAGGCCACCAGAACTATATGAACTTGCTGGCATAGGGTTCCAAAGTCACCAGAACTATACAAACTGGCACGGGGCTCCAGTCCCATCAAGGGGAGGAGGCCCTGGGGCTGACTTGACAACACGTCATAACCCTTCTCCTCGTGCAAATGAGAATTGGAGAGTGGAGCAACCACTCAACAAATGGTTACATAATACAACAAGGAGCCAGGGCAGTCCCAGACCAGCCCGAAGCAATCTAATCTCACACTCCATAAATAGATGGAACCAACTCAGTATCAGCCCCAACTCAATAGGAAAATTAGTGCCAACAAGTTCCATCCCTTCCTCTGATCCTACAAATGTGCCATGTTCACTCTGAATGTGACTGCACGTGAGTCTTTTCTGCCCCAAGTACTTCCTAATAGCTTTACTGCAGTGGGCTCTGCTAATCTGCAAGCTGAAGGTACTTAGCCAGGAAGTCGATTCAATTACCTGTTGAATGAGTGAGCGAGCCTCTTCAGAAACACAGTCTGGCATGTTCAAAGTGGTGTGGGTATTTATTCCTGCTGGGTGGCACTCCACCAGTGTCTGAAACAGTGAATCAGTTATATTTCTTATCCCAATAACATCACACCTTGTTCAACCCCAGGACATACAGGCGGCAACTACAGACAGCTGACACCATCTAAACTGGGGGCACAGCCATCAACACAGCCTCGCGGAGGCAGATTAAGTTGTGAGCCTAAAAGCAAAGCAGCTGACAGCCACCATGTTCCTGTGCAAGGGTCCCTTCTTCGTCACTGAGGGACTGGATCATAACAGAAAAAGTTTAAATAACGCACAAACTCCAAAGCGTAGGCCGACAGCTATGAAATAACTAATGTTCTTAAAAAAAACTTTCTGATGCAGTTTGTTAGTCAATGTACATAGTCACATTTTACAGTTTGGCTGCAAACATCAGCCACTGTGGACTTCGCAGTGCTCTTACACTGCCAATTCACACACTTAAAAGTGGGACTATGTGTTTCCTCCAGTTTCTTCCCAGGAGGCAACAGGCACAAAACTCAGTTAAGGTCTCCTAACCTCGAGCATTGTGCTTAAAAGTTTCCAATCACTCTCTGCCCTCATTCTATACTAGACAGATGGGGAAAACATACCGTACAGAGGAAAAGATGTTACCTTCAAAATCAACACCAATTTAAAAAATTAATCCCCCCCAGCTTCAGACAAGGACCTAAAAGAATCAGGAGGGTTCTAGCCTGTTATGAACCCACAGATGTGATTCTGTGTTACAGGGAGGGAAGGGGAAGAGACAAGTCTCTCCCTGGGTAGCTGTGACATAGCAGAGGATTGCCATCAATTTATTCAATGTTACATGATTTTTAAAAAATCGGAATCTTGATAAATTCCTCTGCCTGTCCTGACACTGAAATTTCCCTCAGCCCTGATCTAACGACTACAGGAAGGCTAGCGGGCGTGACTTGGAGTCAGGGTGGCATCTGGATGTGTATGCTAGGTGTCGAGGTCACTTCATACCTTGCCTGTGAGAAGTTCGAAGAGGACAGCACCCAGGCTCCACCAATCACAAGCTTCAGTTTCTTCTGTGACTGCTCCAACCTCTAAACACACCAAAAGAGGTTGATATTAAAATTCCAGAGGTCAATTAAACTTTCAGAATTAACATGCATTAGCAAGGTGACCTTGTTAGTGCTGAGAGAGCAAATACTAAACACTCCTGGGCTTTGAAACCCCTGAAAGTCGATTCTCTTTGGTCACCTACTGGGGTTGCATTTTTTCCCGACACAGTCATACATTAAACGGAGACATTTGTTCTTCGGCTGATGGAGGGACACCTTCAAGACGCTGTACTTGAGGTTTTATGAACCAACCAGATCAGCACTTGTTTCCACTTTCAGATTCAAGGGAGTATGGCTGATTTCCCCTTTCAAACCATCTTTTGTTTTAGAAATAAAGTCTCCTTGTAACCAGAAGGCACTTCAAAATTTACCTAAGCCACTATTAATCACCCTGTTAGAAAGCAGGCGGTACATGGCACCCAATGTCACATAAGAGCAGACGAGGACCACCCTCTCCCCTCATCTCTGTTCCTTTCACTGAAGAATGAGGCTGTAAAATACAAACCCACCCATTCTGAAGCACAGAAGAAACACTGTTTAAAACCACAAGCAGGAATGCCAGAAACTACACTTCTACCTGTTCATTCCTGGAGGAATTTTGAAGGCCATCCTTCAGGTGGCTCCATAATAAGCACCAACTCCAAGGCTGGAGCCACTAAATCCTGCTTGAGACCTTGTTCTTTCATAGCGACAGCTGGTTAGTCTCAAGGCCTCGCCAGTATCTGCCCTCTGACAGTATTAGAACAAAAGCAGCTCACTATTGTCTGACTGCAGGGAACCCACCACTCCAGACAAAGAGTATTCAGGAGCTTCAAGAGAGTTAGTGAGAACTTGAAAGGTGAGTGAAGCAAGCGAAGGGACCCTGGCTCCAGCCAACACTCTGCAGAGCACCCTTCAGGAAGAACCACAAGGCTCTCCGCTCATCCAGCTTCACTCCTGAAGTAAAGGGTGGGAGTAGCAATGCACCTTCCAGCAAAGTACCAGATATGGACCCGCTTCAGCAGCCTCTTTGGGGCTCGGAACAGCCTAAGCTAAGTCAACCCACGCCACAGACCCTCCCAGCTTGTCTCTGCGTATGGAGTTGCACCGAACCACAGCCTCCATTCTCTGATGAGCTGACCTCAGCTCCTGCCAACTGCTGTCCGTGTAACCTGAAAGACCAGGCTCCGTCTGGCACTGTGTGTAAACTGTGAAGTACATGCACACCTCAGAGCCCTGTTGAATGACATCTTTACGTGGGACCGAAGCACAAATGCACACTGTTTTCAAACAACAGAATTCTGATTAAAGAGGATGGGGTAAGAGAATTGACAGATATTTTAGTGGCCTGCCTCTGGGATGGTGGGATTTTTAAAATACTCATCAACCTGCACAAACACCTCAGTGATACAAACCTCAAGGGCAGAGTAAGATGATGAGAAAACAGGTTTGCAGGACAGTACTTGGCATAGGGAGGAACCATGTGAAGCCCTCCAACAGTTTCTACGAACTTAACATTCCCCGTTAGAAGGCTAGACCAGACACTGAAGGCCTGGCATGAATCTCTGATCTCCTCTGGATCAGGTGAGTTTGACCTGGCCATCTATGGGTTAAATTTTGTCCTGAGTGCCACAACTCACACATTCCTCAGTCCTCAGGAGACACAAGTCCTTGGGAGCTTCTGTTTTGAAGCTGTGCCACCCCACCTCCACACACAGAGCCACTGTCACCATCAGAAAAATGCTCTTAGAAATGTTAGTCAGGGTGTGTGTTCCCAGAAACCGTAGAAAAATAAAGAGGAGACAGTCACAGGCCTGCAATCAGGTATCACCCTTTGCATGTTTCCTTCCAGTCTACACAAGGGCTTACACCATCTCCCTGTTCAGAACCCTTGCACAGCATCTCTCTGGCCATTCAATAACATTTAAGTGTCTTGCTCAGGCATACTCAAGTAATCAGACATCCGTGTAGGGTCTCAGCCTATCCTAACAACCAATACGGACATAGAAGCAGCAGGAGTTAAGCTGTGTATTGGTCCAAATGCTCGGGTAAATAATGTAACTTTAAAACAAGTTTCCCTGACAACACCTATAGGGAATGTAATTTTTTTTTCCTCTGTCCCACTTCTTTAAGCATAGAGTTGGTAGCCATGTGGTACTTAGTTTTATTAAGGTTTTACCTGTTCAGAACTCAAGACCAAAGGGACAGTTCAGCCACCCATTTAGAATGTGCTAGCAACATTCCACATTTCCCATTCAGGCACACTATTATACTAGGCTAGTGTCACAGCAATGGTCACAGTAGTCACACAATAGTCCACACTACTAGGCTAACTAGTGTGTGTATGTGTGTGTGTGTGTACATATGCTCACATACATATATGTATGTATCTATATGTATAATTCTTACATATCTATGTATATATGTATGTGTGTATATATACGTGTGTGTGTGTGTGTGTGTGTGTGTGTGTGTGTGTGTGTGTACATGGCACCCTCAGTACCGAACTGTGTTTCACACCTCACTCATTTTAAATTTCCTAACTTCTTTGTATGGAACACCTATGAAGACAAGAGACATCATCTCTCTGTGAGCAGCAGGGTGCTGACCCAGCCAGTCAGAGAATGTGGAAGTCAGAAGATGCCTTTCAGGATCACACAGCCTGTCTGAGGGGCTCCAGACTGGAGCCATACCTGTCTCCACTTGCAGGCTTGCTGAGGTGGGCCTGCACCGTTAATATCGCACACTCCACCTCTGCAGTCAGACCTGCCTGGGTGGGAATCCCCGGGCCCTGCAAAGACAGACCAGGCATGCCCTCTTCTGTGCAGTGCACTTGGCCAGCTAGTCCTCCGAGAGCGAGGTTCACCAGCTTTAATGCCCTGAAATCCCTGGCCACATCAACCAGGTGTTTGACAGGCTACCACTGCTTCAGCTGTGGATGGTGGTAGGGATGTGACTCAGCACAGCGGCCACAAAGCCAATCTTTTCTCACCTCTGTGGGTTTGCTAGCTCATCCAGGACATACAAGGCACAGGCACTGCGGTGACATTCTTGAAATGTGCCCTGGACCCTGCTGCCCTCATTCTTTGTTCCTCGTTTCTTCTTCCCCCGCCCCACCCCGCTCCGCTCCGCCCCGCCCCGCCCCGCCCCGCCCCTCCTTGACCATCACCTCTGCCACAGTACCTCTCTTTCTTCCCCCTGGCTCTCTTTGCTCTCAGACACAGCTAGCTCAGGACTCCCCAGGCCTCACACTAGTTTTTAGTGCTATGACAAAACATCTGACATCACTCAGGGGAGGAGCAGCTTGCTTTGGCTCATGGTTCATAGTCTCCAGTCTAGGCTGGCCAACTTATGGCTCCTTGCTTATGGCTCCAAATTGAAGCAAACCCTGGCAGGGAGGGCACGGTGAAGCAAAGGTCTCACCTCGTGGAGATCAGGGAACAGGGGGGGGGGGGCTGGAGACAAGACACACCTTGCCATCACATGCCTTCAGGAACCCATTTCCTCTGTCAGGATCCCAACCTTCCAAATAATATCAAGTCAGCACTCCGGCAACCACACCTTTGGTGCAGAGCCCAGAGAACATTCTAGACTCGAATCCTAAGAGGCCTAAAGAGACTGCCGGCCACCCGAGAACCTGTGCCTTGTGCTGGCTTTTTGACCTGAGTGGCTGGGTATGAGGACAACTGTGATACACTCTTTCCCAGTAGGGAGAAAATCAAGTTTTCCATCCAACAAGTGTAGCCTGAAACATTCCGAAATGACTTCCTATCAAGCAGGGGCTGATTAATGTGAAGCTGACATCATGAGCTACCGTGCCTGGTTTCCTAGGTGACTCTGATCTACAACAAAGACTTCTGCAGGTAGGTAAGATACAAAGAAGAACTTTCTAGTGGCTGGAGGCTGAAATGCTGGAACAAGTGAACTCACGTTCTCACTGAACTCCTGTTTCACAGGCTGTAAACAAAGTCTCTCTCCTAATCGTCAATATAAATGGTGCTGGCTGCCTTTTTAATACCCGTGAAAAACAAGTATTCGTAGATTAAAATTTTTATCACATAATATGAAATTACATTGCTAAAAAGAAACTGAGGTTTCCGTGGTTGTCAAACCAACTGCTCTAAAACTGCTTGACTTGCAGAATCTTAAAAATATTGAAGCTCCAGCACAAATCAAGGGCAGGGGCTTACACAGATAGCTACAAGACAGTTAATACATTCCCTGGATGTATGGAATGTGGCCCGTGAGGTGGCTCGGACGAGCCTGGTACTGGGTTTAGCCGGATGTGGTGGCTGAAGTCCATAATCCCAGCACTCCCATCATGAGATGGGAGACAGACACACAGCCAGAGGCTCTCGTGGAGAGCAGCACTGGATACGAGACCCTACACACACCTCAGCACCCTCCCCAACCCCAACTACAGGATTAACTAAGATTTTAATGCAGAGAATGTAATGACTGCCACATAAAGGGGTGGAACAGGGCGGCTGGGAAGCCTTTTAGACTGACTCCATCTTGAAAGTTCTTTGAAGCATGTTAAAGGATGTTCTGCCCATTTCAAAGAGGTTTTCTTGTGCTGCCCAAGGTGTTAACTTCCCATGTGCCCCAACACTGCTCCGTCCCTTGCTTTGCAAATTCCAGACTTGTTCACCACAAATACAGCGGCCTCATAAGCACCCAGAGCAAAATAACCAATGAAAACTCACCACCACTGCGCTCCCCGCCCCCCAAATTAAATTCCTTAGGCTCTCCTCTCAAAAACTCAACAAGACAGTGGCATCTAAGAATTCGAGGTTTTTGTCTGTGTGTCGTAGAGCTAAAGGATGGGCTCTGGCTCTGTGTGTGATTGATGCTCTGAGATGACAGTACCAGTCTCTTCTAGTCCTCCCTACTACTCTAGTGGTTTTAATTCTATCTTCCAGGAAAGAACCTTCAAGAGTGTGCCGTTCTCACAGCTTCTCCTCCCTCCATTAATTTAAGATGACAAGGAGTGGATAATGCCATGGTGAACAAGTGTGCTTCAGTCTCTGCCATCTCTGCCCAAACACACCGCAGCCAGCCGCCGTGCTACCCTCCCTCCTCCCTCCTCCCCTTGGAACTCACCGACGGCTGAAGTAGTCTGAATTAAATCTCAGCTCATCCCAAAAAGTAAAAATGAAGAGGGTATCCAGCATGTTCAAAAGCATTAACAAACTCTAGAATTTCACTTTAGTACGATCCATTCTACTTCCTAACTGCAGTATAGAATCTTAATTCCCACTAAAGATCCAGACCACTGTGTTTCATAGGGGCACACACAAACTTGGATAGAACAGCAAAGACTACAGTATCAGGTGTGAGATGTCACCTCTGTCTTACTAGTGCTGATTGTCTCAAGAACTCTCAACAAGCCAGGATAGTTTTCAGAAAAATAATATGGTCTGTGGTGGTCTTAAAAGAAAAAAAATAAAGGCCTCCAAAGGGAGTGGTACTATTGGGAGGTGTGGCCTTATTGGAGGAAGTGTGTCACTGTGGGGGCGGGATTTGAGGTCTTTTTGCTCAAACTTCCCTCAGTGCAGCTGCCGATCAACTTCCCATTGCCTTCAAGATCCTCAATTTCAGCTCCAGCAGCGCATCTGCCTGCACGCTGCCATGCTCCTCCTCATGACGACAATGGACTGAACTTCTGAAACTGTTAAGTCATCACCTCAACTAAACCTTTTCCTTTTTAAGAGCTACCACAGTCATGATGTCTCTTCAGAGCAACAGAAAACCTTAATGAAGACACGGTCCTAGTGATGTGACCACCCAAGGCTGAAACACAGAACGAGAATGGCTTAGCTCGTGATGGCCTGTCTTCCAAGGCTCCTTCTCACATCCCGAAATGCTTTACCTGAGTCCAGAGGAGTAACTACACAAAGTAGCTCCTGAGACAGAAAGGAGCAGACACGGGACACTTCTGAACCTATGGTGGTGGCAGGCCTATGATCCCAGCACCAGAGGCTAAAGCAGAAACATCATGAGTTCAAGGGACACTGCCGTCTGTTTACAAAGGGAGACCCGGTCCTCCTGGAGAGAAAAAACAAAGCCAGTCTCTAGCCACATGGCCCAGTACACAGGCACAGGCCTGAGAAATCTCCAGACCTTGGACACATAATTGATTCCAGAATGCAGAGTCAGCACCCTGCACACCTGCCAGACCAGGCCTGCAACCCATGCTATGCAGTTTGAACTTGAGGTTTAGCAAAGGCTCAAGTCAGAAATAAAACCAAAGTCAGAGCTGAAACTCTGCTGGAAACCTTACCTAAAAACTGAGAAAACAAGAAAAGGCAGGTTAAGCCCACTGGAGCTGTGAGTGAAAACCACCTTTCCACAAAGTATTACAGAGATGGGACAGCTGAGTATTCTAAGCAACTGTGGTCCTCCAGCATCCGAAATTCAGAATCTGCCTTACTTTTAAAAGATGCTGAACTACCTTCAAGGGAAAATGTCATAACCTTTCCTGGTAGCATACTGTCCTTGCTAGCTTCCTCTAAGACAGCAGGAAATCAGTAAATGTTTTAATTCCCTTAAGAGAAAATTAAAAGAAAGTATCTGACCTTGAGTGCATGTCACACACGTATGCCTGCATGTGTGCATGTCAGTGGCTACACTAAGTGTCTGACCATGTGTGTGTTCATGCTGTGTGTGCCTGCATATGTGCGGGTATTAGGTTGGACTTCAATCTTCCTCAATGTACCTGAGACTGGCTAGCCTGGCTGGACTGGGTGGCCAGAGTTCTCCAGGAATCCACCAGTCAGACATGTTCCACTGCACCCAGACAAGCCTTGTGTATGCAGCAGGCACATTACCGACTGAACCATCTCATCTCTGCAGCCCTGAATAACTCCTTCTTGGAAAAACAATCAAGAAAAACATCTTACCTTTTAGGATCAAAGAGAAACAATATGAAAATAAAGGTGAAATTTCACTCCCTTAAAATTAAGCACCACGCAGGTACACACTTGTAACAGTGGGGGTAGGGGGGAACTGGCGTATCTAAATTCTTCTAAGATTTAAAGTAGTCCGTGGAGTTTAAAATAGTTAAGATTTTGCTAAGTTCTTACAAGGAAGCCAGGCATAAGTAAGGCACTGAGATAGTAAAGCAAGGTGGTTTAACCAAACCATCTGTCATTGGTGACATGTGAAGCAAGGGAAAGAACATCTTCCTCCTGCTGCAGCATCCATCCACTAGCGCTGGGAAGCATTGGTCCCACACTCCCACACAGGAAAGCCCTCCCTGCAGCATCTGTTGCTAATTGAAAGGGACTAGAATTACAAAATCCTAGTCGATTTCTCTCACAGCTCTTGCTGTGTGTAAAGATTTTCTATGCAGGGGTGAAGCATTAGTCTTCCACTACAGCTGATGACTGAAGACCAAAGAGGAAGACACAAGAAAGCATTTTGTGTCCAGCATTATATGGACTCAACTGTGCAGAGGGGCAGCTAAGCATGTCTTTTGTTAGCTCGGTCCATCTCCATTCTATAAACACGACTAGTTGCCTATGACGGTCTATCAACATCCTAGTTAGCCAGCTGCATATGTCCTCTGTTGGGGCAGTCTCCTTTTGATAAAACTTCAAAAGTAACTGTCAATATTACACCAATTATGTCTTTATATCTGGCTCCCAGGCATAGTTCCTGGGACACAGGAGGCATTTAGGAGATATTTGCTGAATACGTATTCCAACTGCATGTACAGTACTGCTCATTCATGGCATTCAAAGTACCTACAGATATCCTAGGATGTTTGTTTTGGGAGGCGTAATCTGTAAGTCCTCTGCACCGTTTACACCTTGCAGACCATGAAGTTTAACGGCAGGTGGGAGTAGATTCAAGGTGCTGGAAACGGGCGCCAAGTGCTTGCTAACAGCATGGCTACTGGCGAGCTGATTGTGGCTTCAACTGGGGGATGGAGAGACCCCTCCTAGTGCTTCCTAGAAGAACAGTGGCTGCCTCTGGGTGACAGTTTGTTCTACTACTGGTGGCACGGGCCTGTGAAAGGCAAAAGACTGGCAAATACGGGGTGGGAAGAGAATGACTGGGAAAAGTTCAGTTTTCCTGGCCCTGCCCAGCATGGGGAACCAGCCGAGAAAGGCATGGCTAACAGATTCACACCTGCTGCTCTCAGGGTTTTGTTTTACTTTTTAATGTTTTCAAAAACAAAAGCATGGACAGATACACTATCTAACTAATATAGATAGTATGTTCTTTGGGAATCAGGAGTTAAGACAGACAGGGCCTTGCCAGGTCTAGATGACCATGAACTCAAGACCTCTCCACCTCAGCTCAGTGGTGGAGCTATAGGTGCTACCAAGTCCAGCTTAGATACAGTATTTTTTTTTTTTTAAAGTTCTCACAACTAAGACAAAATTTTACAAATGAAGCTGGTTGTATCTAGGACGGCCCCTGAGATGCATCCTATCTTTAAAGTTACATTTCATTACAAGTTTGGATGATCCCTCTAACACCTATAAACTAAATTATCAAAGCTTAGTAGCTAAAGATTAAGTCTGAAAAACCACAGCTATTCACAGGGGGCCCAGGGTCAAAGTCAGTTCATCTGATCAGGTGAGACTTACCGACCTAAGAGATCACAACATCTTCATGGCAGGTCTTAATTTGCAGACAGGCAGACGGACAGACAGGAACACCCACCTCTCAGCCTATCCTTTCAAAGGAATATTTTTCTCCTGTTTTATTTCAGAAACACTGCCCACCCCACTGTGCATTTCCCAAGTCCTCCAGCTCTGCTCCATCACTGTGTATGATGTACATTTATCACAGAGGACCTAAGAACAGTCTACACGCTCAGATGTTCTCAGGGTCACAGCACTAACCGGCTAGAGTGTTATCCACGGAAACTGTGCCTCCTTCTTTCCTCCCAGGGAACAGGCACAGCCCTCCTCCACCTCACACAGACTACTCTGAACTCACCCCAGACTCCGGCCTGCTTCCTGCCTCCTCTCCTAACTCAGCTGGTGTAAAGTGCCTGGGTTATCTCCCACAGCGGCCACACTGGTTGACTCAGGCTGACCCTCTCCTACTGGCCTGGAAACCGCGTTCTAAACTGCCCTGAGTTATCTGCACAACTTGAGTTATCTGCACTTTGTTGTCACTTGATTCAGCACTATGGGGCCAAACGTCACTTCTTCAAGGAGTTTATAGGTCTCGGTACAAGCCATTTTCTTGGGAGACGAAATAAGGAATGGGTAAGTGTCGCGTGGCTTCTGGGTAAGTGATTAGGATGACAATTCCTAGAGCTACACAATCTTGCTTCCTCCCTCAGCCCACATTTGTAACAGGAGAAAACCAACAGCACACTCCATTCCCCACTGATCATCTCACAGCAACACAGCTCTGAACGGCCATCGGGTGCCACAGTGCTCACCAACCAAAGCACTTGGTTGATGGATGAGAAAAAGGCTAACTGGAAACAGAATGACAGGCACAGCTTTCTTCTCGCTGCTCTGCTGCCGGGCTAGGCAGGCCAAGGGCAGCATGCTGTTAACAGGGCTTCAGCAGCCCTGGCTGCCTTATTGCCATTATCTTTTTAAAACTGTAGCATTGATGGACATTTATTTGGGGGAAATATTTGGGAAGAATTGCTTAGAAGAAAAAAGCCTTCAGTGTGGCATGGAGACTGAGTCACGAGGTTTTATAGAAAATAAAACTACGGCTTAAATGAAAGTAGTTAGTCAAAGGCTTAAGAACTTAATACTTAAGACTCGGCATTCCAGGCCAGCAGCACTGCTCAGTGGGTACAGTGCTTGCTGCACACATATGAGGACCATAAAACTCGAAACCAGTCAGGCACGCTGGAGACAGCAAGGAACACAAACAGGAAGATACCCAGAGGCTCCCTAGCCAGGCAATCTAGCCTAATGGCAAGTTCCACATTCGCCAGAAAACCCTGTCTTAAAGATAATGTGAGAAGCAATAGAGGAACACACCAGATTATCAACCTCTGTTCTCCCCCCCCAACATGGACAAGTGTAAGCAAGCACACACACACGTGTATACATGTGCATGCATCTTCTCTGCTAAATCTTGGAGGCAAACAAAGTCCTGTTTCTCTTTGCAGCCAGATGCATCGACTCCAGGTCCATGGTAAGAAGTGCTACTGTTACTCAGCAGATAATGCTTCCCAGAACCTCTCCTCTGAACACAAGGTTAAATTAACCTCCTCCTAACCGTCCAAAGCCCAGATAATAAAGTCCCCAAGGGTCTGAGTGCTGAAGGCCTAGTCCCCAGCTTGGCAACACAGGAGACCAAGGAACTTTTAAGATCTGAGTGAGGTCTTTATGTCAGGGGGACCTGTCCTTCAAGAGGACTATAGAGGAGTTTCTGGCCCCCACATTCCTGCCGTTATATACAGAAACAGGGCAACTAAGCCTGAGCTAAAACCTCCAAAACCAAACGCCAAAATAAACCTTTCTCTGTGTGTTGACTTTCTCAGTTATGGCAATGGAAAGCAGAGTAATGCCACACTCACCACTGAATGCCAGTGCCCCTGTGTGAACACTGCCTGTTGGCCACCTTTATACAGTTCCTAATTCTAAGAGCTGACATGTTTCCTACAGTGCAGGGAAGAGTGCAGCACTAAGACGCCATGGCAGGAGCTGGGCCCTTCAGTGTCCACCCATCTCACTCTCACTGAGAGACAAGACACACTGTGACATCAACTCATGAAGGTGGCAGACCAAGTGAGGGTACATGTGAGGCCCAGGGCCCTTCCTATCTGGGCCTGGGAGGAGCCCAGGGCAGCAGACCCTCAAGCCCCTACCCTTACTCTTCCCTCTCCCTGGCATCAGGAGGGTTCCCTCACCCAGTCAGGAAAGATTTCTCACCCGAAGCCCTTTGCCTTGGCATGTGGGGAGAACAAGTGTGAAAGTCCCATTCTTTTCTGGAAGTTTGACAGTTTACTCTCCTTGGAAGAGTGGCTTTACAGCAAGAGCTGGAGGGAAATGATGTAAGACACTTGCTGATCAGTCCAGAGAAATAGATACATGCATGGGACCTACTGATCAAGCTTTGCTCTGGGGAAAACTATACCAAGAATCTCAGATCAGCACACCATCTTCACACAACTGAGCCTTGAAGGCTCTGTTACTGTCTCCAGGAAAGGAAATAGACTCCACAACCATGACTCCACTCCCTGCTTTGTCCTCACTACTTCTGAGCACACAGCTTATTTATTTTGCTCCTGTCTGCTGAAATCACTCTAGGACTCTGAACTTTCATATCTAAATAAACCTCACTTCTGTAAACCATTCTCATTGCTGCTGGGAACCATGCATTCAACTTTTGGTGCATTCAGAAGTGCCTGGCCTATTCCTCCAAATGAAAATGTTTTCGATAAACCCATTTCCATATACTACATAAACTATACAAACCTGCAGGTAAGTAAAAATATATACTTTTAAAGTCTTCCAAGTTAAAATAATTCTTTTAACTCTACTGTTAGGTGGGATTTTTGCACTAGGTGAACTTGAATTCTGACTGAATTTTATATAAGGGTGTCATGTGATTAACATAAATGACATTTCTACCCAACAAATCTACTTAATACTATTAAGTTGAGTCCTGGAAGGTCTTAAATGACCTGTCCAAGACCATGCAGTGAGTGAAGGCCAGGTCTGGGCCAGTGATCTTCTACCTAGCAGGCACCACTTTGAAGGCATCCCTGGGTTGACTCTGGTACCAAACACCTAACTACACTGCGAGCACCATGCTTACCAAAACATAAATGGAGAAGCATATTATGGAGAAGACCAAGGGAGACCACACCCCAAATACAGTCTTAGACTAGCTGCCATGGGCCAAGGAGCATGGGATGGAAGCACATGAGTGTCATGCTCCACACTGAGTTTTGCAGACACTTTCCAGCAGTACTTTTCTGCATTTCAATTTCACCGCCAGCTTTGAGCCGTTTTCAAGAGTGAAATCTCCTAACAGAGGAAGCAAAGCTGTCGTTTGACATGTGGTATCATGGAGATGGGCTACAGTAAAAAGGGTGTTGGACTTCCTCCATTCATACACACACTCACCTGTAAATTCAGGGTATTCTGCAAGAAATGTCAGTGTGAATTTCAAGCATTTAAAAGGCAAGCCCCATGATGGGGTGGAAAAAACAGTGGAGGAGACACAGGACTTGTTTAAGGGTCTGATGGCAATGCTAGTGAGGATATTAGCTTAGTGATAACACGTTGGTTACTAACCCTGCTCACTTGTGTGAGCCTGAACACTCAATTTTCAACCCGTCTTTGTATTTCACAGGATAAGAGTGTAAGTTCTGTTTGTACTGCCTTTGACTGTAACAGTCAAGACTGCTAAGGAAAACACTGCTAAAAAAAACAATGACTATAGCCCCCAGCATCATATTTTATTTTCCTAGTACACTAAAAATGCTGTAACAAAGACTTATTCTATGCTACCAAAGTGAAGAAATGTTTCAAATTCTTGAGCCAAAAACTTGGTGAAATTGTGGTTTCTGTAGCACTAGAAATAAAATCAGAGTTGCTTGCTATAAGCAAGTGCTCTGGAGAAATGTGAGCCGCAGCCTGGCTTCTGTTCCATCACCCCTCCCTGTGCGTCCAAGATCTCCTGAGGGAGGGAGTGCCCGGAGAGAGGACAGAGCTGCAGACTCAGTGAGTGCTGCGGTCCCACTCAGAGCTGCAGACCCACTAAGAGCTGCAGACCCACTCAGAGCTGCAGACCCACTCAGAGCTGCGGTCCCAGCGGTCCCACTCAGAGCTGCAGACCCACTCAGAGCTGCGGACCCACTCAGAGCTGCGGTCCCACTCAGAGCTTCGGACCCACTCAGAGCTGCAGTCCCACTCAGCTGCAGTCCCACTCAGAGCTGCGGACCCACTCAGAGCTGCAGACCCACTCAGAGCTGCGGACCCACTCAGAGCTGCGGACCCACTCAGAGATGCGGTCCCACTCAGAGCTGCAGACCCACTCAGCTGCACGCCCTCTGCCCACCTGGCACATCACTGATCTCCTTTCTTCTCTTTCTGCCCTCCATCCCATGTATCTGTGGTATGAAAGGAACCTATTTGCCATGAATGGTATTTGTTTAATAAAACCTCGCTAGATAACAGGAGGAACAAAATGCACCTGAAAGGACGCCTCAACTTTGAAAATGAGCTGAGTCTGATGCATGAATTCATGGTCTCAAGACCTTCTTGATGGATCTGCAGCTGCAGCCGCTCAAGGGCCGGCTTTTTCAGAGACATAGACAGAGAGCGTGCCACGGGTTTTGTCTTTGTGTTGCTGGATCTGTTTTCTTTAACATAAAAGGGCAACTTTTTTTAAGTTCTTAGTTTTATTGCAGAGCTTGTGAGCCCTGAACTGCCTTAGAGTGCACATGGCTAGAGGCCTGTGACTTCAAATCTAAGATCACAAAGTTGGCAGAGCGATTCTTTAAAAAAAACAGAAGGTGATCATTTGCATTTCAAAAATTTATCTATCTTGCTTTTCCCCTCAATTAGACCAAAACATGTTGATTCCCAGGTTTCTGCAAGTGTTTTCTGGTCTAAACTTATTTATAGAACAGAATAATGGCCCCCCTGCTAGCCTGGCATTTGTTCAAGTTTCTGTTCATGTAAATCGAATCTGTTACTGGAAATTTTTCTCAAAATATATCAAGGCACACCATGCACAGGATGAAAGGGTACACTGATGTGATAGAGTACAGGCACGTGGGTGATGGATTTTGGACAAACAGGTGCTAAGGATTCCTGGGAAAGGGGAGGGTAGGGGCAGGTGAGCTACATAAGTGAGAGCAGGCAAGGCTCCTCCACACCTTTACTTTCTGAGCACAGGAGCTGCTCCAGCTCCAGTGATTCTGACACAGCAGTCAGAATCGAGAAGTGGGAAGGAAATTACTGCCTGGGGTCTGTTGACTGAGAGCCGTTCGGTCACTACACTCTGAAATACTGGCCCGTTTCCGCTGTCTCTCCCAGAGAGAAGGAAGACTATGTACTCACAGGCGGTGCTGCTACTCAGTTCTAAGTGAGACTCTGCAACTCACTCCCCTTAGGACTGCAGGGCGGATGCCCTGCCTCTGTAGACTTTGAGGCCATGTTAACTGGAATGGGAGAGGTACTCTTGGGTTCCCTTCTCCTTGACACTAAAGTTGATCTGCCCAAGGGTTGGAGGGACTTCCCTGCTGCTCACACACCGGGCAGCTAAGCAGCTGGAAGTGCAGCTCTTTCATACAAACAATTACAACAAAGCCTCTCTTTGGACTACAGTTTGGCTGCACCACCACCACCCCCAAAAAAAAAAAAAAAAAAACACGATGAAGGACAACCAGGAAATGGCAGAGAGGAGAGGGTCCATTAGTGGTGCACTGCCACCTGCTGGCCAAACGCAAGGCGAGCTCTTCCCTGAGAAAAGAAGTTAGGTCTGGAAAACTGGTAAACAGTACATCACACGTGAAACCCAGAGTTTATACGGAATGGTTCTATCCCATCATATAGAAGCTCTCAGATGCTAACACAGACCTGGCCCAATGGCCACTTCTCAGAATGGAAGCCACAGTATCCGGTAGAAGCACACAACCATGGCATTCAGCTCTAACCTACACATCACACTGGACCCCACTTCAGGATGGAACACACTTGATTGCCATGATCTCCCAAGTTTAAGGTGGACTCTAACACTTCCAAATCAATTGCAATTAATAAACACATTCATGCCAGCTGGTACCAAATTAAAGAGTGGCGCCTGTGAGTGCAAGAGCAGGTGATGTCACTACAATTGTTGTTGTTGTTGTTGTTGTTGTTGCTCCATTAACATCAGTTCCCAAGCAGTTGTTCGGAATATAAAAGTTTGAGGATTTGCATAATGGGTTGAAAACTTGCCTTTCCTCAACCCAGCCACCCTTAACAAGGAAACTCTTTCATTACCAATTATCATTTCCTACGAAGCTGAGCTAACTTAGCAGCAACACAATAGTAAGCTAGTACAAACCAAAGACTACGCACCTAGTGAATCCTGTCTGCTCCATCGGCTGACACACCCGACAGCCAGTGGGCGAGTGGTGAATCAATTGCTCACCTACGAGACTTGATGGTTGAGATGGGAGAGGAAGAGGTGGGTTTAAACAAAGCCCACCTGCACAGACAAGAGAGTAACTCTAATCAAACGCTTGGCTATGGCCGCTTACAGAGGTCTAATGGCCACAGCGCTACATCTGTAATGTTAAAAAATAAAGAGCAGACAGTAAGGGCTAGAGAGACTCAGTCAAGTATTTGGCTACATGGGCCATTTTAAAGAGGGGGGACATGTTTATTATGCTCTCAAATATAGACTGCCTTAAACTGTGTTCTCAACTTCCAGGGCAGTTCACCCCTGAAGGCACACTGCATCAAAAGAACACATTTTATCCAGTGTAGCCTTGGGAATTTCACCCACATCTTCATAAAACTTAATAAAGTTCACTCATGTGAATAGTCTCGGGGGACATAAGGCCTTGCTTAAGACACTTGGAAGAATGCAATGGGTTTCCAGAGATACATAAATGCTTTAAACAGGGCAGTAAGAGTGCACACACACACACACACACACACACACACACACACACACTCACACACACACACACTCACATTCACACACACTCACACACACATACTCACACACACACACACACATACACACACACACTTAGCTCAATCCCCTACTTCTCTCCTTTGGAGGGCTGAAAGAATGGATCAGCAGACACAACACATACGCAAACTGCCAGTGAAAAACACAACTTGTACAGAGAAGTAAGAGCTACCGAGCCACCTTTTCAAGTGAAGCGTTTGAGGAGATTGCTCTAACCTGGGGCACAGTACATTCTCGCTATGGCATCGCTGTCACAGGAATCTTCAACCTCACTCCACCTGCTAAAATACGTTAGCTGAATGTGTCCTAAAAACAAAACGACAGGAGAAATCAAAACATTTTTCTCTTCCATTTTCTGCAGAAGCGAACTGTAATTACTCCTTTTGTAGCTAAAAACAGTATCATTAAGAATAATGGCATCATTAAGTACTAGAAGCTATTACTGGGGGTGAATTTGCCGCACTGATAATGAAGCTCTAGACAGGAAATGAAGATACTAATTACAAGATAAAACGCCTACTCAGTTAATTGGAAGCAACAGCGAATAAAAAGAAATGCATTTGCGAAAGTTCCTGACCTCCATCATTCAATAAGATGTTGTTTGGGTTCAGATCGCGGCACACAATCCCCTCTCTGTGCAGGGCGTCAAGGGCTACCACCATTTCAGCTGCCCATCTCTGAACACAGCCCTCAGGGATGAAGAACCTGGAGCTCACCGCTAATTTCTTATCAAGGTCCTCAAAAATTTGATGGATTTCCTTCTCTCCTCCCAGGGCCAGCACACTTTGCTCCTTGGTATCAGAGTGTCTCTGAAATAGAGGGCTCGGCTCCTCTTTAGCGTGTTCTGAGAACAGTAACACTTCCTCCACTGTGGCAGTGTCTGGGTGCGCACCGTGTCCCTTAGCACCTGAGTGTGGACCAGAAATGTGGAACAGGCTTTCTCCCGCGTCATGTGCGGTGACCACGGCCTCCGCTTGTCCAAGCCCTTCAGACTCAGGATACGAGCTGGGTGACAGAAACTGGTCTCCTGAGCTTCCGTGATCAACAACAGCAGCTGCACCTAATACCCCGGGACCTGCATGAGCACGGTGCTTTGGAGTCACACCACCACTGGGCAGGGACCTAGCCGGATCACTCAGTTCCTCAGGGCCTTCTTTTCCCGGCTCATGGCACTGCTCAGAACTCAGCCTGAGGCACAGCACATCCGGGGCTTCCAACAGTTTGCTCTCCAGCCTGCCTGTACTGGCCTGCGGAAACTTGGTGGTATCCGTTGCTGATGCCTCCTTGGCTGGCTGCGGCTCACCGGGTAGGTTTACCAGAAGGTCAGGCCTTCCTGCCTCAGCACCACAGACATCCTCAATGGCCGCTTCTTTGAAGGAAATGACCGGGACAGAGTCATCCGAACCCCTGCTGATGGAGTCCTGAGCCTCGGCCCCTACCCTGCTGTCTCCCTCTCCATCCACGAGGGTAAAGAGCGCTTTCAAAGGTTCTGGTTTCAGACTGTGCAATTTCTCGCCAAAATCCAGTCCTAGGAGTTCACTTGTGCTGTCCTTACTATCGATTCTAAAGAACTCCATAGGGCTATTTTTCGACACGGTGAGGGAATCGGACGTCTGAGGGAAACAAGCCGCTTCTAGGTCCTCATCTCCAGGGGAGAACTTGAGCTGCTGTGTGCTAGGGCTTGGACCGTCAGCAGCAAGGGATGCTGGGAAACTCAAAATAGCCTGGGTGTCAGCACTCTCCCCTCCAGGCAGCATGATGGGTTCCTCATTCAAAGACCCCAGGTCAATCTTTTCCTGCCCGTATTCGTTGCACAGCGTCAGGTAGCCAGCCGTGCACTCCTCCTCCGAGCTGGAGCCTGAATCCGGCCACTTGGGAGAACTGTCCTGGCCGTCGTCTTCCTGGTTGCTATCCTCTTGAGAACTTGGAGTGAGACTGGTCTTCAGCGGAAGGACCTTCAACATGCCCCCCATGTCGCTCCCTCTGGACTCAAAGCTGCTGCTGTCCTGAGGGCTAGCACTTGGCTGCTGCAAGTAAACGCGGTGAGGCACAGATGGTTTCGTTTCCTTCATGTCAAAGCTTTCTTGAGAACTTCTGTTTAGAAATTTACTGATATATGACCAGAGTTTGCCACCTGTGAACAAATACAACAACAAGTAATTAAGTTCTCCAAATTGGTAGCTGCTTAAGCCACTGGGGGGAAAATAAGTATCATAATAACTAACCAAAAATAAGTCAATAAATTCATTAATATCAAAGATCTGATGTGATGTCAGACAAGTATGTGCAATAAAATGTGACGTTCTCCTTCGAGTTTACTACTGCTAACTACTACTGGGAGTATGATACAAGCACATCTCCTGATGCCAATTATTTAAAAACGTACAATCTATTTCTTCCTGTAAGGAGAATTCGTGGTAATCCCCGCATAGCTAGAATCTGTAAGTTAAATGTTGTTTAGTCTTCTCTTGGGTCAAAATTAGTCAATCAGAGACACACGTGCTACTAAAACTGTGCACTACGTAAGGGATCAAGAGTAGCACTCCACTCAGAAAGTGCCCAGTCCAGAACTGAGGGCAGCTGGCAGCTGGCACATAGTTATGCCTTCATAAGTGACATGTTAATTTATTTTCCCATCTTCTGTCCCTGAAACATGTCACGTGCTTTGTATGAACAAATCCCACTCCTGGGGAAGACTAGCTGGGAAGTTCTTCATAAGGTAAGGATACCGTGACAATGTGCTCTGATACACGCCTCTGGACCCCAGAGCCCCATGACATCACAGAACTAAACTAAGACCACAGACACCAAAATGAACATGAACTAACCCAACAGATCACCCACAGTGCTGGCTAGATAGCTGCTATACTGTAGATCTCTTCTTATTTTAAGCATTAAAAACTCAGAATTAGGGAGGTTTTCTATCTAGAATCTGAATTTAAAAAAAAAAAAATCACAGAAACCATAATGGATTAAACATTCAATGATTAAAAATCATACCAAAAGAAAAATTCATTAAATCTGGTACCAAAGTCTCATGAGTAGAGCTGCAAATTCGTGCTCTGAGAAGACAGAGACAGCTTCCAGAACTGGGTCATGAAAGAGGGATTAAGGACAAGTGACATGGCTCAAATTGCTGCCGTGCTGACGGCCTGAGTTTGATCCCAGGGACCCACATGGGGAAGGAGATAATCAACTTCTGCTCCTGTCCTCTGACCTCTGTGTGCATGCCACAGTGTGCACGCCCACATACACAAGAAATAAATAATCTTTTTTAACAAAAAAGAATGAGTTAAAATAAACCTCCCTACTTAGATGAAGAGGGTGAATTTTCAGGTCAGTTTTCATTGCTTTTGAGCATCATATACCAAGGAAGCTCAATCAAAACAAGTAATCATGACCAATTGATTCCAGGTATAAAGACCTCAAACCCACCCAAGAAGCTTCTACTTCATAACTCACTTCAAGGACTTCAAGAAAGCCACTTCACCTTGCACTGTTCCCAGAATGAAGAGCAGTGACTGTCACAGTCATTGCCCCTGACTCCCCCACCCCTTACCCCACCCCCACCCCCTACCCCCTGCTCTGTGCCCCATGCGGTAAGATTCTTCCACTTTGGTGACAGTACAGACAGCATGTGGCCCTTCATGTCTCCTGTCCTCTCCTCATGTTCAGCGTTTCAGAGTTCCCTGTGAATACACTAACATTTAAAGTCTTTTGACAATAGTAACCACTGTGTGAAGCTGCGACTGTGAAACCTGGATTGCCTTGGAGAACTCAAGATGTTGGAGATGCTGGAGCCACGGGATACCTGCCAAGGAAAGCAGCAGACCAGTGTGGAACCAGCCCAGACAGAGAGAAGTGTGCTGCAGCCAACAGAGCTGAAGGGAGCGGGAGGTCTGAAGAGCGTTTAGACATCAGACGTGGAGATGCAGAGTCTGGAGTTCAGCCAGCGGGTTTTAGGTCTTGCTCAGTCCAGGATTTCCTCACTATGCCTCCTTTCCTCCCTTTTGGAAGGGTAGTGTATATTTGGCGCCACTGTATGTTGGAAGTATGTGATCTGCTTTTTTATTTTAATTTTACAGTGGATTACAGTTAAGAGATTGCATGCGCTTCAGAAAAGACTTTAGAGTTTTAAAGAATGTTGAGACCCTGATACTATAGGAACTTTTGAAGTCGGGCTGAATGCATTGTTGCATGATGATATGGCTACAAACCTATGGGAGAGGGCAGGAGGAGAATGCGGTGGTTTGAATAAGAATGGCTCCCATAGGCTCATACATTTTAATGCTTCATCACCAGGGAGGGAACAGTTTGAGAAGGATCAGAAGGATCAAGAGGTGTGGTCTTGTTGGAAGACGTGTGTCATTGGTGGTGGCTGTGAAGTTTCATAAGCCCACACTGAGCCATGGATCAGTCTGTCTCTGTCTCTCTCTCTGTCTCTCTCTGTCTCTCTGTCTCTCTCTGTCTCTGTCTCTGTCTCTCTCTCTCTCTCTCTCTGTGTGTGTGTGTGTGTGTGTGTGTGTGTGTGTGTGTGTGTGTGTGTGTGTGTCCTGCTCCCTCAGTTACTGCTCCAGCACCATGCATGACACCATGTTCGCCACTATGATGACCACAGACTAACTTTGAAACTGCAAGCAAGCCCCAAGTTAAATGCTTTCTTTTGTAAGAGTCGAGTTGCCATGGTCATGGTGTCTCTTCACAGCAATCAACCAGTGACTAAGACACTATCCTTGGAGGTCCTTCAGAACTTACCATTTTTTAACCAACTTCTTTGTACCACTTCAACAGACATGATTCATGCTTTCTCTGAACCCAGATACCAGTACTTAACACCATTTCCAACAATCTACTTCGTGTTACTATGAGTCTTACATTACACTCTCACATTTCCATGATCTCCTTTCACAGACAGAAAGGTCTTCATAACTACAGATAATTCCACTTAGCATGTAAAACACATTTAGTAAATATTTATTAAACTGAGACATAAATACATAACATCTTTATAATGGTTTTCAGAAGCTTTTGGAGAAAATGTCTGCACATACATACTGTGTTACATGTAGGGGTTACATACTCTTCCTATTTCATAACTCGTATGGACCGATTGTGTTATATGTAGGGGTCACACACTAATCCTATTTCATAACTCTTATGTACAGACTGTATTATATGTAGGGGTCACACACACTTCCTATTTTATAACTCACATGTGGTTTTACCACAACATTCTTAGCAAGAGGGTAAGTAAAACAGGAAGCACAAAATTCCCAACACCATCTCTGCTCTCACCACCAAAGAGACACTACTAACCATTCCTTCATTTTCAAGATTTAATCATAATTAACATGGTGTCAAAAACATCTTCATGAGAAAATGAGTTTAAATGGTTGTGCATCACGGTCGCACAGTTAAGCACTCCTTGGTTGGTGGATATTTGTATATTCTCCGGCCTGGGACTAGCAGGTGTAAGAGAAGACCCTGAATTTCTGTCCCCAGTGCCTCTAGCTGGTGTGCAGGCCCTGGGAACACCACCATGCTCCTGGCAGCTGGCTGGGGAACATGAGTGTTTCTAAGGTTCATATGCAGGCTGCTACGATGCTCAGGCAGGATCCTCCCCTGACCACCCACCCCCAACATGCGATGGACAACACAGCATCTCCTTCAGCAAGGGGCCTGTGCCAGACATTAGCAATTAGCCATTTTATTAATCATCATGCCATCCCATTTAGTTTCCATTTTTCTCACTATTGGGCAACAACCTTAAATGTGCTACTTACTGGTGCTTTCTTTGTGGAACCTTCTGGGCTCACACAAGTTCTCCAACATGAGGAGGGGAAGAGGCTGTCTGGGCTCCTCCAGCTTCACACTGGGGCCAGTGCAATGTAGCATTCAGTGTGGAGCAGAGTGCGGCACAGAGCATATCCTCTCCTGCACTGCTCACCATGAATCCCAAACCAGAACACATCGTTCCTTCAATACTGAGTGTGTTCTGCTTTCTTCAGAACCAAAATCAACCCTACCAAACAACTTACACACCCAAACATTAATATTATTATAACCACAACATTAACCTAAACACCTGCTGTTCATTAAATCTCAAATATGAATAGGGAACACCCAAAACATTGATCATTCTAGCACATCAAGCATATACCTGGTGTTTTCTAGGCATAGGAAATTGCAGTTATTGAACCATCTTAAGCTACTTAATGGCAATTCATAATTTAATTAAACTCCTCTGTCTCTCATTTTAATTTATTGGCTTCCTAAAAGACTGCACAGTAAATATATGGATTTGCCTAAGCAGAATTAGAACTTGGATTTAACACAGATGATATTCCTATTGCAACGGGAAAAGTCCACCTTTGACCTAGGAATTCCACGTCAAGAGATCTGCCCTACAAATAATTCTTTAAATAAATAAATAAATAAATAAATATTTTAAAATGCAAAGATACATACATGCAAGTGATGGAACAATTCACAAAGCAAAAAGGAGAAAAGAGTTGCATCATGGGAAATGTGCGGAACCACTCTGCAGCCATGCATGCTCACCGCACACCTGCTGCCTTAAGAGACGCCCACCACATGCCTGCCACCCTGAGACATGCATGCTCACCGCACGCCTGCCACCACCCTGAGACATGCATGCTCACCGCACGCCTGCCGCCACCCTGAGACATGCATGCTCACCACACGCCTGCGGCCACCCTGAGACATGCATGCTCACCACACGCCTGCCACCCTAAGTACCGTACACATGTAGCAGTTTAATCTGCTGTAGGTCCTACTGAGTTCACAGTCACTATATCTCTATTTTGCAAACAAAGAAACTGAGGCACAGAAAGGCTAAGCCATGTGCTTCAGGTCAAGGTACTAGTAATGGCGAGACAGCACTCACACTCACATTGCCCAGTCCTCGCTCTGTTCCAGGCTGGCTTTGAACTAGTTACAATCCTCCTGCCTCAACCTTCTAAATGCTGGGATTATGGGCACCACTACACGCAGAGAACACTTTCTGAGAGAGAGAGAGAATCGAGTCAGTCAGTCTCACTGTGCATCCTTTGTTGGCCTGACCCTACTCACTACACAGACCAGGCTGCTTTAAACTCGCCTCTCGAGTCCTGGGATGACAGGTGTGTGCCACCACATTTGTCATGCCTTTTGAAACAGCTCTGTAAGAGCTCAGAAAGGTGTCTAATGTACATTGCTAAGAGGACAAGCAGACCAGAAGCAACATGTAAGATCTGTTTACATTAAAACACAAAAACAGAAATAATGGACACCGTGGCTTGGGCCTGTTATCTCAGCACTATGGAGCTGAGGCAGGGGGATCACGAGTTCCAAGACAGCCTGGGTCACAGAAAGAGACTGTGTCCGTAGGAGAAAGGAAGCATCTGTTTCTAGAGCCAGGACTGAGCATCACTGCGAACAGGATGGCTCTGCTCATGGCCAAAGTGAGCCACCCACAGATCACAGCTGTAACTTTGGTCCCGGTGTGGGGCTGCAACAGGAGGCCACTGGGTCTCTGGGTCTCATCCGTAGGGCAGGAATCCCTGCATTTCTCACAGGACCCTGGGCTTGTCCTGACCTCGTGTCTCACCCTCCCGCCTTGTCTTGTAGACGTGCCCAGCACTGTGCTGCCTGTCACCAGAAGGTCACAAGGTCCAAGCAGACTATAGGCCCATGGCCCTGAACATTCTTTCTTCCTAAGGTGTCTAAGCTTCAGGGTAACAGAAGCTAATGGCTAGTGTGACCACTCCCCAAGCACCAGAATTCTGCCCAGTTTGCTACAAACCTCTAAGCTGTTGTCATGCCTTTTTTTTTTCTATTTGGTCACCAAGCTTCCATTTTCCACAAAGTTAGCCACAGTGGCCCTATGTTACCATTCCTCTCCTCAGCATCCCAGTGACCCAGTGACGTATGCTCTTGTTAACTCAGGTTCTTCCAACAGTGAAGGCGGCCCATGAGACACCACGGGCCCTGCGTTCCAACCCCTGCGTCTCCCTCCCTGCTCAGCAGCCCTTGCCTGGTGGCTGCTTACCCACCAAGCACACTCCTGGCTCTGGGCTTATGTGCCTGTTTTCTCTTGCCAAGGCATCCTTTTCCCACAAACACACACTGTCCTTCTCTCTCGTCAAATGCTTCTTTCTCGGTACAGTGGCCGCCAGTGGGAACAACTCCCCCATCCATCCCTGGCGTCCTAATCTCCCACTTTTCTCCATCTGCATATCTTCTCTGTGTGTGTCTTCTGTCTGCCCCCATCTAGAACACCATGTGGTTCTGCATTGCCTACTGCTGGGTTAGAACGATGTCTATGCCCCCACAAAGCTCTCAAGAACCCTCTGGCTGAACGGAGTAAAAACAGAGTGAGAGACTACATCTTCTAGGTAGTTCTGTAAGTTCTGGGCAGCCAAATCTGGGAGTAGTAACTACTCTAAGTTCAGCAGAGCTACAACACTGTCCAAGTGACCTTTCTACAGTTATTGGGGGGGGGGGTATATGCCACAACACAGGTGGAGATAGGAGGGCAGCTTAGGGGAGTCAGCTCTCTCCCCGCACATGTGGAACTGCCATAACAGCTTGGTCCGTGAAGGCTCCACAGAAAGGCCCACAGTGGGTGAAAACACACAAAGCTTTCAACCAGCTCACTCAGCTGCTTGGGCCAGTCCTGGGAAGTGCACAGGCCCCCAGGACCATGAAGACCACACCATCAGCTTTTGCCGAGACTCTGCAGCCCTTGCTCTACTCTTAGCTCACTCAGCCCATCTGCATACGCCAGTTTTTGCCAGCTTCACGTAAACCCTGACATCTCGGGGCGAGGGAAAGTGAAATGAGCAATTGCCTCCATCGACTGAGATGCAGGCAAGTCTGTGGGGGCATTTGCTTGATTAATGATTGATTTGGGAAGGCCCAGCCCATTGTGAGTGGTGCCACCCCGGAGCTGGTGGTCTTGGGCTGTGTAAGAGAGCAGACTGAGCAAGCCTTGAGGAGCAAGCCAGAAAGCAGCATCCTTCCATGGCTTCTGCTTCAGTTCCTGCCTCCAAGTGTCTGCCCCAGGTTCTTGCCCTGACATCTGCCATGGCAGCCTGTAAACAGAACATGTAACTCAAACAAACCTTTTCTTCTCCAAGTGGCTGTTGTCACAGCAACAGAAGGTGAATTAAGATGCCACCACACAATAAGGAGTGACCTCTTTGGTTGTTTGTTTGAAATCAGGGCTCATATCACCTGGGCTGGCATAGGACTGACCGTCTCCTGCATCTGAGATGGATGGCTAGTGAGTGACCTCAGGGGGTGTGAGGACCAGACTCTGCCCACTTCTCCACAGCCCTCAGCATCCTGCAGGCCTTCACCTACAACCACAACTATAACCTTTCTCGTTCATCCAACACCCTGTGTCACCCATCCCAGAGCTTGGACCTTACATGCAATGGCAGCCAGGGGCTTTTGTGACTCAAAACTCTATTTAAATGCCCCCATTTCAAAGAGGTCCTTCATTGTGACCCATTAGGTCACCCTGGGTTCAGGATCAGAGTGGCTCGCCCAAATGTATCCAGTACTGCATTGCTTTTTTGTTTTTCCCTATTTGACTCCATGGCAGCAATTTAAGTTTTGAAAGGGTGGCTCCTGCCATGCTTTGTTCACTGGAAACAGCTCACTGTGCAGCTCATGCACAATCAGTCTGCTAACAGCAAGTGAACTGAGCACTACTATCTGCATCAACTTAGTTAACATCGTAAAGACTTGTAAAAAATTAAGCCACAGACGTTTGAAAGGAGAGACACTCTTTGTGGGTTTACAATCCTGTGACAGTCTTCCAACTTGTTCCCATTTGGTCACTTGTGGTCAACACCAAAGACATGGTCAAGAAGAATTCCAAGAGCAGGAGACCTGATATCAGTGCACAGACCCTGGACACCACATTAAACCAGCGTCAGCTGCAGTCTCAGCTCTGAGAAGCAGAAGTGAAGATGGCAGAAGACAAGCAAGTATGACAGGGAACCAGGAGGAGGAGGAAGCTACAAGCAGAGTGAGGTAAGCGAGGGCTGAAGCTTTGTCACAGATTATCTCCAACATGAATAATCCACACCGGGTAATAGAATATTGACCATAATTACATTCATCCTACTGACCTTGTTCTAAATTATTATGGATTATTACTACGCAAGTTATTTTGTTCCACACCAGAGGTGGCTGTATTTTGCTATCAGATGACATGACCTCTAATTCAATAATGTCTGTAATGTACTGTTATCCTCAGATAAAAGCTGTCTATAATGTCTGAACAAAGGTGAATTAGTTATCCAATTCACACACGCAATTAACTCTCTTAATACCTGTGAGACCATGGAGCCCCTCTGACTTTCCTATTAAACACTGAGTATGGAGGTCTTCCCTCCATCTGCAGTTATCTTGTGTGGACTCCATAATAACAACATTAGTACTTTATTACCCCCATCAAAAATCTTGCATTAGTTACCATCAGAGACCTCATTCCAGAAAGCAGTGCCTCTTTTTCCTGAGAAAAAGGTATTAAATTCAAATGTCATGCCTATTAGTAAAATAAAGTATTGTATTCTCTATATAAAAGTAAGGACACCTTCATGAAATATGGAAAATGATTTAAATTTTCTTCATTATTTTAAGAATGCCTGTTTAAACACCAAAAGGCAATATGTGGTATGTAAATTTATTATTTACATGCTGTGGTCACCTAAATAAGAGGATATTTATTTAAATTCAGGTATAAACAGGAAAAACCAAACCCACACAGTGCCTTCTGCCACCTGCTCCCTAGGAAGTGGCCAAAGGCAGAGCCCACGCCTCTGCTTTGTACTCATGTGAGGCGCCCATGGCTGTGTGCACCAGGCTCAGATCAGAAAAACGAGGCAATGTCAAATGTTAAACAAACACCCTTGCCTTCCTGTAAAGGAAGCAATTAATTAATTCTGCAGGGGATGCTTTTTTAGTCATCTAACGTAAGGGTAGCTTTTCAGTGCGGACAAGGGAACAGAATTAAATCTCTAAATAAAACCCAGCTCTCTCAAATGCATTCCTATTAAAGTTCTCATCATGTCAGTTAATTCCAAAGCAAAGTGCATACATTAGGACTATCCCACAGTTCAGGTGCAGCTGGCTGGTCACGTGGGCTCTCCTCTTCCCTCAAAACTCACAGCTAGGAGGGTGAGCAGGAGTGGGGAGACAGGTCCCCCATGTCAGTGCTTATGAAATAACACTGACCAAGTATCAAGGCAAACACCGGAGCACAAGGCAGGTAAGGCCTGCACTCAGCCTGTCAGACGGGCCACCCACCCACCTTCAGCGTGCTGCAGCACAAGAAACACGGACTCCTCCGAGATGATGTACTTGTGCAGACACACCATGTTGGGCACACAGCGGGGGATGATGGTCTTCCTGCTCCTGCTGTACTCGCTGCTTTTCCTTAGACCCTGACAGAGAACAAAAAGGTCAGTTGTACCCGCGGCTGCCTTTGGAGCCTGCTGTGCCCAGTGTTTATCAACCACGCTAATCTATCCGAGTTACTCGGGCTTCAGAGAAACCACTCATCTGCTGCTCTGTGCCCCTCGGTCCCCGGAGGCTCTGCTGATGGCATCTGGCATGAATCCAGATAACAGAAGATGCCACAAAGCTGCCATTAAAATCAATTACGTGGGTCAGTGTTTTTATTAGCGATGCTCTCAAACTAAGTCATCAGGATGACATACAGTTATTTCTCTGCGACCTCTAAGTTTGATTTTCCTTGTGTACAACTTGAAGGCAGCAACCAGTGTGAGGCACATTCTCCAGGCACCAGACATGTCTTGGATGAAGCAGCAACTTTTAAATTCAATCCCAAAACACTGCTGACTGACCTCCAAAAGGACAAGACCTATGAGCTCCCTGGTGTTAGACCCTGGCTTTAAACCTGGGCACATGCCACTGGGAGGGGTGGCATGGACTGTTCACAAAGACAGGCAGGCTTCACACATGTCAGTATGGCCGACTGCTGTGCAGGACCACAAGAGAAAGGAGAAGCCCAAGACAAGCAGCTTCCCTTTTGGGTGCATGGGACTGTTCAACAGGAAATAGTCAGAACACATACTATCATAATCCATTACAAAAAACAAAACTTCAAAACTGAAGTCATTCATTTAATTATTACTGAATTCTTACTAAGGAACAAGCCAGGACCCAACAAGACCCAGTGTGACCCTTACGAACCACAACAAACACATCTGAAGGCTCTTGGCTCCCAAGTGCATTCAAATTACATACTCTTTAACATGAGACTTTCTAAATAGAAGCTATAGCATGTTTGTCAACTGTGCAAGACAGAAATATAGATCACCATGAACATAAAACACTCAGATGCCATGCAAAAATACTACTTTTTCTTCCAAAAGCATGTTTAAGTTTTTGAAAGTCATTTTTTAAATTCACTAAACATCCGAATTCTACTTACTTTTAAAATGAAGGTCTGTTCTGTCCTTGTGTCCATTACAAGTAAAACCTACACAACAGACACAAACAATTAACAAAATATAATAAAACATTAACACTTTAACTTGAGACACTAAGAGCTGGGGTGGAGTTCTGATTCTAGCCCAAATTCTAATTTCTGGATATATTTTTTTAATAATCTTAGGTCCCAAAACAGCCATGTTCAAAATAGATTTCATTACAATTTCCTTTTCTAAAAATGCCACTGCATAGAAACATCACTGTGGTTCCTGGATTTATTTTTTAATTTTTTCTTAAAAGTACAGACCATCGCCAGGCATGAGGACATGTGGCTGGTGCATTTGGAAATTGGTGGCAGAAGGGTGGTGAGGGCACAGCTGGCCTGGCAATTCTAGGCCAGCCTCAAAGGCAGGGAAACCCCAAATCAAGATGGCGGCAGTAGGGGTGGGGAGTGGACAGTCAAAGAATTTTCTTACACGGTAAATAGGACATAATTTATTAAAATTGATGAAGTTTCTACTTTCTTCTAAAATCTCTTGGCAACCCACTGTAACATGATCTCGGTAACTGAGACTTTAGTGCTATCTCAGGTAGCCTTTGGGTACTGCTTCTACACCCAGGACCAGAGCTTAACTCCTCTTTTCCAAGTAAGCAAATCCTGCTGACTCTATCCTCAACCTCTGTCCTGCCCTGCCCCTCCCACTAATGCCTCCAACCCAACCAGAGACCAGCTCTGCCTAGCTGACAACAAAGGCTTCCCAACAGGCCCCCTGCTCCCCTCTGTGCTGCACAGCTCTGTGGTCCTCATACACTGGCAGTTCTTAAGTGCAGTTCAACAGTGTCACTCTGAAACATCTCACACACTGCCCCCTTGAATGGCCATCCCTACCACCCTGGAAAGAGATATGTCCCTATGATTTATTTTTGCTAAAACTGCAGCAGAGACAGAACACAAAGTCCAGTTAGCAAATATCGGAGGCTTTTCAGACCCCTAAGTATTTTTCAAATGAACCATTTTAGCCAGCAAACAACCACAGCCTCACATTGAGGAGAATTTATACCACAGAAATCAGCAAACACTGCAAATGGAACTTTTCCCCTCAGAGAGCTGGCTGGCAGAAACCAGCAGCCCCCACTAGAGGAGGGACAGCAGGCAAAGGTGGCCTGTTCAGCATGGGAACAAAAGGGGAGAAGACAGCTGCAGGTGGGAAGGTGTTGTTGGAGGGAGCAAGTCCCATCTTAGACACAAACATTACAGAATGTTGCTGACATCTGTCTTCTCCAGCCTCAGCATCTCCTGGGTGCCTGAGCCCCACTATTTAAGTCAACTTGTGTCCTGAGTCACAACTGAATGTTATTCATACAGACACCTCCCAGAAGTCCTGCAGCATTTCAGAACCCAAACTCCAAGTCTCTCTCAATTTTCCAGATGCAGCATCAGCAGCCAAGCCAACAAGCCAACTGCACCCCCTGAGAGCCCTTTTAACCACCTCCTTCACTACCTCATTTTAAGCATTTGCTATGTCCGGCATGGGACAACAACATTAATCCTCTCAACAGCCATTCCTATTGCACACATTGCCAACATTAGGGCTCTGTGTGTGATGCTATGATGAAAGATGATGGCAGCCACCACATATGAGAATCTCTCTGAGATGACCTCACAAAAGTATATCCAGGACATGATCACTATTATTGCAGCTTCTCTCTGGAGTGTTCTCCCTGCCACTTATCAAACAACTACTCATCTTTCCACATTCAGTTCAAATCTCTCTCTCTCTCTCTCCCTTTGTCATCCCATTTTATATGGTACTAACTTCTATTGTGGCATCTCCGACTCATCAATTTGGCTTTATTTATTTGTCATCTCCCAACCAGATGCCAAACTTCTTATGGGCATGTCACAGACAGTGTCATAGGTCCCAGAAATGATCATACCCCACTGCAAACTCTGTGAGTGAACGGTGCCATGGCAGACAGAACTTCATAGATGTAATTAATTCAGAGCGACACATCACTTGAGTTGTCTGGGTGGGCTCTGTTGAATCACATGAACTTCTAAAAGTGAAGACCAAATCCTGACAAAAGGAATGGCGAGCACAGAGTGATGTGCTAGAAGGGGTCTTTCCAGCAAGAGGGACTACCTGGCTAAGGTGCAGTGCCACCCACATAGGGCACACCAAGAAGCTCAGAGAAGGTCTGAGAGGAGCAGGCAAAGTTGAGAAGCACGAGCGGCCCTCAGCTGACCAGCAGCAAGGAGACAGTTCTTTCCAGCAGCTGAAGAGGCAGCAGCCAGCCAGCGTGTGTGTCCTTCACATACTACAGCAAGGAAAGCAGTGACACCAGCCCCAGGAAGCCTGTGTCACGACTGAGACGTACACAACTTCAAATAGTATGTTTAGTGTCTTCAGTCAGCTAAACCTGCCATAACGGGCTATGTGGCAAAAGGGCAGAAATGGTGTTTCTGTTTTGACACAGGAAATCCATAAGCACACAGCTAGCAGGTTCAAGTCTAAGAATAGAATACAGAAGGTGGACAGCAAGGTGGGAATGGAACTTGGAAAAGAAGTCAGGACCAAGGATTTATGTTTGAGCATTCCTCACAAAAACACAACCTCAAGGCATGAGAACAACCCCATCGGAATTTCCCCTCACATCATGCACAATACTGGGCTTTGGAGAGTCCAATCATGGAATATTCTCAGCTGTGGTTGGGTGTTTTTCTCTGTCTCACCCGCTCCCATTGGACCAATTTCTCTCCTGCCCGAATATGCTTATGAAATTCCACTCTAAGGATAATATTGCATTATAATTGTCTGGCCAATGGCTCAGACCTATTCCTGGCTAGCTCCCATTTTCTATTAATCTGTGTATTGCCACCAGTAATGTGCCGGCCCGGAATGCTACTCCTTCAGCAGCTACATGGTGTCTCTTCAGCTCTACCTTCCTTCTCTCAGCATCAACCAATAAAAGCAACACACATTCACAGCATACAGAAGGACATTCCATATCACTCAACATTTCAAACAAGTGTGCATTTCTAATCAACAAATTTTGAAGGTGAGAAAACAACTGTAAAATACTAACTGACCCTGCTCAAAGAGCTACCAAGCCACGAAGGGAAAAATCTGTCCTGCGACAGTGGGCTCCAAGTGCCTCCTCTCTGACAGTATGCTGTTTCCGTCTGAATTTAGAAAGCCGTACACACTTGGAATACTATAAGTAGGTATGAAAGCAGCAAAAAAAAAAAAAGAAAAGAAAAGAAAAGAAAAGAAAAGAAAAAGAGAAGAAAAGAAAAAGAAAAAGAGAAGAAAAAAGAGGGGGACTACAAGAACAATTCAGACGTGAGAACTATACGGGGGTGTCGGGGTGGGGGCGGGTAACCATCCCTCCACTAAACAGGCACTACCATGAAGGGCTGAGAGAACAATGCTGGAGAAGGCACCATGAAGTCACAGGCCACTGTCACAGACCTCAGGACAGAAGCCAGGAGGCGCCACGTCAGTCAGGTGAAAGGAAACGGGGGCGATATATCTGGCCCTTTCGGGAGTGGAGAAAGCTAGGAGAAGACACTGAAGGACAGGCCTCACTGGACCCTGAGCCCAAACAAGCTTTGCACTTTCATTACTTAAACATGGGGAGACCTAGCCTTTCTTAATTGCCTGCCAGCAGGGCCACCCACACATTCTCCAGAAAAAAAAGGAAAAGAAAGAGAAAAGAAAATGGCTCTGAAGGTGAGTCAGACCATTGTCCTCTCCCTGGGGACAGTGATGGAAAGCTGTGGGCTCTCTCTGTGGAGGCATCTGTACTCCTAGCATCTCATCTGGTTTCATGTCAACTTACAACTCTACGTCACCCCTAGAGAGCCGATCATGTTTGCAAAGCCACATTTGCATGAGAGGGAAGACATCTCTGGGGGAAAGGTAAGGCCAGAGAACTTCACTTTCTTACCAGAAGCTGCCTGCCTGACAGAACAGAATACACCTGCAGGAATGATGGGGTTCCCCTCTTTGCTAGTCTCACTCTGAAATGAAGCATGAAGTGGGTCCCACAGAAGGACAAATTAAGACGGACAGACGTGGCAGGAACGCGGCAGGTTGAAGGCGTTCTTCCTTCTCCTACCAAGTTTGTTTGCAACTTGACAATGTTCACATTGAGGTAACAAACACAAGAACATATGTGACTTTTTTTTTTAATGTGCCCTTTGACTGTCAATTTCTCCCAAACAGGTGTTGCCTAAATGATTATAAATTGGCCTCTGGGTACACCTCTTCAACTGAGCCATACAAGGCTGGTGATAATATAATTAGACCTAAAAACATCAGGCTGGTGAGCACTCCCCATCTGTTTGGCGATAATGTTTAGTTAACAGGAGTCTTTAAAAGAAGCACCTTCAACTCCCATTCTTAAAGTTATTTATAGCTTCCTTCTTAACACCCCAGCACTCCTGCTAACAAGAGCTTTAGCCACTTGGAAATTATTAGCCGTGCGGCTGTACACAAAGAGAAACGGCTGCATTTAACATCTGTGTCTCTCCACATTTACAGGCTGCAGCCTCACTGAAGTCGAGTCCTTAATGAATGGTGGTATGGCATCAATATCATAGCCGCGCGTGCAGGCAGGCAGGCAGGCAGGCGCACGGAGATCATAAGGAGCCAGGCATGTTTTTAATGCCAACAGTGGCCAATCTGTAATGAAGCTGTCAGCATAAAGGACAAAATAACAGCGTCTTTAACCCTCAAACTGAATTTGTTCGTTTGTAAACTCAACGCAATTTAAAAACTGCTCATGGGTTTGCTCACCTTTGTAAAGACAAAAATCTAATTTGTACTAATTTGATACAATTGTCTTTCCAATAAAAGGCTCCTAAAACCATCTTTTATTTCATGATAAAACAAGTACTATTACTAACACTGTCATGAAATAATTACCTTGGAAGGCATATCTTATTGAAAGAACACCATTAGCATATCTCTCGTTCATTTTTCATACTTATATATCAGCACTATATCAACATATGGCCTAACAGAGAGGGCTACTCCATCTTTGCCCACGGTAATACAAACAATGACTAGGGGGACTCAGGCTATGGACTAACCTCATCTGTGCTTCTGTGGCACCAGGACCATGACCCTTGCCCACTCTTCTTTCATAACAGAAGGAAAAGTCCCAAGTGGTTACAGGTCTGCAGCTCTGTAAGCCAGAGTGGGGAAAATCTGATACATAACCACACCGCGCCTCTGCAAAAGCAGGGCAGGGTCCCAAGGCATCAAATTATTTTATTTTAATGATATGAAGAAGACTAAATCTGAAGAGAGGCGATCTCACAACACACACACACACACACACACACACACTTGCAGTGAAAGGCTAATACAAGCTCTCAAAGTGGGACAGTTGCCTATTCCTGGATCTTTTTATTTAATTTAAATGTTGACATTTAAATGGAAGTCTGAAAAATTAACCAAATAATTTGGAGGAAAATGCTTGCCTCCATTTGGAGGTAATTTGTAGGACTCCATGTTTAAGACAGCCTCAGGACAGTCACATTGGACAAACACAACCCAGCCCTGACCGGTGTAATCAAGCCCCTTGCAGTGTTCACTGGGCGAGATTAAACATTCTTTAAGTTATACCTCTGGGACAGCCTCCTCTAGTCCTCCCACCCCCCATACCCACAACATCCTCAGAAAGGAAGAGAGAGCAATAAACCTACAGAAGCCAGTTACCTCATAGTTCAGGTGAGAGAGACTGCGCTGCACGATACACTCTCTTTTGAAAATAGGCCACACTGGACTCAACCACAAGTAAGCAAATTCTGAAGTGACTTGTGTTGGGACCCTGTTGGGACATCAAAGCAGCTATGCACAGCTCACCTCAGCACTTCCATGGTGACCACATGCTCTCTATATCCTCATCTACTCCCACCTCACTTTGCATTCTTACAAAACATTGACTCTTGGCCCCATGCCCACTCTCACAAGTCATCACTTGGGAAACTTCAACTACCAGAGAAAAGGGCAGGCTCCTTTGACACCAGCCCTCGAAGTCTCTCTCACAAGGACCACGAGGCCAAGCCATGCTGTCGGCAATGTTGAAACCAAGAAACTTCATCGGGAAGTACAGAAGCCTGCACCCAGAGAACACACTGGAAACATTCTTCAGCTGGATCAGATGCCTTCTGCCTTTGGCTTCCCACAAGTTCTCTGATGAGAATGGAAGTCTGAAAAGTAAATGTGACCTGGATACTCAACTAACTCCAAAACATTCTCGCCGACTACTCTCAAGAAGCAAATGCATTAGACTTCTAGGATTTACCCACAATATTTTAAAAGTTCTTCCTTTTATTTGTGCTAGGACTTCCTTCCAGCATGGTACATCACTATGAAGTGAACACATAACCCACAAAGCCCTGCCTGTGAACAGGAGTCACACCTCACCTGCTCCATCAGACAAAGCAGAGTGGCCTTGGGGCAGGTTGAGTTCTTCAAGCAGGTATTTGATCCAGAAATATCTTCCAAGGTAGAAAGCAGTGGATTAAGTCTACCAGAACTGTGGAAGTTAGCACTCAAGAGCTACATATTTTAGCAAGTAAAATTCCAACTACCTTAATTTAAAGTGTACAAACATCTGTGGCTTTTAAAAGGCCCCCTATTTCAGTCTACCTAATCACCTAGCTAGCTGCCTCAACTACTGCCAATTCAAACTGGGACAAAAGAGAAAGCTGTTAGGAGGCACAAGCAATGAGAAACTGAACTGGTAAATAACTGCATTTCTAAGAAAACAACAAATTTTCATTTTCTTCAAATGCCCAGGCAGCCGCAAAGGTTTCCGTATGCTAATTCTTTAATTAGAAGGTATTTAGGCAGTGAAAGCTTTCAAATGCGCTTCTGTTCCTTCATCAAACGTGAACTCCCCAACTTAGCACCAGTATAGCTGGTGGCGGCCTGAAGGTTTACCATCTGCTGCTACCCAAAGTCACGGTGGCCACCTTCAGAACATATGCATCAAAGCCCAGAGATAAGAGGCTGAAGAAATACTGCCTAAGTCAGCATAAGGGAGATGATGAAGCCAGAGGCAGGCAACGGGCAAGCTACCAGAAAACACTCAACTCTGAGAGGAAGCAGCCTCACACAGAAAGCACCCAAGGTCACAGTCGTCCCACAGCTAAACCAAGGGCAAGAGAGGCACAACTGCGGACGGGAGGTGATGGCTTTTCTTTTTAAAAGAAGGCTGATCGTACTGAAAAGTCAGCCTTATTTGAAATGAGCTTGTTCTGAGTATGCTGAAGTATAAGATTTAAGTTGTCTGTTCGGCCTATGAATAACGACTATAAAAGCAAACAATTTAACAGACACAGCAGTGCATGTTGGGAAGGGCTTCTTTCCCAGGCACTGAAAGGTTTCCAAAGGAAAGCACACTCTGGACAATACCCAGCTTGATGTGTGCAGACTGCAAGTGCTCTCCAGACAGACACAGTGGCACGCGCCGATGACAACTCTGTACTGGGTGTGCACTCCCCAGCACACCGATCCTAACCTGTGAATATTTAGGCTCTTGATCATCTGCATGACTTTTTAGGGATTATCATTATTAATTGTAATAAATGGCTAAAAATAAATGCTTCCAGAGTGACTTATCTTCCAAGGAACGCTAACAATCATGATGAATCATAATGTTGCAATATTGGAATAAAGGTATCTTGGTGCTTCCAAACACAGACTTGCAAACACTTAGGAAGCTAAGGCAGGTAGACTGCAAATTCAAGGCCAACCTAGACTCACAGAAAGAAAAAAGAAAAAGCGAAAGGAAGGGAGAAAGGGAGGGAAGAAGGAAAGCATAGAGGGAGAGAGGGAAGGAAGAAAGGAGGGACAGACGGACTGACGGACGAACGAACCAAGGAAGAAAGGAAGGAAGATAAAGAGAGGAGACAGGCAGGCAGGCAGACATCATCTACTTAAGGGGGTGACACATTTCCCTGTTATACATAAGACACAACACTGTGGTGTTTGTTCAGCTGTAACAATGAATCTCAAAAATGTATTCTCCATAACAGAAACACATCAATATAAAAGTTCCTTGTTTTTTATCTTTTTAACCATAGAAAAATATACAAAATAATTTTTAGAAAAAAAAATTTACTAAAAGCAAAAAAATTAGAATCCCAGCACTCAGGAAGAAGAGGCAGGTGCTAAGTTCAAGGCCAGCTTGTCTACAGAGTGAGTTCTGGGACAGCTAGAGCTACATGGTGATAGGTAGGTAGGTAGATAGATAGATAGATAGATGATAGATAGATAGAGAGATACATACATACATACATTGATTGATAGATGATAGATATAACACCAAAAGCATCTTCTAAATCAAGTCTCAAAATATAAATTAGTGACTCAGTTTGCATTAATTCCAATTTTTTTTTAAATTTGCATTTACTTTATGTTTTGTGTATGGGTGTTTGCCCGTAGGTATCTATGCATGTGTGGTGCCAAGGCTAGAACATGCACTGCAGGCCGGCCTGGAAGCTGACCTTTCTTTGTCTGTTTGTTTGTTTGTTTGTTTGTTTGTTTGTTTGTTTTTGGCTTTTTCAAAATAGGGTTTCTCTGTAGCTTTGGGGCCTGTTGACCTCAAACTCACAGAGATCTGCCTTCCTCTACCTCCCGAGTGCTGGGATTAAAGGTATGAACCACCATCTGGAGGAGGCTTTTTTTCAACTGAGGCTATAGCTTGTATCAAGTTGACACAAAACCAGCCAACACACAAAGTCAGGAAACAGTAAGTGGATGTCATGAAAATGTAAGAGCTCTGCTCTGCGAGGACAATGTGAGCACAAACCACAGCCTGACAGCAACACACAGCCTCTTCAAACTGAGAACTAAGAAGCAGAAGCCTGGCTTTAAAGTGGGCCAAGCAGGAGTGAGGCTGGGACCTGCCACTTCCAAGTCAGCCAAACACAGACAGACAGAAACTGTGTTCTCACTTACATCAGGGGCCCAAAGCAAACGACCTTGTAAAAGTCACCTGCAGAGCAGGGCTCTGAGGCTGGAGATGGGGGTGGGCAAGGCTGACAACAAATAGTTGTGTAGTTCAGGATAGTTGATAAAGAAGACGTTGGATATGCTTCAGGGCGCAAGGGGTACACCAACTACCCTGCTCATGGCACAAGTGTGCGGAAATACTACATTGAACCCAAAAGTATGCACAATCATTGTATGTCAAAATTCTTTCTGGGGTGGAGCTCAGCAGTACGGCACCTGCTGAGCAAACAGGAGGCCTGAGTTTGACACCAAAGGCTGAGGGGGACACAGAGCATGAGACTTTCCTGTGCAGCTGGTGGGAATACAGGGCTCCTTTGGAAGACAGTTGGGCAGTTTCTTACAGAACTACATCTTCCCTCTCCATGATGTTCCTCCTGTCTGCCAAAGGGACTGAAAACATGCCCAGGCAGGAAATGCCCAACAAAGGGCTAGCAGCTTTCTTCATAACCACCAGAACACAGAAACAACAAGATGTCCCTAGAGGACAAAGCACAGTGCATTCCAATAAGATTGGTCAGAATGGGCCAAGAGCAATGAGCAAACTTCCATAACCATCTTTAAGTAAGGGAGGGGCAAACTGAAAGAGCTGCACACTAGTCCAGCTGAGACACTGAGATAGGAAAGGACCAGCAGTGCCACAATTCAGGGCAAAGGGCGGAGGGATGGCCAAAGGGGCGGGGCAATCCAGACCCGAATGACACTCTTATTTGTCTGTAATAAGACATACACTGTAGACTGCAGCAAAAACCTTAATATGAATTAACCTTAATATGAATGAAAAGATGTCAAAACATAATTTTTAGGGGCCGGAGACATGGCTCAGCAGTTAAAAGCACTTGCGCTTCTCCCACGGGACCTGAACACTAGGCAGCTCACACTGTAACTCCACCTCCAGGGGCCCCTGCCTTTCTAGCCTCTGCAGGCCCTGCACTCACAGGCATGTACCCACACAGACACACAGAGATATATACACACAGATCTGTGATGGAGCAGCCTGGGAGCCAGGAGAGGGTCAGGTATTGCCCTCAGGTGGCATATGTGACCAAAAGAGAAAACAGGACAGAGCAGTTCAGGTGGTTACAGTGTAGGGTTTGCCTATCTGGAACATGGTCTCATCAGCTGGCCTTCTACAACTGACTAGAGCTAGGCTGATGTGACTGGCTGGGCTTCGGCAATTTGTTATAAAAATGTATGTCATAGTCTGGACTTCGAACACTTCCCAAAGGCCTGTGTGTTAGAAGCAGCTCAGGGTGCTGTCAGGAGGTGGTGGGACTTTTCGTATAGAGGACCCAAGGGAAGGACGTGAGGGCATGAGTGTCCATCCCTGGATCCTGGCCTTAGCTAAGGAGACACAGGCAGGCAGGCAGTCTTTCCTGAGTCTCTGAGATTCACAGGGTTGGGCTTTTCTCCTAGTCTCCTCTCCGTACTGGGGGTGCGGGTGGGGTGCAGACAAATGCCAAGGCTATCAAGTCTTACATTCCCCTGAGCTGGTTCTTTGGATGACATCTAGAGCAATCAACTCAGAACGTGTGTGTGTGTGTGTGTGTGTGTGTGTGTGTGTGTGTGTGTGTGCGCGCGTGCGTGCGCGCGCCGCGCAAGCATACTGTGCTCTTCCCACAGTATGGTACAAACATAGTCTTAAGATACAGACTATGACATGCCCCCATCAGAGACATAAGCCCTGAATCTTCTGACTGAAGATGGAATGGCAGGCAGATCTTTAGGATGATAACCCACTGTCTTCTCAGATGGCCAGCTCTTTGAACAAATCTCAGCTTGGAAATCCAGGTCCTGGTTTCTGTCTGCATGAGGGTCGGCACAGGACACTTTGCATCTCCACAGGCCAAGCAGCAAAGCCAAGAGTGCATGGGTGGAGGGAGACTTCCAAAACAATTAGCCAAAATCAGCCTGTCTTCCTTCACAACTGACTACCTCAGGAATTCCATCACTGCCCAGGAGGCTAGTTTTCCAGTTAATTTATGCTCTCAGGTGGTAGCTCCCAAGCCAAACTGAGCAGCACAGCTTCTGCCAGGCTGATGCCAGCAGAGGATACCCTGTGTGTGGCCACAGCAGTAGGAGAATCTCTCTACTTCCTCTCACTTTTGCTGTCAGCGGCCCCTCTAGTGTGGGATAGCCTCGTGAACAATACTCTCATCACAGAGATAGCTTTCGTGATTCTTCAGGTCCTAGGCCTATACGCTTACTACTGCACAACACCTGCTCCCACAAGACATGGCGTGTTATCAGGAAACGGCACGTAAGGACAGCAGAGGCAGGACATAAAGGACAGAGAAGGGCTTTACCGGACAGTTAAGGAGCGAGGAAGATAAGGAGCCTCTTCTTGGAGCGCAACACCTTTGTCTTCATGTTTCAATTGTATGCTTTCTGTTTTTGTGAAGAACCTGACCATGGCCATAGAGAGATGGCTAAAGACAGGGCAAACACTCAGGCAGGGCCGTTTAATCCCATCCTGAGTTATTTACCCTGTTTCTCCAGTTTGAACCCTGAAGTTTCCTGAAGATAGTAGCTGGACTTCTTAAGTGCAGGTGGAAACCAATCCCTCTAAAACCAGTCTACTATCATGTTTCACTTCAGAAATGTGTCTGTATCTGCTGAGAAAACCTAATTCTCATTAGGTTACTATACAGGCTTTCCCTGCCCATGCCCTCCATAGACACTGAATCAGGGTATAATGCCTAGAAGCTAGAATGAGCTCCAAAAAGCAGCCATCTACCATACACTGGCGCGGGCCAGTCAGATGCTCACTGACAATGAAAACGGTCATGCCGCAACTCCCTGCCTGTCGGTACATACCCCAACAAGCCTCCTGGGAAGCCTGATTCCCTTTTCAAAGTAAAATGCTGCAAAAGCAAGAAAGTTTCAAAAAAAAACTATTTTAAATCTTTTAATGAGTTTATATTTTTATAAAGCCGAACTGGTTAAAATGTAGCATTTTGATGTAGTGCAGGAAGTGTTCTTAGAGTAAGAATGCAACTAGTCCTCCCAACAGTTTAAAACCCTAACAAAACACAAAGGCACCACACTCGTTGTCAAACTGGCACCTGCCAACAATCCACAGGTGTGCTCTGTGAGAGCCGTGGCAATTCGAGGGGGGTGCGCTGGCAGAGGCTGCAGGTGTAGCAGCCTCAACACGGTTAAAGTCATCTAGCACATTTGCCGTCTCTTCCTGTTGCCTACAAAATTACTCAACGAGCATGCTTGGCCACTGGACGGATCTAAGGCTTATTGGAAGAGACACAGAAAACATGGAAATCAACTGTACAGAGCTGGGCAGGATGGCTCCTGCCTACAACGCACACTTACGAAGCTGACGCAGGAGTGCCTTGAGTTCCAGGCCAACGGGGGCCTACATGGTGAGTTCCAGGCCAGCTCCAGCTGAGAGTGAGTCTCTTTATCAAAACTATAAACAGCCATGCCTTTAAACCCAGCACTGTGGAGGCAGAAATAGATGGAAGTGTGAAAAATAAATAAATAAATGAGACTAGTGCATAGGGTGGGCCAATCCTACAGCATGGGTTAGGGCATAAAGGAGCACAAACAGAAGAGAAATAGGTGAAAATGGAGAGGAAGGCAAGAGAAACTGGGGAGCAGGAATTAAAGGTGAGAAGAGAGTGAGTGACAAGAAAAGGGAAAGAGATGGGCACCAGCCACACTGCACAGTAGTGTGTATGGAGTGTGATCTTGCATATTCTGAAAAGACTAAAATGGGGTAACTCAGAAAACAAGGCTCTGCTATGCTGTAGAACTACAAAGGCACACGGGGGGGGGGGGAGCTCCTGATGACTAGCAGGAAGCTAATCACATAGCACTGGAGGGATTCATGGAGACAGAGAGGGAAGAGCAGCATCACTCTGATACAGGGAGCGGACATGTGGGCACCAGACCCCCAATCAGATATGAATGTACCACCAGATCTTTGCTGAATTTCCACAGGACCACACAGAAAGAAGGCAGCACTGGTTAGGACACTGGCTGCTCTGGGGAGAAATGGGTTCAGTGCCCAGCAAGCACATGGCAGCTCGGAAGCATCTGTAACTCCACTTCCAGGGGATCTGATGCCCTCTTCTGACCTCTGTGGGCACTGGGTACACCGGGAGGCAGCAGGGCCCCCAGGTCACTGACATGGACGTGCTGGTACAAGTGGGAGGGAGGGAGGGAGGGAGGACACGCAGGTGCACTGTTTTGACCTCCTACCTCCAACTCTGAAAAAGTTTTTTAAAAACTCATAGCAGGAGATGATTTGCCTCCTGGCATATTCAGAACAAGCAGAGAGGCAAACAACAAGTAATCTAGGGTCAAATGATGGGAGATAATTAAGTGGCTTACAGTGTATGCAGGATAATCTGAAAATATCAGGACAACTGAGAATATCACTTCCTAACTAGACTGCATAAAAAAATTAATGTCCATACATTAAAAATGTAAATCATGTACATTGCAAATTTCAAATTGCTAATCAATAAATACAATCACAATAATTTCGTCTTCAGGATGGTACAGTTTGGAGGCATCGGGAGTCTGTAAAATTCTCATGTGCTGTAGGTATTAAGGATAAATGAGATCATGACTTAGTTATTCAATTAGTAATAACTAAATCCTTTTAGTCACTATGGGGATTTTCTGCTTCTGTAGCTTTAAAAATGTTGTTACTCACATATTGACTTATGTTCATTAGGCATAATTGATTGTACAAAATTTTACTGCGAATGAGTAGAAAAGGTTGATAGGAAGTGTGGATGTCACCCTTACAACAATCCAGTTCTAACAATGAGTTTGTTACAATTTTAGAATGAGACAGATCTGGCTTCAAAACCTCACTCTCTCAACACAAAAAAGCATCCACTACCTTCTGAGTGAAGACCTAAACCGTTTACAGAAACCACAGAACCCTACACAGGCAGGCAGCCTGTGAGGCAAAGGCTGCCCCCGGCAATCAAATCCACATGCAAAGGCACAGTGGCCACCGGGCATCTGCAGAAACCTGGCAGCTGCTGTGTGGGCCACATGCTTCTCCTATCTCCTAATATTTTAACATAACTGTTCTATTACAGTTTGGGATGAAGACACATCTTCAACCAATGTGGTAGATTTGGGGGGTTTTGGTTTTGTTTTGCTTCCATTTTAAATACTTTATCTTTAGAACAATTTGACAAAACTATGCAAAATGCAGTTTCCAACCCCATTGCTGGCCCCAAGCACACACAGCTGGGCCACTCTGAGCAGCCTCCACCATTGCAGTCCTCAATGCATACCCTGACACATCACTCTCACCATAGGCCACCACTTAGCTGAGGGTTGGTTGCTCCTTTCTTGTCACTGAGTTTCAGGAGCTCTTTGTATGTTCTAGGAAACAGACTTTGGTCCGTTATCTTTTTAATGTATTTTCTCCAGTCTATTAAGCTTGTCTGCTGTCCCCATCACAGTATCTTTCACACTTACAAAGTCCAGCTGGTAACCATCTTGACCACTAGACTTTATAAGAAAGTGTCAGTCCTGGTTCAGTCAATATTGCTCAGGCTGTTTGGGGTCTTTGTCCCTTCATATAAACTCTGGAATCAGATTGTTGATGTCTACAAAATTGCCTGTTGAGACTTTGAATCAGACAACACTGAATCCACAGTTCAGGCTACAAAGAGTTGACCTCCTCCTAACAAGGGTCTTCTTACCCATGCCAGCGACTCTCAATTCTCCAGTTCTTTGATTTATTTCTTCAGGATTATACAGTCTTCCTTATAGACAGCATGCACAATTTCTCTAAATTTATTTATCAGTATTTAGTTTGGGGCACTAAAGGGAATTATAGTGTATGTGTAGAGATTTGAGGGAGAGCAGGGTCAAATAATGAGATCCTTCTCATTATGTAACCCAGAAATCCTCAAACTCAGAATCCTCCTGCCTCAGAACCTTAGGTGTTGGGATCACAGATGTGCACCACCACAGCTGGCTGATGCCTGAGGACAGATCAAACTCAGGGCTTTATGCATGTTAAACAGGCTCTCTACCACTAAGTTATATCCTCAGCCACTTGCTACCATTTCTTACTTCAGATTCTAGTTGATCACATAGGAAAGCAACTGGTTGTGGTGCATTAGTTTGTATCCTGTGGCCTTGATGTCGCCATCTATTTGTCAGATTACACAGCCATGTCACACCCAGGTAAGCACAGAAACATTCTTCCCCGGTCTGTGTACCAATGGTTTCCTTTTATATATTTGGAAGACATTATAGAGGACTGGCTCAATGTATTCTGTAAATGTTAGGCTGGATCTAGTGCTTGCTGTCTGGGGTGGTTAGTAAGTACTGACTCAGTCTCCTTAGTGGATAGATGTGTACTCCCCCAGGTGGTCTGTTCCTTCTCTGTGTGCTAACAGGCTTTGTCTCTCCTGGAGATGGAGGCAAACTGTACGGTGATTAAATCCATCACATCCGAGCTGTTCACTGCACAAGATGGAGTGATGTCCCCTCTCTGGCTTCTCATATCTGAGTTCTTTCTTCCTTAATTATCCTCTCTACAGGCCTAGTAATCTGACTGATGTTCAGAGAACTAGCCTTCAGTTTGGTTAATATCCCTGTTGATCTCTTGTTTTCACTTTCATTGATTCTAGCTTGTTTTGTTTTGTTTTGAGTTTGTTTTTTAACTCAAAGTAAGTTGCAACATATTCCAAAGTGTCCTGTTTACTCTTCGGCCAGCTCTCCTTGAGGAGGGCCTGTGCAGCATCAATATGACTTTAAGGTGAGGAATTTGACAAAGGCTCCTAACTACTGATGAGGCTGTGACCCTGAAAGTGGCCTGTGTGGCAGTGAACTTCTTCAGAAACACCCTCAGCTTCTGATCCCTACAGGCCAAGCAACCAAGTCACATCTCCAATGAACTGCATGTAAATGCTTGTGCATTGGAACATATACAGCGTGCATTCATACTTCACACACTTGAAAGACAATAGGCTTCTGAGAGATGAAGGGAACCCATCTCAGCACCCACCAGTTCGTCTCTCTCTCTCTCTCTCTCTCTCTCTCTCTCTCTCTCTCTCTCTCTCTCTCTCTCTCTCTCTCTCTGTTTGTTTGTTTGTTTGCTTGCTTGCTTTGTTTTGTTTTCTTCTTCTACCACACAAGGAAGACAACTATAAACCCATCTGGAAGCAGAAGGAAATCTTCAAAGTTATCTAGTACAAAATCCACCAAATGCTTGACCCCATCCATCCACAGCAACCCTCCACAGCATCCATCCACAGCATCCATCCACAGCAACCCTCCACAGCATCCATCCACAGCATCCATCCACAGCATCCCTCCACAGCATCCATCCACAGCATCCCTCCACAGCATCCCTCCACAGCATCCCTCCACAGCAACCCTCCACAGCATCCATCCACAGCATCCATCCACAGTATCCATCCACAGCATCCCTCCACTGACTCTCTTCTGACAAGAAGCTCAGAAGGTGTCCTATCTAGTCCAGCTCTGATTAAGACACTAAACCTTGAAAGATAGTTCTAGCTGGGCAGTGGTGGTGCACATATTTACTCTCAGGAGGCAAAGGCAGGCTGCCTAGTTCAAGGCCATCCTGGTCTACAGAGCGAGGTTCAGGACAGCCAGGGCTACACCAAGAAATCCTGTCCCAGATGAAGAAGAGGAGGAGGAGGAAAAGGGAAGGAAGGAATGGACGGGGTGGGGGGAACTAAGGAAGAAAACAGGTATTTCTAACCATGAGTTCAATCCTCTCTTTCTCTCTGCAGCGTGAACTTCCTGGGAGGAGGGGGAAAGAAGGGGACTACAACTATCAAGCCGCTCCACTCTGTACAACCCCTCACGGTGAGCCCCGGTAGCCTTCCTGGTGCCAGCATGCACTTGCTGTCTCAGCGTAACCAGCACTCCTCTTGCCCTCTAGCTAGCACATAGCTCCGGCCCTCGATACACGAGGCCTACACATGTCCACCTTCTCCACCTGGTCTTCCTGTGACAGAATGCTGAAGGTCTTCACCAGCCTGATCACTTCTGCAAAGCAATGGGCACCTGTTAATCTATACTCTAAGAGTCCGGCTGCTCCAACTCCTTGATGCATAAAGGGTTTAACAATCCCAAATAAGAAACAGAAGATCACTTCCTTCATTTGAAACACTAAGCCAACAAACAGCCACGGCATGTCTATCCCTCTGGGTAGACACGCATTATTGAATGGTTCTACGGAGCAGTCCCACATTGTACCAGTAGGTGTCGCTCTATGATATATTTTAAATTCTTTTCAATTCTCTCATTGAGCAGGGGCATTGGGGGCCCATGGTGCACTAGGCACAATTCCAGGCACAGAGAACATGGTGAGAAGTAAACCAGCACAGCGCTGTGCTCATGACGTCCCCAGTGTGGACACTGAGAGAAACACTACCTCATTTGCTCTCTGCGTGGAGGTTCACAAAATTTACTTCCTAATGAAGTTCAATACAAAACTGAACTCAAGATAATTCACAAGCAGCAAACACTAACATGAGACAGAATCAGAGAAGCTGCTGTCCCAGGTCAGCACTGTCATAACCTGTGCGTGTTTTCCAGACCTGAATTTATTCAATACCTCTCTTCCAAACCCCAAGCCTCTAACACCCAAATTTAAAGTATTCCTTAGTATAACAGAAAGGAATTTACCTTGAACGATCCAATTTTTAAGATCTGCCTGCTTGTACTTCGCCAGCAGTTATGATGTTATGAACTAAGACCACCTGCAAAGCTGACTGGTTCCCAGACACAGAGCTCCTTCTCACCACTTAGAAAGCAGCACCTGAGAGACACTGGCTGATGGAGACAGACAGCAATAATGTACCTCAGCTACAGAGGCAGGGATCTCTCCGCTGTCAACGATCTGCCTCTCTTTATCTGTTCTGGCTGTTACCAGAACTTCACGTGACTTGAGGCTCACAGCACAGCAATGAATGGTCACAGAGTCTAAAGAAACAGGTCTGATAGGAATGAGATGTCACATGGAGACGGCGTGTCTTTACCAAAATCCCAGCACCTGAATCCACCCAGCTACTGTCTGGTTCAGTCTACTCTCAAACAGAACGTTCCCCATAATGCAAAGGCCATGAAATATTACACTGAATCAACTCAAAAGATCCTACTGCTTAGACTGCTTTAAGCTCAAACTTCAGTGTGTAAGACAATGAACCTTACTTCTGGTGTTCTTTTTAGAACCCTTCAAACTGTGAGCGCTTGCCCGAGCTTCACAGGCTGCACTACAGACTGCTCCAGTGCAGCACGGACTCACAAGGTCACTGCAGAAGGCAAGCGACATTCGATGAACCGAAACAAACAACACTAAGGTGCTTTAGAAACAATGCCCAGTGGTCAAGGGGTCAAGACTCATTTATGTCAACATTAAGTGGCATTTTCTTTAATGTTATAATGGCAGAACAATCTAGTATTTCCAAATTGACAGGTTGAGTGTTGATAAACATTTGGCATGATTGACATGTCACAAAGCTTTGGGTGTGCACACCCGTTTGTGTGTGTGTGTGTGTGTGTGTGTGTGTGTGTGTGTGTGCGCGCGCATGCATGTGATGTGGAGTGGGCACATAGTAGGTGCTCATAAATGACAGCTACCAAGAACTCCACCTTTCTTTATGACCGTTAAAATGACTGTATCGATTAATGTTTAACAGCTGCAGATTCACAGATGTAAGCAGCACAAAGTGCACCCTCAGACTACCACGCTTTGGAAAATGTAATGCCCTCTTACTCAAGTGAACGCCAACAAACACACACCTTTTCCTTGGCACGATGCACTCTGCATGACCTTATGTGAATGGCTGAGGTAAACGCTTTCCCCTGCTGCTTTGCTATTTTACAGTGCGGATGCATCTGAGTCATTTCCCCTTTTGTTTCATAGCCTTAAGATCCACAGCTTCAAAGACAGAATGCCAGCATGCAGTCCATTTATGACTGAACTCTTGAAGAGACACTGAAGAATTACCTTGTCAATCACCCCAAGGACTCTGAAGGCCTTCAGCTCCTCGGCGGGGCTCCTTAGGTTCCAAGGAGGCCTTGAACTTAGTGATCCTGGAGGCTAATAGAAGATATCAAAGATTACACATCAATCAGGGAGGTACTTGAAGGAAGACTGCCTACTGAAGCAAACGTCAGGCCAAAGGAAACTAAATTTATCATAAATCAGAGAAGAGAAGATAAAAGGAGAAAGTTGCTATTTATCTGTAATGTAAAATAAAAAATCAAAATAAAGAAAATCAAAAGGAAAAAGCAAGACAAAAGCGCAAGTAAATAAGTCACAGCCCTGAAAACAGGTTTTTAAAAGGAAAAGTTAATGAGCAGATACTGCTTTTAGAGCTAGCATGAAAATGTCTATCAAGTAAGTGGGCCAGAGTCAGCAACAACCTTGTATTTACCCCAAACAGATCAAAAGTAATTTGGAAGAAGGAAACAAAGAAAAAAAATTAATTAACAGATTCACTTGGAATAGAAAGAAATAAGGCATTCTCTTACCTTGAAGCTATACTCCTTTAGTGTTTCTTTACAAAATAAAGTAAGCACTTAGATCCTTAAATACCATATGTCTTAAGAAGAATCGGCACATTTGAGTTCAACAAGAAAAATCACCAAACAATGGTGAAAAAAATAAATGCCCCATCAATATAACCAGTAATTATTAGAACAAAGGTTGGGGGTGATTTATGAGAAAAAAAGAAACTTTTATTCAAATATTTGAATATCTGTGATGTGGAGAACAGCTGCAGAGAAGACCAGTGATCATGAGAAAAGGCTGCTTGAGTGTCACAGTTAAAAACAGTACTAACTTCCAAACTCCAGTTAGCCCCCCCTCACCACGCCCCTCAGTACAATAAGCCCTTAGAAGAGAAAGGTGCACAACACCTCCAGTTGACACTTGTGTCCAGAAAGGACTTCTGTAATTACTCCTCACAGTAAAACAGTGACCCTTCAAAGGATGTCAGAGTACATAAAGCCTGTTACATGGGACAGGTTTTTCAACAAACAATCAGATCAGAGAGGGGACAGCAAAACACTCAGCATAAGGGAATTACGGAGACTCGGCTCTGGATGTTTATGTCCCTGTGCAGAGGGGCAAGGCTACACAGAGCTCCTAGGAAGAACGGCACCCTGGCCACCCCCTCCCCCCACCCCCCGGGTGGGGGTTTCTGGAGCAGCAGTTGAGGTGGTAGTGGGGCCAACAGAAAGGAAGAGAGAGGAGGAAGCAGAGGGAAGCCAGCTCCTAAGGAGGATGCCTGGGGGAGTTGGGCACAGTTATCATGGGGAAGCTACCACCTGGGAAAATCTAAAGAAAGCATTCTTCCTGCCTCCCGCTTGTTTCCTTATCTCTGGGTGTAGAGAGCTGAATCCAGACCATCTGGAATGGTGACACTGGAGCACGGGAGAAGGTGTTCAGTTTGGTTTGGATTTTACAGACAGGGGCTCATGTAGCCCAGGCTGGCAGGCCTTGAGTTTGCTTTGTATCCAAGGTTGATCTTGAACTCTGGATCCTCATGCCTCTACCTCCAACATGCTGGGATTACAGAGGTATACTACACCTGGCTAAGGCTGTGTGTGTGTGTGTGTGTGTGTGTGTGTGTGTGTGTGTGTGTTTCCTCAGTCACTCTCCATCTTACTGCTGGGGGTGGGGTCTCTCACTGAGCCTGGAGCTCAGTGAATGGCTAGACCGGCTGGCTGGTCAGCAGGCTTCACGGACCCCGGTGTCTCATCCTCGCCTCCCCTGTGCTAGGATTATAGGCATGCAATGCTGTACTCAACTTTTCACGTAGGTGTTGGGATCCCAAAACCTCATGCTTTACCGACAGAACCATCCTCAGCCCCAGCTTTTGTGTTTCAGAGATACAAAGAGAAAATTGAGAAAGTATCTCAATTGTACAAGACAATAATAATCTTTTTTAAAATGACAAGATTTGGATCTCTTAGATGTCTCAACAAATGTTATTTGCTGTCCCACTTCATTAGGAACTAAAGTAGATGTCAGAAAATGGACGCATTGCTGCTTCCTTGGAAGCTTAATGTCTAGATTGTACATTTATGCACCAGATGTATATCATGATATTTCTAGTGTTCCACGTGGGAGAGAAGTCCCTTCTACATAGTTTATGCTGTATTACTTCATCTTTACCCTCCCACCCCTCACTGTGTTGTGCTCATAGGAAGCTGCTCTAATAATACCATTTCTCTCCTATGTAAAGAGAAACCTGGAGTAATGAATTGCTTCCCTCACAAAGACACACGGTGGCATCCTGGATAGACCTCAGCTCCCTACCCTATAGCTGGCAATCTTCTACTATACAGCACACAAATAAAAACTCACACACGTGCACACAAGTACATGTGCACACACACTCTGATGCATTACCAAGAAAAGGAAGACCTGGGCACACACCTGGGCCCACACCCATGAGGACATGGGGAGTGCACTTGGACTTCATGGGTCATAAAGGAGAATACAATATTGGAAGAGGATGGGAAAACTAGGAAAGAATATGATCAAAATATATTGTACATACATATGAAATAGTCAAAAGTAAACCTATTGTTCTTAAAACCTCTTATTATTTATGTAGCAGCATCTAAATCATGTGTAACTCCATAGACCTATGCCTGTCTTCAGGCAGCAAAAGGAAAGTAAATCTACACAATTTAAGAGTAGAAAAAGACTTTCTCTTTCTAATAGGGGAAACTGGGAAGCGATGCAGCCAAGCATCTATGATGACAAAAGCTAGTAACCAAAGAGAGGGATAACCTACAATTGTATCCAGGGGAGGTAGTGCATGTAATCCCAGCACAAGGGGTGTTGACACAGGAGGATTACCAGGAAGGTGAGGCCAGCCAGGGCTACAAGAGACACCCTGTCCCAACATGAATGAAATAATAAACTCTGATAGGAGGTCTTTCTGTAAATATGTTTCTCTTACTAGTTAATGAATAAAACACTTCTGGCCAATAGAAAGGCAAGATAGGTGGGACTAGGAGGCAAGGAGGATTCTGGGAGATGTAGTAGGACAGTCAAGATGTAGAGACTTAAGAGAGAAGAGGTCGAGATCCTCTCTCAGGTAAGATAAGACCACGTGGAAACACTTAAATCAATAGAAATGGGTTAATATTTAAGACAGAGCTAGCCAATAAGAAATGATAGTAGTAGGCCAACAGCTTTATATCTAATACAGCATCTCTGTGTGTTATTTGGGGCTGACACAGCTGTGGGACCAGGCTGGTGGGAAACTTCTCATTAACAAAACTCTGTTACCAACAGCAGTACACTGTGTCCAAGGAGCAGGGAATAACTTCCTAGGCAACCTTGCTGATGGCTTTTGATGTAAAAAGAGTGCTTCTCTTATATGTAAGACGATAGAAAGTAGGTGATGTCAAGACAAGAGAGGTCAGACAAGAAAGTTTGATGATCCAAAAGAAATGGCAAGATCACGCTGCTCAACTGGCCAAAGCCTAGGTATCTGGGATGCATAGCTCCCTGTAGCACTCTCCACAGCCAGTACCTGTTACCTGTAGCTAGCACACAGTAAAAAATCGGCTTGCTCTTTCTGTCCTCTAAAAGGTTAAGCGAAGACTGCCTGGTTTCTCCTTAGAGGTCTGTGTTTTGTTAAGTTGCTGGTTGACCTACCCAAGTCTTTTATTCAGTGTCCTCACTGTGCTGTCTCCACCCACTGTAGACACATCATTCCTCCACTACAGTGGTTTTGCACATTGTTTGAGGACCTACCAAAGGGAAAATCCAGATGCAGGAGGGCACCCAAGACTCTGTGCCTCCCACAAGCTCCCTGGAGGGGCAGCTGATGCTGGCTCACCAGCCCCACTCAGAACACCAGAGCAACAGTCATTAGTGTCCGGGAAAGTAAGTAACAAGAGGAAAGGGAAGGTGTCAAGGATCTAGACTCTGGCTGAGGGCATTAGTGGATACTTATAACCCCTTCAGTAGGGAAGACAGGAGGCCAGCTGGGAAAGACTCTGCCTTAGATGATAGATAGAAAGATAGATAGGTAGATAGATAGATAGATAGATAGATAGATAGATAGATAGATAGATAGATAGATAGATAGATAGATAAAAATAGACAGATAGATAATAGATGTCTAGTCAATCAATCAATAAATAAATGTGTGAGCTTGGAACTTCAACACCCAGCACACAGAATCCCTGAACACAAGTTCTTGTGCAGAATTCTAGCTTTGCAAAGACTTCCTGAACAAATGACTAGCTCAACCTCTCTCCTTAGATGACTGGCACATCTGACATCTAACTGCCTGTTACTGAGTCCCATGCCCTACTGCCACCTCTCTTGCTGAGTTTCAACATCTTCCAGGGACACCTGGCGAGTCTGCCAACAGCATCAGCAAACACAAATGCACCATTGATGTCTTGTCACAGTTGTACTCAGAATCTGCAGGACCTCAGAACACCATACATCACTGTATGTGGAGACATTCACCCGCCCTAGTAACTGCAGAGTAAAATGTACTTACATGTTTTATGTCCTCCGTTTAGATAATTTACTGTCCCTTTTCTAAATGTCATTGATTTTAAATTTTCTTTAGGCAAAAAAGAAATGCTATTTTAAATCTTTCACAATTTGGAAAAATAAAAATCAAAGCAACCTGTCTCTCTCAGTCAAGATTCTACCTTTATCAGAAAGCCATTTCTCCAATTTTTTTAGAGCTTTCAGGTATGATGAATGAAGCAAAGCTGGGAGAGTGTTCTACTGGTTCCTTTTCCAACATTTGTTTGCAAAGGATATGATTACAAATGATGGGAAGCTTAGGTTTTCTACATTTACCACTTAAGAGGCTCCAAGGCTTCCAAAATAAAGCAAAGAAAAGGCCTGGGCCGAGAGAGGGAGCAGCCACTGCCCCCAGAGGGGAAAATGGAGACTAACAATGCTGAAGCCCCCGAAGGAATCCTTTATCTACTGAAGCAGCTACAGGGAGATGTTTGCAAAAGAAGTCGAGAACAACACTAAGAAAAAGAGCCAAATCACTCATAGCAATCTTCATCATGTCTGCTGAAACTCAGACCCAAAGACAGTTTAAGGAGAGAAACAACAGGTTCACCAACCTAATCTCAAGAAAATAACCCAGCCTGCTCCTAAGCAGTGTGGAGGCAGGCTTCACAGAAAACACACAAATGGGACATGAAAAGCAAATGTTTACAATAAAGAAAGATACCATGTCTATTCTCTCCTCTAGCTGCCCTCATCCAGAAACAAACATAAATTCCCTATCAGATCAGAATCAGTGGTTGCCCCCTTCTGCCCTTCGGGAACAACTCCCCACTATTGTGTCAACTCTGGACAATCTCTCCAAGCTTTGTCACCTGAGCTGCAGAGTTGTGTCATGCTCTGTGCAGCTCCCTCGTGTGTCTGGTGGGATGCTACACACCAAGTCTTAAAAGACGTTCAATGAATAAGTAGCCTCTTTAGACCTTAGCTTTATTTTCACTACAAGTTATGCCTAAAGTAAGGCTCTTACTCATTTATATAGGGATTGATTCTCCAAACCAAATGCTACCCAGGAGGCCTTTTGTTTATTTGCGATGACTCTAAGTATGCATATGCATGTATAGAATGTTATAAACCACTGCAGTCAGGAAGGGCTAATAAAGTAAATCTTACAAGAAGAAATTACGACTCATGGGAAGCCAGCAGGACACTGACCAGGGATGCACAGGAGGGATAGAAGGCAGCATAGGTAACATTCAAAATGACTACTGGGGGCATTCTTGTAACACTACAGCCATACAGGATGGAGTCCGTACAGCACCTATGTTGTTTGATATGTTCACCACTGTTCCCAAAGCAAAGTGGGGATGGGAGGCACTTGCTCCGTGAGGGACAGAAGCTCTGCATCTGTAACTAGGAACAGTCATAGTAACTGCCCCCCAAAAAAGTGGGACAAACCTCATTTTCCAGATGCAGAAACAGACACTGAGAAGTGTCCGTGCCAAACCACATGCAGAACCAGCAAGATGGCTCAGTGGGTAAAGGACTTGCCACCAAGATGGCAACCTGAATTTAATCCCTGGAACCAACATGGGGAAAATCTACTCCAGCTACATGTGTGCACAGACAACCTCTAACACACTAGACACTACACTTTTTAAACAATGTCTCTTTCATGGCTTCAAATAACATAATATACCAAGACTACCTGCCCCTTGGATCAATTAAGGATATAAACTAAACATTTTCTCCTATGTACAGAAAACCTTAGTAAGAATTTAAAACAAACAAACAAACAAAAAAAAACTACTTCCAGAAACTGGCCAAACCCAGATAGACCTGACATAAAAGCAATCAAACAATAATGTTTCTAAAGCCTTATGCCTTAAAGACAGGGTTGGGCTAATCCCAAACAGCCTAAAACATCCCTACATCATTGTGCCTCAGCAGCTACAGGCAGCCTCCAGCAAATCCTTACAGGACTTTACCCAGCACAGTTTCAATGTAACTGATAAAGCTGCACAGGTATGCAGGAGAACTGTGGCTTCCAAAGCTCAAGAGCAGGGGTGTGGACAATAAGCCCTGGCTTCTTACAAGATGACATAGGACAATAGGAAGTGTGACGTTTTACCCACACTGTCAATCTTACTTGGAATCACCTAGGAGACACACTGCTGGGCACATCTATGAGGATGCCTCAGGAGAAGTATAAAGGAAGAAGCATGAGTGTGGGCCCTGAATGCGGGCAGCACCACACCATGGGCTCAGGTCCAGGCCAGAGGAAAAAGAGGAAAAGAAGCACCCCTCTGCTTCCTGCTCCAGGTAGATGTGAGCAAGCTCTGAAAGGCTTCAGCCTCCGTGCCCCTCCCTTCATGACCACCTAGAGAGCCAGGATCGATCTTACTTCCTGAAACTCTTGTCCTCATCTGCCCTGGGCAGAAACAAGGTGTGGAAGGCTGGGGTGGGAAGCAAACCCTCTTATTCTACTCTTGTGGCTTCCCTTCTGACAACTTAAAAAAATTACAGAGAAATTATGAAAACCAAAATTCTCAAATATTCTAGTGATGAATAAAGCTGGAAGGTAGAAAACAAACTAAAGAGCATAAAGAGAAGGCCCCTGGCATACCTGCGGTCCAGCGTCAAGCTGAGGTGTGGCCCGGAGGCTGGAGATGCTCTCTGCACGCATCAGGTACTCAGCTGTCCTTCTCTTCACAGCCTCCCGGCGCGTGGGGCTTGACTCTCCTGAGAGGACAAAGCGCACATCTGGATCTGGCCTTGTGAGAGGGAAACAGGCTTCCCCCCCCCCCATTTAGCAATTCCCTTCTTTTTACCCAGCCACTGCTTCCTCACATCTGTAACGCTGGAGAGTCAAACCCAGAAATGGTTTCAACTTTTCCCCTCAGGGGTTTCATTTGCCCGGAGCTGAGACTGCTATCGGACTGAAACTCAGCACATTAGGGAGGGCCAGGTATAAGTGCAACTGCTTAGAAAGCTCTGAGGGTGAGAGGTGAGCCCCGGTTCAGGCGGTATTGAATTTCCTGCTCAAAACTAGAAGCAAACGTGACGCCTGTTCAATGAGCGGTGACATGGGACAGACAGACTGCAGACTGCACAAGCATGCGGTCCAGTCCAAGAAGAAAACCACACCAAGTTGTGATAGTGGTTGTTTCATTAGCAATTAGCTGTCCCTCGTCTGACATAGGAAAGCAGGGACGTCCCTGAAACCCTGACATTATATGTAAGTCATTCAAGACATCTGGGTCTGTGTCCTAAAAATGGCCTCCAAGTTCTCAAGACCTCAAAAGAGCTTTTTGAGTACTGGGCCCTTCCTCTCCAGAGTGGGATGATGAGTGTGACTAAGGACTAAGGAGTGCCGCTTCATTCAAAGACAAGTGAGACCTAATGGTCCCCCAAAGACTGTGTGTGTGTGTGTGTGTGTGTGTGTGTGTGTGTGTGAGTGCAGAAGACTGTTTGGAACTATACACCCACAACTGGGGGTTTCCCTGGGATAGACAGATTCTCCCCTTCTCAGCATTCATCCAGTGGGGGGGTCCCTCATCCAGGCTGGAATGTCACTGGTGACATCACTGTACACATCTTGTTAGTTGAACATAGAGCTGAGGTTTCACAGGTGCAACTTCCTTGTCATATACAGAAGACTCTATCTCACGGTAGAATCCTGCACCTCTGTCTGGCTCAATCTTTGTGCCCCTCCTCTTCCACAGCGCTCCTTGAGTACCAGGCATGCACGCACGCACACTCACACACACTCACACACACACACGCACGCACGCACACACACACACACACACACACACACACACACACACACACACACACACGCACACGCACACGCACACCATATACACCAAAATCACATAATAAGTGCCGTGTGCTTTAGACATGGTATCATACATAGTGAGTGCTGCTCTCGGGTTCTGCACCCCAGGGCTCACTGTTTTGACTCCACTGTGCCCCCACCACCCACTTGCTCTTCACATAGAGGCCATATCAGCAGCTCTGCCTTCAGCCTCTATTTAGCATTTCGGTTCACGTGGGGCTCCACCCAATTGTTAAGCTTCAAACTTGGCTCTGTTCAAAGTATTGCGTTTGTGTCACACACACACTCACTGGAGAGTCAGGCTGTTATGGAATACATGGCTACAGCCACATATGGTTCCAACCACATACTGTTATTGAATCACTGGGGTGTGTGGTTTTTTGTTTTTTTGTTTTTTGATTTTTAACTTTTGGCTTTTCTGCCACTTTCTAGGCAGTCTCCATAGTAACAGAGAAACAAGGAGTGGAAGCCAGTGCTGAAATGGACCCCTGCTGCTGATGGTGGGCCAATTCCATGGAAACTACAAGCATGGGAGAAATGCTGAGAGAGCTGCAGAATGTATCTTCCACAAACAGATTCCATGATTCCTCCACTCAGCCCTTCAGAGGCCACAGTGACTCACAAACAGCAGCCACAGATGAAGACCAGCCCTTGCACAAAGATAAAGCTGCAGATCCCCAGCACAGCTCTAGCCCATCACGTTGTTCATAAATGTGGCTTCAGACAAGTTTTACTAATGTGAAAACTAATGGCTCATATGGAACAAAATTCTCACTGGCCTTTGGCACTCAAAGAAGAAAGACCCCACTCCCCATTCAAGACTGATGGCTAATCCTAGCTGTCAAGCTGACTGGGACCACTCTTTAAATACCCAGAAAATTGATAAGCAGATTTGTGGACATCTGTGAAGGTGTTTCTGGAGATGTTGGGCATGTGGGGAAGGCAGCTGAGGTGGGAAAAAGCCATCCTGAACAGGCTTGAGGGGTAGGGGATGGGGCAGAAGGGAGCTTGCTTGCACAGCTCCCTCCTTCCTAAGCACACCAGCCTCTAGATGTGCTACCAGCAACTCACCAAGAAGTTTCCAGGCAAAGCCACTGGCCCTTCTTAACCCAACATATCCAGCTTATTGGTTTCCTAGGCTCTCCAGCCTTGAGATGGCCATCGTGTCTACTCAGACTCTAATGGCATAAGCCAGTTAACAAAACTCCTCTCATAGTCACATCTACAGCCTATTGTCTTTAGAGGGCTTCTGGGGAACCATATAAATACAATCACTGTCTTGTCTAAAAGTTCTAGTGCCGCATAAAAGTTGAGTTAAATATAAAGAAAAATTAAAAATTGCATTTCTCTGGACACTGACTCTGATGTTTTACATAAGACATGTTCTCTGTATACTAGACTATGGGAATGCTAAATAACGCAAGAAACCATGACCACTGGGCCACACTCCACTTATAAAAAAGGTATTTCTTCCATTTTATAACTAAAAACAAAAGCTCAGGATGAGAAAATGTGAGGTTCTGCACGTAAGTCAATCCCGTTCCAATTTTGGGGTGAGGTGTTGGGAGCCTTTATCATTCATTACAGAAGTAGCAATTAATATTCTAGATATCAACTCCAGAAGATTTGTTACTATGAATTTGGCTTTGTATTCTCAAGTAGGGTCTAGAGGAAGGAATTCCTTCTCATCAGGGTGTCAGTGGTAAGAGAGGCCCACTTACCGAGGCTGCAAGCAGCCGCCTCTGGATCTCACACTACATAGCCTTAGTTTTTCCCTTTGATATAGCGCTGAGAAATCCCCTTTAATCGGCTAACAGCACATTTTGCAAGCTGCATCCTCTCTGAGACTTGCATTTGCCTTGACCAGACATGAGGCACATGCTTTTGTCAAGACCTTCTCCGCCTCCCTGACTCTGAGAGACATGCAGTTGTCAGAGTTGTTAAATGTGTCTGTGGGTGTATAACTGCAACCCTTGTGGGAAGAAAAGGAACTTCTGAAGAATTTTTAGATGAAACTTTTAGAGAACTTTTAAAAGGAACTTTCGGAGAATTTTTGGAAAGAACTCTAGGAGAATTTTTAAGAACTTTTAAAAGAACTTTAAGAGAGATTTTCTAGAGGGAAAATTATTAGAGGACTTTTAAGGAGAAATCTTAAAGAGAGCTTTTGAGAGAAAACTTTTGGGCAGAACCTCCTTCATTGAAGAATAAGGAGCCATGAGGAAAATGATATGTGAATAAACTCATTCACTAGGCCTCGGAATGTTTTAGTCACCCCAACCAGCCTGCTGTAAGCCTCCTGCCTGAACCCTCAATAGTGAGGTGTGCTCCAGAGACCTAAGTGGTGAGGCCTGGCCTCAGCTGCTAGGTGCAGCCGCTGAGCAATGGCTGCTCCTGAGGGTCTGACCTCCCCAGTCACCCATGTGAGCGCGCTGCTGGAAGGTCACAGAAACTCTTAGAAATAGGATCTAATTGGAGGAAGCAGGTCACTGGGCCGGTGTTCTTGTCCCGGGTCCCTCTCTGCTCTTTCTGCTCCTTAGCTGACTTGAGGTGAGCAGCTTTGCCAGTCTCAGGCACAGAGCAATGGGCCCAGCTGACCCTGGACAATAACATCTGAAACTCAGAGCCAAGTTGCCCCTCTACAGTGTGTGGCTCAGAAGGGGGAAAGGAGGGGAGCTTGAAACTGATTGTCCTCTGTAGAACAAGAAGGAAAATAGAAAAAAATTTAAAAACTTTTAAAAAGGCATGGATGAGCACAGTAAGCAGGCAGCAAAGAAGAAGAAAAACAAGCATGAGCAGTGCACAGGGCCACACCTGGGGGAGTGAGAGGACACCCGGTAACAGATGAGCACATAGCGCATCGGAGCTCACAGCTACAGCCTCACTTCCACAGGAACACAGACGGGATATGGAAGAACTAGTTCAAAAGCTACATAATTACACAAGAGGGAGGGAGGGAGGGAGGGAGGGGGGGAGGGGGAGGGAGGGGAAGGGAGGGGGAGGGAGGGGGAGGGGGAGGGGCTACATTTTGATGTAATTCTGGGGAAAAAATTACTGTTACTGTTGTAACAGTATTAATATGAGAAGAAAACTCATATTAATGCAGGGAAGAAAACATCTTTCACACATCTTGGTTACCCCAGATTTTACTTGGAAATCAAAGTCTTTTCTCATTTATCTACCAAAGAGCACAGGGCATATTCTAAATCAGGCAAGAAACAAGACCGTTTCACCACCCACATCAGAAGCAGCATTTCTCCACTCTCCTTCACCCACCACCATTGCGAACGCAGAGCTGGCCAGCTCCCATTTCTCTAAGGACAGGTGTCTCTGATGTGTACCTCACCAGCAAGTTCCGGAGACTTCAGGGGTGTGCTAGTTAAATGTTTGCCACCTCACAGAACTTGGTCCCCACACTAGACTCTCCTGAGCACACCCTACGCCTTAGCTCGCCTTCTCTGCCCCAGCACGGCCCACACAGAGGTCTGCAGCTTCCCCGGGCTTTGTCACTGTGGCAAGGACAACCGGCCAATTTGTGTTCACTGCAGTGAATTTGTTTGTTGCTTCTTCTTTACTTTTTCCTTTGTTTTTTTTTTTTTTACAACTGGGTCACATAAAAGCATGCTCTTGTTTGAGATGGCCTTGGTGGCTACAGTTTTAGTGATGATTGACTATATTTAATGATGCTTTGTTCTTCTCAGATATAGCCTGCCATTTCCGCCTTATGTTAAGTGTTCTGAAACAAAAGGCAGCCTTGAGAGAAGGAACGATTTACGCATCTGCACATCTTGCAGGAGATGAAGCCATCAGCACTCAGTGTGTAACAAGAGCCAGTCAGTTGGAGAATCTGCTTTGTATTTGTATGGCGCCAATGCCCTATCAATGTCCTCAACCAGTTGTTAGGTAACCCCAGAAGTGAGAAAGTCACTAAGAACAGTTAAAGCAAAAGTCCTAACAATAGGTATGGCTTCCCGAGTCCTAACAATGCCCATGGCCTTCACAGATGCTTCCCGTGTCCTAACAGTGCCCATGGCCACAGATACTTCCCATGTCATATCCGTCACCAATTTTCCAGGTTCCTCTGTGCTCGGAAAGCCAGCACCAGCAGGTCCTGTGCTAACCGCCACCCACAGAGCCACTCTGAGACTTGCCTATTTCTTTCTGCTCCGTATCTTCTCTTTATTTTGCAATTTTAAAAAGAAATGACCAAAAGATTTTCATTTCTTTCTTTCAAAACATCATTACTAACCATATGTGGTGGTGCACATCTTTAATTCCTGTGCTCAAGAGACAAGGTGGGTGTTCAAGAGTTCAAGTCCAAGCTGGGTTGAGCCTTTTTTATTTGGTTTTGGAACATGATCTCAAAGACCCTGATGGCCTATGATCTTCCTCCCAGGTATTGGTATTACAAGTGTGCTCCATACCCAGATCTTGCTTTGCTTGTTTTGTTTTTAAAACAGAGTCAGCCCCCGGGTAGTGGTGGCGACACCCTTATTCCCAGCTCTCGGGATCTCTGTGAGTTCCAGACCAGCCTTGTCTACAAGAGCTAGTTCCAGGACAGGCTCCAAAGCTACACAGGGAAACTATCTCAAAAAACAAACAAATAAACAAACAAGCAGTCAGTCAGTCTTGCTGTGTAAGGCAGCCTGCTCCCATGCCCCAGCCTCCTAAGTCCTGGGATCTTCCTGCATTGCCCTTCTGAATGCTAACATGACAGGCGTGTGTCACTACACCTTACTAAAAACTGCTTCTTTGGTTGGGTCTGATCTATTCATTTGTTTCAGTGCTAAGATTAAACCCAAGACCTTGAATGTGTCACCCTTGTGCTAAAGTCAGCAGGACCTTAAGTGTGTCACATACATGCTACACAAGGCCCAACACTGAGCTGTATCCCCACCTCTGATAAGAAACTCTGGCAACTCCTAGATTTCTAATATTTTTATGTTCTCATGTCAAATGGATTTTTAAAGGATCAGGAGAAACATTAAAAGGAACGAATTGGCCCAGCATGTGGCACATACCTTTGGTCCTAGCACTCAAGAGGCTAAGACGGGAGAACTAGGAATTTGACATCTGCATGTAGAGAAGAGAGACAGAGACAGACCAAGTAAGACAAGTAACTAACAGGTGGTTTTGATGAGAGAGAGAGAGAGAGAAGAGAGAGAGAGAGAGAGAGAGAGAGAGAGAGAGAGAGAGAGAGAGAATACTCAAAAGGAAGGAGGCCTGCTGGTAAGACAACCTGCCATCAAGTCTGATGACCTGAGTTTGACCCCTGAGACCACAGGGTTGACGGGGAGAACCAACTCCATCAAGGAGCTCTCTGACCTCCACAGGGGCGTCCACTCACTCCCACACATAGAGTTCATTAACTCTTCAGCTAAGATGCAAAAAGATTGTTGTGCTTTATAATATGGACAAAAAATACAAGAAAAGTTGGAATGAAAATCACATGAATTAATATCTGACTTTCTGGTAAATGTGAAAAGATCCCTTCCAAAGGCCTTCTTATTCTGTTATCATTCTAATAGAAGTAGCAATCCATAAAAGAACCAACCCCAACAACTGTTTTCTCTTTTTTCTTAAGGTTTATTTTCATTTTGTATGTATGGGTGCTTTGCCTGCAGAGGCCAGAAGAGGGCATCAGATGCCCTGAACCTGGAGTTACAGAGAGTTGTGAGCTACCATGTCAGTCCTGGGAATTGAACCTGGGTCCTCTGGAAGAGCAGCAAGAGTTCTTAGCAACTGAGCCGTCTCTCCAAATACAACTGTTTTCTTCCATCTTGTGGATCACAGGTATTGGATTCAGGTCATCGGGCTTGTCAGAAATGCCTTGCTGGGCTTAGCCACCTCTCCCGCTCTCACACACCCCTCCCTAAGACCCAAACTGATGCGGTACCCTCAGAACCCCAGCAAGGAAGTCCAGAGGAGCCACTTTAACATGAGGCTGCACCTCTCCCACTGCAGCAGCTCGTCCGAGCAGCACCCTGGGCTAGATGCAGAGGGGTCTTTATCACAGACGGAGTTAGAGAGAAAAACTCTTCCATTTAGTCCTGGCCCTCCCACCCCTCCGGATGAGGTCCCAGCAACACTGTCACCTCTGTGCTGTCACAGAATGTTACTTTGTTAACTGAACACATAAACGAATGACTGCACTGGTGTTAAAATGTCTGACAAACAACACAGTGGTCTCCCCTCATCCACAGTGGACGCCCCAGGTCTCCAATAGAACTAACTCTGCATAAATCTACTGCAATGCCATCAACAGTGGATCTGGCGATCGAGCCCTCTGTGACTGGTGGTCAGGCAGGGACATAACACGAATGTGATAGACAAAAGGATGGCTTGTGTCCAGGCAGGATGACACAAACTTCAGGACTTAGAAGGGCACACATTTAACTGCTAATTGTGACTTTCTCCAATTTAGGGGAGGAGGGACTGGACCGGGACAGCTAGAGGGGCTTCTGTTACCCTTCCCTATACCTGCATGCCTTGCTCCTAAAAAAAAAAAAAAAAAAACAAGGAATACATTAAGATGTACAGCTGGAGACTGGCATGATCCAAACAGCTACAGTGAACCCAGGGGAACCTAGAACACAGTCCCTAAGCAGCAAGAGTACACTAAAAAGAGAAATGACATTTTGACATAATTTGGTTTAAAACTGTCAAAACAATATCAACAAGAAACACGGGCACTCTAAGTAATTATAAAGCACAAGTGAGTAGGATGAAGTCTACCAACTACTTCTCCTCCTTGACAGCCACAGTGGTAAAGACACCTTTCTTAATGGTCTGTAAAAGCACAGAAGCATACCCTGTGACCTGGCAATTCATGACTGACACTCACTTCTGAGGTCACTCACTGCAGCATGCTAGCTGCTGGAAAAAGGCAGGTTCACACTTGCAACAAGAACGGACAGACTGGACTATGCAATTTATACACACAACATTTAATGATGAATACATAACAAGCTTCGAGTTACAGATCACAACTCTTAATGCTTACTGTTTAAGATTTGTCTCAAAGAGCCTAATAGTCTGTCAGTGCCAAAACGACAGTAGTTTTCCACTTGGAGTTTGGGGTTTATTTTTCACTTACTTAATTTGACTTATATTATTCCTGGGTATGTACATTTCTTCTGATCCGAATCAAGGATTGCTTTAGTAATCACAGGGATTAACCCAGTCTTCTGAGGTGATCGCTTGTAAACAGTATTGCTAAAGATATAAAAACGTGCTAAGCTGATGGCAGAGGTGGCCTGCCCAACCCTGGGGAGTTCTCTGTCCCTGGCTTGTGCTGCTCAGCAGCTGTGCCTCACACAGATCCACATGAATGAAAATATTTAGATGGGAAGCCACCCACTTAGTTTATTTTCCATATGACTTTCCTATAATTATTTTGTAAACTGTTCACACAACAATACATAAAAACATCTGCAAAAACAGGTAATTAATGTGTCAAGCCACACTAATGCATTTTTTATGGTGTCCATGCTTCGTCAACTGTAATTATAACTCTTTTTTAAGCAGATGATGATGTGTTTGTTGTGATATGCAAGTGGTGATTTCAGATGCTCTGTTTACTGCTCACACAATCGGAATATAAAACTCCACAGCGACTTTAGACACATCAGCACTTTACCTAGCTTTTTCTGAATCGCAAAAGCACTGCTCTTTTTCCAAGCTATAATTTCCACCAAACATTTTTGTCATTAAAATGTGAAACTCTCAGCATAAAGGTTGACATGAAAATAAAGAAAAACCCAAGGAGCATATACTGGTAAACATTGTGACTTTCTTCCCCCGGCTGTGACCCTGGGGAACCCCGTCACTGCAGCCCATAGGAAACAACCATTAAAGCCACCCTGCAGTCAACACCTTAGAGGCTGTTCTGCTTCTGAGAACAGAGTGGCCCCTCGGCCCCACCCAGGGCACACTGACCTGACAAGTAAGAACCTGGTCCTTCCCAAACCCACTCTGCTTATGCTTCTGACTGCTGAGCAGACCCACAGGGACCACACCATACTCCTCACTGCAGCCATCATAACAAATCCTGATGGCCCAACGCATGTGACCTCTCAAGTTCTGTTTCCCTAGGCAACTAAATCTAAAATTACAAAAGAGACACAATTCTAGTCAGTTTTCCTAGCGCCTTCTCTCCATAGAAACAAAACAACAACAATGAAAACAGCTGGGTGTGGTGGCTCACCCCTGTAATCTCAGCCCTACAAGTAAAGACAGGAGGATAACGAGTTCGCTGCTAGCCTGGACTACATTGCAAGTTCCAGGCCAGCCTAAGCTATGTAAGACTCTGTCTAAAAGACAAGTACAGGGCCAGTGATATGGTCCAGTAGGTAAAGATACTTGCTGCCAACCTGACAATGACCTGAGTTCAATCCCTGAAACCCACAGGAGGGGAGAACTTGGATCTCTATGTTCACACCATAGCACACAAATATATAAGTGTGTGCACTCACGTGTGTTGTGTTATATTCACACAGAACACAAAATAATAAATATGCATACATTTTTAAAAGAACTAAAAACACAAAGGGAAAGCAAAAACATGAGCACGGTACAGCAGCTCAGCGCCTTGGCGGTCAGGAGTACACACAAGGTTCCGGCTGTTAGACCGGAGAGACTTAACCATCTGACATGCACCTTTGATGACTGGCTCCTATGTTCTTCAATGGACTATTACTACTCACTGCTTCTCCTGAACATGAGCTACTGTGCTGGGCCCACAGGACCCTGTCAACATTCTGCTTCCACAAAGATCAGAACTGTCACAGCCAAGCAAACGACGATTGCCCAGCAGCCAAGCCTGTGAGAGGGACTCACTGGTACAGTTGGAATAAATAAAACAGAGTCAGTTCCAGGGCTACAGGAAGCACACAACCAAGGTACAAACAGGAAGCAAGGCTGCTGGTATGCTGAGGCTAGAAGTCTCCGACTTAACAAGCTGTAGTGTAAATGTAATAACACACACGGCTGATGCATTTCAATAGCTGGACTCTCACAGTCAAATGATGGGGTCCAGTGACACCCCAGGTGGGAGCATTTGAAGTCATCTTGTACTGTCAAACTCACTTCTGCCTCATGGCTGCTGGCCACAGTCTTCAACATTCAGTTCCCTGTTGCCTTCTCCGAGTGCCATCTCCGTCTCTCACAAGAACTGAGGAAGGGGTGTGTGTGTGTGTGTGTGTGTGTGTGTGTGTGTGTGTGTGAGAGAGAGAGAGAGAGAGAGAGAGAGTGTGTGTGTGAGTGTGTGTGTGTGAGAGAGAGAGGTGTGTGTGTGTGTGTGTGAGTGTGTGTTTGTGTGTGTGTGAGTGTGCACGCGCGCGAGCATGTGTCTAGAGTAAGAAAAGCAAAGGTCTGTGGTATTTTAACATGGAGTTACTTCTGTCTGCTCCCAAACCCAATGAGATGTGATAGTAGCTGTAAGGACTCATCTACCTTGTATCTCCATTGAAACTTCAAGGAAGTGAGGGCTCTCAAATCAACATGGAAGAACAAGACAACCATGGTATGTCCCATACACCACCAAATATCCCAGGGTGTATTCATCCTCACAAGTGGGTGGGTCTTCACAAGCAGAAAGCAGAAGCCTTGGAAGATGTGCAGACTGCCTTACCTATGGGCACAGGTACCACCCTACACACACCTCAAGGACCACAACTGAGACACAACTATGAGCAGAGAGTGACAACAGAACAAAAGACAGCATGAGTTGCCACCAAACCCAGGGTATCAAGTTCTGCGCATCGAAGAAAATAGGTGACAGGAAAGGGTCATGAAAAATGGGATCCACACACAGGGGCACCCTGAGTGGACACTTGTCTACATTTTAACAGACAGAGAAGGAAAGCAAATAGTACAGACATGGTTCAGGAACTGTGAGAGAATATGCTGAAGGAATTACAGCATGAACTAAAGAGCAGAATGAGCTAGCAAAATGAAAAGGGATGGATGGATGGACAGATGGACAGTCACCAAGAGTAATCAGTAAGGAAACAGAAAGCAACAGAGGCACAGGCACCTGTGGAAACCGTCGTGTACATTAATGTTCACAAAAAAGAAAAAAAAAATACCCTTCTGGAAGAGGCAACACATGAAAACACCCATGCTTCTTTGACACCAATGCACACATGGACAAATGCCAACACACACCAAGGACACAGCAAATGCCAGGACCACGGCTACACACAAGCGCCCAGAGGTCAAACACCCATTGTTTGAGGCTGTTGTTGATGTTGTTTTTGTTTGTTCTTTTGAAGCAGATTCTTGCTATGTAGCTCAGACCAGCAATTCTGCCTCAACTTCCTGAGTACTGAGATTTCAAGGGCAGTAACTGTAAAACCACATTTTAAGGCTCATTTTTCGAAAGATGAAGCCTATGTAAGAAGAAAAGCAAAGGAGGCAGGCATAGAGGGAGCAACCTGGAAGCAAAGTGTCTATGTACTACTGCAGTTAGGATAATCTTACCATGGAGAAGATACTTTAAACAAAAATGTTTACTTCTACAATGCTATGTATTACTACAGTTAGGATAATCATACCATGGAGAAGATAGTTCAAACAAAAATGTTTACTTCTGCAATTCTATGCATTACTACAGTTAGGATAATCTTACCATGGAGTAGATACTTCAAACAAAAATGTTTACTTCTGCAATTCTATGTATTACTACAGTTAGGATAATCTTACCATGGAGAAGATACTTCAAACAAAAATGCAGAGAAACTTCAGCAGGAACTCAAGGTGATACGGCTTTAAAGAGAGATGAAATGGTATTCTGGGAAATATCTATCTACTTACTACAAAAAAAAAAAAAAGAAAAGAAAACTGATACCCACAGCAACATCAGGATAACTGACATAACTCCAACACATTAAATGTATTAAGAAGAGATAATTCCACAGCTGGGTTAAAAATGGTTCCGACTGTCCCTTGTTTATAAGCAAGACACTCTCATTCCAAGAAACAAACATGTAAAGGACAGAAAAGGCTATTATGCTATGTAAAAAATAATCATAGGTAGATTAACTATATGAATATCCAACAAAATGTTTTTCATGAAACAAAAAGTGACAATTTATAATGTGAAGTGAAAATTAATCAGAAATGTAGTAATTACCAGCAGGACTCCAAAAGAGAGAAAGGAAAAGTTACCAAAACAAAGAGACAGACAATTCAACAATATTAGGGATGTCTCAGTAAGAGACAGAAAATGGCTAGGTATACCCCTTTAATCCCAGCACTCAGGAGGCAGAAGCAGGTAGATCTCTGTGAGTTCGAGGCCAGACTGGTCTACAGAGCGAGTTCCAGGACAGGCAGAGCTACATAGTGAGAACCTGTCTTGAGAAAGAAAGAAAGAAAGAAAGAAAGAGAGAGAGAGAGAGAGAGAGAGAGAGAGAGAGAGAGAGAGAGAGAGGAGGGAAGGAGGGAGGGAGGGAGGGGGAGGGAGGGAGGGAGGGAGGGAGGGAGGGGGAAGGGAGGGAGGGAGGGAGGGAGGGAGGGAGGGAGGGAGGGAGGGAGGGAGGGAGGGAGGGGAAAAACAGAGAGACAATCAGAAAATGATGTCAAGAACTGAGCGGACTTCAGCCAACTGCACGGCACGGCACCCGCAGACTACCCTACCATAGTGTCAGAATGAATAGTCCTTACAAGCACAAACCCACATTCTCCAGGGCAGACTACCTACCAGCCACAAGACAAGGCCTGACCAAGACTTAGGTTTCACAACGACTATTCATCACCCACCACAATCAAGCTGGGCATCAATAATAATTTACAAACACTTTACTTCTTCATGTTTTGTTTTGGATGCTCTGTGCACACAGTACTGTCTGTTCTGATGGTGGAGCTCTTCCTCTGGTGAGCTTCTGTGATGCCTGTTTCTGCCTAGCCTTCCTCACATGATGAACAGCTACAACAAACTCCTGTGTGGCAGTCTCAACACCTACCTCACTGCCACGGGTGGGCGTCACCTCTCCCTCACTTCAGGTCCATTTCCCTGCTTCTTTGAACAAATGGTGTTTTACTGGCTCTTGGCCACAGTGAACTTGTCCTTGATGGGTTTTCGATATCTTTTTTAATGCTCGAGTCTATTTTAGGGTGTTTAATTCCCTGGGGTCTTGTTTTCACAGTTTGTCATACTCTTCTTCGCAGCTTTTCAGCGTCCCAGCAATGCCTACAGTTGGATTAGTCAGAGTGTCTCTTTACAGCAGACGCTGGCTCTCAGCTCTGCACAACCGTCCATGACAGTGGCTCCCCGTGACTTCACATAAGTGTGCACTGCTGAGTGGGCCAGGGTATAGTCTGCCACCACTGCTGCAGCCTCCTCTCCAGACAAGACACACAGGACCTGCATCTCCAGCCAGCAAGCCCTAACTATGCTCAACTTTGGTCTTCCTGGTTGTTTAACTGCACCTCTTCAGCTCAGAAATTATGCAGGAGCCCTATGCCAGCCTCTTCCTACACCACGGCCTAGGGAGGCCCAGGTCCAGAATCAAAGGACTCATGCGGCTTGCCTCTTTTCGTTCCTGTTTCTCAGAAATGACAGCCCTTCGCTAAAGTGTGGCGTTTTGCTTCAGGAAAGAGAATATATGGTCCCTGTTACCCATGTTGGCCTGCAGTAGAACTGGGGGGTGGATACACACATGCTTTTGAGCTGAGTAGACATTCATGCAGGGACAATGGGATACACAGGCCACAGCACAGGTATAGACATGTAGGTATAGACATCAGGGGCTGCCTTCAGTATTGGTCTTCACACCACCCTTGTTGAAGGCACCTGTCTTGTTGATCACCCCTGTGTGTGACACTCATCTCACCACAGGAACACCGATTACAGACATGTGCTACCAAGTCAGGCTTTACATGGGTTCTGGGGATCCTGAGAAAGCACTTTATAGTAAGTGTCTGTGCTGTCACTGAGATAACAGAAAAGGCTTGAGGCAGAAGCTGTGTGAAAGTGTCAGAGCTAGCTAGACATGAGGTAACAATGATGCTGGGGACTGGGGACCCAGTTCAAATGAGAAGCACTGAATTCCTGACCCTACGTTCCAGTCCAGAGTGAGAGCCCCCAGTCCCACATCTGCTCTAGAGACTGCCAGGCTGTGAAATGACTGATGTCACTGACTGGATCGCATTACAGTCTAGTTCCACCATTGCCCAGATCACCTCACCACGGCCTGGTCTGGCCTGTCTGCAGTTCCTGATCATCCACTGCTAATCACCCTTCCTGAGATCCTGTGCAGACCAGGCCACTACTCCCCTCAATCAGGGATTCAAGAAAATCCAAGTTAGGATGCTTTGTTTCTACTCCCTACATCTCTCTCTCTCTCTCTCTCTCTCTCTCTCTCTCTCTCTCTCTCTCTCTCTCTCTCTCTCTCTCTCTCTCTCTCTCTCTCTCTCTGGTGTTGTCCTTTACTGTCCCCACACAGGGCTTCCTCTTCCGAGGAAGAGCTGTCACTGCTCTGGACTCATTCAAGACAAATTTATGCCGACATTTTTACTGACCTTGTGATCTTTTCCACCTAACAGCAATGAAAGAATGCTTTAATTACCACAGAATAATGTTATCACATCCCATTCTATTACAATAGGAATTTAAGTGCTGCATGTGATATAGCTCAGTGGTAAACAACTTGTCTACCTAATGTGTAATGCCCAGGACTCAATCTTAGAAAACATGAAGACATATTCAATTTTAACAAACATGACCATTTGTTTGAAATAGCAAATTGCTTGACAAAAACAACAAAGTCAACAGAAAAGCAATATATACCCTCTTTAGTAGGTACCTAATTTTGACAGCTGTCAAGTTGAATCCACTATTAAAACCTTTCCTCTACAGCTGTTCTCTGTGTAGAAAGATCCCATTTTCTGGTCATGTACATCACAGGACAAAGGACAGCATGTTGATAATTTACCTTGAAATTCATCAAGTATACACATATGAAAAATAAAGATATGCACAGACAAATCAAGGGTAAATAAGTAAAGGCCCAGCTAGCTCACTTCCTGTCTGTCTGTACAGACCTCCAGATCGCTATAGTTAGCCAATGGCAAGCTCCATTCTGTGACCTTCAGACAGACTTTATTTGTACAAGCAAGATATCACCACGAATAGTAGTATCAAACAACCTTCTTACACAGGCAGTTGAAGAAATAATAATAAATAACAACAACTACTAGAGGATAAACAGAGAATGTATGTCCACCAGGATGGTAAGGAGGGGGTGCATGTCACCAGGAGGGTGAGCAGGGGGACCATGTCACCAGGAGGGTGAGCAGGGGGGTCATGTCACCAGGAGGGTGAGCAGGGAGGGTGCATGTCACCAGGAGGGTGAGCAGGGGGGCCATGTCACCAGGAGGGGAAGCAGGGGGGACATGTCACCAGGAGGGTGAGCAGGGGGTGCATGTCACCAGGAGGGTGAGCAGGGGGGTGCATGTCACCAGGATGGTAAGGAGGGTGTGCATGTCACCAGGAGGGTAAGCAGAGGGAGTGCATGTCACCAGGAGGGGAAGCAGGGGGGACATGTCACCAGGAGGGTGAGCAGAGGGGGTGCATGTCACCAGGAGGGTGAGCAGGGAGGGTGCATGTCACCAGGAGGGTGAGCAGGGGGACCATGTCACCAGGAGGGTGAGCAGGGGGGTCATGTCACCAGGAGGGTAAGGAGGGGGAGCATGTCACCAGGAGGGTGAGCAGGGGGGGTGCATGTCACCAGGAGGGTAAGGAGGGGGGAGCATGTCACCAGGAGGGTGAGCAGGGGGGGATGCATGTCACCAGGAGGGTAAGGAGGGGGAGCATGTCACCAGGAGGGTGAGCAGGAAGGATGCATGTCACCAGGAGGGTGAGCAGGGGGGGTGCATGTCACCAGGAGGGTAAGGAGGGGGAGCATGTCACCAGGAGGGTGAGCAAGGGGGGTCATGTCACCAGGAGGGTGAGCAGGGGGGCTGCATGTCACCAGGAGGGTGAGCAGGGGGGTGCATGTCACCAGGATGGTAAGGAGGGTGTGCATGTCACCAGGAGGGTGAGCAGGGGGGTCATGTCACCAGGAGGGTGAGCAGGGAGGGTGCATGTCACCAGGAGGGTGAGCAGGGGGTGCAGGGGGAACAGGGGGAACAGGGGGAACAGGGGGAGCAGGGGGTACCAGGCCAGTTGGTTTTGTCCTCCCTGGTGTTAGTCCATTCTTCAGCATTCCATAGTTCTTCTATCCAGTAGGAGGAGTCCACCAACCAGGAACAAGCCTGCGCAATGCACCAGGGGTGACTGTCCCTTATCAAGTCAGCAAAATAAACGAGGGCACATGACCATAACAGGCCAGTAAACTGTGGGCATTCACTAAAACTCTGAGGGAAGATACCCCCTCCCCCATGGTCCCAGAGCCCCACTCTGAGCAAGGAACAGCAATGCAGTGAGTGTGCAGAGCAGGGCAATGCACGAGACAGAGGCCACTGACAGATTTCTCTGACCTAACACTCGTTTGTATAGGAACTTTTCTGAGTTGCTATGGCTTTTGTTGCCCATACCTGAAAAAGTCCACTCTAACACAGACCGAGGCCTGGAGGTCGCCTGAAAGGCAAGTCTTCACCTGTGAGCACAGACAATGGGGAATGGATACTCAGGAGCCCAAACAACAGTCCTCCAAGCTTACTGCCTCTGACCGCCTTCTGGGGGCTCACTTCCCACATCCAAACCTGCCTCTCAGAGAGAACGCCACATGCTGGTGGAGACAGAAGACAGAGGGGCTGGGAGCTTTTAAACACTTCACATCTTTACACTTTCAGTCTCAATTTCAGTGCTTTGAAGATCAAGGCAAGCCAGGCGTTGGTGGCACACACCTCTAATCCCAGGACTCGGGAGGCAGAGGCAGGTGAATCTCTGTGAGTTTGAGGCCAGCCTGGTCTACAGAGCAAGTCCCAGGACAGCCTCCAAAGCAATACAAAGAAACCCTGTCTCAAAAAACCAAAACAAACACACACACACAAAAAATTTTTTTCGAGGAAGCTTAACAGATGAGATCTGAGAAACTCTCAATGAGGGCAATGTACTGAATTATAGGGAAAGGCACAATCTTTACTTTAGAATTAAGAAAAGATACTACAGAAATTTTCACATTAGAAAATACCTAAATTTGTTTAATAATGCTATTCTCTGAAAAGATCTCTTACCCAACCATATTAAATGATGAATGAACAAAATAAAAAGAAGTAACAAAACCACAGCATGACTCAGATTACAGCACAAACCTCTGTGCACGTAGACTTGCGCTCAGAGCAGCCAGCAGAAGGGAATGAATGCAAGGTGCATGTTGGCAGAGCAACTGATTGGAAAATGACAACTGCCGGACTCCGGTGCAAGACAAAAAGAAATGAGACCAAGCAGATGAACAGCACCCATGGGAAGACGGGAGCATGGGGAGCACCACCCCCATGGCCAGGATGAGCCCATGGGAAGACAGGAGCATGGGGAGCACCACCCCCACGGCCAGGATGAGCCCATGGGAAGACAGGAGCATGGGGAGCACCACCCCCACGGCCAGGATGAGCCCATGGGAAGGCAGGAGCATGGGGAGCACCACCCCCACGGCCAGGATGAGCCAAGGCCATCTGCTTTCTGAAAACTCCCAGGCACAAGGCGAGAACAAGACTGTGATATACCTGGCCATAAGGAAGACCTGCTTTATTCACAAAGAGTGCTCACATATATGTGTGTGCTTATGCCAAATAGTCCACGGCAAAACATCCAGATGTAACAAGCCAATTCAACAAGGTCAGCATATAGAGCCAACTGAACTTACACTCGCCAACAATAAACCCACACACAAAAAATGCAATTCCATTCCTAAGAGGAGCGCCCCAAAGACCTCCACCCAGAAGTAAAGGCCTCCTCACTGTAAACAGTGAAACCCTGCAGAAAGCAGAAGAAATAAGGCAGCGGGAGACCTCCTGGTCCAGAGTGAAGATGAACTACTTACTGCCAAGAAAGGACAGCACTGGAACCAATTCCTATCAAAACCCAAACTGTCTCTTACAAATGCAAAATACCTAAGCTTATAGGGAGTTTACAAGGTGCCCCAGAGTCAAAATTATACCAAAAAAAGAAGGGAACTCTCAAAGAGGTTTGTAAGCAAAAAAGGAGAGGAACATTGAATGAGAAGACATTACAGTGTCTCAAAACAAGCATCCTTTCCAAGGCAAGCATCGAGGTGCACACCTGTAATCCCAGCACTCACAAGGCAGAGAGCCTGGTCAGAACAGTGATTTCTGGGCCAACAAAGATGCTGTATGAAAAAATAGAAACAGGGGCTGGAGAGATGGTGAAGTGCATAAAGCATGTGTAGCGCAAGTGTGAGAATCAGAGTTCACAACCCGAGAACCCACACAAAGCCAGAGGCAATGGTGTACACTTGCAGTCCCAGCACACCTAGGGAAGCGGGGTAGAGGCAAGAGAATCGCTGGTCCCCAGGTGGCCAAACACCCTAGCACTCACAGCAGTGAACAAGAGACCCTTCCAAAAAAGGCCCATGCATGGACAAACACACTGGCTTTTTACACACTGTCCTCGTGCTCAGCAATGTTTGTACTGAAGTGAGCAACAGGTAAAGTGAACATAATACACAATGTTAATAGCACTAAGTGGGAGACGGGTAACTTGGGATTAGAGTAGCATTTTCCATTCCTAAAATCCAATAGCAACAGAGTGCCTAGCTTCCCTCCATCAGACCCACACTTTCCTGCCTATCCTGTCTGTCCACTTTAAAGCAAACATGATGATCTTCAGGGTTTCCAAATGTGGGAGCAACTCTTTTCTTGTTTGTTTTCTTGTTTGTTTGTTTATTTATTTATTATATATATTATGCCTGCATGCCAGAAGAGGGCATCAGATCTCATTATAAATGGCTGTGAGCTATCATGTGGTTGCTGGGAATTGAATTCAGGATCTCTGGAAGAGCAGCCAGTATTCTTAACCTCTGAGCCATCTCTCCAGCCTGGGGTGAGCAACTCTCATCCAAGGGAAGAGTCAATAACTACAACTGCTTCATAGAGCACCTAACCATCGATGACAGAGTGCAACCCCATCACCAAGGTCCAGGCGTGTCCTGAAACCAGCCATTGGACACATGGCTTAATTTAGAGCCCACCTGCTGACTCAACAGTCATCCAGAAGTACATATGAGTTCATGCTTTCTTCTAGGAAGAAGAAGAGGCCAGAAAGACAGAATGGCAGAGCATGGGACACAGACATCATCTGACCAGGGTGGTGTGCGCTGTGGGGAAGGCTAGGTGTCACTACTCAATCTTTTGCCAGAAGGAAAACAGAGGAAAGTAAATTGCATCATCTCTGAGTTAAGTCATAGCACTGGAACCAGTTGCACTGGTGACAGACATCAACAGAATTTCCAAAGATAAAACACCCATCAATAGCAACTCTGGAGATTTTTCATTACAAATCTCCTTTAAAAATGTATACTGGAGATATCAAAGGAAAAAGAAAAGAGGGATGGGGAAATAGGACAACTGTAGCATTGCCACCAAGTCCCCAAAAAACAGATGTAGCTGGACAGAAAACTCACAAGATGCATACCACGTCACCACAAGCCACAGTCACGTGAAGCAGGGCTAACAAGAGTACCATTAGGAAGAGCCATCACAAACATGACTTAATTCACTGTCTCCATGCATGGTATGTACACGGAACATATGTGGTACATACATGTAAGCAGTGCTTGCAAGATGATTACCTGGATGGGCAGAAGCTTGAAGGAGCAAAGGACAGGAAGGAAGCAATATGCAAAATCAAGTTCAGTGTGCAGCCGAGCACTTGCGTCTCCATATTGCACTCCATATCAAAGAGCTCATGTGATCAGGAGAGAACTGGGTGAGGCTGCCACTCTCCCTCAGTACCTTGCAGCATCACAGTCAGGAAACAAGGTTTGTGTGTGAAAAAGCCTAGACTTTGCCCCGGCTCGACATTACCGTCTCTGACCAAGGGCAACACAACTCTACCGGGGCCTCAGCCTCCTCACCTCAAAGTGACAGCTTGAAGTAACCTAAGGAGGAGTAAACGTGCCACGCTGGCAACCAAGACACACCAGCCTAAGGCAGCAAGGTCAGCTCTGTGATTCCCAGGGGACCACAGGAATAATGCCTGCCATTGGGCAGATTCCTGTTTTAAATCACGATGTTAGGGTCATTATATCAACTATTTGCACCCTCTAAATTTCAGTGTCCCTAGACAACACCCAGCATGACTAGCTAGAATTCGGCTTTAGCTCTCCTGAAAATTAAAAATAACAGAAGAAAAACATTGGTGCTGAGACAGGCATTTAACACATGGCAGACTGCGCCACCGCTGCTGCTGCTGCTGCCGCTACTTAAACAATTCATTAGTGCCTTTGGCCATCCGTTTGCCATGCTGCTTACCCTAACTCTCCCCACAAGCTCACTCTGAGGACGCAGGGCACACGGAAGGATGGTGTGGATGGACAACCCATTCTCTACAAAAGTCCAAGTTCATTCCCACAACCTTGACTTTCAGACTTTCTCTTCCAAATCCGTGGCAACCTGGGAGTCTAGAAAATGGTACTTCTTTCTTTTTGAGAACCGTCTCCAATAAAATCGGGATCACAGAAGGCAAAGCCCACCCACCCACAGTGGACGCACTCGCAGCTGATGGGCAGGTCTGTGCTACCGTACTTGCATTAGTCTGTGCTGTGAAAACGCTAGTTAGTGAGAAAGGCAGCAGCACTTGCGCCAGCTCCAGGACAGCCTGACCAGCTCCCAGCCCTGAGAACCACAGACAACGCTTGCAGGCTTCCCTGTGGACAACCTCCCCTGGATCACCACTCACCACAAAGCCCACAGACCCACACCATTCATGAGAACCAACCGCCTAGAAAGAGCTGAGCCACAGTTCTTTATTTGAGGGTGTCACTGACTCCCAGGATGCTTCAGTGACAGTTCTGTCCATCAGAATTAACTTTCCCCAAGGATGGGCCTTTTCTGAGCATGAATGTCAAACCAAGGACGAGCTAGAGACCCAAGGATAACAACACACACAGGGTGGTGCTCACTGCTGCAGAGTCCTCCTCGGACTGTGCTCACTGCTGCAGAGTCCCCCTCAGACTGTGCTCCCTGCTCTGATGTCACACTTTACACGTTGTCACATGCAAAACTGCACGGACTGAAACACATTCCTTATAAAGAATCAGAATTCCATAGCTGGAAGCTGGGTGGAGAAAACTAGAATTCAGTACCTGAGGGTCCCACAGTCTGTCTAGATAAAGCCATTTTGAGGTGAGTAAACAATAAAACACTACAAGCAGTAGGCCAACTGCTCCCTCTCTGGATGGCAGATTAACAATGAAACCCTATCAGGAGCAGCCAGGACTCTGGTTCCAGACAGACATGCACAGAAAGACAGAAAACTTAAACAGCTAGCTAGACTTTGGACAGATGCTCAGTGGGCTTGGTAGAGTTTGATACATGACCCACTACAGTCAGCAGAGTAAATAACCAACTGAATGAGTGTTTGTTACTTGCTGATTTGCACTTATATTTCTCATTGTGAAACAACGATTTTTATTTTTCTGGTGCCATCAAGTGGCAACTTTATGAAGTGTCCCTAATAACGTTTAGGCAGAAAGATGACACAATGATATGGCTCACCTATGCTAATTAAACGCCGGTGATGTTTTGGCAAGCTGGTTATGTTTGGGAAAAAAGGAGGACCATCAGGGCAGGCAGATACAATTCAATCAATGCCACCGTCAACCCCAATTCAAGAGGACAGTTAGGGGAAAGAGCAAAAATCACCTATTAATCAAAAGATAAAGACAAATTAAAATTACTTCAGTTTCTCAATTTGAAATGTTAAAACTTCCAGCTAAAATAAAATCTCAAAACATGAAGTTTCACAGACAAAATCAGCTGTTAAAACTCCATGTCACAACCCAATGATCGCAACCAGCAGCATCAACAACATGACGGCTATGAGGGCAAAAGGAAGAGTGCATTCCTTCTGTTCCCACGTGCACAGATGTCAGCGGCTCTGTGACCCCAGCTTCTAAAACAGGCTGCCACTTGAACCTCTGTTCCACGATGACAATGGGACACACTCGTCTCTGCGCTCCAGAGACACTACTTGCATGGCAGCGGAAGAATTAACTTGGGACAAAGCCCTACGAGAGCAGAGACTGAGAGAAATCAGAGCAACAAAACCTTAGAAACCAGGAAGGAAACGGATGAGAAATCAGTATCTCGTGGCCCCTTTTGTAAAGGAGAAGACTGGGTCAGAATGTTAGATAAGCAGCAGTTAGTAAATATACACACACATTTCCATGGCCCAATAGAAAGTCTCCAGATGGAGAGATGGCTCAGCATGAACAGCAATATTGCTCTTCCAGAGGATGCGAGTTATCAGGAGGCTCACAAGCAACTATAGCTTCAGCTCCAGAGAGATCTCTTGCTTCTGCAGCCAAAATACACTCACATGCACATGCCTGCCCTCCCCCATAGCTAAAAATAAAATTAAAAAGCTATCTTCATATCAGTACAGTATCATAAGGGGCCATTTGGGGAGAAAAAAATAAAACAAAACAAAAAGTCTCCAGACGAGGGCGCTTGGGGCAAAAAACGAAGGCTACCAAGGAGAATCCGGGACTGGAGGGCTCAGTGGTTAGGGGCACCTTTTGCTCTTCCCGAGGATCCTGGGTCAGTTCCCAGCACCCACATAACACCTGATGCCTTCTTTTGACCTCCCAGGGCATCAGGCTCAAATGTGGTGCATACAAGATATACACACAGGCAAGCACTCATACATAAAATAAAATAAAATCTAAAAAGGTGTTTTCTAAGGAGGAATTCAGTCAAAATGCTTGATAAGAAGCAGTGTGGAAACACACACACTCTAGAAAGGGGGCGATAGAAGGTTCTAGAGTAACAGGATAGCATGTGTATTGACAGAAAACATTGAAAGGAAGAGTTAGTAGCTAAGAAGCAGCATCAACAGGCCAGGGAGCAGCAGCAGCAATGACTTTCTAGACACTGACGTCACATCAGCCTTTGACTATTATGTCCTGACCAAGAAGTCACTCCATGAACCACAGGGCACTTTACTTTGTGTGTGTGATAAGAAAGAAAAGTACAAAAGCCTGGTGCTTTAAAAAAAAAATCGGTAAGTTCTACTCAGAGACACTAAATTATGCTCAGCTACACACATCCCTGTCACTTGCACTAACTAGGTGAAGGTGATGGTCACTAGAGTCAAGTCAGCACAGTGAATACTAGTCAAGTCAGGAGGAAGACCGCCATTCACGCAGCACATGTGGGGATGCTGCTCAGAGTGTCCAGCACCTGCTCTGATGTCACTGCTACGAGTTTCTCATTTCCAGCCCTGAACACAGGAGACTCAGAGCACTGGGCACAATGCAGACGGCTCTCAGTCCTCATAGCACACAGCTGTGCCTGAATGCACGGGGCAAACCGTACCTTGCACACCTTCCAGGAGCAGGTCAACACCCTTCCTGTAAAAGTCGGAAGCAGCTTCATAGTCGTCTTCCTCCTCCTTCTTTACGGCCAGCTTGATAAGCTCCCCTGCCTTCTCCAGGTAGTCTCTCCTGCCCAGCCTTGGCTTTAAGCTGCTGGGGAAGAGGCTCCGGCTTTCCCGGTCTTCTGCTTTGCTCGGTTCACTGTCAGAAGCGCCAGCCCCTGCTGCCGAAGAATCCACAGACAGACTCAGACCAAAAGATTTACTGGGAGAACCCTGACGGGAAGCCATTCCATCATCTACCTCAGCCACAGAGTCCACATCAACAGTGAGGGACAGGAGGTCACTATCACTGGAGAAACCTGGAATGAGGAACACAGGTGTCAACATGAGACTACCAGCAGCCACAGTGGCACAGGTCACACATACTGCCCATCCTCCCATCCATAACCAGCTCAGCCAGGGCAGTGTGGCCTACTGGTGGCTGGCAGGTTCTAGCAGACTGTCTCTGCTTGGGTCATCAGATGCTGCACTGTACCTTATAACCATCTATAACTCTGGTTCCAAGGGATTCAACACCTCCTGGTCTCTGAAGGCTCCAGGCACACACATGGTACATAGACATACATGCAGGCAAACATTCACACACTTAAGATAAAAATAAACCTCTCAAAACAAAACACTAAAACTATATTAATACACTTTAAGAAAAAAGAACTGCATTTATCAAAACCAAAAATACTTATTGGGAGAAGCAGCAATCTGAGACTTTCCAAGTCTCAGTGTCTGGCTAAACAGAACATGAGGACTTTCTGACCCTTGACTGCTACCTGTCATGGCACAGTTGTGGTTGGAAGATGTGGATAAAAGGGAAAGTGCTGTTAAACAATTGTGTTTGCTGTGTTATTACTTGGGGGTAGAGGGGTTGCGTTTGTGTGGAGATCAGAGAGACTTTGAGAAGTTAGTTCTTTCCTTCCACCATGTCAGGCCTGGGGTGCGAACTCAAGTTGTCAGGCTTGGCAGCAGACACACTACTATTTTCTATATGACACCAAAACTGTACAGTGCTGCTCTCTTACAGCGGACTGAAATGTGGGATACATAATATCTCAACAATGGAATTTGTAGGGTTGACTGCATTTAAATCCATTGGTCTGTCTTGAATAATCTTTTACCCATGTCATTTATAAAATGTCAGTTCCCTAGGTGCCACAGATCTTCCAAATACCAACCTCCCATTTCATTATTATAGCATAAAAATAACATTGGGAAACTGTCAAATTCAAAGCGGCAGACAGAAAATCCTAACAGGAAGGAAAACCGGTTAACTGGGGACAGATACTATGAGTTGTTTTCCTTGAAGAGTCAGATCATTTCATTTCAAGGAAAAAAAAAAAGTATCAAACACACAACTGTAAAGACATCTGTTCATCCACTGATGTAAACAAAACGACTGCCCATGAGCAAAAGCTGAGCTCAGCCCCTACTCACACCCGCCCTCCTCCCCTCTGCTCACACCCACCCACCTCCCCTCTCACAGACATGTTGGCTCAGCAGCCTACTGTGTGCTTCCTAGTGTGCTGGGCTGTGATGTCACAGCACACGTCTCTTACTGGTGAGGACTCAGTGCTGTGTGCTGCTTTACCAAGAGTAATGGCAATCTTAGTTCAGTGTCACCATCCTCAACAGTTCCATCCTCGCCACCCCTGTGTGTGACATTCAGTGCAGCGGTGACTGCATTATTAAAAAGGGTTTGGCCTTGTGGACCCTTGGAGACCTCAGGAACACACCTCAGGCCTCAACCTCCATGGAGCCGCTGATTCTAGGAGACGAGACCCATGATCACACCGCCTGAAGCACTTTAGACACAGCCGGAGATCTCAGTGTTGTCTACTAGCTTCGCTTGGGCAGGGCTTGGTTTGGGTTGGGGTTTTTTTTTGATGATTCTGTGGATCAAACCTACCATAAGCATACTACCACTGTACTAAATCTCTGGCCCAGCTACAATTGACTATGAAATGTCAAGTTTTCAGAAAAAGACATTTTAAAAAAGTTATTTCCACAGGAGGCAGGCAACGCTAAGAATGAAAACTGCAGGTGGATCAGACTACACAGTTCTAAGACAAGGGGCCAGCAAACTCCTGTCTGTGGAGAGCCAGGCAGTGAATGCTGCAGGCCTCGCAGCTCCAGGATCATGGTGGCCACCGGACACCACGCTCACTGTCCTGTACGGGTAAGCATGGCTGGACTTCAAATTCTTAGGGTCCTGATACAGGGCTACTTTGTTCCCAAAAGGAACCGATTTCCTTAAGCCCACAGCTTCAAATGGGTATCACTGGACATTGAGAACATCGGGTCAGCTCTTGACATCCTGGCCACGCTTTTCAGCTACACAGACAGCATTTGGTAGATAGCATTTCATAATCAAAATCTTCCTGTAGCATCCAAGTTATTCACCCACTATTCTAAAAACTATATTAACTTTGTGAGCAATTTTAAAATATTTCATGAGTGTCAATACAGACTTATTTCCTTAAGTGCTGCCATTATCTGACTACTAGTTTGAAATTAACAAACAATTCAGCTGAAGGAAAAGTCTAAACATCCAGATAATTAAGAGGGAGGGGCTGGAAGCATTTGTGTGCTCTCCAATGCCTCTCAACTTGAGCACTGCCCCATCTGCCACATGGCCTGCTCACTGGGACCGCCACACCCTCCCTCTCAGGGCCGTCCCACACTGAGCCTGATTTCCCTTTCCCAACAGGACCAGAAAACAAGCAGGTGATTACATATACTCAGTTTCTTGGCCTTTGAGCACAAAAATCTAAGGACATAGTTGCACTTCCTCCTGCTTTTGCAACTTTATCAGCAAACGTAATCCTAATTAAATATGTAAGGCACACGTATACATGTACAAAGACACATGGTGTGCAAATATATACATGTATATATGCACATGTGTAGCTGTATAGATAGGAAAATACATGTGTATATGTGCACACATATAAATGTATATAGATATAATGTGTAAAAAACACAAGTGTATGTGTAAAAGTCAATACCTACTTTATTTACTTGAGTACATCTGCTACTCACTATGGCCCCACGACTCAGCTTGTTTTATATAAAACTGCATCTGAGCATCACATGAAGTGGAGACTACAGCCCAGAAAGGGAGTGAGTAAACGAGACCCGGGGAGCGACAAACACATTGCAGACTGTGGGTCTCGCTAAGGAGGAAGGCACAGTGGGTGGGGCAGCGCAGCTCGGGTACTTGACACAATATACAGACTGTCAAAGTTAAGCCAACCTACAGCCAATCTATCCTCACAGGAACCCTGAGGACGGGCACACCCTTCCGCAGCACCATCACTCAAAACCCTACGCCTCTTTTGGAAGTGATGAAGTCAAAGGTTCCATGAAAGTCTCCTGCCCCAGGTGTGGATCACAGAGACTCCAGTCTCCATGCTATTAAAGGGCCCCAGGTGACTTGTTAAAAAGCGGCTACAGACACGAGGGGGTGTTTAGCGCCCCAGTCCACCTGCCTGCCCTCACCTCTGGGCTTTGAACTGCTCAGAGTCAGGCAGTAGAGCGAAATCTGCCTAGGACACCATCTCTGAAAGACGGGCCTGGGGGAAAGGTTGAGCTGCCACACACAGGGGCTTTATACTATGAGCCATCAGAACCCCGCATTTGAAGACCATAGGCACAAAGAGATAGGCCTCCTTTGACAACAGGTGGCCTCTCATGGGTGACTATATATAAAACACGTGGCCTCGTTACTATTACCTCATCACCTCTACTCAACTCTATGGTTCAAACATTGCCACAGTCGACCAAAGGGAGTCTTTACTTGTCCCAGCAGCAATCACTCCTGCTACATGCACAAAGAAAAAAAAAAAAATGCACCCAGCCCAGAACCAAGAACCAAGATTACCAGGAGTCGGAGGGCATGTGACCTGACAGAATCGGATCTGACTCCAGGCGAAACAAGCCCTTCTTGGAGGAGAGGCTCATGAGGCCTCATCCCTGGCTGCAAGCAGATGGCAGTTAATGGCTGCTGGAAGAACGTCGTTTTTCTTCAGTAGTGTAGCCATGGGAAGAAACCTATGTTACAGTTAACAGCCACACACCTACGCTCATTAGCAACCCTAACTAAACTCAGTGGGTCATTCAGTTAAATAGCGAAATGTAGAGGGAAATTAGTTGGGGAGAATAAGAGGTGGAGAAAAAGTGGGGAAGAGTGAGAGGCTGTAGGGGTGTATTATATGCATATATGGAATTGTTGAAGAATACATTTTTAAAAAGAGAAAAAAGAAAGAGGTCCTTCTAAACATGCCTGTGGGAAAATCCCTAAATCCAGAGCCATGTGGTAGTCACAGTTCTGGTACTCACAGCTAGCAACAGCTATGAACCAAGAAGAACCAGCCTTCCACAGTGCCAAGGCTAATAACGAGCCCATGCATCATCTTTGAGAAACTAGTGTTCCAGAGACTCCGTGGTGTATCTACTGAGAACAAACAGAAGGCTTCAAAAGCTGGCACTGCTCCCAAGTACACTTCAGCGGAAACATGGCTGAGCTCTGGCCCAGCTTCCTCTTGGCTCAAGGGCCTGTTGCTCCACTGGCCATCTTTCTGTGGGCTCCAGAGTCCAACTCTGTTACCCTACACATGCGTGTAAGTGTACAAGCTATCTATGTGCATGCAGGGCCCGCTGAGGCCAGAGTAGGGAGGGAATGGAAACCCCTAGAGCTAAAGTTATCCGAGGTTATGAAGACATATAACACGGATTCTGGGAACAGAGCTCAGCAAGTGCTACCAGACCCACCCTGAGCTTTCTACACCAAATACATGCTCATCCCTTCACAGCAAGGCAGATCCGGGCTTGACTACCGCCAAACTCCAATGTCCAGTTGAAAGGAAAGACATTTGGGTAACATCTAATGTCCCTTCTAACCTAAAACCCAGGTGACCATAACAAATCATGAACTTTTTATTTGACCCACCCTGCCACAAAATTCCAAATATCCAGTGCTACCCTCAACAGTCCCGGAGTGCCCTCTGTGCTACAAGCAACATACACACAATGATACACCCACGTATGTGTCTACCTTTATTGTTTACTTGTTGAGTTTGGATTGGTTTGGTGTTTTGAGGAAGGAACTCTGTAACCTACGCTAATCTTAAACTCACTGTGTAGATGAGTCTGGCCTGCAATTCCTGATTCTCCTGCCTCCATCTCCCAAGGGCACCACCAGCCCTCATCCAACTGGATGAGAAAAAGTCCCTGTTTGTTTTCGGATTTCCCACTGAGGCAAATTTAACTAGTCAGGGAAAGTGAACAATGGCCAGGAAACAAGCACTTAAGAACAAACAGCTAGCTCCTTCAAGCTGACAGGTACCTACTCCACCAGCACACAGGAGGGAGAAGCCCAGCCCTAAGATTTGAGTTCCCATGGTGCCACCTTGTGGACATGTGTAGAATAAAAATTCTACTTTAAATGTAAACTACGTTTAGTTGTGCTTTCTATTTTGGCATGATACTCCTCTCCATACAGACTTTAAGCTAATCTTAAAACAGCCTACGTTGTTAGTTAAATAACCAGCTAAGGATATTGGTATTTAAAGTGACTGCCTTGAAGCACAAACATTCAATTCACTAAATCAAAATAACACAAAGAAAAAATTTAAAACAAAAGTTTTTTTTGTTCATCCTCTGTCTATTTTCATGTATGTGTATCATGCAAGTGTGTGTGTGAGCATGAACGCAGATAACACAGCACACCTGTGGTCAGAGGACAGCCTTGGGCATCAGTCCTCAGCTCTGCCACAGCATACCCCAGGCTAGCCCATTCACCACAGCACACCCCAGGCTAGCCTATTCACCACAGCACACCCCAGGCGATCCGGTCTACACACTTCTGGAGAGGCTCCTGCCTCCGCCTCCCACCTCACTGTAGGAGCACTGGGACTGCAAACGCATACTGCCCCACCTGACTGTGCATGGGTTTTCCAGATCTGAACCCAGATCTTCACACTTAGACAGCAAGCATGCCACCTCGAGGCCTTAGCCAGCCTTATAAAAGAGGTTTCTTTAATCCAACTGAAATAACTGTGCACCTTTCCAGTTAATCCTCCAATGTAACAGTTTAACAGCAAGGCCACCTGCATCCCTCAAACAGACCAGCAGGTGGAGAGAAGTGCTCCCAGAAACTGTGCCGCCATGCCCAGCACTGTCTCTGTAGTTCAAATAAAATGCAAATGTTTCCCATGGAAAAAGATGTTCATGAACACTACTGGAGAGATGGGTCAGTGGTTAAGGGGACATGTTCTTATGGGTTCGGGTCCCAGCTCCCAACTGTGCAGAACTCCAGTTCCAGGGGACCTGACAACCTCTTCTGACCTCCAACAGCATGATACACACACAGGTACACAGACACATATTCACTTAAAACACTCACACACATAAAATAAAAGAGAAAATCTAAAGGAAAAAAAATTTTTAAAGAAAAAAACATTACATTTTGTCTGAATACAAACAAACAGTAGTTAGGAAATCCAAAAGCTAAAAGGCTTGAATTCAAATCTATGTGTAAGTTCAAGTGCAGCTTATTAAAAACAAAGCAAGAGAATTAACGACGTTAAAAGTAAAACATGGTTTTGTTTAAGATTTGGGTCGTTAGGAAACACATTAGACACACCAGAACTGCCTTGGGCTTATTCTTTCTAGGTGACAGGCTTTCTTTAAAGTTGGCCTTGAAATGAGCTGAAGACTCGGGTATGACTGAAGGACTCCAGCAGGCACTCATACAGCAAGGCCACTGTCTGCGCATCAAGTGTCTTACTGAGGTCTGACTTTCTCATTATGTCATTAGAGAGAAACCACTGTACAGCAAGGAGGAAGAGCAAAGCTGCTGGTTAAATGTGAGGCATCACCAAACCAGCACAGGGCTGATGTGCAGAGCCAAAGAAAGGCCCTTCCACTTCTTATAGACAGCTGTTGTTACAATGCAATGTGACTCTCATCTTCTGCAACTGAAACCTTTGAAACACAGGAAAAATGAAGTGTCTTACCTTCCGTACCACACTCAGGAAAGGTGTCAGGCAGGGAATCTGGGTACTCATCAGCAGGACCAATTAATGGAGAGCCGTCATTAATTATCCCACCCTGAAAAGCAGAGCAATCACATCTCCTTGTCAGTAAGAGCACAAAAAGATCAGCAATAAACAAGCACTCACAAGGCAGTGCATTCATCATGGCTCAATTGTACAGATGTGGCATGACCACACTCAGTGGGTAAAACAAAGACTGCACGGGTTAAATGGCTTCCACAGGATCTCTCTGCAAACCTTAGCTCTCTAAAGATAATGAGTTGACTTTTTAAAATTCACATTTTTAAAATAGTACTACCATGCTCAATGTAACTTTTTTTTAGACAGTGTCTCACTGTTTAGCCCTTGTTGGCCTGACACTATGTGGTCCAGGCTGGCCTAGAATCCAGAGGCCTGCCTCTGCCTCCCGAGTGCTGGAATGGAAGGTGTATACCTCCACACCCAGCTGGAATATGAATGCACATTGTTCAAAATCTGCCACTGATTTTTTTCTTTTTTTAAGAAAATGAACCACTACAAAAAACAAAAAGAAAAAAAGAAAGGACAGAAGGAAGAAAGGAAGGAAGGAAGAAGAAAGAAAGGGAGGAAGGCAGAAAGAAAGATAGAAAGAAAGGAAGGAAGGAAGGAAGGAAGGAAGGAAGGAAGGAAGGCAGGCAGGAAGGAAGAAGAAAGAAAGGAAGGAAGGCAGAAAGGAAGAAAGAAAGAAAGAAAGAAAGAAAGAAAGAAAGAAAGAAAGAAAGAAAAAGAGAGAGAGGGAGGGAGGGAGGGAGGGAGGGAGGGAGGGAGGGAGGGAGGAAGGCAGAAAGAAAGAAAGAAAGAAAGAAAGAAAGAAAGAAAGAAAGAGAGAGAGAGAGAGAGAGAGGGAGGGAGGGAGGGAGGGAGGGAGGGAGGGAGGGAGGGAGGGAGGAGGAAGGAAGGAAGGAAGGAAGGAAGGAAGGAAGGAAGGAAGGAAGGAAGGAAGGAAGGAAGAACGCAAACCAGCCACTAGTCAACTGTCAGTATCCTTGGGGCCTGATGGTTTAACTAGTGTGGGCCATCAGACAGCCATTGAATTTTACCAAATTACATATGATATCATATCAACAGCAACTCAGGTGATCTGGGAAGACATTTATATGAGAAAGCCACCTGTGCACACCATAAAGAAATGTAAAGTATCTTTAGTAGAGAGACATTTTTATTTTATTTTACTTCTTTTCTGTTTAGATATGTGCACCGAGTGTGTCATTGCTACAGAATCAGAGGGTGTAAGATCCCATGGAATTGGAATTATAGGCAGTTGTGCACACCTACCACAGGTGCTAAGAACCAAACCCAGGTCCTCTGGAAGAGCAGCAAGAGCTCCTAACTGCTGAAAACAGACATAGTAAGAATAAATAATAAATACGTGAAGTGAAAATTGAGCAAGGTATGGTGCTCATACCTACAAACCTAGCACTTGAGAGGCTAAGGCAAGTTGATCACTGGGAGTTTCGGGACTACAGTGAGGAACCCTGTTTCAGAATTAACTAAAACTGAATCTCTCCATGTGATCACCACTTTAATCATGCATCTGAGTTTACAAATTCAGGTCTCAAAGCTATTGCTTCTCTGTCCACACTCAGACAGACGGCAGTCACCAGACTGGTATGTTGGGGAGGAGTGATGGGACTTCATGGAATGAACACTCCAGTCACAGATAAGCAGACAAATAATCCTTAAGCAATGATTTCACTGAAATGCTAACTCCTTTGTGCCTTAACACAAAGTTGTCGTCTGCCAACAGTCTTTTGTACCAACAATATAATCAATATGTCAAATGCCAAGAGAAATGCAGACCCTCTTTCCTCAACCTGACAACATTCCCTGTTGTGAACGCTGCACGGAATGTCTACCTGACAGAACAGGTATTCCTCAAGTACACAGGGAATGTTCTCTAGGATATAACATATGCTAGGGATAAGTCACTGGATGGGATTAAAATCATATGCTATGTGCTCTGATGACAAGAAAAACATTACTAGGTGAGCCTGCCTTTGCATGCGTGTAAGCATGCACGCATGCACACAAGAGGCCTTGAGGATCCCAGACACCCGAGGTTCACAGTGAGACCGTGCCTCAGAAGGAGGAATTGGAGACCATGAAGATGAAGAGGGAGAAAGGAAGAGAAAAAAGACACAGACACAGAAGGAAGACAAGGACAAAGATGCCGACAAAGGTGAAGATGACGAAGATGATGGGAAAAAAAAGAAAAAAGCAATAAAAGAAATTAGAAAACTTAAGAAATATTCAGACATTACCACAGTTCTAAATAGCCAATGGGTTGACAGAGAAAGTACAGATTAATCAGAAAATACACTGAGCTGAATAAAAATGGAAATAAAAATATACAAAGAGGCTGAATGCTCAGGGGAAATACTATTGTTGTGAATGCCTATGTTAGACAAGAACAATGTCAAATCAGTATGTTTTCACAAAAGTAGATCAGAGAGCAGGACACAGAGGTGGTACCTGCCACCAGGCATGCCTCTACCTGAAATGAATCCAAGATCAGCTTGACTTAAACTGCCTGATCTTCACAAACTGTCAACGTCACATCTCATTGCATGTCTAAAACAAAGTCAGTAGCAGCTACATCAGGAATTCCACATTAAAGACACAGAATGAGCAAATGCCAAATCTCCACCGCTTAAAGTCTGCCCAACTTTCATTAACACCCAGGCCAATCTCTGAGCCCTGTGGCATCCCTGGCTTGCATCAGCCCTTCCCATCTCAACAGGGTGGAATCCTCCCCGACTCCACTCCCACAGAGAGCAGGGAAGCATGAGAAGACAGCCTCAGCATCATCGCCAGAGCTTTCACCCTGAGGCCCGGCACTGGGTTTACAAAAGCAGCAGATTATAGTCTGGGCCTGGTGTCCAGGACAATGACAAAGGAAGGTAGAAGACCATCCAGGACAACACTGTCACCATGGACAACTCTAGGCTGTGACTCTGCAATGTCCTTCAAAAGATCACCCTTCTTCAGTCAACTAAGGTCAAAAAAAAAAAAAAATTAATCTTCACCTAGATCCACCACCACCAGGGAAATTCAATATCCCTGCACACACGAGTCTTGGTGATCATATATCCTAGAAACTGAAGTTTTCTGCTAAAGAAAGGAGCAAACAAGCATGACAGTGTCGTTCAGCTCTTTCTAGAAAGCTAATTTTAAATGAAATGGGAGAAGTGCTTAAGAACAGAGACACCCAAGCTGGGCGGTGGTGATGCACGCCTTTAACCCAGAACTCAGAGGGCAAAGGCAAGTGGCTCTCTGTGAGTTTGAGGTCAGCCTGCTAGTTCTAGAACAAAGAAACCCTGACTCAAAAAAAAAAAAAAAATAGAACAGAGACACCCAACACCAACAACTGACAGTGACATTCAAGACAAATGAGGGAATACTAACAATGATACTGCCAGTTTCACCAGCACTGAGGCAGCCTGGGTAGCATCTGTCTCAAATCTAAAACAAATGAAAAAGCCACAGCAAGAGTATCACATGTCAAAAAAACATGAACTACGTACAGTCAAGGACCTCAGAAACAAAATTTGCACAGACCCACTTGTGGAAAGCTGTGCAATGGCCACTTCTGCTAGACCCTTACACAAAGGAGTACAGTGTGGACTCTGCTTAGGAAGCCTGCCGCACAGGAGCGCCTCCCGAAGGTGAAGTCCATGACACCTCACCTTCTCAATGTTTTCCAATACAACAGCAACAGAGAAGGTTTAAAGGCTAAGAAGCAAGCCTGGCAGTGATGGCGCACACCTTTAACCCTAGCACTTGGGAGGCAGAGGCACGCAGATCTCTGTGAGTTCAAGACCAGCCTGGTCTACAGAGCGAGTGCCAGGACAGCCAAGACTACACAAACAAATCCTGTCTTGAAAAAAAACAAAAACCTACGAATCGAAAATTTCCAGTTTCTACACCAAAAGCAAAAACAGAAGCTCAGTTGTAGTAATGTCTACTTCCCAGAGTGATGGGTGGGCTTCCTACCTGAACGTCTACACACCAAGGGGAAAGCGTGTTGCTATGTACACTTTCCGGAAAGAGCACAAACCTTGAAGAAGTCTTGGAGCTGCTTGCTGTTGTAGAGGGCGGGAATGTTGGCAGAGAATTGGAGCAGGTCTTCCGCACACTGACGTCTCTCTTCAATAACAGTTTTGTCAAATCGCCCTAGAATTCAACGAGAGTCAGCACTTAGGGATAGAATACAGTCTAGTTTTGTGACAGTCTAGGCTCAGGGAGAGAAGCCACCACCGGCCATGCTGCCCATCTGCAGCACTTATCACGCGAACTTCCAAGTCGCATCAAGGCCTTACAATGTTTTTGATGAAGTAGAGCCGCATTGCCAACTGATAAATGGGCTGTATCCAAACCCAGGTCCTGCCCGTCCGTGCAAGACACTCACTGTAAGAAGATGGCTATCTGAAACTAAAGCTGAAAAGGGAATGTTAAAGATTTCAAACAGCTTCCTCTAGTAATTTAATACCATAATTACTCATATAATTTTCCCTTTTCTACTCTTTTTGATTTAAAGAGGAGGCTGAAGAGAGGAAATGATGGGACATCTGTATTAGCAGTGGGGTCAAAAACCTCAGCCAGCTTGAAGCAGAAAGCTTTTATGCTGGATTCTGTATGTGCTGCTGGTGGCCCGCTCGTGAGAAAAAGAGGCGCCCATCTCAGGCGTACTCACCTCCACAGGTGGGTGGCACACTCAGTGGCTCACACACAAGCGCTAATGATACATACAATATGAACGCCCGTAAGAGATTTTCCAATGTGATAACTCTACACAGCTTCCCCATTTGATCACCAGTTGACACACCACACTAGCTGCTTTGTAAAGTTTTAAAAATGCCAAATCAGAAGGGCAGTGTCCTCAGAACCTGAAAACATTCTAAGTGTTCTGGCAGAGTATTGACTGAGTGCTATGACAAAAAGCTCTCCTAGGTACCTCCTGGTTGTGTTGGGGGAGGGGGAGCTAGACCTGGATTCAAATACAAGCTCCTGCCCTCCCCACTAGAAGGTGTCTGTGGACAAAGTGAGTCGCAGACTGTTAAGTCCCCCGTGGCTGCAGCAAGCATGCATACTGCACAAACCATCATGGTGTCTGAATTTTCAGTTTCAGGGTGTCTAGCACACAAAGCATGCTAGCAAATCTCTGTGGCTGTTGCTGATTAATGAAAACGGAAAAGCCCTCTGTAAAAATTGTCTTACAGTGGAGCATTCTTATAGAAGATCTTACAGAGTACACTGGACCTGAAAGACAGACAGATGGAGCCACAGCTCACAGACAGACCACACAGTCAGCAATGCTATAGAACTCCACATGCTCTCCTCTGCTCTCAAGAGCTCCGGACCTGGTAAAGGCCAGAGGCGATCAGCTGCAGGGCTCCAGCCATCTGGAATTCTGGTCTCTACATAACAAGTCACCAGCCACTATCTAAATAAAATCTTTCTAAGCTCTGGCTGACCTAGAACTCGTAGACCAGGCTGGCTTTGCACTAAAGAAGATCTGCCTGCCTCTGCCTCCCAAGTGCTGAGACAAAAGGCCACAATGTCTAGCCTTCACAGTCTCCTTTATCAAAAATGTCCCTGACTTTCCCCTGACATGTACCAAGGAGACTGCATCATTCCTTGTAGGCGGGGACTGAGGTCTCACCAACAGAATATTGACATAAGGCACGCTGTTGCTTCCCTGAAATACACTGAGAGGTAGCAGCCATGGCCTCTCTCTGGCCTCTCCCGGGTCCCTTCCTGCTGCTGGGAAGGCAGAGGGGGCAAGGCAGGAGCTGTGACTTCTGGGAACTGTGGCACTTCCATCCCAGGCTGCACCTAGACTTCCAAACATGCACAAGAAACCAGCTTCCTCTATCTTGAACAAAACTGTGCCACATGTAGCCACACCGAGGATGACCCACGATACTAAATCTGTCAGTTGTTCTCAGTTCATATGCAACAAATAAAACCAATTTTGCTGAAGACAGCAACACTGTCCTGTCCTATCCATGGCCTCCCTATCCATCTCATCAGCTGTCTTCTTCCTTTTGTTCCCCTTTTCATTGCTAGTATGGTAATAGTAATAGCTGTAATCAATATAAACAATAGTCATTTCTGGCCCTCAATCATCTTTAAGAAGATAAAGAGAATTTCTGGGACCCAAATATCTAACCACCATTCGTGTGCACTTCCTAGGCAGACAGGAGAATGGGCTAATATGAAAATTCACTGAAGAGATTGCTTCGGAAAAGTATGCTACAACTCCAGCAAATTCAGCAGTTTCCTCTCTTCCTGTGGTTATCTACTTCCCTGCAGACATAGAACAGACTCTTGGTGACATCATCATTTATCAAGAAGCAAGGAATAAGTTATAGAGTAAGTTTTTTGGGGGGTAGTTTTGAGATGACGGCTAAGGTTCCTCACACTGCTGATTTCACTTTTGCTTTGCTTTGCTTCTTGTGTTTGGGACAAGCCTGACTTGTAGCTTGGGGTGGCTTTACACTCCTGATTCTCCTGCCTCAGTATCCTGAATGCTGGGACTATAGGTGTGCACCACCACATCCAGCTTCATAAAGTTGTTTGCACCTTCAATTACACTCGGGAGTGGACCATTGACGTACCCCATGTAAGACAATGCAATGTGACAGGGTTCTGCTCAACTTCTTCCGTAGCGGGACACTGAGTTTCTTCAAGAACACAGCTTGTTTGGGACCTCAGTCTGGGTCCTCAATGCCTGATTTTTATTTTTTGGTTGGCTTGTCTGTTTGTTTGTTTGTTTGTTTGTTTGTTTGTTTTACGTTTCTTGAACTAAGGATCCACACAATTTTCAGAGTCATTACCATTGGGCTAAAATTCATCTAAGAAGACACTGTGACTGACAGATCTGGGGCATCTGCCCATGCTTGCTGGGCACAGTGGCAGCACAAGAGTGACCACAAATGTTAGCAGCAACATCAGTGGCATCTATAAACAGAAGGTAGCAAAGAAACACGTGAAGACGTAACTGTAAATGCTGTCACCTGGACCCAAGGCTACATGCAAACAACCAAAAGGGAACAGCACTTGGCAGAAAGTCTAAACCCCGTGCTCAGGAGAGGAATGAACCAAAGGCCTTTGAGAACAGTGGGCGTGACGCTGCTGACCTAAGATCCAGGTCTCTAACTCTCAGCCTGGCACAAAACTGTGCCAGCCCCCGTATCCATTACTTATGTCATTGCTGTCATACAATACCTAAAGGAAGCAACTTAAGAGCAGATTTATTTGGCTCATGGTTTGAAGAGACACAGTCCATAATGGCAGAGATAGAGAAAGTTTACTCATCCAGGAAGGATCTGGAAGCAGAGAAAAGGCAGGGAGCAGGGCAGGGTTCTAAACCTCGAGGCCCACCCTACAATGACCCACTTCTTGCAGCCAGGCCCCAGCTCCAAAGGCTCCACAGCATAGCATCAGCAGGTGAGGAACAAGCGTTCAAACTCCTGAGCCCCTGGGACAGAGTTCACATTAACGACAACACCACCCAAGATGTTTCTCTATCAGTCTGCTAAGTGTTTGCTAATACTGGCAACACATTTTAGATGCTCACCTCACCCTCGGGTGAATGCCACTGCAGAATGTCTTTAGGAATTAAATGTGAAGAGGTGAGTACTGTAGTCCTAAAACATCCTGAAGAAATCCCTATTCTGTGAAGAGCCTGCACACAGCCATTCAGAAGTTTCCCAAAGTCAGGAAGGGTGTCGGAAAGGTTCAGTCATGTCACCTCTATCGATGGCCTCTTCAGGGCAATTCCAAAACCAGGGTCACATATGTACCTTTGGTTGGCAGCACCCCCCTTCCAGACAACAAAATCCATTAGTAGTTATTAGTACATGACAAATGACAGTGTCAGGCAGTTGCCTTCTCAGACGGACTCTGAGGGTCTGCACCTAAAAGCAGGCACAGCTGGGTGGCTCTGATACAGGGCCCCACCCTGTCAGCTAGGGCTACGGTCACCAAATGGCTAAACTAGCACTGGAGAATATGCTCTACGTTCATCCCGTAGGTGCACATTTCATACTAGTATCTGGTGGCTGGAGGTCCCATTTCTCATCATGTGGGCCTCATCACAGGCTAGTGGTATCTTTATAAGAAAGCTGGCATCTCTCAGTGTAAAGATGGAAAAATTTAGCCTACCTCTCCACTGACCCCAGGAAGCTAGAAGTTTAAATCCCAGACCCTGTCCCCTGGCAGTGAGTAGGCAAAAGGTCACATTCTTTGTTTAGGACAGCACCTGTGAGTGAGTGAACACAGAAAATGAGCCTTGTCACCCCACCTAGGAGCAGACTTCCTGGGCTAAGCTCAGGCTTGGATAGTTTAAATTGATTGGTCCGCACTGGATGCTGAGATGATTGGTTTACGATGCACGGGCTTTGTTGTAACCCTATAAAAGCTGTCATAATTCTGTACCCAGGGTCCCCAGTCCTCTACCCCTGTGTGGCGTATGGCTGCGGACCCCAGTGCACTTGGAATATAAAAGACCTCATGCGTTTGCATCAAGACCGCTTCTCGTGAGTGATTGGGGGGGGGGGGCACCTTTCCTGAGTGGGAGCGTGAGGTCTTTCATCAGAGCAAGAAAGGGACTGGAGGGGATGAAGAGAGGAAAAAGAAGAGAGGGTTAGGAAAAAAGGAGGGGAGCAGAAGAAACAAAGAGGGAGGAAAATAGAAAGAGAAAAGTAGGGAGGAATAGAAAGAGGGAGGAAGAGAGGAGGGAGGGAGGGAGGGACGGAGGGAGGGACGGAAGGAGGGAGGGAGGGAGGGAGGGAGGGAGGGAGGGAGGGGGAACTGTATATAGGGAGGAGCCACAGATGTCTACTGCCAAATCTCAGAAACAAGGAGCCATCATCTTTGCTACAGGTCACAATGACCAACCCTGAGATATATATATATATATATATATATATCAGACAGGACGACATGAGCACATTGTTGCTTTGAATGTCAAACGCCCCCACAGCCTCATATATCTGAATACTGGTCTCCAGCTGGCAGTGCTTTCATGAGTGACTGTGTAACTTTTAAGAAGCAGGCGTAGTGGACAAACATGGGCCACTGGAGACAGCCTTGAGGGTCATGGCTGATGTTCCTTACCGTCCTCCCTCTGTACTTCCTCATCAGTATTGTGTGAGATGTCACTACCTTAAGATCTCGCCAGCACAGACACGTCGATGGACCATGTCCCCTGAACTGTACAAGCTCCTACAAGGCAGACTCACTGCAGACACGGTGATCGACTGTTTCCATCATGAATTTTATCACAGAAAAGAGGAAAGTAACTAATTCAGAAAATTGGAACTGGCAGTGGAGCCACGCTGCGTGGCTCACAGGCCACATAACCAGGGACATGGAGTTGTGAACCCGAGGAGCCTAAAAACCTAGTGACTGTTACAGCAGGACTCGGAAGACTAGAGTACTCAGAAAGATCCAGCACAGAAGGCCAGGTAAGGAGGTCCAGAGAGAAAGAGGAAAGGAACTCTACCAGGGACTCAGCTGGAAGCCATTTGTGCTCTGCTCTAGCAAAGACCCAGGTTGCATTCTGCCTATATCCTGAAAACTAAATGAAGCCAAGTTTAAAAATAATAATTTATTTGGTGGAGATCTCAAGATGGTCCAGCAGCCAGGCTGTGGCATGAACTCTCCGCAGTGCAATGGGCCAGGTTTATAGTAGGGAAAGGTAGAGAAGATGTGAAAAACAGTGCCCTCAAAGCTGCAACCAGGGCTGACGTGGGTGAAGACTTGTTATATTGCTGGGACCCACAAGACAGACAGCTCTGCTTCATCTTGGCTCAAGGTCAGAGAGCTCAAAACTGTCCTTAGTCACAAGACCTAAAGGTTTAAGAAAGCGTGGCTACAGTAGAACGTTTGATCTCAATCTTGGGTGTCTTATCTGAATAACAACAGACTGGGTCTGAGGAGTGGTTACCCCTGACCCTCAAGGATAGATAATGAGAAATTGAGTCTAAGGTGTAGTTACAAAATGCTTGGAGAATTCAGGAATAAATTCTGCGTGTTCCTTGTCCATGATAAAGAAGTCTTTTGCAATGTCCCCCTTTTTGGTTGAGGTATTTAGGAATGGTGAGGAATAAGCTTGGTGCATCCAGTATTCCCTGGATTGCCCTCCTGACTCTATTCTGCATCTTTACCTGCCATTTTCTCAATCCACACTCCTCCTCTCAGGTAAAAACCCAAAAAGCGGGCTGGACCCGACTGAAGTCCCCACAAAGACGGCTTACAACATTACTCAATGAGAGAATGCCTGACAGCTGGATCTCATGGAGGTATTTCCTCATTGAGTGATCAGTGGTGGAGGGCCCAGCCCATGGTGGGTGGTGCCATTGCTGGGACGGTGGTCCTGGGTTCTACAAGAAAGCAGGTTCAGCAAGCCAGTAAGCAGCACCCTCTACGGCCTCTGCATCAGCTCCTGTCTCCAGGATCCTGCCCTGACTTGAGTTCCTGTCCTGGCTTCCTTCAGAGATGAACAGCAATGCTGAAATGTAAGCCAAATAAACCGTTTCTTCCTTGGTAATGGTGTTTTTATCACAGCAATAGAAACCATCCAAGGTCATAGGTGTGAATAATACATGTTTTCTTAGCTTCCTAGTCTCCCTGCCTGGCCAGAGATAGTTATCCCATGGTGGAGAGGAGGAAAGGTATTTTATATGAACTATGTGAAGGCATGAGAAAGCAGTGTGAAGCCCTTGCTAAACTGGATGAACCATCACAGAAGGTGAAAGGGCTTAGCACAGACCATCGCTAGCTAATCATCCCATTTAAGTCACAATTTTAGGGCTAAGCTGTAGGTCTGTGGCAGAGAACTTGCCTGGCAAGCTCTAGATTCAATTGCCAGTACAATGGGTGAGGGTTTCAGAAGAGCACTTACCAAACACTATCCCTTTAGCAAACGGAGGAAACAGCTCTGAGTGTCGGAATAAGTTTCTGTGGATTTGCCATAGTTCTTTGTGCAGTTTCTTAAAGTCACTGTATCTTTTCCACACAATTATCTGAAAAGAAAACAAAATTAAATGTATTTCAAAGCACAACCATTCTGTTTCTGAACCACAAATAATTTTTCTTTAAACAAATTACCATGCAAAGCAAACATATACACACTCTGGTCTACAGGGTTAAAGGTATGAAGGGATCTGACATCTGCCTTAAACTCCAAAGCTGGCTTCTTCCTCATACTGTTGACTTGAGGCTCTAAGTCCTGCCTCCTAAAAGCCTTTTAACTCATCCTAGAAAAGTATACAACCTGGTACAAAAATGCTCTATGCTACATAAAATACATTCTCTCCAAAAACCAGTTACTATTGACCTGGGAATAAATTAAATGATAAACACTATCTCAAATATCATGCTTGCAAGGCACAATACAACTTAGGCAATTTGGGGGTGGGAGATAAGACAGGGTTTCTCTCTGTAACAGTCCTAGCTGTCCTGGAACTCACTCTGTAGACCAGGCTGGCCTGGAACTCACAGAAATCCACCTGCCTCTGCCTCCCAAGTGCTAGAATCAAAGGCGTGCACCACCACCACCCAGTGGCAAATTATTTTTTTAATTTTTTTTTCAGATGTATCCATTTTCTTTATGTGCAGGGATATGAGCCTGTAAGAGTTTATGTGTACCACAGGCATTCAGGGAGACCACAGAGGCCAGAAATGGGTACTGGATTCCCTGGAACTGGAGTTACTGGTGCTTGTGAGACATGCAGCTGCTGGGAACTAACCCAGGTCCTCAGCAGGAGGAGGACAAGCGTCTAACCTCCAAGACATCTCTGCAGCCTTCAGCTTAAGGGGCAAATTTTAGACAAAAGGACATAACAGGACATAACATTTGTCCCCTCCTCCTACCCCATCCCCCCCCTCCAAAAAAGACTAACAATGAAGGAGAAATGGCTAGGAGGAAAGAAAAACATGACTTTTTACAGTCTCTAATTTTTTCATAAATCTTAAACTAACCATAAGATTTCTGGATACAAAGTAAACTTTGACCAGAATATAATTAATACCCATGTATTGCAAAAAAAAAAAGTAACAGTCCACTAGATTAAGTAACATGAAGATGCAATTTGCATGGTCTTAATGTCAAAGAAAAGTAAAGAAAACCTAAGTTGTAAATTCCTTCCCTCCCAAAAGCCTGACTATCTCACTTTTAAAAGTGTCTACATGTTTTCATGTATATGCAACTAGGCCAAGGAGGTCACTAGATTTTCAAGTCTTGCCAAACCTTGTCCTAATATCTGAAGTTAGCCTTGAAGAGTGTGTTTCTTGGTGTTCATGATTACAATGGCCTAGGCAGCTCTACAGACCATAACATGAGTTAGACAAGTTGTTTCTGCTCAGTGCTTCACTTTTCTTCATTTACTCAACAAAAATGGTCACCAAAACCAGTGTCCCTACCCTGTTCCGGACACAATATTGCCCCCAGGTCCTGCCTTTCAGAGTTCACAGCAAGGGCCAGAGCTGCCCCGGGTGACTTCGCGGAGTGCTTGCTGAACGCTGAGAAACTGCATTAGAGAGGTATGGAAGGCTCCCTGCCCTGCCTGGAGACTGAGCAAGGCTACAATGAGTGGCACCGACAAAAGTCACCAGGGCAACAAAGCATGGGGAGGTAGAGGCGACGCTGTGGACAAAGTTTCCAAAGAGAGAAAGATGCCGAAGACAGAGAGTTCTAGGATCTAGGGGTCTCTAACTGAGTAGTGGTGGTACTGTCTCCTGAGGTGGGGAGCAAGAAGTGGCACTTGAAGCCTTTCAAAGGGAAGCCAGATGTGCACATCTGGTTCATGTTCTTCTGAGCTATCAACAGGAAATGGGCTTGAGTGTAAAGTGATGGCCAGAGCCATCAGCAGGCAGATGGCAGCCACTCAGGAGCTGCTTCTCAGTGTCTGTGATGGGACAGAGGGTCCAACAAGGGACGGTGGACACCAAAGGACCAGGCAGGAGCGCGGATGAGGAAAACGAAAGCTGCCTGGCTGTGCTGAGATGGTCTGGTCCACAGGGCTGGTGAACAGAAGCGTTGACTACCCAGAACCAACACGTAGGACACAAGTAGGGTAAGAGCATCTACCTGGAAAGTCAGGGACAGGGACAGGGACAGCAACAGGCAACAGGTGGCTGCTGCTACCACAGCTCTTCTTCTCTGTAGCTTCTAATCTTGATACAGAAACATAATTTTGTCATGAGAAAAAGTGCTATTTTTACATTTCAAAATGCAACCAAGTAAGCTGGACACGAAGGCTTGTCCCTAAAGTCCCAGCACTAAGAAGGCTGGGCAGGAATATGACGAGCCCAAGGCCAGCCAGGGCTACACAGTGAGTTTCAGGTCACTCTGACCTGAAAGCAAGAGCCCAACTCAGAAGATCAAAATAATAAACAGATATGGATCTATAGAGACATAAGTAACCCAAACCATGCTAGTGCCATGCTGCCGAGAGCTTCGGGAGGAGTGGGTAGTGAGCCTCCTTCTGCAGGGAGGGTCGGTGCCCCAAAGAACTGGGTCATGAGCCACGTCATGAACCATGACAATATGAGCATGAGGAATTTAGAAAACAAGAAGCAATCACGTCACGTTTGCAGATAAAACTTCCTAGTTAAGATCATTTTCAAATAAAGTAGTAGTTGAGACACCAGATCATACAAAGCCGTGTAAGTCAGTCAGAGTCATAGCTTCATTTGCCACCACACAGCCCCGTGCTACACCAGGCTCCAAGACCAAGACCCTGAGAGCAGAAAGCCCCGGCTACTTTCCCCACTGCTCACACTCCTCTTCATTAAATCTGAAGTTCCGAAATCCTCAAGAGGAAATGAGAACAAGAACACACTTCCAACAGATCAGCAGGGACTGGGGGTCATGCCTCTGCCAGGACAGGAGCAGACACAGATGGAACTTAGTTTTTCTGGTAAGGTCTGGCTGGTTCCCACTGGAACGATGGAAGCATGGGCCCCCTATGGACTTATGTCACTCTGAGAGACCTCACCAGTGAAGCATTTGATGACCATATATAGATCAAAAATATAGTAAAAGCTCAATTATTCATCAAAGCATCCCCTTTAGCATATCAACATGTAATAAGCATTTCCTTGTCAGATACTTAAACTTAATGGTGCCATAAAACTTGTTTCCCTATGTTTTAGAGCATCACCTAACATCTTCGTTTTCACTCTCATTGAATACTAAAAACTCCCTTGGTCATCTTTGCTTACAACAACCATGACTGTTACACTATCTGCTTATGCAGATAAGCAGATAAGTGTATCTGCTTCTTTCTCCTTTTTTTTTTTTTTTTTTGAATTTTTGTGTTATGTATTTGCATGCCTGTACACGTACATGTGGAAGCCAGAGGTCCACAATGGGTGTCATCTGTCCTCGGCCACGGTGCACCCAAGGATCTGCCTGTTGCCTGTCTCCACCTCCCAGCACTGAGATTCGAGCACAAATCACTGCACCCAGGAAACATAGGAGTGCTTAAGACCAGACTCAGGTCCTCCTGCTTACACAGCAGCCACTTTGTGAACTGGATCATCTCCCACCCACTCTACTTCCTTAGAAATTGAGAGCGAATGTGAAGGGGGAGGCTGACGTAATATCAAGTGATTCACTCCCTGTGCGTATTGTTTTAGCATTCTTAGGAAGCAAACCGATCTGGAGGGATCAGACAAGCTCTACAAAAGGACAGAGACGTTTCCCCAGCTTTATAAGGACAGTCTAGGCATAGTTTGCTTGAACTAAGCGTGTGTTTATTAATTGCCAAGAACTTGGTGGAAGGCTGAGTATATTCTAAAGCAGAAACTAAATCCATGAGTTCACAGCTTCAAGAACACAAAAGGAAATGACCTGGAAGCCTGAACAATAAAATAAAGTGAGAATGCCAAAATTTAGACATGACAAATGGGAACCCGGAGGTACAGTCAGAAATTCAGGGTATTCTACGGTTTAAGAAGCCAACTACATAGAAGACTAAATTTTTTGTATCATTTCTAACATAAGAACATGCAACTGTCTAACTGAAGGGCACTTACAAGAGCTTGCTGATGAATGGGCCACCAACAGTTGGTATTATAAAAGAGTTTCCCCAAAAAAAGGACTAAGGAAATGGCAGAGAGTGCGCTCACGGACAAGCTGGCTCAGGATTCTCCCTGGAAAAGGGGAACATCAAGGTACAACTACAGAACGACAATCAAATGTCACACAACCCATTTCCAAGTCTAACAGCTGTAAGCTTTCAAAAGCCGAATCTACTAGAAGCAGCAGTAATTAAACAGAAGTTGAATTCTAAAGCATGTTTCATGCTATCAATTGGCATGCAAGGAGAGAACGATTAATCATAAGATACACATAGCTCTTTCTCTTCTGAAATATTAGTGTTCCGATAGTCTCCCTATTAGAAAAATAACAAAGATGTCTCAAAACCCATGAGGGAAATACTGTAAAATCTGTTTAGTGTTTCTTTCACTATGGTTTTGAGTCAGACACACCAAGAGTCTGATGAACTTGGGCCAGCCAGTGTGAGACAATCAGCTCAAACACATGAATCAAGCCAGCTGTTTCTGAGCAGGAGGGGCACCTGCAGCTAAGCAGAAGTCCACACCCAGTCTAAAGACACTAGAACCCAATTATGGGACAACCGACACCACAAAAACTTAAATTTACATCATCTGTTTAAACACTTGGCTGGAGGTGGGGGGCTCCCTAACAGTGCCTCTGGTCTCAAAAATGAATAGGAAGCAAACAAGAAGTAAACTAACATACATGCATCAGAGGAAGCAGCCTGCTTGGCCAACGTCCCTAACCTAAGCACCGATCGCAGAAAAACACTAGTGAGGACCCCAGCACTCTAGGCCAAACATGCCAGGCCTGCATCAATCTAGAGAGAGGACGACAGATAGAAATGCAAGAGAAGCCTGTAAAAGAACTAAGCAAAAAAGTAAAAAAATAAGCAGGGATACCCGCAGCGGTCATGACATCAGCATGCCAACTCAACACGGTAGTGGGGATGCACAGCCCCTAATCTATTGCTCAGCTTTAAAATTGACACTGGTCACCCAATACCTGAGCTTTCATGAACAAACATCATGACTTTGAAAAGATTAGCAACGTGGGGGTGAGGGCTAGAGAGCTCCCTAGCTCCTCAAATTCTCACTCCCACCACCTAACGCCCACTCAGCAGGATGAAATGTAACCACAGCTACTGTCAGGCAGCTAGAGAAACCATCACACAAATACAAACACTCGTGCAAGTGATGGGGGCAGTTTCTTCAACAAGGATAAGAGGGACTTTCACATGGATAAGCTTGCTACCTCCTGGACGTCTTCTGGATTTCTTCGTGAGACAACCTAAAACCAAACAGACAGAAATAGCTCGTTATCAAATAAGATTCCACAGCTCTGTAATTACTTTCAATAGCATTTGCATGAAAATCCATCTGTGGAAAAAGAAATGAATGCTATGTCACTGACTAAAAGCTCAGTCAAGATGGTAATTTCATTCTGCGACATTCTCGTCCTCAGCCACTGCACAGCCCACTGCCAGGATTCAGAGGGTGTGTGTGTGTGTGTGTGTGTGTGTGTGTGTGTGTGTGTGTGTGTGTGACAGGGAGATCAAAGGACAACTGTGGTCAAGTCTCTCCTTGCACTTTTGTATGGGTTCTGGAGCTGGAACTCAGGCTATCGTGCTAACAAAGCACCCTCCACCCACCAAGCCACCTTACCCCACCAAAGATGCTCTCTGCATCACTCTCATCGGAAAGATGATGAAAGACCTTCTTGCAAATACAAACAAAGTATTTAACCATACCCAAAATGAATAAAATTAAGCCCTCATAGCCAAATTTTTAGGACTTTTAAAATGAATGTTAGCAACTGCAAGTAATAGCACTAAAACAAAAACACTTCACATTCACTAGATTGCTAAGTGCTCAGTGGTATTTTCCTGAGTGAAGTTCCAGGCATAAGGTTCAGCCACCAATTCCACAGAACCTGAGATGAAGCGGTGACGCCTTTATTTAAAGATCACAGTGCCCATTGCAGCATCAGTTACTGTGATCAGGGCAGCTCACACGTTCCTTCTATCAAAGAACTTTTAGGGACTGATAAGTAGCTTAGTGATCAAATGCTTGGCTTGGGTGTGACATGTCCCCTGTAAATTCCTGTGTTTGAGCACTAGGTCCCCAGGTGGCAGTGTGGTTCCAGAAGGCTGTGGAACTTTAGGAACTGAAGCAAGTTGGTGGAGGCAGAACAGCAGGTCAGGTTTTTCAAGGTTATGCTTGCATCTGGTTCTAGGTTCATTGGTTCCTGTCCACAAAGTTGCAAAGGAACTCTACCTCATGCCTACACCACCACACAGCAGTCCTGCCACGGGTTCTCTGCCACAGAGAACCACAGTAAGCTTTCTTCCCCTAAGTTGTTCCTGTCAGCTTTTTGCCACAACAAGATAAATAACTAACACACCCAACATATGTGAGGAGCAGACATAAGGTAAAACCTCGCCACCACATGTACACACACTGCAAAAATGTACATGTGTATACACTGTGTCAACTAATTATCACCCTCTCAGACACATATAAAGGTATCCCCTTTTCTACTAGAAAATAAAACTACAAAAATTATTCAACTCTTGCTACTGTATTTCCTAAGCCATCAGAAACTAGTCACAGAAGGACATTCAACATCTGTTTTAAGAAGCCAACCCTGAATGTACGTAAGTATGTGTGTGTGAGAGTGTGTGTGTGTGTGTGTGAGAGAGAGAGAGAGAGAGAGAGAGAGAGAGAGAGAGAGAGAGAGAGAGAGAGTGTGTGAGAGAGAGAGAGAGAGAGAGAGAGAGAGAGAGAGAGAGAGAGAGAGAGAGAGAGAGTGTGTGTGTAAGACTAAAGGAGAAGCAACATAGTGTAAGACCTCTTGAGCACAGGACCTATCACCCATCCTCAGGACCACGGCTGGGATGTATATGATCCCACAGACATCTGAGACAAGGAAATCCATGGCCCTGAGCTCTCCAAGGCATCAGTATTAAACTAGGTAATACCCCTCTTCTCTGAGGTCGAGGTCATTCAACTTGATGTGGGTAGACAGTGGTTTAGCTAATGTGAACCCTGGGACCTTCCAAAGGCGCTGCCACATAGTGCTTAGAACCTAGACAAGGAGGAACTCCAAGTGAAACACAGATGTCCCTTGGAAGGGGCTGATTCCAACATCCCTTCAACAACCCAGACAAGCGTGAGGCTCTACCCTGCTAAGATCACTGTTTACAGTCACTGCACAGCGGGCTCCACAGGAATGGGGCCCAGAGAGCTAACTTGAATGGGCACTAAGCATCCCTTCCTACCCAAGCCCTCTCATGGCTACTCTATCGTTAGGACTCAGCTAAGAAAGTAAAGTAACAAAGTACTATGTTCAAATACAACATGAACTGCAAAATAAAGATAATAAAATATGACAGAGAGGGCCATGCCTTTTTACTTTTCACAGACACAGATCTCTAAGAGTGGTGAAGGGATTACAAGCTACACAAAAAAAAAAAAAGAAGAAGAAGAAGAAGAAGAAGAAGCTGTGTGACACTGAACGTGACTCCCTGTGGTGACACAGTACACCAAATGTACATTCATCAATACAACACATGCAACCTTGGCTTTCAGGCATTGACTTTCAGGAAATATACCCATAATTTCATGTGGGTATATTGCCATCTTTAAATTGCATCTCGCACACACAAAACCATAACTCTGCCAGGATGATTAAGCATGTCAAAGCATTTAACTCATATATATAATTGTCTTCCTACCAAATTCCACCTCCAACTCACTGTAGCACCTGCATTTCCGCTCCTCGCTCCCTGGCCTCCCTGCAGAGACGCAGGTGTCGCAGTCTGGCAAGAAGATGTGTGCCAGCCATCACCTGCCAGCCAGGTAGTCTGCCCCCAGAGACAGCACCTGCAAAAGCCATCACCAGACATTTACATTTTCTAGTTCTCTGAAGCCAGCAAGCTCCCAGATAAGACAGACAAGTCAACGGGACAGATTCTAGGCATTCAAAGACTGAATGTCTGTGTCCCCCTAAAACTCCTACACTGACTCCTTCATCCTCTGATCGCAATGTCTGGATACAAGGCCTTTGGGAAGTAATCAGGGGACCAGTATCCTCACAAGAAGAATATAAATGGCCCCTCAGTCATGACATACAAGAAGAAGACAGACTTCTGCAAACTAAGAATCAGTCTCTCCCCAGACTGCACCCTGGCCATTGGCTATCCAGCGTCCAGAACTAAATGTCTCGTTACTTAAGCCACTCAGCCAATAGTGTCTTGTTACAAAACACCATGAATTCAAAATGACTAAGACAGGTATTGAAGGATGGTGAGATGGCTCAGTAGGTGAAGGTACATTGCCAAACTTGACAACCTAAGTTCAAATCCTGGGACTCACATGGTAGAAGGAAAGAACCAATTCCTGCAAGCTGCCTTCTGACCGCCATGCTAACAAACATACATACATACATACATACATACATAAATGTAGCAAAGGACAGGAATAGCAGAAAAATAAAACAAAAATCTCAAGAGCCTGGCAACAACACTCAAACAGTAGACATTCAAATGTTTGCCAAGTTGTTTTACTCCTATCAAACATTACTAGTTACAGCACCAAACTATAGCAAACTATTTCGCAGCCAAGATTCAAAGTAAATCAAAATTCAAGGGCTGGAGCAATGGGGACCCAGGTTCAATTCCCAGCACCCACATGACAGCTCACACCTGTATGTAACTCCATCCAATTCAAGGAGATCCAACCCCGTCACACAGGCATACATGAAAGCAAAACACCAATGTACATTTAAAAAAGAAAGAAGAGCAAAATCCTTATTGTTAAGAAGATTTGCAACTTAAAACAAACCTGAGTATCTGAGACGTCAATAAACAAATTTCAATAAATCCACTTACTAAAATTCTGGTATATGAGACTTTTAGGTTAAACAGCATTAGTCAGAAAGGAAAGGTAGAATAAAAAGACCCTGGGCAGAACAGACAAATCTGAGAGCCATGAGTTTTCCAATACTGAAGTGCTCATCACTTTCGGACAAGAAGGCCATGTGGGACAGTATCGAATGAGATGTTTTAGGTGGGCATTCAGCAGCAAGTGCAGTGAGCGTCCATTGCAGCCTAAAGCGTTCAAAGGAAACTCCACTCCCTGCTCACTAGTGGTCCTGAGGAAAGTACCTTCTCTAAGCCTCAACTCCCCCACCAGAAAGTCAAAGTAACAGAGGTACTTTCTCACTGGGAATCCTTGTGGGATTTGTTTATATCAAATGCTTAATTCACGGTAAGCCACATCCAAGTACCTGCTGCCATCAGTCAATAAAAATTAGTCACATGAAATGAGGATATACATAGGCTTTAAATCCCAAATTATGTGCAAGGCTGAAAACCTCGCTGGGTGGTGGTGGTGCATGCCTTTCATCCCAGCCTTGGGAGGCACCAGCAGGATCTCTGTGAGTTTGAGGCCAGCCTGGTCTACAGAACTAGTTCCAGGACAGCCAGGGCTACACACTGAAACCCTGTCTCGAAACCCCACCCCCCAAAAAAAGGAAGAGAATAAAAAGCTCACAATATTGCCCAAACTGAAAAGCATGTCTACATGGACATGCTCCAGAAGACTGGTTATTTTTAACTCATCAATTCTTTTAAAATTGATACTCATTCTCAATGAAATCCTACATCAAAAAATCTAAGTAAGCATTTTTGAAGAATTTGACAAACTACTTTTCAATTTCATATAAACATGCAAGCAATCCTAAATGACCAATATGCAAATTTTGAAAGAAAAGAGTGCTAACATGCCCTGATTTCAAGGTTTAGTACACACATGTAGTAAAAATAAGAATAATTAATTTTAAAAGCTACGTAGTAGCAAAAGGAAGAAAGCCACACATGCCAATGATGTACACATGAGTATTCACAAAGCTGCACTAAAAACAGCCCCAACTGAAGGAATCGAGACATTCATCAATAGGCGAACAGATAAAATTACTGCAAGCACACTGGCCCTGCTCAGAACCAGCTAAGGATCAACACAGTGGGCACTGCTCAGAACCAGCTAAGGATCGACACAGTGGGCACTGCTCTGTGCCCAACCACTGTGCCTGACTGCTCTGGAAGCTTCTGTGATTATCACATTCTAGTAAAATACTTCTGGTTACTCTACAAACAAAAATGAAAAAGAAATAATAGGGAATCTGTTGGCGGCCTCTATATAACTATGAAGTTATTGCAAGCCTGGCAGGTTTCAGAAAATTAAAAACAGAAAAAGTACTAAGGAGATTTAAGATGGAAGAGTTCCCTTGTTGTCCACAATGTAACGATCCTAACTCTACTCCTGACGATCACAAATACAGGAACTATTCCGAAAAGCTCAGTCAGGAGCAGGAAACACAAAGAAGGCTCTGCTAGCTTTTATCTTGTGGCGTTCTCAGGGGAGCACCATTTACCTGATGAATTCTCCTGAGGGAAGATGTTTTTCTTCTTAAGTTCCAAAAAGCTGCAAACATTTTACTTGATTTATAATGTTTGTTAGGCATAACTGTTTTTTAAATGCACCTCCACATTGATCTTGAATTTAAAAAACAAAATCTGAAAGCATGTAAAACTTGGGCTGGGGGCCACTGAGATGGCTCAGTGAATAAGCCTGACAAGCTGGTTTCAGTCTCCAGCGCCCACATGGTGATAGGGGGCAAGCGGGTCCCACAAGCTCTTGTCTAACCTCCACATGCACGCCAGTGGCCCACACTCACACAGACACATGCATACACACAAATAAACAATGATAAAAACAAAACAAAAACCTCAGGCTGTAGTCACAGCTCAGGGGCACAGGCTCTCACTTCTGTGAGACCCCAGGTTTGATCCCCAGCTCTGACAACAACCACCAAAAATAAAAATAAAAAACCCGCTAACACTGTAAAAACCACAATCTGTAACATAAGCAGTAAATGAGGACACTTACAGGAAGATTATATGCCAATAATCTTCAAGTTCAATGACCACAGCAACAGGCAGTGTCACAGCTCATACATGTGGGTGCATCTAAGGCCATGCGCTAATTTATAATCACCTAATTTATATTGGAATATTTGAGGTCTGTCTACATGCCAAGAGGGGGCACCAGATCTCATTACAAATGGTTGTGAGCCACCGTGTGGATGCTAGGAATTTAATTCAGGACCTTTCTCTGGAAAAGCAGCCACTGCTCTTAACCGCTGAGCCATCTCTCCAGGCCCTGTGCTGGGATACTTTAAATCTGCATTTGACCAACCTTCTTTTTGGAAAAGTAATGATACAATTATCATTCTCATGGCTTTCAGTTAAGCTCCACAGACAGTCATACTCCCAGGCCTTTATAGGCTGCATCCCTTTCTTCCACTCCAACCTCCTCTCCTTGCTAGACTCCTCCCATCTTCTAGCACCAGAGCCACAGCAATCTGTCTTCTGAATTGCCACTGCTCTTTCCTGTGGAGTCTGTGGCACTACTGTCTCTATTGAAGCACCATAGACTCCATTCTACCTAAGTAGAAAGGTGAGGCCCGTGCACTTCCTTGCACGCCTTAGAGTGCAGAGTCCTTGGGACTACACACCCACTGCTTATGGTGCCGAGAATAAAGAGGAAAGTGTTCTGAGCTGGAACAGTGACTCAGTGGAGAGGAGCACTCACTGCTTTTGCAGAGGACCCAGGTTCAGGTCCCAGCACCTGCATGGTGGCTCATTATGGTCTGCAGCTCCAGTTCCAGGGGATTCAGCTAACTACTTCTGGACTCTGCTGCACGGAGCACAAATGCAAACACATACCTACGTGCAGGCAAAAACAGTCGTGCACATAAACTGAAAATACATAAATCTTTAAAAACAAAAAACAGAAGAGGAAGAACTCAAACAGCCTGGGGGCACTGCAATGACCAGTGCTTTAGTTGAAATAAACTACTAGTAGTGCTAGTAGTAGTGCTAGACAACTACCCTGCGTCTAGTAAGAGGGAAAGACCAGGGCCCAGACTGGTGTCAGCAGAACTCTTGCCTGTTGAATAGTTCTATCTATAAGCTGTGTATCAGGAAACAAACATCTCATTGACTAAAAAAGCATCAAGAACGTTATACGAAGAATCTCCTCATCTCGTTATATCTTAGAAAAAAACTACAACTCACACCTCACCCATATAACAATCTGACCTCAAAAAGGGAAGGCAAACTTCTCCCTAATCTTCACAAAGTTGGTCTTTTTTTTTTTTTTTTTTTTCCTTTTGGCTTTTCAGGACAGGGTTGAGCCTATCCTAGAACTCAATTTGTAGACTATGCTGGCCTCAATTTCACAGAGATCCACCTGCCTCTGCCCTGCCACGTGCTGGGATTAAAGGAGTGAGCCACCACCACACAGCTTCTTCTTGCTATCTTTTTTTTTCCTTCTTGCTATCTTAAACAGACTTACCCAACCCAGCATCTTATATCTGTCTGACTCTGCACTATTTCCAAATGCCAGCAGCCAAGTGTGTGTCCCAAGCTCAGTTACCCCAACCTAGTCTCAGTTTCTCAGGGGCAGCTTCCTGCATGTGTTCCAAGTGGATACTGTACTATTATTACTCCTTCATCCATAACTATCTTCTGCAAAAATGAATACTAGCAATTTAGTTCGTTCCTGACACTGTATTTATCTTGGAGTTAGGCAAAACTTGTTCCAAAGACCAAAGCTGCCACTGCTTTGCAACAGTAACTTTAGCAAACTTCTAAACTTCCTTGAATCTGTTTCCTCATTGTGAAGTTGAAAATTAAACTGGGGGATGGGTATATATGCCTAGCACACACACAGGCACAGCACAGCATGGCACATATACACAGCATGTTATTAATGCTCTCATTTTCCTCTAAGGGAAATGAGTAATTTTCAAAACTCAAGCTGAGCAATAAAATTTAAGGAAAACAGTGGTAAATCTGGAACACTGAACTGATGTAAACAGCCTTGAAAAAAATATTTAACATTGATTTATTTGTGGTGGGGAGACATCTTTGTCAGTCAAAGGTCAACCTGCGGGAGTCAGTTATCTCCTTCCACCACCTAGGTCCCAGGAATTGAACACAGGTCTTCAGGCTTGACAGCAAGCACCTCTATCTGCTGCGCCATGTTGCCAGCCCAGCCTGCCCACAAGTCAACTCAGGTAAGCTCATTTAAGTACACATGTATCTCCTTCCAAAAAAGGCTCAGGAAAACTCAGAAACAAATGCTGGAGGTCCAAGACAAGTAACCTAATAGTGAATCCTTTGCCAACAGCCTGCCTGCCTCACAGCAAACCCATCACTAAGTGAGAAGTTAGAAGGAGACAGCTCTTCGGTTATGTAAGGCAGGCAACACACCCACTAACGTTTTTAAGTGTGTGCTTTCTTTCCCTCTGGAACAAGCCAGCCCACTTCTGCAAATTGCATTCTAAGAGAAAGTCCAAATGGGACAGAGACTAGGTCATCCATTTAAAGTCATCCACCAGTATTCCACCCCAGAATGGCTAGTGGAGGGAGGCTGCTATCCCACGGCTAGCCACCACCCCAGTCTACCTGGAGTCCAATCGCCTGCCTGGGGTCCTCAACATCTCCATCCTGGGGTCCCTATCTCCTACCTGTGGTGCCAGCATCTCTATCCTGGGGTTCCTGTCTTCTGCCTGGGGTCCCAGCATCTCCACCATGAGTCCAATCTCCTGCCTGAGGTCCCCATCATCTCCGTCCTGGAGTCTCTTCTCCTGTCTGGAGTCCCTGCCCCCTGCCTGGGATCCCCAGCATCTCCATTCTGGGGTCCCGTCTCTGCCTGAAGTTCCTGTCTACTACCGAGGGTATCCTGAGTTTCCATCCCCATGAGTACTACCTACCTACCACTAGCCGCACCCAGCCGCAGTCCCGAGCCCGGCCCCGCCCCGGTGTCCCTATCCAGGCACTCACCCGGGCGGTAACCTTATAGACTGTGTAGCCCCTGGGGTGTCGCTGGGGCTCGGTGACAGTGTAGAAGCGGGCCAGGTCGGCGCTGTGACCCCAAGGAGAGGTCATCCTCCCTCCGCCCCTGACTCCGCCAGCAGGGGGACCATCGAGACGCCCCAGCCACACTGGACCCCAAGCAGCACACCGCGGCGCGACGAGGGGGCGGTGGCTCCTGGGGACCGTCGCGAGGATTTGCTTCCGGATCACTGCAGTACTTCCGGATCAGCCTCGTCAGCGTTCTGGAAAGAAGAGGCGTCCCACTGGATTCCCTCCGAGCAATGGCCTGGGCTGCACTAAGAGAGAGCGCGGGTCCCAGTCGCTGCCTCTCCTCCCGCCCTGAGCTCAGCCTTGAGGGCGTCCTGGGTGGTGGAAGAAGCCGAAGCATTCACGCCCGCCCAGCATCTCCTTTCCTTCCCTGCTCACGTGGCCTTGCAGCGACATCTCCGCGCTCTGACTGAGTCGTCCCCGTTTTCGTGAGCTGAAGCTCGCCCGCAGCCTGCCTTACCATACCACGGCTGCTCGCACAGCAAGCCCCAACCAAACAGAGGTTCACACTCCTAGGAGGAGTGAAATATTGAGTTTCGGGTTAACCTGAGCTACATGGAAGAGAACCTGTCTCAAAATAGACAAAATTTACTCAGCCGCAGGAGCCAGGATAGTCTGGTATACGTAACGTATACCAGATGCAAAGACAAGTTTGTCTTGTTTTGGTTTGTTTTTGTTTTTTGCTCTGTGTGTGTGTGTTTCGAGACAGGGTTTCTCTGTGTAGTCCTGGCTGTCCTGAAATTCTCTCTGTAGACCATGCTGGCCTTGAACTCAGAGATCTGCCCACCTCTGGCTCCCGAGTGCTGGGATTAAAGGCCTGCGCCACCACTACAACCCAGCTAAAAGTTTTTGTTTGTTTGTTTGTTTGGTTGGTTGGTTTGTGTTTGTTTTTAACTCCTAGATTCTTAAAGGCACAGGGGACGGGGGGGGGGGGGGGGGGGGAGAATCATGGAGGGAGACTTAGAGTCACTACAAAGGGTATCCAGTTTCAGCTGGTTGCCATCCCCTGCCTGACAATTTTTTTTTAACGTTTTCTTGATCAGAGCAGTCATTCTGCAAAATACTCACTGCAATGTTTTGTCATTCGAAGTTCTGTGTATCTCTTGCTTCTCTGGCCCTCTCCCCTAGAAGACACAATTGGAAGAAGAGGAGAAGGAGAGAGGGTGCACTACACAGAAATTCATGTTTGCTTTTCCAGAGCAAGGTTCGATTCCCAGCATCCAAGCGGCAGCTCACAACTGCCTGTAACTCCGGTTCCGAGGGATCCAGTGTCCTCTCCTGGCTTCCTCCAGAACACAGGCAGTGTACATATTTAAGTGCAGGCAAGACACCTATTCACATAAAAATAAAAACCTTTCTTACAGAAAAGGAAAGGGGAGTGGCTTTGGCACTAAGTCCTTCGTCCTCTCACGTCTGTGCCCCATGTGCTCATTTGAACCCACTCTTCAACAGAAGGAAAAACTGTTCAGTAATAATATCTCCACTCAGTGTGTTTTAATCTCACTACCAACCTCTACTGACCCTGTATAGTCTTTTTAAAATTTATTCCTTTTATGTGTGTGAGTGTTTTACCTGCTTGCATGTATGTGTACCATATGCGTATCTGGTACCCACAAAGATCAGATCCCCTGGAACTGGAGTTAAGCATAACTGTGAATCACCATATGAGTTCTGGGAAGCAAACCCAGGTCCCCTGCAAAAGCACCAAATGTTCTTAGCTGCTGAGTTATCTCCCCAGCTCAGACCTATACCTTCTTTTAAATGCCTGTCACTTATTCATTAACCCTGAATTCACCACCTACTATGTGCTTGATGCTATGCTAATTAAGCATAGGAATTACAAAGATCATCCCTGTCAAATATCATGACAGATACCTAGCATGGACTCATACAGATACATGGCTTATGAGTCCAGAAACCTAAGGCTTTCTGTTCAAGGGAAACTGGCTGACACAGGAAAGACAGACGGATGGCAGCTAGCCAGAGAGGAGCAGAGAGTATCCTCTTGCCTTTCACCCTTCTTCCAATCAATTACATGAATGTTGCATCATCTGCCTTTTCCTTTCTTCTGGTCAGCTTCAGACATCTCTGGCCAATCTTACATTTTCATAACTCTTACCTAGTATGGCAGTTCACATTGTCTCCCCCCCCCTTTTCTACTAAATGACTCCTTTTCAGTCTTTTGATGGCATCTCCTCCCAAGAGCCCGTAATGTTTTGTTTCTCAGTATTTTGCTTCTGGCCTTTTGTCAACCCTGGTGGACAAATATGTGTCTCCATTCAGATCTCAGACTACCTACATGCAATTGACACTGAAAACATGACAGATCCAAGTCTGAGCTTTCCCTTCACACCCTGTTCCTGCTTTCCCGGCTAGTTTTACTTCCTGTGTCATTACATCATCCAGCTATTGGGAAGCAGTCTTAGAAAGTTTCTTCACCAGTGTCTCCAAGTCTGTTTGATTTACTGAAAGGCTGCTAGTCAAAGTAGAAGAGCAGAGAAATATACGCCAGGACTGGGGAGATGGCTTGACTGTTAAGAGCCCTGACTGCCCCTAAAGAGGACCTAGGTTTGTTCCCAGGGCCCACATGGTGGCCCACTACCATATGCATGAAACTCCAGTTCCAGGGAATCTGGGGCTATCTTTTGACCTCCTTGGGCACTGAGACATCCATGCAGGCAAAACAGATATAAAAATAAATCCTTTTTAAGAAAAAGATACACACTGAAAACACTGCTGAGGAATCTTTGTAAGAATGGTTTAGTTGTTCTTCGTGTTCCACCCTTTGGATGATTCTGTTATTTTAGGCAGTGCTAGGGTTCAAAGGCAGGCATTTCTGCTTGCTAAGCATAGACTCTGCCCCTGACAGCCCGAGAAAAACATCAGGAATAAGGAAGGGACCAAGTTTACTGATAAAGAGTCCAAGCAGCTAACAAGACATACTAATTCTAAATGTATTTGCCCCTAATAACAAGCCTTTAAAGTGTGTGAAGCAAAAACATTGAACTAAAAGAATAGTCAAGTCTACAGTTATATCTAGGATTTCAAAACCTGTGTCAATAATTTTTATTACATATGTGTGTGTCTTTGTGTCCCAGTGTCTGTATGTGTGTGTGTGCGTCTGTGTGTGTGTGTGTGTGTGTGCATCTGTGTGTGTATGTATGTATATGTGTGTGCGCATGTATGTGTATGTGCATGTGTGTATGTGTGTGTGCATGTGTGCATGTATGTGTGTGTGTGCATGTGTGTGTATGTGTGCATGAATGTGTGTGTGTGCATGTGTGTGTATGTGTGCATGTATGTGTCTCTGTGTGTGTGCATGTGTGTGTATGTGTGCATGAATGTGTCTGTGTGTGTAGAGAGAGAGCTTCGAAGTGCCACGCCTTAAAGATGGCGCTGGTTTCCACCTTCCCGATGGTGAGTGCTCTCTGGAGTAAACAAGTCCTTATTTGGCTAAGGCTGAGATCTAGGCTTGCTTCAGAGTATGTGGACCTATCTGCATTCACCATGTGGTGTGCCGGGATTGGCTACCCCAAGGCCTTATAAGCTGTAGGCTGGCTTTCCCCAGGGTCAGAAGATTGTTCAAGGTAAAGCTGAGTAAAGCTGCATAAAGAAGAGTCCGAGCGTTGCATCTTCCTTGCTGGTTGAGGCAGTCGCAACATGTGTGTCTGTGTGTGTGTGTGTGTGTGTGTGTGTGTGTGTGTGTGTGTGTGTATTGGTTCTCTCCTTCCCCCATGTGGGTCCCAGGGATTGAACACAGGTAATCAGGATGGGCAGCAAGCACCTTTGCCTATTGAGCCATCTCACCCAACCAATAATTGAATTTTTTAAAAATCAAAAATAGGACATTTTAATTGTCACTATTGGATGTTATGGCCAGGGGTGGTGGCACATCCCTTTATTCCCAGCACTTAGGATCTGAGGCAGGTAGATCTCTGTGTGTTCAAGACCAACCTGGTCTACAAAGCAAGTTCCAGGACAACTAGAGCTGTTACACAGAGAAACCAAAAAAAAAAAAAAAAAAAAATCAGGATATTCACCAGCATGGAGGTACACACCTTTAATCCCAGCACTTAGGAGGTAGAGGCAGGTGGATCTCTATGAATGCAAGACTGACCTACTCTACACAGAGAACTGTAGGTGAGACAAGGCTATCTATCATTATCTAAAAAGATAACGATAAGAAGCTGAATTTTGGACGGGTGCTTGGACGACTGGAGCTTGCTGTCCACTGGCTCCTCCAGCTTGAGTACCTGTCCATCTACCCACTAGCAGATTTTTCAGAACTTCCTCCTGCACCATGAAGCACCATTGAGTTTTCCCAATTCTACTTTCCTAAGGAAGACATTGTAAAGAGGAGACATGACTACATGAGAAATCCACCTCCCCCTGCCTCCCCAGTGCTGGTGTTTTAGGCATATGATTTAAAAAAACCTATTCTTGTCCTTTTGGCAACATATGGTGGTCAGCAAGACAGGAGCTAGGAAGAAAGTGATCGATCCATTTGTAAAGAGATTCGTATGATGTGAAAGCTTCATCCATTTGTAAAGAGATTGGTATATGATGGGAGATGTCATTCTGTATATATGTTTCTCTTATTGGTTAATGAATAAAGCACTATTGGCAAATAGGAAAGCAAGATAGGAAGGATTAGGAGACAAGGAGGATTTCTGGGAGATGTGGTAGGAAGATTCAAGAAAAGATTCAGGAAAGAAGAAGGTCCAGACCCTGTCTCCGGTAAGACAAGACCATGTCGAAACACTTAAATTAATAGAAATGGGTTAATATTTAAGACAGAACTAGCCAATAAGAAATGCTAGTAATAGGCCCACAGCTTTATATCTAATAAGTGTCTCTGTGTGTCATTTGGGGCTGACATGGCTGTGGGACCAGGCTGGCAGGAAAACTGCTCATAACTGGTATATGTGAAAGCTCCACCCATTTGTAAATAGCGATTAGTATGATGTGGAAGTTCCAACTATATTCAATATTAGAAACATTAGAAAACACTAGTGTCAAGGACTCAAGAAGCCAAAATTGCATCTGATGGCCTCAAGGCTCAAGTGTTTGAAATGAGCCTTGCAGATGTACAGATTGGCAGAGTTGCATTTGAAGAACTCAATCTAATTGCTGAGGGTGTTTGAGACAAAAACTGAGTAATTTCAGTGTGTCCCATGACAAGATGGCTCAGTTGGTAAAGGTGCTGGCTGCCAGCAGTACTAGAAAGGCAGGGGTAGCTGGGTCTCTGAGTCTGAGGCCAGCCTCATCCACAGAGCAAGTTCCAGGGCAGCTAGAGAGGTACACAGGGAAACCCTGCCTCAATAATAATAATACAGGAGCCCCTGCCCCCACCCCACCCCACAAAAGTTATATGTGCTAAGTGAGTATCTCAGTCACGTCATTGCAATGAAGAGACACCATGGGCAAAGCAACTTACAGGAGTTTATTGGAGCTCACAGTTTCAGAGTGTTGTGGGATATTTGTATACTGTGTGAAAATGCGTTGCTGTGATTGGTGTAATTAAAAGCTGAAAGGCCAATAGCTAGGCAGGAGGTAATAGGTGGGACTTCCAGGCAGATAGAGAGGAAGTAGGAGATGAATGTAGGTGCTTGAGAGAAATCTGTGGGACTCTAAAGAATTTGGACATACAGTACAGATCAGAGGTAACTGAGCCACACAACAGAGGGTAGATTAAAAAATAAATGGGTTAATTTAAGATATAAGAGCTAGTGGGACAAGCCTAAGCTAAGATCAAGCTTTCATAATCATAAAGTCTGCATGACATTATTTGTGAAGCTGGAGACCCAAAGAAAAATCCATCCACACAGAAGGTTAGAGTCCATGAATATCATGGCAGGGAGCCCAGCAGCAGACAGCCATGGTGCTAAGGCAATGACTGAGCTCACATCCTGATCTACACGCAGGAGACAGCTAACTGGGAATGGCATGGACTTCTGAAACCTCAAAGCCCAACCCTAGTGACTCACCTCCCTCCAACCAACAAGATCACACCTCCTAAGTCTTCTCAAACAGCTCCACCAATTGGAAACCAAGTATTCAAATACATGAGCCTATGGGAACCATTCTCATTCAAACCACCACAAATGGGTATGATAGTGAATGCTTTTAATCCCATAGATGGGTATATTTCTTGAGTTCCAAACCAAGGGTATATATAGTAACCAAGGGTATTTATCTAAGATAAATAAGTAATAAATCCAACAACAAAAAAGTAAAAATAAAAACAAAACAAAAGAATCATGCCCCCCCCCATACAGTGGTGGATTAAAATACATACACGTGCAATAAAAACAATGTCTACAAGAAAATGGAGATGATGTTCTTACTAGGCAAAGGTTTTAAACCAGCATAACCAACAGGAAACCATGTCTGAATTAACCAAAGCTAAAATTGAAACTAATTCACAGGGCAAGGGAGATGGCTCACTGCATAAAGGCACTAGCCACAAGCCTGATTACCTCAGTTCAATTCCAGGGACCAAACTAATAGGAGAGAACAGACTTCTGTATGTTTTCTGCAGCATACACACATGCTGTGGCATTCCCACATACAAGCACAAGTAAATGTAATTTTTAAGAAACTGTTAATTAGGGATGGAGAGATGTCTCAGCAGTCACTGGCTGCCAAGCCTGACTACCTTAGTTTAATCCTCCAAATCAACATGGCAAAAGAAGAGAACCAGCTCCCACAAGCTATTCTCTGACTTCCACATGGGCCATGGCACACACAAGGGTGGGTGGACAAAAGATAGATGATGGGTGGGTGGGTAGGTAGGTAGATAAGTTAGAGATAGAAGAGACAGCTCAGTGGTTATGGACACTTTTTGGTCTTGCAGAGGACCCAGATTTGGTTCTTGGCACCCACACAGTAGCTCATGATCATCCTTCACTCCAGTTCTAAGTAATCTGACATCCTCTTCTGACCTCGGCAGGCACAAGACACAGGTGATAAACACACATACAGGCAAGCACAAGCTCACAGGTAAATCTAAAATTTAAAAATAAAAACGACATCCTAGAGATCCTTTAGAAAACATGACAGAAGAAATAAAAGCATAAGTTAAAGATAAAAAGTAACATGGAGGCGCTGGAGAGATGGCTCAGTGGTTAAGAGCACTGGATGCTCTTATACAAGAACTGAGTTCAATTCCCAGCACCCATGTGGCAGTTCACAACTGTCTGTAACCCCAGTTCCTGGGATTTGACATCCCTCACACAGATATATATGCATGTAAAACACCAATGTGCATAAAATAAATAAATAAATAAATAAATAAATAAATAAATAAATAAATCTTAAAATAAAAAACAAGAACAAAAAGTAACATGGTTTCAATGACAACAAAAAGTAACATAGTTTTGGCTTCAATTATAACAAAAAGTAACAGTTTCAATGATAACAAAAAATATGGCTTCAAAGATAATGAAAAGTAACAAGGTTTCAATGCATAAAGGGTTGTGAGGTGTTCATATTTTTGTACCTCAAGAACCTGGTATTGTAAAAAAAAATGGATGTTGTGATATTATACAATAATCTATTTTGAATAATTGATTAATGCAGATTTCTCCTGTTCTTTAAGTGAAAGCCTACCACATTCTAGTTACAGAATCATACATATATGTTTATAGCATTCATATGTAATTACAGGGTATAAAATTACTTTTGTCTTTTTGTTCTTATTAAAAAAAAAGATTTGGTGATGCATAGAATGTAAGGAAAAGCTAAAAGATGAGTATAAAAGAGAATTTAGGATGTTGCTCAGCTCACCTTACTCAATGATGTCCTATGCCTCATTTCCACCTCCGAACCCCGAGAAGTACTTCTGGATAGCCTAACACCTCCAGTGAAAACAGCCCAGGCTGTCATGATGATATAGTTCACCCCACATACACACACCTCTACCCCGACCACAGCTTTACAGTCTGGCCCAGGGGCTTTCCAGGTCTGTTAGAGGCAGGGTCTTTCTATATTGCCAGATTATCTTCAACAACCTACAAATCCCAGGCTGGCCCAAATTCACAATCTCCTGCACCTAAGTGTGTGCCTCTATGACCTCAAATTCACCATGTAGCTGAAAATGGCCTTGAAATCTCCCCCACAGTAAATATCTATGCATCAGGGCTTGGGGGTGGGGAACCTAAGTAGCCAGGGAAAACAACCACATGATTAGAAGGTTAGCACTTTCAGTCGATCCTCAAACCTCAGATGAGGTCATGTTTACGTAAGGAATTCTTCCTTACCAAGAATTTCCTCTGAGGGTGGGGGCCTAGGCAAAGCCTAACCCCCTCTCCTAAGGTCCCAGTGAAAAACTTCATTCTGGTTCTACCAAAGTCCTCTCTCCCCACCAGGGAAACAAAGGGTCCAATGAAAGTATTTTCTTAAGGGCTGCTGACTACAGCATGAGATATCCAGAAGCAGCTGCACTTCAAAGTAGTCACTCAGCAAGGGAGAGAGCTTTTCAGTGGACGGCCATACAGGTGCAGCTCCCCTCCCTGGTGTCTCTGGTCTATATACTCCAGCCTCACCCTGTTGCAGAATTGCATACAACTGTTGGGAGGAGTAGCTGGATGCTTAGATCAGGGTCTCATGCCTCTGCCCACATGTTCCTTCTGTGAGGAAGTCGGCACTCACAAGCCCAGCTATAAAGATCTTTACAAGCAGGCACAGCTGAACTGAGGTGGTGGGTGTTTGGCTTAGAGGATAGTGATGCGCAGCATCTCCACTAACGAAAACAAAACCCAAAGAGGAGGGAGGACTGGTTGAAGAGCTTCTAGACTGCTGAGTACAGGTAGGCTGGAAAGGCACAGGCAGGAGAGCAAGTAGACGCCAGTATCCCCATACCGAATAAGAAGTTAATATTTGCATAAAAGCCCAGAGTGCTCACCAGAATAAGTATAATTTCATATGTACACTACCCTTTTTTCTCTTTTCCTGAGTCAGGGTCTCACTGTGTAGACCAGGCTGGCCTTGAATTCACAGAGATCTGCCTACTTCCACCTCTCAAGCAATGCAATCAAAGACATGCATCACCATGCCTAGCCTAGACTGTGTGTGTGTGTGTGTGTGTGTGTGTGTGTGTGTGTGTGTGTGTGTGTGTGTGTAGTTGGAGGCTTTTATGCATTCTGCCTGGAACCCCTGGACCAGTTTCTCTCTGCCCACCAGGTCCCTGCAGCTGCTTATGAGATAACCACTCAGAGACTTAATGTAATTGTTTGGTCAATAGCTTAGACTAATTACTAGCTAGCTCTCTTGCTGTCTTATAAATTAACCCATTTCTACTAATCTGTGTATCACCATAAGGCTGTGGCTTACAGGTAATGCCCTGACATCTTAGCTCCTTGGTGGCTATATGATACTGTCCACCCGGCCTTCCTTCTCTCTGTCTCTTTGTTTGGATTTCCTGCCTGCCTGTATTACTTTGCTTAGCCATTGGCTGAAAGATCTTTTAGTCATCAACCAATAAAAGCAACACATATTGGCAACATGCAGAAGGACATCCCACAACTCATATATGAGTATCTGTGTTAGGAGCTAGGTGTGGAGGTATAAACTGTAATCCTAGCATTAGGGAGATAGAGCAAGTTCAAGGCCAGCCTGGCTACATAATGAGTTCTGCACTGAAGAGCAAACCCTTGTCTCAACAAAGGGAAGAAAGGATGAAAGGAAAGAGGAAAGAAAGAAATTTTCTCATAAATAGAAATGAAATCACTACGCAGGGCAACAGAAGTTTCTGTACTCTCCTAGAGCATGAACAATTCATGTGGAGAGCAAGTTGATAGTGCATCAGGAACAAATTTGTACCCAACAACTTTGGTAACTACACCCTCAGGAATGTACAAAGAAACACCAAAAATATAGACAAGGTTTCTAAAAAGCATTGATGACAATAGCAAAAACAAGAGCTGGGAAGTACAAATGCATAAGAACAAAATAAAGGATTAATAATTTATTGTGTTTGGAATGTCGTATGCTGGAAATAAGCCATGAATAAAGCTTTTTTATTATTTTTGGCTTTTTGAGACAGGGATGGGATTAAAGGCATGTGCCACCACCACCCAGCTAAAACTTTATTATCTTTAATTATATGTATGTGTGTCTGTGTGTGCTTACCCACAAAATTGAGAGTGAAAATAAGTTGTGGAAAGTTACAGGATATGATATCATTTTTATAGCTTTAAAACTCGTAAAATCATGTTTAAAATACTTGTATTGATAGAGATGGGCAGGGGAAGCATTAGTTCAATGGTTGGAGCTGCAGAGCTGGCAAGTGCTTCAACTGTATCTGTAATATGTTGTGTCTAAAGAGTAGGACTAATTGGGTGAGTGAATAGATCATGACTGCCAGTGCAGTTAGAATCCACTGGAATCTATAGAGATGGAGTCACACTATCTGAGGACATTATCTGAACTTGTGGTTAGCAAACCACAAGTGCTGTGCCCCTGCCCTGGTCCTGCCCTCTACACTTCATACACTTGGGGCAAAGCAGACTGGTCCTTCCCATTGGGCCCAGATTTCCTGTCACACCTGTCTTGGCCTGGCTCTTCTCCTGCTGAGAAACTTGAAAGCTGCTTTCCGGTAATTCTAAGTTCTCTGCTATGGCTCAAAATTCAGATTTTGAATACTACTTTCTTTTCTGCTGCATTGTGATAACTATTTCTAGGATGATCTTTATTTGTATTTTTTAGATAGGATCTCAGATATCCCAGGCTGGCCTTGAGTCCCCTACATAACTTTGAACACCCTCTCCTCCTGCTTCGGTTTTTAGAATGCTTGGCTTATAGGCATGAACCACCACGCCCAGTTCATGTGGCATTGGGATCAAATTCAGAGCCCTGTGCATGCACGGCAAGCAGCCTACAATCTTGGCTGCATCCCTGGCCCCATTTTCTCTGCTTCTAGTCACAGAGTCCACTCAGTGCCTTCTTTCTGCTCCAGATCTGCCTGGCAATCCAGGGCAACAAACACGGTTTGGGTCTTCAGGTTTCAGAGAGTGTCCGGCTCCAAAATACTTCCTTTCCGGTGAAAGGCTAGATGACCAGGTGTCATTCTCGTCATTCGTGTCTGTCCCTGTGCTATCACAACCAAGCCCAGTAAAGTCAAGTTTCTGAACCTTTTTAAAAGAGTGTTTGAGAATGTCATCTGTGCATATGATGTATTGATCAAATCCATCCCCTGCCCTCCAATTCCTCCACAATTCCCTTCTGATCTCATGTGCCTTTTTCTTTTAAATCCTCCAGGTCCACTTATGAGGATAGGGCCATGTACTGAACTATGAGGAATGCATCCCTGAAGAAAACTCATTTTTTTCTCTCCCAACAGCCATCAGCTGCCAAGGCTCCTCAGTGAGGAGTGAGACATCCTGACATTACCTATCCATGCTAGAATTTTGTCTGACCTGATTTTGCACAGGTCTTGTGCATGCTATCATAACCATTGATGAGTCTCTGTGTACAACTACCCTATTATGTCTGGAAAACAGTTTCCCTACAGCCATCCATCACCTCTGTCTCTTACAGTGGTTCTGCTCCCTCCTGCAATGACTCACGAGCCTTGGGAAGAAGGGGGTAATATGCCCCACTTGCAGCAGAACACTAGGCACTAAATTCTTTATATATTTTTACTTTTACTTTTTTTTTTTTAGGTTTGGCGTTTTTGCCTGTAGAATGTCTGTGAACTGCCTGCATGCCTGGTGCCTATAGAGGTCAGAAGAAAGCATCAGATTCCCTGGAACTGGAATTATGGACACTTTCCTCATTAATTCACTAAACATGTGGCACGTTTACACAATTTAACTACTGCAGATAAACAAAATCAACTATACACTGAAAATAACGTACTTCTCAAAAATAACACAAGGCAAAAACAAACAAACAAAAGCCAAAAATACAAAACTTCCCAAGAAACTACTTACTACACGGCTCTACTAAAGAACGTAGGTAAGCAGTGCCTTGGGCTCCCATTCTCCTGTGTCCTCTCTCCATTAAAGTTAGTGTCACAGACACGCATAATCACACGTTCACGTACAAGTGGGTATTCTATTATATCCTAAGTCAACTGGTAAGCCCACCTGCCCAAAGACTGGCAACTTCTTGGGATTCTCGGAGTTGAAGTTCTTAACACAATAGCAACGTCTCATGAGAAAGTACGGTGGCCCGAGTCTCCATGCATAAAAGCCACCACAACAGGTATCTCAGGGCCACTCAGCTGCAAAGTTCCAGGGAGTGGTCCTGCCCAAGTTCCATCTTGGTCATTATTTAACCTGTAGTAAAAGCTTCTTTTAAATATAGCCTGGGACATGGTGGAACTAATTTTTCTCCGGCGAATCTCAGTAATCCTGTTAAGATGTATTTTCTCAGGGGCTGGAGAGATGGCTAGAGGTTAAGGGAACTAGCTGCTCTTCCAGAGGTCCTGAGTTCAATTCCCAGTAACCACATGTTGGCTCACAACATTCTGTAATGAGATCTGATGCCCTCTTCTGGCCTGAGGGCATACATGCAGACAGAATACTGTATACACGATAAATAAATAAATATTAAAAAGATGTATTTCCCCAAATGCGTTTATAAAAACCTAAAGCCCGCAGTTCGACGGGAACACACAGGACAGTATTTCCTCAACGAGGACATCTGCCGTTTGGATCCACCCAAGCACGGAAAAGCACATCAGTCACACCAGCTCAGACTAGGTCTTTTTGTTTTGTTTTCCCAGGGTTTCTCTGAATTGCTTTGGAGCCTGTCCTGGAAGTAGCTCTATAGACCTGGCTGGACTCGAACTCACACAGATCCACCTGCCTCTGCCTCCCGAGTGCAGGGATTAACGCCCGCCAGACTAGTTCTTAATAAAGCCTTCCAGAAACAGCTTTCTGTTCCTTTAACAGGCGGTCCGGAGAGTTGCCCTACGCGGAAAAGGCTGCGCGAGCACGCTCTGCGCATGCCTGGAGCCGTGCCGCCTAAGGAATTGCCCCAGAAGGCAAGATGGCGGCCCAGCCTGCGGCGATAAGCTCCTCCCAGCATGCCTAGCGGCCGGTCGGGAGCCGAGCCGAGCCGAGCCGAGCCGAGCCGGAGCGGTGGGGAAGCGGCGGGGCCCTGCGAGCGTCCGGGGCTGAGGAGCAGCCGCGGGCCTGGGCGTTGGACGCGAGCTCCGCAGACAGCCAAGATGGAGACGTGGCGCTGTGTGAGGAGGGGCTACGGCCGCTGTGTGGCGGGGCGAGGCCGGTCAGTGGCGGGCGGCGGACGGGGCGGGGCGGGGCGGGGCGGGAGGAAGGCGGAGGAAGAGGGTCCGCGGCGGGGACGCGCCTGGCGGCGCCGAGGGAGAGGTAACGCGCGGGCGGCTGGCAGGCCGGGTGGCCAGCGGGGCGGGCGGCGGCCTCCGGGGTCCGGCTGCGCTCGTGCGGCCTCCGTGCTCGTCGCCGCCCGCGCGCGAGGCCTGGCCCGCAGGGAGGCTGCGCTCCCCGGGGTGGCTGGGCCATCGCCCTCTCTGCTCGCAAACTTCGGTCGCGCGGAGGCCAACTTTCACCGGCACCCTCAAGCTCTCCCCCATCCCGGGAGTTTTTCTTTAAATTCATTCATTGAGAGTCCGGCGAGATGGCTCAACACTCGGGAGGCTGAGGCAGGAGGATAGCCGTGAATTTGAGGGTGGCCTGGGATTAGAGTGAAACTCCGCCTCCAAAATTAAATAACTTGCTCACTTTAAATTTTCAAGCGCCACTGTACTTTCTGCCTCTATTAGTGTCACCCCAAACAGTGCCCGCCGAGTCTCAGATTTGATGCACGGATTGTGGTTTTTTGGTAATAAACTTGAAAGAGACGCTAATGTTCCAAAGGTTTGTGTAACCTTTAAAACCGTCTGGTGTGCCACGCGTGGGAAATGGCACAGCACCATTACATAACTCCGTTATGCCAGGTTCCTATGGCACTCAGTTGAACAGTGTTTTCTAAGTACCAGCGGTGTGACTGGCATTGTATGGCCCCTGGGTAGAGACTGGGCTTAAAGTAAATACAGAGGTTCTGGTCCTCAAAAAAGATAATGGTATAAATAACTGCCAGTCCAAAGAATACGTGCCACAGTGCAGGTGGCAGTATAATCACATACCAAGATGGGAAAGGACAGCTTGAGCACTGGGGTGCAGGCTGTGAAAGAGTTCAAGACCAGCCTGTCCTGCATGGTACCCTGTCTGTCTCAAAAAGAAAAGTTTTGGGTTTTTGTTTGTTTGTTTTTGTTGTTTTTAGAGACAACAGGGTTTCTTTATAGCTTTGAAGCCTGTCTTGGAACTCTCTCTGTAGACCAGGCTGGTCTTGAACTCACAGATCTGCCTCTGCCTCCTGAGTACTGGGATCAAAAGGTGTGTGCCACCATGCCTGACTAAAAAAATTCTTTTTTAATTTAAAAAATAAAAAGGTTCAAGAGCTGAATGACTTTGATGGCCAGCGGCAAGGTAGTGCCTTTAAATAAAGATTTAGAGACCAGTTTGGTCTAGAGACCAGTTTGAGACTGTTAAGTCTCAAATGTATAATCAAAGCTAAATATTTTCAAATGAAAGATACCATGTAGTAAGTGCAACTCATGCAGAATCCCATTGGTGATAGTCGTCTGAATGCTAACATTTTGCCTGAGAATGCAATAAGAAAGATTCAGTGCTTTCTGAAAGTTGAGAGCAGCCAGCTCTTAAAGGCAAGCCTAGTGAGCTGGGAAGATGGCTCTGCTTGTTAAGTGCTGTCTGGTACAACACAAGGACCTGAGCTGGAAACTGGGAATAGTGTCTTCTGTTTATAACCCCAATAGTTGGAGCTCCCAGATATGATGTGAGCCTCTGGGCACACAAGCACATGCACCTTTACACACAGGAAATGATCTTAGAGTGCTTTGCTTAAATGCATACCACCGAGCATAGAGTATAGATGGATTCCTGGTAAATAACGGGGGGGGGTAGCTTTGTCAAGTCTGAACTCTTCCACGGATTTTTATACTTTAGCTTTTCCAGTGTTTGGGAAGAATTTAACTTCTGTATAAAAATACTATTGCAAACCTGGCAGTGGTGACATGCCTTTAATCCCAGCACTTGGGAGGCAGAGGCAGAGGCAGGTGGATCTCTGTGAATTCAAGGCCAACCTGGTCTACAGAGTGAATTCCAGGACAGCTAGGGGTGTTTTACACAGAGACCCTGTCTCCAAAACAAAGACCAAAAAAAAAAAAAAAAACCAAACAAACAAAACCAAAAAACCTCAAAACAAAAAACCCACTATTCTAAAATATGTTTTTACTCAAGTTTGAAGGAGACACACCTTTTCTTACATTCTAATGTGTATCATATTTATTTATTTTTGCTGTGGGTTTCTGGTGCTAGAAATCTAAATACTACTTTGTTAGTGGATTAACTTCTCAGTGGATTGTGGATGAGTGTTTTGGGCATATGTGGTGTCTTGGGAACCTCACTGGTATTTTCCTGCTGAGTATTGAGAATACCATCCATGGCTGTTTAGGGAGAGAGCATTGAGGTATTGGTGCTTAGTTAACCATGCATGCTCCCCTTCATCCTTATGTGCAGTCAGTCTTTTGTCTCTGTGAGGGCATCAGATCCCCTGGAACTGGAGATACAGCTGTGAGCCTCCATGTGAGTGCTGGGAATTGAACACGGATGCTCTCAAAGAACAGCAGTGCTCTTAACCACTGAGCCATCCCTCCATCTCTTGGGTTTTTTGTTTGTTTTGTTTGCTTTTGATTTTTTCAAAACAGGGTTTCTCTGTGTAGCCCTGGCAGTTCAGGAATTCACTTTGTAGACTAGGCTGACCTCAAGCTCAGATATCTACCTGCCTCAGCCTCCCTAGTTCTGGGATCGAAGGTGTGCACTGTACCTCTATTTGTTCTTTGTTTGTTTGTTTGTTTGTTTTTCAAGACAGGGTTTCTCTGTAGCTTTGGAGCCTGTTCTAGAACTAACTCTTGTAGACCAGACCGGTCTCAAACTCACAGAGATCCATATACCTCTGCCTCCCAAGTGCTTGGATTAAAGGTGTGTGCCACCAACTCCTGGCCTAATAGTTCTTAATAATAAAAACTCAGAGTCGGATATTGGGTTAATCCTGAAGATCAGAGAAGCAAAGCAGCCAGCCACTACAGAGTCATCACCCCTACAATACTCAGACTGAAGGGGAGATGCTGTCCTCAGACGGCACTGCTCCTTAGACTTTCCTCTCTCTGGTCTCCTCTCTGCCCAGCCACATCACTGTCTCCACCTCTTTAGTGCTGGGATTAAAGGTGTGAGCCATCATTGCCTGGCCTCTGTGGCTAATTAGTGTGGCTAGTTTTACATTCTGATCTTCAGACAAGCTTTATTTGTTAGATCATAAAAAATATCACCACAGTGCACCACAGATTTAGAAGTAAATTTAAATATAAGATGACATCTCACCTGAAGAAAATAGTTTGGATCTTATGTACTATAGCTAAACAAAAAGTGGTACCTCAAGGAGGATCTTTATTTCTTCTAGGTACTCCATGTTTCCCTATCCTCTGAAGAGTTTGGGTCAAGACTTGACCACACCGTGTGAGGATCTGCAGAAGTATTGCTGGAACAGACACATTTCCGGTTGTCTGAGGTGGCCTGGCCATTACTCACGTGCTCCTTATCCATACCTGAGTAGTAGGCATTTCTCACTGAACTGTAGACCACCTCTTCTTTTTGAGTCTGGAACTCAGTTTCAGTACTATAATTGGAGACCTGACCATCTGAGCAACACATCCTTAATCCATCTCTCCAGTTACATCATGAACTCTGACAGAGATGAGCCCTCATCCAAACGAAGAAAACGCAATGGTAAAGGAGATGTTTATCTTGGTAAAGGAACAGACGTAACAATAGGCTGAGTTGAAGCAATCCTATCTAACCATGAACCGTCCTCCATATTTTAGAGATATTAGTGTTAATTTTTAGCCAGTAGTTATTCTGTGTTAGGAATGGTGTCTTTATTTTCAACTATGTCTCTTCTATAAATGTAGAAAAGGATTATAAAACTATATAAGTAGATGTAGTTTGTGTACTTAGTAGACCATATAAGAATATAAAAGTGGAAAATGACTCTATTGATTGAATAACATTGTAGAAAACAGAAGTAGATAAAAATGAAAAGTTTAAGAATAGTTTTCATGTCCAGCAGTTTTGAAAAGTCTTTGATGACTTAGATTGCCAGTATAAATTTCTGATCTAAAATAATGTAATTTTGTGTTTTCATTTTGATAGTGACTTTAAATATGTAATATAAAAGAATTCTTTTATTAGAAACAACCATAAATAAAATGTTACAGGATAAGATTCTAGCATGTTAAATCTGTATTTCCTGAATTAGAGTCTATAAATAACTTATGTATTTATTTTTCTTCTTTTCAATGCTAGGGATTGAACCCAGCACCGTGTACTTGTGCCACTGAGCTACATGCCCAGTCCTAGAAACTCAAGAGTCAGAATTATTACCTTTTAGAAAGGGAGCTAAGGGAGTCTTAGCTTTGTGGAACTCTTAAGAATACATATATTGATTCCATCTGCTTTTCTCGTGCTGTTTTCACTTGTAGACTAATGCACTCCCATCCCACTCTAACCCAGTGTGTACTGAGGTATGTAAGAACTTTCTGGGATTGCCTTTCTTACTGGACTTTAGAGGTGACTGCGTGGGCGTTGGTGTGTAGGAGCTGAGGCAGAGCTGAAAGAGAGCTTCTGAACTCTCAGTGTTCAGGCTCCTTGTCATTTGTTGCCACAAAGTTCTCTGAGGTTCACCTGGGTCCCAAGGCAGAAATTAATTGCTACAGTTACAAAGAGCTAGTTCAAATAAACACACACATGTAAGTAGACACTAAGTCCTTGGCCATGAAAATCTGTGTGTGTAACATTTAACTGTAGCATATGGAAGTAAGTAGTCGTATGAAACATTGAAACCAGGGTCCTTAAGATGACCCAGTTTTTCATTTGTGTTTGCTGTTCATTAGGCCAATTCACACTTCTCTCTTGCATGCTTTTGGTAATTCTGTGTGCTCTCAGATGGAATTTTGACATGCAACATAAGCATGGTAAAGTTTAGGAAGCACTCCCTACCCTCATGTATGCTCTGTTTCTGTCACATGGCACGAGCTGGGAAAGGTCACCTAACCTGTGCTCCTTGGTTTTACTAGTGTAATAAATAATACCTATTTTGAATGTCTGTTAAAAACAAAATGAGATATGTCACATGCCTGACATAATATTGGCTTCATAGTGACTACTGAGAAAACTGTGCTGGTGGTGTTTTCCCAGAACTGGATGGGGAATTACATTTATCGACTGATAATCTCCGATTGCTACCTGACTTTTTATCTGTCCATTCTTCCTAGGTGTTGAGAATAAGGAAAAGGCTCTTCGTTAAGTCATATATGTGACTCCCGCTATTTCACTAATACTTTTCCATCAAGAGAACAGCATTACTAATTTGCCTATCACTTTAAAGTATTTGAAGGATTTGTATGACACAATTATGACTTTGTAATTAGGCATCCCAATACCTGCTCAGGCCTATTGCTTACTTTCTTTGATTCATCTCTCTTCTCTGCTGTGATCACCTTGTTCCTCCTGACATGGAAGGTATATAAGCTTTTGCAGTGTGAATTTGTTGTAAAGTATGTGACGGCCAGAGACTGTTCACTATGTCAATGGTTTTGAAGAAGTCCTCCATGGAACCTAGCATTTGAACACACTTGCGTCTGTTTAATAAAAACAAATGTGGTCAGGATGGACTGTGTTTCCCACTCACTCAGCACAGATTTGGTGTACTTGGCACAGGAAAGCAACCATACTATAATCAGGTGTCCACTGGTCCTGGTTTAAGAAGTGTCATTACAGAGTTCTTAGCAGGACATAATCTCCATGTATTTCGTGTACACTATATATACATGTTTTATAAGAAACAGTGAATGAATGTTTTAGATTATTTTTTATAGTTCATCCAGGTAGTGACAGGATTTTGCTTGTGTTGGGGGTGAAAGCTTTCACATTGCATGTTGGAGCCCTTCCACCTAATGAAAATTTCAGTCTGTGGTTGAACCATCAGGGAACACCCCAGTTCGTGATTGGGTCTTGTAACTGTCAGTATCTCCCTGTGAAGCCTTATTTTTAAGCCTTGAAATGGAATATTCTCCATGTTCAGTGCAGGACAGGGAAGGGCTAACCTGGGCCTGAGGCTGCTCTGGGCAGAATTCTATATTTTCAAAGGTTTTTCTCTATTTTGATTTTCTTTCTTTCCGCCTTTTTCTGGAGCCCTTCCCTTAGCATCTTTTACCATTAGCTCCCTCAATCCATCCAGTCCTCACAAACCACACCGATTACCCTTTGTCTGGTGAAATGTCTAACCCTCTGTGCAGCAGGTGGATGCTTAGACACTGAGGAAACTAGTCTGCTGTAATGAGCTTCCCAAAATATACTTTATTGACAGCATAGTAACATATTTCCTTTTCACTCTGTATGTAAGTTTTCTGTTTTGGTCTGTTTCCTTTTTGTTTTACTTGGTTTGGTTTTGGAGACAGGGACTCACACTGTAGCTCAAGCTGGTCTCAGACTATTGGCAGTCCCCCTGCCTTAGCCTCCTGAGTGTTGGGATTACGGGTGTAAGCCCCATGCTCAGGCAATTTCACTTAGAATTTTAGGCATTGTAAGCTAGTGACATGAAAACCTGTGTGCAGGATAGAGGAAGATAGCTGAAAGCTATCATTTACCCTCAGCATGCTTGGCTAGCCATCTCTATTCTCTCCTGGGTAGGTTTTCTCCTCAGTGTTGAATTTGTGGATTAACTAAATGTTCCATTTTTTCTCATGACCTCTATGACATTAAGCATATATCCTAACTAATGTTACATAATAAGACACAAAGTCAAAAGTGGATATATTCACTTGATATTTTTTGGCACTAGGCATTGAACCCAGATAAGTGCTCAACAACTAAGTAAATACCAGCCCCCACCTTTTGTTTTTTGTTTTTTGTCTTTTAATCTCACTACACATAGCTCAAGCAGTCCTTGAACATACCATGTAGACCAGGCTAACACTGAACTTTTGATCCTCCTGCTTCAGCCTCCTGAGGTGGAAGGCTTGGAAGTCATGTGCCACCAGGCCTGGATATGTGTATATTTTTATATATGTGTATTCATATATGTTATATATATATATATATATATATATATATATATATATATACACATATATATTACATGTGTATATGCATACATATAAAAATGTATATTATATATACATATATATCCATACATATGCACCTTTAGAAAATGATAATTTCTCAATCGAGGAGTATCTGTAACTACAGAATCTCATATTTTTCTATCTACTTTTCATTGCTTTTTCAAAGAATGCTATGTCTTTGCAAAGTGTGATCTGTTCTGCGTATCTGGTAGTTGTATGCAGAGCTCATTCACCAGCTTCTGCTGTTTGTTATCTAGAGCATTCTGTAATGTCCTGTTAACGCGTGTTTTGGTATCCCTATATTACAAGGCTCATTTTATCATCTATATTTTTTTTCTTTGGTTTTTCAGGACAGGGTTTCTTTGTGTAGCTTTGGAGCCTAACCTGGAACTCACTCTGTATATCAGGCTGGCCTCGAACTCACAGATTTCCACCCACCTCTGCCTCCCGGGATTAAAGGTGTGAGCCCCCACCTCCTGGTTGTCATCTATAATTTGTAACAATTCGTTTTGTTCATTCTGTCTGCGCCTCTCCATTTTAACATTTTAGACACTAAACACTGTTCTCACATATTTTCATTCTGTACAATTCTCTGTTCCTGCATAAGCCAGAATTCTGAACTAAGGTAACTGGTGATCTTGATATAGAATGAAATGTGCTAGGAAATCATCTCTGGAAAGCTGGCTCTGGCAGAGTCTCTCATTGCATTAAAGAATGCTAAGCATGACTGATGGAAGTCTTCTGAACCAGAGACAAATGGAAAATGCAGCCTCCAGAAAGATGTGCTGTCTAGTCAGCCTACCTGGTATCAGCTTGTAACCAGTCACTATTAGGGTGCTGCTTCTAAGGAAAAACATTTTACTTGGTGGCTGTGGGAGTCTTAAGTGAAAAAGTATTTGTGTACAGAAAACTATCTGGTCTCCTTTTGATTGATTCTTTTTATTTTGTCCAATGTATTTTAACAGGAACAATAAAAAGGAATTGGGAGTATTTATGTAGCCATAATAAAGAAAAAACGAAGGACCTAGAAGACAAAAATGTTGATTCCACGTGTGAGGACAGTGAAGAAAAGTTTGACTTTTCAGTGATGTCTTACAATATACTCTCCCAAGATTTATTGGAGGACAATTCACATCTTTACAGACATTGTCGGCGCCCAGTGCTACACTGGAGCTTTCGGTTTCCCAATATTCTGAAAGAAATCAAGCATTTTGATGCAGATGTAAGTGTGTATAGCAGTATCAAGCTCTTCTTCTGAGGAGAACGTGGTTGATTGTGCATTCCTAGCCAGTGTTTTATTACATGTTGTCTGAGGTAAGGAGCTGTTGCTATTGAGGTGTGGCTTCCTTGTTATTGGTCACTGAGAAATAATCACCTAGCTTTTCAAAAGACCTGAAAGTTTTAAAGTGTTGGTCAACTCTGAGGATCAGATGGAGCATTTTAATTAAAAATATTGACTTGAAATTTCAAAATTTGTACAAAATTGATCTACGTGCTAAGATGATAGCATTTAAAGAATGCCAATTGCTTTTTTTGTTTAAGACAGAACCTCCAATAGCTCACACTAGCCTCAAATTTCCTGTGTAGCCCAGGATGACCTTGAACTCCTGGTTTTCCTGTCTCTACTTATCGAGTGCCAAGTGCAGGCATGTGCCACCATGTCCAGCTAAGGAAACAGGTTATTTTGTTTTGTTTTTGGCAGGAGGGATGCTGGAAAGAAACTAGCCTCTTAGGAAAGGACCCATAGGGCTGGAGAGATGGCTCAGTGCTTAAGAATACTGGCTGTTCTTCTGGAGGACCCAAGTTCAATTCCCAGCACCCACATGGCAGCACACAGCCATCTATATCTCTAGTTCTAGGGGGATCTGGCACCCTCTGCTGGCCTCTGTGGGCACTACATGATCATGGTGCACAGAAATTCAGGCAAAACATCCATATCTAAAGTAAAAATAAAATTTCCCAAGCCAGGTACATGTCTATAATCTAGCACTTGGCTAGACATAAGGACTACTCTGAATTCAAGGCTGCTCTGGGTTATATAGTGACACTCAAAAGCTCAGTCGTGATGAACATAAAAATTCAGGAACGATAGCCTTATATATAAAAGTACGAAAAGTTCTTTCAGGAAATAGACTACTTTGAATGGTAAGAGTGCTATTCCATATGAGTGTGGGTCATGGCTTTGATATATAAGATATTTGGAAACATATTTCCTGTGATACAAAATATTTGAGAGCAATATTTTTTTCCCAAAAGTAAAAAAGAAAAGAAAAGAAAAAAAAAGCTGGACAGTGGTGGTATATGCCATTAATCCAAAGCACTTGGCAGGCAGAGGCAGGGAGATCAAGGCCAGCCTGGTCTACAGAGTGAGTTCCAGGATAGCCTGGGCTACATAGAGAAACCCTGTCTTGAATAAATGAACAAAAAAATAAAAATAATAAGGAAGAGCATTATTTATTACTTATTATTCTAGAAATAAAAGGTACATATGTGACTTTGATTTCCATGCGACGTAAAAATGGAATTCATATTTGCATCTGTGTTTTAATTCAGTATAAATAGAATTCATTAATTTAAACCACTGTTTTTTTCAAGGTGCTTTGTCTGCAGGAAGTTCAAGAAGATCATTATGGAACAGAAATCAGGCCAAGTCTGGAATCACTGGGTACAATGTAACCTTTATTTACTTTTGCTGGGATTAAAGATATGTGCCACCGCTGACTGGCATTTTTTTTTTTTTAACTTTTTAAGATTTATTTTTATGTGTGTAAGTTTAGCCTGCATTCACGATGTCAGAAAGGGTTGTCAGATGTCCTGGAGCTGTAGTTAGAGGTGGTTGTGAGCCACTACTGGTGCTGGGGACTAAACCTGCTCTAGAAGAGCAACCACTCATAACCACTGGGCCATTTCTCTAGCTCCAAGGATAACTTTTGAATTTCAGTTATTTATTATTTTATGTGTGTGTTTTGTCTGCGTGTATGTCTGTGTGCCATGTGTGAAGATCAAGTTCATGAAGATCAGAAAAGGGCATTGGATCCTAAGGAATTACAGTTTCAAGCAGTTATGAGCTAGCATATGGGTGCTAGCAGTAAACACAGGTCCCCTTTAAAAACAGCTAGTGCTGTTAATTGCTGAGCCATCTCCAGCCCTTTTTGAGATAACTCAATTTTGAAAATGTAATGTCTATTTCTAAATGTCCAGCAAATATTGAAGCATTTCTGTTGGAAATGTCATGTTGATCTGATCTTAAAAGGGAAATGTTTCCAGGAGTCACTCAGCTGCTATACCTCTGCGGATCTGTGCTGCACAAGATCAGTGACCAGGTTTTACCATGGCCTTGCAGATAAAAGATGAAGCCTTGTTTGATGAAGAAACTTCTAGGATTTGATTTATAGACAGGAAATAGGAAAATGCCCATGTGGATTCACTCACTTAGCAGCTATCTTCTGAGTGCCTGCCTATACTTTACTCTGCTTCAGAAAGTGAACACAAAACTGTCTCAGTAGCCAGCATCCTTTGTGGGATGTGCATAGGTAAATAGCAGGCGAGGAGTGCAGAATGATTGGACAAAGTGAAGCTTGAACAAAGGTTTGGAGGAGGTGAAGGTTGAGGTGTACCTACAGCATCCTAGCCAGCACAGCTAGCATAGGAAAGGTTCTGATGTTGACATGTATTCAGGCAATGTGGTCCACAGAGATGAGATGGGGGAAAGAGGGGCAAAAAGATCAGGATAAATTACTGTAAGGCCTTACTATCCTTGTCATGACTGAGTTGAAAGGTTAAGTCTGCCAGTAAAGAAAGTTACTGGGCATACTGGTTTTGGGACAAGATCTTGCTATATGACCCAGGTTGGCTCAGCCTCATAATGCACCTGCTTCCTTCCAATGCTTGTATTACAAGTGTGGGAGCTTGCTCTCTGCTTGGTTAGACATTACAAGGTATGTGGTGTGGTGGCCTCATTGTAGTCCCAGCATTTGGGGTGCTGAGGCATTAAGATCAGGAGTTCAAGGCCACTTGAAGCTACATAGTAAGTTCAAGGATAGCCTGAAATCCATATTGAATCCCTGTCTCAGAAGACCCTTGAGCAGGTAGAATGCCTGCCTAGTATGTGTGAGGCCCTGGGTTTGATCTCCAACACCATACCACAAAAGAGAGGAAGAGAAAAAATAAATAAGATATTATAGAATTTATTTTCTTAATTGCTGATGTTAAAACACTCAGGCTAGCTGGGCTCATGATCTCCCCCGACATCCCCGACTCTAGCCCTAAGCTTTAGTTTCAACACTGACTAGCGTCTTGTCCTACAGCACATGCTTTGTCAAACCCTGCTGTGAAATATCAAGGGGAATGTGTTTTGATGTACAGCCTACAGCCTCTCCCTTTTAAATTCACTCCTTCTAGGTTATCACTGTGAATATAAGATGAAGACAGGAAGGAAACCCGACGGCTGTGCCATTTGCTTCAAACACTCCAAATTTTCACTCCTGTCAGTAAACCCAGTGGAGTTCTGCCGCCGTGACATTCCTCTGCTGGACAGGGACAACATCGGATTGGTATTACTCCTGCAGCCCAGGGTCCCACATGCTGCATCCCCCTCCATCTGTGTAGCTAACACACATCTGCTGTATAACCCACGGCGAGGAGACATTAAACTCACCCAGTTGGCAATGCTGCTTGCAGAGATTTCCAGTGTGGCCCATCGGAAAGACGGCAGCTTCTGTCCCATCATCATGTGTGGTGACTTTAATTCTGTTCCTGGTTCTCCACTCTATAGTTTCATAAAGGAAGGAAAACTGAATTATGAAGGACTTGCAATTGGAAAGGCAAGTGCTTACTTCATCTGTAGGAAGTGGGCCTCAGCTGCTCTACCCATCAGAATGAGGGGACCAGTCGGTCATTGTTGAGTGAGGATGGTCGTTCAATGACTGTGTGAAAACCACTAGGCAATCTGATACCTCAGTTAGGAATACATGACTTTGTTCACTCGGTTTGATTTTGTCTTTTCTACTTTTGTTTGAAGGAATTAGCTGGTAGAAAGAAATGTTGACAGGCAAGGATAAAATGAAAGCCCCCTTTCACAGGGGTTAAGGGTAGGAGGAGTTCTGAATGCTGGACTTGGGCAATATAGTAATTTAATATTCATTGTATAAGCTTTACATAGGAATGTCTTGTGTAGTGCTGAAACACTTTTTTTCTTCACCTTATAATCATTTTTATTGGGCTTTGAGTGATATTTCCATGCTTTCCTGCTTGTTTTAGATCATTTGATTTTCAGTTTAACTGGAATAAGTCTTCCACCACAGAATTTTCAGTGATAGTTTTAAATTGGATTTAATCACAGCATTTGACACAACAGAAACTATATTATAGGTAGCAGAAAGAGTAAGATAGTATTACTGGGAAGCTATAGCTACCTAGATGTTCAAATGAGGAAAATATGCATGTGAAAAGCCTGATTTCCATGTTAATGATGAGTGCTTTCCGAACTGTTTTTGGATGGTAGTTTGTAATCATTTATATAAAATGAGGGCTATGCTTACCATTTCTGATTACTTTTATTAAGATACAAAATTTTCAACATATAAATTAGTTAAAGTCTATTCACTTAAGGTGCCTGTTGAAATTCTGTGCAGGTATCTGGCCAGGAACAGTCTTCACGGGGACAGAGAATTTTATCTATTCCAATTTGGCCCCCAGACCTAGGCATCTCTCAGAACTGTGTATATGAGGCACAGCAGGTTCCCAAAGTAGAAAAGACAGGTGAGTGTTTGCAGTACATTTTGGCAGTCTTCTGGGTAATGGTCTTTCCTGTGGAGACATATGCTAAAATTTCAGTTTCAGCATCTTGGGCATGGTGCTCATGTATATAAATATAAATAGCTATTTGCTCATGCTTCTTTTAATGTGTTTCAGATTTCATTTTTAAAAGTTGAATTCCAACATTATTTGTTTGTGAATAACTTGCATGTTGCCTTAGAGTTGTTTGCGTTCCCCCCACCCCCATTCTGTAGAACATCAAAATATAGCCATAGGATCAAACATTTAAGCAGACATCGAAACTAGACATGTCATGAACGTGGCTCTAGAGAAAGCTCTGCTGTGACAAACTGGAACAAATAGTATGCACACTGGATTGATGTGCTTCCCTCTGCTCTTTCAGACAGTGACCGAACACAAGCTCAGCTGGAGAAGACAGAGGTCCTCATGTCAGCTGAAAAGTGAGTTTTGGGGAGCAACAGTAAGCAGTCCTGACTCACTGAGTAATGCAAAAAAACTAAGCTGATGCTACTCCACCTGGCAAAGTTTAAACACCTGGCAGGGTTTAAGACAGACACATGTGAATTCCAGTCTTACTGCTGCTTTGTAACTGAGAACCAGGCATCTCTAAGGTTCCATTTACCTACATAGGTTGTGAGAGTTCAGGGAGCGTGCTTGGCACACATGTGGGCCTGAACTGCCCAGGAACTCTGAGATTTCCAGAGTCGTGAACTAGATCTCAGTCTACAGGCACTGACACAGACACCATGCCATAGAGATGGCATTGTCATTTTCTCCTGAACGAAGGAAAAACATCAAAAGCAGAGAGCAGAAGCTTGTATCAGTTTAAAAAGATCCCTGGATGTTTGGACTGATTGAGAAGTGGGTCTGTGTTAATATGTTAAGACAGACCTACATCTTGTCTCTTTAACATTCTTAAGATGTTTATCTTAGATTACAACTCAGATTTTTTTCACATTAGAAGCGTTATCTCCAATTTATCCTCATTCTTTTCTGTTTTACTTTGTTATTTTGAGAAAAATGCATAGTTATTTTGCCTGCAAATGTGTTTATATGCAGGAATCAGATCCCCTGGAATAGGGGTTATAGACAGTTGTTATCTTCCATGTGGATGCTGGGAATTGAACCCAGGCCCTCTGGAAGAGCAGCCAATGTTCTTAACTGGCGAGCCATTTTTTCCAGTCCTGAGAAAACAGTTTCTTATAAATAACCTAGTAAGGAAAGAAGCAATTCTGGCTGGGCAGTTGTGGTGCACACCTTTAATCCTAGCACTTGGGAAGCAGAGACAGGCAGATCTCTGTTGAGTTCAAGGCCAGCCTGTTCTACTGAGCTAGTTCCAAGATAGCCTCCAAAGCTACAGAGAAACCCTATCTTGAAAAAAAAAAAAAAAAAAAAAAGCAACTTTTGAAAAAGTGAATTAAACATTTCAAGTAGAGTGAAAATTCAGCAGTGGTTTTGAGTAATTAGATGTCTTACAAGGTTTTGCTGTGTAGCCCAGGCTAGCCTTGAGATTTTGCCCTCCTTATCCTCCAGGGAACTTGGTCTGCTGCCATGTCCAGCTCCTAACTATTGCATTATGAGAGAGAGAGAGAGAGAGAGAGAGAGAGAGAGAGAGAGAGAGAGAGAGAGAGAGAGAGAGAGAGAGAGATCAGTGTGCTTCTGCACTGCTTTTGTCTATAAACAGAAACACTGGTAGGTAGCAGCTTGAGGATTTTTAATGTGCTTTTGTGTCTTACTGTGTAGCTCAGGCTAGCTCCAGCTTCCCACATGTGAGATTATAGGCATGCACCACCCTTTACATTTAGTGAGGCTTGTAACTGTAAGTCCTTAGACATTAAAAGTTAGAAGGTAGGCAGGTTGGGGTTTTTGTTGTTTGTGTTTGTTTTTTAGACAGGTTTATTCCATGTAGCCCTGGCTGTCCTGGAACTCGCTCTGTAAACCAGGCTGGTCTCAAACTCACAGAAATCCGCCTGCCTCTGCCTACCAAGTGCAGGATTGAAGGTGTGTGTCACAACTGCCTGGCAGTCCACATTTTATTTTTTTAATTTATTTTTATTTCATGTGCATTGGTATTTGGCCTATATGTGTGAGAGAGGGTGTTAGATTCCCTGGAACCAGAGTTATAGACAGTTGTGAGCTACCATGTGGGTGCTGGGAACTGAACCCAGGTCCTTTGGAAAAGCATCCAGTGCTCTTAACTGCTGAGCCACATTTGTATGTTTCCCTTAGCACCTACAATGTTGTATAGAATTTAATAGATGTTTGATAAATGTTTGTTAAGTGAACTTTAAAATGTTCTAAAAAATTATTTCTCCTTTATTGCATAAATCACTCTTAAAATTCATGACATATTAGAAAATTATCTTTAACCCTTTTGTCTGTGACATGACATGCCTTTGCAGCAGTAAATGTGAGCCACTCTGGCTGCTGTCCTGATTGCAGCAGAAGGATAACATGCCTGTGGCTTCTTTGCCAGCAGAGGTCCTAAAGCCCTGCACAGCACTGACCACTTAGAGCATCCTTAAAAAACCATAACGTGCAAGTTGTTTAGGAGTGCATGCTTAGTATTCATTCACATGGAGGCTCTCAAACATGTATCACTGTCGTCATTTGCTGGGTTTGGTGCCATTCATTCACAGTCACTCCATCAGTAAAGGAGCCCTGACTTAGGATATGGTTTATTTCAGTGAAACATGTCTCACACCTGCCATCATAACACTCAGGAGGTTGAGGCAGAAGTGTCATGAAATGGAGGCCAGCCTGGGCTATCTCATAAGATGGAGGCCAGCCTAAGCTACATAATGAAACTCTCAAAAAAACCAGGCATGATGGCTTACACATATTATACCACTATTCGAGCAACTGAGACGAAGGATTGCCATACATTTGAGGCCAGCCTAAGCTATAATGCAAGTTCCACTCAAGCCTGGGCTATAATTATAGTAAGACCTTGTCTGGAAAACAATCAAAGAGTAAACAGTGAAAAGTGTGCTGGTCTTAGTCTGGGAATGGAGTGAGAAGGAAATTTAGATGGGAGATTGTTTACTATGAAATTTTGGTGGACACTGAGCCCTTCCCTCTTCACTTCAGTGTGTCTTCGCATCTCCAGCACCACTTCAGCCTGTCATCTGTCTACTCTCATTACCTTCCTGACACTGGACTTCCAGAGGTGACCACCTGCCATTCCCAAAGCGCCATAACCGTTGATTATATTTTCTACTCTGCAGAAAAGGAGGCCGCTGCTAGGGGTCCAGGTGAGGAGTGTGTGGAGCCACAGCCACTAGAGGAAGGCAGGCAGGGAGCCACAGCTCTCCTCAGCAGAAGGTGAAGGTGTAGATGCAGAACTGAGATTGGGGAGACTGATGCATCTTAGAACAGCTCAAGGCAGACCCCACACAGTGTCCTTAGCTGCCCGTCCATCAGTGCCAGTCACAGTCTAATTCCAAATCCCAGACATCCACTCTCCACTATGAACCCTGCAGGGCCAGGCTGTGCTGCCCACAACAGACACTGCTCATGCTGACCCAGGTACTGACCTGTGGGAGGAAGCTTGTGACGGTTTTCAGAAATGGAACGGGATTACATTTCCGTTACAGCTCAAGAAAGCTGCCTGAATAAGTCAATTGAGGGATTTAAAATAGGAAACATTGAGATAATTGAAGTCTACAAACACTGGGAAAAATCTGGAGTCCTAGACAAAGCATACCCCATCCCCGTTGCTGATGCTGCTTCTCTCCAAGTCAGTTCCTTCCCTCCCTGTGTCCCACTCTCAGGGCACAGTACAGCTGGAAGTTGCCACACCTACCGAGTTAACTAGATGGCACGGGGATGTCAGGGGCCCAGAGCTGAGAGCAATGGCTTCACTCAAACCATTTCACCTCACCCTGCAGTCACCTTAGCAGCCCCTGCCAAGCTTGGCTCTGTGCAGTTAAGTAGTTTGGTGGCTCATTCTTTTTGGGGGAGGGGCAGGGAGTTGAGACAGGGTTTCTCTGTGTAGCTTTGGAACTAACTCTGTACACCAGGCTGGTCTCGAACTCAGAGATCCTCCTTCCTCTGCCTCCAGAGTGCTGGGATTATAGGCCTGCGCCACCACCACGCAGTGCAAACTCTTAACATTTCTTTTATTATGTTAATCTTTTTCAAAGATATAAATTTTATAAATTGAGATACAAAAATTACCTGACCAAATAGCATGATTCTACAGTCTAAGGGTTATTTGTTATAACTTCACAAAACTTTATATTCTAAAAACTTGCATATTAGTTTTCTGGTAGGCTTCAGGGTCTGTTTCACTGTTCTAAAAAACAAACTTGCCTGCTTAATGACAGTTTCACTGAATATGTGCTTCTTCAACTAGGAGCTGAAGTTGCTTTGGTTGGGGGCTTGAAACTTCTAGCTAGACTGTCGCTTCTTACAGAACAAGACCTGTGGACTGTGAATGGACTTCCCAATGAGCACAACTCCTCAGACCACCTGCCTCTACTGGCTAAATTTCGGCTTGAACTCTGACTCTGTTGCTCATTCACACAGTTTCCTGTCTTCTCAAAAGCTGTAAAGATATTTTTAACTGTTTGCATGCTGTTCATTTTTGTGCTGTGCATTTCAGAATTTGCTATATGCTTGAAACAGATTGGAAGAAACAAATTTACAAGTTTTCTTTTTTTAATGAAATATTTTCCTGACAACTGATGTCTAAACACTTTATTGTAAAAAGATATGAATAACTTCTAAGTTCTGGTAAAGTTAATAGCATTTTTAAAAAACATAGTTCATCTCCTTAGCCCTCCAGATATGAATTCAGTGCTTTCTGGTAGACCTGCCAGGATTTGCAAAGCTCAGGTTGTTGCCTTTTCTGGAGGCCTACTTTCACTGGGAGAAGCCTGTGCTTGTTTAAAGCTCATCAGTTCTTAGAAATCACTGGGCCATCCTTTCACAGGTGTCCAACCACATTAGCTTCTGAAGAGGCTCGATGATGCTCTTGAGTTGTAGAGCATACTGACCCACTTCACTGCTGTCCTGAGCTGTGGGGGTATGCCTACATTTTGTTAGGTCACTCTCAGAAGAGCGTAAAGCTCTTAGCCAATTTTGAGGGTACATACCTATAACCTTAGTGTTTGGGAGGTAGAGGCAGGATTAGCCATTTAAAGCCAGCTTTAGCAATATAGCAAGTTTAAGGCCAGCCTGGGCTACATGAAAGCCAGTCTTAAAAAGAGAACAAAAGCCATTTGGTGGTAGTCCACACTTTTAATCCCAGCACTTGGGAGGCAGAGGCAGGCGAATCTCTTGAGTTTGAGGCCAGCCTGGTCTACAGAGTGAGTTCCAGAACATCCAGGGCTACACAGTGAAACCCTGTCTTGAAAACACATGCAAAAAAGAGAGTCCTTTATAGAAGCCCACTCCTGTCCTGTACAGGGGCTGCCCCAAGGAAAGCAGATGAGCCAGGTACAGCCATGCACATCCGTGTTGCCTATATGTAGGAGACAGGTAGGAGGGCCATTGTATGTCCAGACTAGTCGGAGCTACACAGAAAGACCCTGTCTCAATGATAGACAAAAAGATGGCAAATTCTTACTTGTGCTTCTGTTCCCCTGCATTTCCCTTTGTGTTTAATGACAATAGAAGGCCCTTGAGTGAGGAGTAACATTTTGTTGAAACAATTTTGTATAAATATTAGAAAAGGTCTTTAGCAGGAAGCAGCAGCTATACAGCTATTTGTCATTTGCCTCCAGTGCAGAAGCCAGAGTGTAGCAAGGCACTCTTCACATCCGATTACCTGTTGGCTGCAGTTGTTGAGCTTTCTGCAGGGTGACATGGCTCACACTGTCCATAAAGCCTCACAGCAAGTCTATGAGCCCTGTAGCTAGCCCTGTGCAAGTGTCAGTAAAAAACTTAAAATTTTAAGTCTGCTTTCTAAGATGGTAGAATCAGATTACAGGCATTTTTACTAAGTCCTTACCATGCAGTAAATTACGCTTTTTCTACAGTGAGTTTTACTAATAGAATATTTTAAATTAGTAAGTCTTGACAATTAAAAATGTTAACTCATTGATTAGTTATAGATCTCCTAGATGACTGCCTCAGAGGTGCAGAGTGTAAAGACTGGTTTCCATTGGCAGTAGTGACCGCAGTGTTGAGATGCCCAGTTTTCAGTGGTGCTTTGTGCAGTGCTAAGAGTCCTGTTAGAATTACAGTGTGACTGTCCCTTTTTAATATTGGGGAGGGGAGTATTGAGTGAATTATTATAAATATCATTGTTGACAAGCTAACATTCCTGAAAACCTCTGTAAAAAGTTTTTATATCCTGACGAATATATTATGAGTTTAGGCCCATTTCATGTATTTCACTTTGGTACAGTTAACCCATAAATTGTTGTTAGCTTATCAGTGTTAATCTGTTGTCATAGACACTTTTCACAAGCTTTTAAAGCTCCAATAAAAATTATCTATTTTCTCTACTGTTCTTGACAGAGGAGCTGACAGCTCTGGGCCCTGTGTTTACCTGCCAAGCACAATCTGATCTGGCTGACTGTGGAAGTCGGATCTCACAGTCTAAGGTGTGTGTGTGTGTGTGTGTGTGTGTGTGTGTGTGTACAATCTGATCTGGCTGCCTGAAGGAGTCAGATATCACAGTCTAAAGAGTGTGTGTCTGTCTGTCTAGAGGTAAACCTTGGGTATTATTTCTCAGGTGCCATACACGTTTTATTTTAAGACAGGGTCTCTCACCAGCCTGGAACATGCCAAAGTAGGTAAGAGGGCTGCCCAGCAAGGCTGAGACTCTCCTATCTCTGCCTCCTTCATGTGGGATTACATGTGGATACCTGGCTTCTCAGGTAGGTGCTGGGGCTTACACTCAGGTCCTCCTCTAACTGAGCCATCTCCCCAGCCTCCCACTGGCTAAGTCTTAAATGCAAAGGGAAACTGTAGGGTGATGATAGTTGACTTTTTACTGTACCCTTTGACATCAAGAAAATAGGCATGCTCAAAACCTTGTCTTTTGGGATTTAACATCTGCTAGCTTTTAATCCTTTGTTTAAAAAAAGGTTATAAGGCATTGAGTCCTTTGTACTTTGTACCTATAAGTTGTAATAAATTATATTTGTACATCTGTGTTGGGCTTTATGTTAAACATGCCGAGCAGTACAAGCTGGCCTGCCACCCCTAAACTGTCCCATTACCTTCGCAGCCTCTGTCAGTAAGGATGAAGGTCAGAGACAAGTGACTGAAATACACCCAAACAGAGTAATGTTCAACAAAGCCTGAAAAAGGAAAGGGAGAAACTGGTGAATTAATAGGACAAACAGGAACAAAACGTCTCCAAGTCCTTCAGTTTCCAGAATGGTTTTTATTACACTTCCATGCTGTGTACACCACATGATGAGAGAAACGCAAGCCTGAAACATGCAGCGTCCCTCAGAGTGCTATCAAGTTCATGTCCTTAGAAAAATACTAAAACAATGACAGTTCTGAAACATCTCTAAAAAGGTATTGGCCAGAACAAAGTCTAAGAGGATAAAAAAGAATCCAAACTGTATGTCAAAAACTGTACACGGTTGCACATAAAAGTCTAGCATATGAAAACCTTGTGGAGTAAACTGAAGGGCTCCGCAGGCCTTTACCCATGTCTGCTGAGGACACCCTATAAAACCACTACTCAAGAAAAGCGTGTACATACTCATGATTCCAGCATAAAGAGAACCCCTGGGTCACCTTTCAACAGGAGCAGCGAGTCAGCTTGGGACTGTCACGCGCTCTGCACTGTTCATAGGGTAACCCTGCTCCAGTCACCTCATACTTTTCTCTATCTTAAGTCACAGGCTGTTGCATTAGAATTTAGGTGTCTTATGACTTCTATTTTTAGAAGTTAATGTAACTATAGGCAGTAAATTGAATGACAAACTGCATTTTAAATGTTTCTGTGATTAACCTCGCTTTGAAAAATGAATCTAAAAATCAGAAGTGGTTGTGGAAAAGATTAGATGACAGGAGTGTCACATTCAGGGACAGCTGGGTCAAGGTTGTCCTGCTGTTTGATGATCTTTTCATGTAAGCTGTCCTTAAACAAGGCAGCTGCAGGCACTTGGCCTGCTAGTCCATTTCTGATCAGTCCACATACCAAATGGAGCTGTTTCGGGAGATGAACAGCTGAGCAAGTGTGAAAGCACTCTCCAGCTCTGTGGGACACTCAGTTACACATGGCCTTGGGCTGTGAATGGACAGTGTTAGGGCGCATGGTGCTTCTTTTATGTCTTCTCAGCAGAGCCTTCCAGCACTGGCCCAGGCCTAGGAACTCATCTTGAACTCTGATAACAGGATTGTTGAAGGAAACCTTAAGAATTCAAAACTTTAATTGTGTTTAGTTTCCTGGTCCTGTTCTCTAAAGGACACTAAACTTTTCCAAGAAAACAATACTTTTCATTAGTAATGCTGGCTTTAGGGTGGAGCAAGTCTTTATGCCCACAGCTTTTGCCTCCCTTGTGACCCTAGGTCTTCCTTGTGAAAACTCAGTGTCAGTTAACCATGTCAGTCATAGCCAGAGGGGGCACATGCTAAAAGCCCTGTGGAGGAGCTGAGAGGTTTGTAGCACTTTTGCATGCCTTCAGATCCAGCTTGGAGTCCTGCAAGCAGAAGTTGCCCTGCACTGGCCACAGGCAGGCTCGCTCTGCTTCAGGGCCTGAGGCACACAGCACTCGGCTGGACTTTTCAGACAGGCCTGTTTAGCATGCTTGTTTTGAAAGAGGAAAACCTGCTGTCAGCAGATGCTTCAAGAAAAGTGACTCCAAGATCCTAAAGTATTGCCCCTTATTGCCAGAATTGCAGTGCCTTTTGCTAAAACATTTGTATATGGCACCTTAAATCTCATCTCATGTGTGCACCAGAAGAAAAAAAAAAAAAAACCCTCCAAACCATCAAGATCCCTATAAGAAACACTAGGAAAACAATACAAATAGAATATAAAAAAAACTCATTAAGATTGCATATCTGATGCCAAAATGTTGAGGTAATATCAACTGCTTAAAAAACCACCACCTTTGCTTGTTATTGCTGAAAGGGCGAGAACACTGACTTAGTTACAAAGAGTTGGAGAGAACTCCAGGAGTTCACTACAGCTGAGGCATAATGTCCAAAGCAAGCGCAACAGTCGGCAAATGAAAAAAATAGAAAACTACAATGTTGTCCTTGAGATCCTGAGTGAGGGAGACAGTCAACCCAGAGGCCTGTCCATCACTTAAGCCCAGTCATGCCTGCTGCCCAGCGAGTTTTTCAAAGCTCACCATTTCCACCCACTCAGATTCTGTTCCAGGTAAGTCCTTCAAAATCAAAACTCCACAAGTTCTTCATGAATAGCTGCAGGTCCTCCTGAAGCTGCTGGGTAAAGTGCAGAAGAGAGCACCATAGAAGCCTCGTCAGTCTGGCGTGGCTAGATCCGGATCTGATAGCCCACTTCATTCAGAGTGCTGAGGTCAGCCACCTTCTTGTCAGGTAGAGCAGGCCTAAGGGTAAAGGCAGAAGAACAGTGGAGAGAGATCAACATACAGGAATGAAGCTTTCCAAGGGCTCACCTGCTCCCCACACCCACCTCCAACAGCCTTGGCTTCAACTTTTGATCTACTTTGAGATCTTTTAAGGTGTTCTAAAGGCTTCCAGTGAAGAAATCTTTAAAAATTTCTGCTGTCAAGTGAGCCTTTTAAGCTTGAATTTAATCACATTAACTTTTTAAAATTTAAACTTATTTTTAAAAAATCTTGGCAAAATTAACCAGGCTCTACTTTTTTGAGACAGGTTTTCACCATGTTTCCCAGGGTAGCCTTGAATTTTCCATCATCCACCAGAGTCTTCCATGCTCAGAGCTACAAATTTTGAAGCTCCATACCTCTCGGGTCCTAACAAAGTCACACACACTACAGGACTAAGCCAAAATCTTTTGGCAACAGTAAGCCCAGGGGTCACAAGGGGACTTAGGTTCTGGTAGACATTCTCAATTACCCTTGAAAGATGCTTCATATTCTAGGCTTGAATGTGTAAAATTAAGGTGTGTTGGCAAACTCTTTCAATCCCAGCATTTGGGAGACAGAAACAGATGGATCTCTGAGTTTGAGGCCAGCCTGTCTACAGTGCAAGTTCAAGGACCCAGAGCTACAAGGTATATCTCTTGGAATTCTGAAACCACATGCCATGGCAGAAAATCACTCAGTGGCAAAGCACCTGTGCTAAGAAACTCCTACAGCACTTGGCACTAAAACTCTGAACACTACCACTGAGTGTAAGATAAATCATTAGGGCACTGGTGGCTTTCCAGGATGACACTGTGTGAGCATTCTGACAGCGTCCATTTTCTGATGAGCCCCTTGTCACCAAGACTGTCAGTGGGGTTTAGGATGTTGGTGAGTTCTGCTTCAGGGTTTTTTTGTTTTCTTAAGAGCATCAAAGGGATGGCAAAGATGACAGTGAAAATTCAATTATAAGAAAGTCCTTAAATCTTTGAAAGATTTCCTTTTAGCAAATTGTTTCCCCTTGACAGGGAAGTAAGTGGTATAGCTCACTCACTCAGTGAGCATCGGGCTCCATCCGGTTAGCAGCCTTTGTCTCTGAGAAGGCCTTGAGCATCCTATACCACTCTCCTGTCAGTCAGTCTGCTACTCAACACATCCCAACTCCGTTATACTTCGTATTTGAGATGAAGTTTCCGTGAGTTAGCAGACAGCCCTTGAACTTGGAATCCTCCTGCCTCAGCCTCTCAAGTAGCCTCTAAGAGATTCTTGACCTGTGATCCTTCTCTCTGAAACAACTTCACAGTGGTCAAGAAATCTCCCGACTTACTACTTGACTTGTATCTTAGTCACCTGCTTCTCAAAGGTCCATACCACATTTGTGTCTTCTCGTGGTTCCCAGGACACTCACAATTGTAAACACAGTAGAGATGGAAATGCATGTGTGCAAACCTCACTCAGCTGGCCCATAAGCTCAAGGCCTTCAGGGTGATGGCTTCTTTTGGTTCAGTCACGCCCTAGACATCAGCTGCTTTAAACAGAACCAGTGCCTACAATCCTCCAAGAGTGGCTTCCAGAACCCACCTTAGAGCCCTTCATGGGTTCATAGCTAAAAGGAACAGTGTTGCTTAAGAAAGAGAAAGGGAAGGAAAGAAGCATGGAAGAAGAAGAGGAGGAGGAGGAGGAGGAGGAGGAGGAGGAGGAGGAAAGAACAAGGAGGAAGGCCAGGTAAAGAGGAGTCACAAGGGGAGAGAAACGGGTTTGCTCTGTCCTTGGGGAAGCAGACTTGAGTGAAGAAGTGATCTTTCCTTTTTTTCTCCCCACCCCTTGGGTATTTGTGTGTGCAGAGGTATGTATCCAAGCATGTGCATTGTGTGTGGAGTCCAGCCGCTGACCTAGTGTATTCCTCAATTGCTTCTCCACCTAATCTATTTTTATTTTTACTTAGGTATTAGGGATCTGAACTCAGGACCTCAATCTTGTACAACAAACACTCAACTGAACCATATCTCTAGTCCTCTTTTCTAGTGATTGTCTCAATATAGTGTAGGCTGGTCTTGAACTTGAAGATACAGGTGATCTGGGCTCCCACTTTTCAAGGTTCCCACCCGAGGTTCTCCTGAATTCTCTAGCCTGCTCTTGTTTTAGTTGCCCCACCAACAATTCACTGCGGGCATCCCTCAGAAAAGAGCTTGAGGGGGCTGAGTCCCAGAGTTGGGAAGGGCTTGGGTTAAGTTGACAGGAGCTTGGAAACATAGACCCCAATTTTTGCCCCCAGTTCTTTTTAAGAACCCCTAGGGGTGGAGTTGAGAGGGGAAGAAACTTGACTGTTTCATGTAGAAGGTGCTTGCAGCATTTGGAGGGGAAGGCTCCCAGCAAGATGGCTCAGTAGGTACAGGCACTTGTCATGCACAGGACCCACATGGTGGAAGGTAAGAACCCAGAAGCCGTCCTCTGCCCTTCAAATGTGTGAAATAAGTAATGTAATGGGAAGACCAAAACACTCAGAGGAGTGGGGGCCCACTGCACAGGGGACTTCTGCCTCCCTTTACAAACCTGGTCTTAATTGAGGCTGGTAAAGTCCCGCCTGCACTCCCACTCAGCGGATCTGTGTCAACCCAGCGACACAGACAGGAATTTGTGAGCAAAGGTGATACAAATTACCAACACTATCCCCGGGGCCCCAGCTGATGGGCCTCACACCCATTGTGGTGATTTTCCACATGGAGCACTTGGTGTATTTAGAGATGACCACTGGTCTTCGGTAAAGCTAAAATAATAGCATGGCAGAGGTACCCAAGAGCCCTTCCTGATGCTGACCACCTCAGTGAGAGCCCGGCTGGAGTCTGTGAAGTCACTAGGGCGTGGTCAAACTTACCCCTTTTAAAAAGCAAGAACAGCCAGGCAGTGGTGGCACACGCCTTTAATCTCAGCACTTGGGAGGCAGAGACAGGCAGATCTCTGTGAGTTTGAGGCCAGCCTGGTCTACAGAGTGAGTTCCAGGACAGGCTCCAAAGCAATACAGAGAAACTCTGTCTCAAATAACCAAAAGGAGAGAGAGAGAGAGAGAGAGAGAGAGAGAGAGAGAGAGAGAGAGAGAGAGAGAGAGAGAGAGAGAGAGAGAGAGAGAGAGAGAGAGAAGTAAATAAAAAGCAAGAATAGCTAGCTGGACCAGCCTGCTTGGAGAAAGCTATGGGCAGGAGAGAAGGTCCCCTTGTGGACACATTCTGAAAGTCAGGGGTGCTGGTCCAGCCTGTGGCTATGGCAGATGAACGAGTCAACAGAGGGAGTTCCATATCTCCTGTGGTCCCCTCCTCTCCAGTCTTTTGATTCTGGCATGGCGACACCAGCCCTTTGCCATTCCAGCACCTGGGCAGTCAAGGTTTCAGAGGAGCTGGGGAAGGCTCTCCCTCCTCACTCACCTCAGTCCACTTTAAACAGAAGCCTCCATGGCTGCCCTTTCGAGGCTCCTCCCCACCTCCAAGTGCAGACACAGAGCAAAGCAGCCAGGGTCTCTGATGCCGAGGGGAGCCATGTCCTTATGAGACCCATGCCTGTGAAACTGTCCTTGGGCTGTTCCAAGGCCACCTGGCTTACTTGTAGATCCCTCCCAACCCTACCCCACTGGAAAGAGTTCATGGAGGGATCCTAGAAACCTACTCAGCCTGGGGAGAGAGGCCATGGGTATGGGCATGAATCTGGGGGCCTTGGGGCTGGGTGCAGCCACCCCACCTTTTCTTGGGCAGTTTATAATATACGCCTGTAACTGCCTCCCGGGGGCTCAGAGGACCTTGGGGGCAGAGTTAGGATGATGATGGAAAACACTGGGAATTCATTCCCTCCTGTCTTTCTATTCTTGGGCCACTCTAGGGTGTCAGGAGGAGTAGGGACAAGTGGGGCCCTGGCACCCAATAACTTTACACTCACAGCCTTAGCTGTCTAACAGCTGTCTTCCTCGGGTGCAGGTGAAGGCGCCAGGGTGGCCGCTTGCCTTGGCTGCATGACAAATTAGTAGAGATTAGGCTCTGGAGCAAGGAAAGTCAGGGCAAATCAGTGGGCACCCACATACTGAATTAAGTAAGGCATGAGCGTGAGGACAGCTGAGTTAGGTACAACATAATTCCAGGGTGTACTCTGGTGACCCACCAGGACTGGACAAGCCTGGGGTGTATGACTGTGACTGGACGTCAACACTTTTGTCTGGGTGTGTTGGCTGTTGATGTAAGCCCTTTGCCTTGGTCCATTAAACACAGACAGAGGTGGGGTGCTACTGAATGGCTCTGGGACGCTCCCTTCATCCCCACCCCAAGCAACAGAACCAAGTACTTGTCAGAATAAAAACTCAGATGTCTGTCCCAAAGCTGCTGGGTCAGAAGCTCCACGGGAGGTGGCCCCCATTCTGGTTTGGAACAAGGTGCCTGTGAGAACCAGGACCCGCCTGGGTCCTTAGCCTGGGCCCTGCCCAATCTGCAGCTTTCCCCTCAGCAGACAGCAGGGCTTCCTTGCCCCAGCACAAGGCCATCTGAAGTACAAGCCATCAGTCTCTGCTTGTTCTTCCAGACCCTCCCTACCCCTAAGCCCTCATGTCACATCCCATTGCTCTGACCCTGGCTCCCCCAAAACACTGCTTCCTGAATTCATCGCTTTATTTTTGAACCTTCACCTCTTCCTCCTGGTTATTTCCACCTTGTCTCCAAAGACAGTGTAGTTTTCTTCAATTCTGCAAGGAAAAAAACCCAGAGGGAATGCTATATTCTACAAACTACGTCAAAGAATCTGCGCTTACTCCTCTCTCCTCCTCACAGGTTAAGAAAGGTCCAGACCACAGCTGGCTGACTGTGCTAAATCTGGTACTGGACCTCAGCTCAGGGCTCATTTTGTGCTCTCCTCCCTTTCACAGGCTCAGCCCCTTCACGCTGCACTCCATAACTTCCTCAGGACCTGCTCCTCCCCCAAACGTCACTATCCATGCTGTTTCTGTTCACATTTTTGCCACTGGGCCCTGAGTCCCTGGAGCTCCCAACACTGGGACTGAACTGAGCCATGGGGTGGGTATGAGGGAGGAGGGTGACAAGAAAGAACCCCTCTCCCTGGAGACCACCCGTCCTGACTTGGGGGGTGCTATCTGTTCCTTCTTTTCATCCTCACGCCCAGGCCCATTTTGATGTGCCAGGTGGACAGGAGAAGAGTCTGGGTCCCCCAGAGTAGGATGGGGAGGGGTGATGAGGGCAGCAGCACACACTCCTGATCCACACTGTCCCCCGTAGCCATCCCTGCCTCATGGCCTGTTCAGCTCTTCTTCCTCTGGCCTCCCCAGAACTACCAAACCATTCTCTCTCTTTCCTCGCTTACGAACCACTGTTGGAAATGTCACATATGCGTTGATGCCTCCAATTTTGTTTTTCGAGACTGTGTGTGTGTGTAGGGGGTGGGGTGGGGGTGCTGATTATTCAGGAACTCTCGCTCTGTAGACCAGGCTGGCCTCAAACTCCTGCCTCTGCCTCTGTCTCCTAAGTGCTGGTATTAAAAGGCCTGTGTGTGTCACCACCACCTGGCTAGATGCCTCCAATTTTAAATCTGTTTTCAAATGCTATTATTAATAGTATTTTCTAGAACATTCACTCTAGAAGCCTAAGAAACACTCCCGAGCCCACAGTCCCCATTATCCCTTGCCTGTGTCCTCTACATCAAATGGTCACCATCAGACCTTTGACCTCATCTTGATTGCCAACCTGCCTGGTCTCCTGGCATTTACTCTATTTTCTATTTTACCGGTCAGGAACGCCTCACACCACTGTCTGCACTGAGTTCCTGTGGGTTCAGGTGCAACAATCCAACCAGAACCGTTGACCCAGAAAGGCTGACCTGCCAATGGCGGCCCTTCTGTGCAGAGACCCACTGCTCCAGCAGGAGACACTTTTCCCGTGTGCTGGTCCAGGCTCCAGAAGGACGCACACCCACTGTGAACAGCTCAACCCCAGCTGCTCATGGGAGCTTCGAAGGAATCAGTGACTGCTTCCTTCATGGACAGGAAGGACAACAGACCAGATGACAGGGCTTTTCCCTCCTGCTGCCAGGCCCACGTCACTCAGGAAGGGCATCTCTGCTCACAGTTCCCAGAACGTAGCCCAGCAGGAATGGATGATTGAGTCAGAGAGAAAAACACTGGGCTCAGTGAGGGTGGTGTCAAGGTCACAGGATGGCACGGTGAGGGTGATGTCAAGGTCACAGGATGGCATGGTGAGGGTAATGTCAAGGTCACAGGATGGCATGGTGAGACTGGGTGTCAAGGTCCCAGGATGGCATGGTGAGGGTGATGTCAAGGTCATAGGATGGCATGGTGGGGGCAGGTGTCAAGGTCGGAGGGTAGCATTGAGGGTAAGACTAGGATCATCAGGAAGCCACAGGTCAGGAGCCATCGGGCTCTCTGGAAGAATAGATCTATGCTGGAGCACCCTGAGAGCACGTTAGCCTCTCTTGCTGTGGAAGCACTGACTCCCTCATCCCAGTCCTGGACACCTGTCACTTCAGCAAGCCTCTGCTAGCTGTGCATGCTAAACCTGGGGCTGACAGTGGGACATGCAGTGGAGAACAAGAACCTTCTTTGAAACTGAAGACACTTTGTCCTGTCCTGTCATCCTCAAACAGAACCACCACTTCCCTGCCACTTCTTTGGAGCTCAGGGAGTTGTGTTGGCTCCCTTACTGACCAGCTACAAGACTTAGGTCACAATAACAAGCTCTTTTTATGTGAACTGTGCAGAACATCCCCTGCACAGCCTATGGGATGAACATGCCAATCAGAACAAGCCTCTGTGAAAGCAGTTTCCCAGTAACAATCCACACCCACGATGTGATCTACTTAGAAACCTTCTTAACCTCTTACAAATGCAAACCATGGCTCCCCACAGGACCAGGGTCTGCTTGGCTACATGACTACCATGTGGCTAAGCAGACACTCAACTAAGATTCCTAACCCCAGACCCCACCTTGCAAGAGGCAGAGGTAACAACCCACTGTCGTTATTTTAGCAAACAGCTTGAGTGTGATATGGCCTGAGGACTTGCTAGCAAGCAGGTCATCACTGGTTACTCTGGGGACTCACTGGCACGCCTTAGGTGAGTTATTTTGACCTAAGGAAAAGCTGCAGCATCACCAGCCTAGGGTAGTAAGCTGGGGAGGAGGAGCGTGGGAGCACCCCTATGCCACAAGGCTCACCACAACCACACCCTGCCGGGCACAGAGGAATATAGGTCTATGAAACTGACAGACTCAAACTCAACACCTAGGAGTGTCGCAAGAAAAGCCCTGGTGACACAGCTCCTAAGTAGCTAAACTCACGTCAGACCCAAGCTCCCTGGTTCTGTTTCCAGTGTTCTCCTCAGGCCTCTCGACTCCTCCATCCATCTGTACGTTCAACTCATCCTCAGCTGACTGCCCACCTGGGGGGTGTGGGTACCCTAACACCTTTTCCATAGACGTCCTCAGAGGGGACTCAGCTTATCAACACAGGCCAGGACACCCCGGCAAATGTGTGTTAGGGAAGAGAAAATGGCACTCACGATTTGTCTCGCCTGCCGAGCCTCCTTGGGGGGCTTGCTTGCCTCCTTCGGGGAGACAGGGATTTCCCTCGGCTTCTCACTTGGGTTGGAGAGTGGGCACTTGCAGGCTTCAAGATCTGAGGGAAATAGGAGTTGGTCATACTGAATCCTAAGGGCCCCCATCTCTCTCTCACCTTCCCACAGGACAGCACCCCAACCTTAGCTTATCCAGGATGCAGGATCCTCACATTCCACACTGGGAAAAGATAAGGGTACCACTTCCTGGAGAGTGAGACAGATCATCACCCGCTTCTCTGTGGAGGAAGGGAACCAAGCCCATCCCCTCAGCCTCCTGGATCTGTTTGCTTAGAAGTTTCTCAGCCTGGAAGGCAACATCTCCCCTACAGCAAGCTCCCCAGAAACCAGCTTTCGCTGACTCCCCCTTCCCGCGTTGAAGCACAGAACAGGCTTCAGTTTACTAATATCACCATTCCAGACCTGAAGACTGAAGATAAGCAAGCCTGACTCAGAATAGCCACTTTCTCTTAGTGACTCCACAGGCCCTGGGGGGACAGGGACAAGTGGGCATTCTGTTACTATGGAGTGAGCTGACAGAGTGAAGGATGAATACTGGGTACCATGTACCCAAGCTCAGCACAGGCACCAAGGGCAGGCCATGTCACATGCGAAAAAGACTAACTGTCCATCAAATGGGGATGTAGGGGGTTTGTTTAGACAGAGTGGCCACTAAGCAAGGAAAACTTCCTGCCATTTAGAAAACACAAGAGAGAATGTGACTGTTAGAGCCTGATTCTCAGTTTGATGGGATTTAAGAATCTCACAGGAGAAGTGGCTCTTTGAGTGTCTGTGAGGAAGTTTCTAGGCTGCATGAATAGAGGTGGGAACCACACACTAATGTGGATGGCACCATTCCATGGCCTGAAGCCAAACTGAAGAAAAAGGAAAAAGAAGGTTGAGCCCCAACTGTGCACCGTGGCTTCTGTTGTTTCCTGCCACAGAGAGCATCCCTGAACTATAAATAAAATCAATTCTCCTCCCCATTCCATATATTTCCGGGTCAGATATTTTGTCCTATGTGTAAAATAATGGACACAGATGGGCAGGAAGTTCCAACACACCCCATGCTTGTCCAGGCGCTCACCTTCATCCGCATGTCCCTGGCATACTTCTCCAGCTCCTTCCTTATGTCAGCCCTCAGCATCTTTGAGACATTGAGGACCAGCTGCTTCCACTCAATGGGTTGGAAGCTGTGAGGCTCGTGGGGGACGTACAGCCCAATCTTGACCTTCTTGACTGTGTGCAGGTATTTCTTGTAGGAATCTTCAAAGTCAAAGACAAGGTCACTGAGAGTCCGAAAAGTCAGTGGCTTGTCCATCAGCTCTGCCCTTCGGCTCATGCCCAGTGAGCCATAGTAACCGTTGCAATAGATCCCCAGCACGACGTGGTGAAAGTAGTTTCCTGAGAAATAGGTTTTAAAGCTGATGGGGAACCGCTCGATGGAAGGCTGCCCGTTGGTTAAATATCTTAAGATGAGTGAAGTCAAGGAAGAGATAGAGACGAGTCAGAGAACATGGCTTCCCAGAGTATGATACTAGTCCTGGGGCCAGTGAGTCCATCCCCCTGTCTCCAGAAGGTCAGTAGCTAACCTTTCCAGCAGAATCCTCTGCAAGGGATTATCTGGGCATCTTTGTGTATCCAAAACCAAAGGAATATGAATAGAAAGGAAAAACTGCTATCTTCAGTAGTTAGATGCAAAACACCAGGCCTCCTTTCCTTGCCTGGCTTGCTATAGGTCCTTTGAGCTGTTTAAGATGTTTTTGTCTACTTATTTGTAGGTGTTTTTATCTATTTATATAGGTGTGTGTGTGTGTGTGTGTGTGTGTGTGTGTGTGTGTGTATACAGGTATCTTAACCACGAGGGCACCAGTTAAGGCCAGAGCTCCACACTGGGATATCTTACATCTTTCCTCAGTTTTGGAAATAGGACTTCTCATTAAACCTAAAGCTCACCGTTTCAATAGACTGGCTGGCCAGCAAATCCCAAGATTCAGGGAATCTGAACTCAGGTCTCTGCACTTATACAGCAATTTCCTAAGCAGTCTCCCCAGCCAAGTGGTGACACAGTGGTGGCACACTCCTTTAATCCCAGTACTTGGGAGGCAGACGCAGGCGGATCTCTGTGAATTGCAGGACAGCTAGGGCTACAAAGAGAAACCCTGTCTCAAAAAACAACCAACCAACTCAATACAATCACAATGTGTTCTGACTGTTCTGTGAGGAGCAGGCAGGCTCTAAGGGCCCCTGTGATTGGAACTCTGGACAGAGGTCTGTGCCAGCAGTCTCCCATGCTCACCAGCCAGCTGCCTTGCTCTCCTCTGCAATGTCACAAAGGTAAGAACAAAGTAAAACCAAGAGCACTGACTCAGCAGAGTCCTAGATCTCTATGGTCCCCAGAGCTTCTGGGTAAGCTCGGGGACAGTGATGCTCAGATACATGGCAATGTATGTTCAGAGGACAAGGTGGCCTCTATACCCCAGCACACTCAGCAGGTGGGCAAAGCAGCTAAGCAGCTTGACAGAGTTAGGCCGGTGTCCCGTGCTGGCCTCTACTAGCAGCTCTCAGCCAATGGTCCCCAGAAAAAGGCTCTGGTTACAACTGTGCCTAAGTCTTGCTAGCCAAGAGCAGGCCCCTGAGATACTTGTCCCCAGCCTGCCCTCCCGCTGGACTCTCTAACATGCCTTTCCCCTTTATATGGGGAACAAGAAGATCTGGGAGAGACATCAGAAAGACCCAGGCTCTCACTTCCCAAATGGATAGTCATACTTCAAGTCAGAGCCTTGTGTGCTCTGCAAGTGGCAGAGGAGAGGCTCAGAAGCTCCCTGTCCTGTGGAAACGTGCAGAGGCAGGTGTGGAGCCTGGGCTTTAATGCCCAGTAATATACACACACAAAGCATACACATGTCAAAGCATAAGACCCTATGACAATCAGGGGCCACAGGTCTAGCTCAGGTAAAGTGCTGGGCTAGCCCATACTAGTCTCTGAGTTTGGTCTCCAGCACCTCAAAGAGCAAAACCAAAAAGGTGGAAGAGAGTGGAAGAGATGGTTCGGTTGTTAAAGTACTTGCTGTGCAGTGGGGTGACAGGGTGCGGTTGGAGGGGGGGGTGCCTGCCTTTAACCCCAACACTTGGGAGGCAGAACCAGGCGGATCTCTGTGAGTTCGAGGCCACCCTGGGCTACACAGAAAAACCCTGTCTGGGGGGAGTGCAAACAAACAGACTAGACCATCCTCTTGTCCCCATCTAATTCTGAAGCACACCTTCCACTAACCCCTAACCCCTGACCCCTGACCCCTTCTATTCTGAGCTTCCTTAAGTCTCTGTCTTGCTTAGTTTTTATTGTCCACCTGACACAATTTAGAGTCACCTGGAATGAGGGAGCCTCAACTCAAGGGCTGCCCCATTGGACTGGCCTGTGGCCATGTCTGTGAGGACTGGTTTTGGTTGATGACTGATGTGGTGGGCCCAGCTCACAATGGGATGTACCATCCCTAGGCAGCTGTATAAGCAGGCTGAGAATCAACCAGGAAGAGAGCCAGTGAGGAGCGTTCCTCCATGGTGCCTGCCCTTACTTCCCTCAGCGATGGACTCTGATCTGGAGGCATTAGCAGAAATAAACCCTTCTTCCTCTAAGTCGCTTTGGCCGTGGCATCAATCACAGCAAAAGAGCATAAGCAAGAACTTTGTGCTTCATGTTGATCATTTCTTCCTCCTCCTAACTTGCCTCCCCAACATTCACATTGCCCAATTTGTGTTTCTAGCATTGATCCACTCCCCCAAAGCACAGCCCTCCAAATACCCCCTCCTGAACAGCCCAGACTCCATGTTCCAAATCCAGCTAGTCCATATCTGAACTCAGTCAGAGCCTTCTCTTTAAGTCCTTCCCTTGGGCCATGGCACCATCGGGCAAGACAGAAATGGAGGGATCCACAGTGCTGTGGCCCCAACACCTGCAACTTCTTCCCTCAACCCTCACTGCTCCTTCTGTCCCAGTGCGGGTCTCACCACAGTATGTCACACTCCTTTCACTCTTGATTCTTCAAGTTCATCCCCGTCTGCGGCCCAATGGGAAGCCTGCATTAGTTGACTCCCTGTCAACTCCTACATCTGGTTTCCAAGTCCTGTACTCTCTATCTCTGGCAGCTCTGGAAACTACTTTGCCCAATCCAGTCCCACTGCCAAGGACATGGTCCAAGTATCACCGTTCCCTCCTGCAAGCCTTCACAATGAGCTCTGCAGATCCAGCCCAGATGCTTCTGCTGTCCTGTCTTTCCAAAAGCTACTCTGAATGAAATACCCAGGCATGAGACCATGTCATTCTTCAGCTTCAGATTTTTTTTTTTGAAAGCCACTTGGTATCGCACTCAAGAAGCCAACAGCTTTCATCTGGGGCCGACTATTAACCTGACACCTTGTTCTGGCCCTGTGGCCATGGATCCCCCAGCCAATCACCCCACAGGCACCAGCATTTCTCTAGCTCTTCTAAGCTGGTTGTGTCCCATTGCAGCCACCACCGGTCACTGTCATCACTGCTTTTCTGGACCAAATTCCTCCCAAAGCAAAGAGCCAAGGATGTGGTGGAGATGATAAGAGCACAGGGGACCAGACCCTGTGTCCACCTGGTTCCATCATGACACAGTGCCAGTGCTTGCAACCTGCTCTCACATTGCCCCAGGCGATGGGTTTGGGTGTTCTCCCTCTTGGCCTTGCCTTGCCTCAACTCCATTTAAGTCTTTGATGGGAGATGTCATTCTGTAAATATGTTTCTCGTATTGGTTAATGAATAAAGCACTGTTGGCCAATAGGAAAGCAAGATAGGCAGGACTAGGAGACCAGGAGGAGAGAGGAAGTAGAGAGGAGATTTAAGATGTAGGATGGGGAGAGCAGAATGGCAGCCCCTCTCTCTGGTAAGATAAGACCATGTGGAAGTACTTAGATTGATAGAAATGGGTTAATATTTAAGACAGAGCTAGTCGATAAGAAATGCTAGTAACAGGCTAACAGCTTTATATCTAATACAGCGTCTCTGGGTGTTATTTGGGGCTGGTGTGGCAGTGGGACCAGACCAACAGGAAAACACGCTCATAACAAGTCTTTCTTACATCAGTGACAGGCTGCTGCATGACAGAGCCACACATGCACTCTCTGAAGTCCTTCTGAACCCCAGCTCGCCTTGTGACTGCTGAGTCTACAGAAAATTGGCCTGATACTGGCCCTGACTGCTCCACAGATAACAGGTTAGATGAATGTGGTCCAAGACGCCAAGCACTGACTTTGTTCAACTCCAGCCAGGTCAAAAAAAAAAGGGGGGCTCTGACACTTTTCTCCAAGGACACCAGAACAGGGTCACAGAGTGACCACACAAAGCTTAAAGGATACATGCCCAGAATGACTGCCTCCAGGCATTTGATAGGCAAGGATTCTCGTGTCATCTCTTTCGCTGTTTCCATTAACCTGTGGGATAGAACACAATAGAAGATCTCAGGACTTGTGCGATTATGCAGTCAGTATGCCTGTCTCAACAACTCTAGACACCATTCAGGAATCTAGAGAGAAGGGAACAACTCGATTCCCAGAGAAGACTCCAAAGCACACATGCACTTGACAGAGCTAAAACCTCAAGTCTGTACTCCCCTTCCCAGTTACCTTAGAGACAGCCGCGTTAGCACCTCCCAGTACCCTCCCAGCCTAGAGGTGGGGACTGCAGGGACAAGTAAAGCAGCCCTCGTGGGCAGGTTTGCAGGCCTCTGCCATCCTGAATAGTATGGTTTGTTTTGCTTTCTAAGTCAGAGTCTCACTATATAGCCCTACCTGGCCTAGACCTTGCAATGTAGAACAGGCAAGCCTCAAACTCAGAGATCCACTTGCCTCCCAAAGTCTGGGATGAAAGATGTGGGTCACTACACCTGGCCTAAGAGCCAGTCTTGAGCACTGAATTTAACTGTCAAGAGCAACTGGTCCCCAGCCCCACCCACAGTCTGGCCCTGGTGCACCTCCACCTTCCACAGGCTAGAATCCTGGAACCCCAGGAGACAGGGGCAGCGGTCAGAAGAGGGTGCTGGTGGCTCACCTGTAGGAGAGAAGCTATCTGGGCCACAGATCATGCAGCACTTACCCACTCAGAGGCCTCATTTTCCTGATTTCAAAGAACTGGGTTCCTGTATGATTGTATCTGTGTGAAATATGTAAAGGCAAAGTGACAGATGCTCAAAAGTCCTGGTCATCCAGCATAAGGCCAGATTTCCATTCCTCAGTGGAATAAGGAAGTAGTTGCTCTTCTGGCCAGTGGCCAGGGGATCCAACAGCATGTGACTCCTCACTGTGCAACCCCAGAAATCTAATTTTTTTCTTAAATATTTATTTTATGTATATGAGCATTCTATCTGCATATATGACTTTATACCAGAAGAGGACATAAGATCCCACTATAGATGGTTGTGAGCCACCATGTAGTTGCTAGGAATTGAACTCAGGACCTCTGGAAGAACAGCCAGTGCTCTTAACCACTGAGCTACCTCTCCAGCCTGGAAATCTAATTTTTAACTGAGCCTGGATGCACTTTTGATAATACTTCATTTCAGTCTGCCCTGTGTCCCAGTTACTTGACTACATGTCTAAGTCACACACTACACTAGAAGCTTTTGAGAGTTGGGACAACTTTTTTATCATCTTTGGATCACCCATAAAGCCTAGAAGAAGCTCAATATACACAGGTTAGCGCAAATGTTATTTTAAACAAATGAGAATAAGTAAATGAATAGATGAGAGGGCAGCTCAGTGCATGGACAAGTAAAAGGATAGAAAGAGTAGATGCACAAAAGGACAAATGGATGGAAAATGGATAGAAGAAAGAGAAAATGGGTGGACAGACTGACAGATGAAAGAAAGGTAAATGGATGAATAGGTGGAGGTGGGTGAGAGAATGGATGGACGGGAGAATGGGTGGGTGGATGGAAGGATGGATGGATGATGGGTGGATGGATGGATGGGTGGGTGGATGATGGGTAGATTTAAGGATGGATGGATATAAGGATGGATGGGTGGATGGGTAGATGGATGGAAAGAAGGATGGGTAGGTGGGTAGATGGAAGGGCGAGTGGAAAGATGGATGAATGGATGAGTGGAGAGATGAATAGGTGGATGGAAGGATGGATGGGTGGGTAGATGAAAGGAAGGGTCGACGGAGGGATGGATGGAAGAAAGGAAGGGAGGGTGGGTGGATGGGTGGATGGGAGGGTGGATGGATGGGGGGTGGATGGGAGTTAGAAGGACGAATGGATGATGGGTGATGGATGGATGCGAATGGATGAGTAAGTGGACAAAGAGAGGTTTATATGTATGGGCTGACCAATGTATCAATGTGTGGAAGAAAAGATGGAAGAGCAGATGAATGGCAGTAAGACTTTTGAATAGCACAAATAACTTAATAAGGAAATGTTACTTATTTCATGCCTGGATCAACACTTAACATCACTAATCCTGATTCTGATTGACTGCAGTTCTCTAGAGCAAGCAACCCTTTACCACCAAAGCCCCCTCATGCATGCTTCCTGAGACATAATTTTGAATTTTGTTCTGAGCTTAAAGAAAACTTGTTGTGTCTTACTCTTTTGCTTCAAGCAAACTCCTGTTTGTAAAACAGTGCTTGCTGGAAGAATGCTGAGGAAGACTGTATCCAGTCAGGAGTACATCACTATGTGTCCTAGTGATGCAAGTACCTTGGAGGGAGGGCACAGACTCACATTGCCCTGAGAGGAACTAGGTCCCCTCCAGGTGAAGGGCACAGATAAGAGAGCCTGTAGCTCAAGAGCAGATTCCAGCTGTGGCTATAGCTCATGACTTCCTGCCCCAATTCTGACTGTTGGATTGGAAACAACGTGATCAGGGCCAGGGGTGATGTGAACCAGCACACCATGTTCATAACAGTACAGGCTTGCCTGGCTTTTCTAAAATATTTAAAAAAAAATCTTAGGTGATTAAAAGAACACAATCATGGGGCTCTTATTGTGAAATGGTGCTTCTTTACTCTATTAGACTTTGCTTAAACATTTAAAGTAGAATTCAGTTTCTAAAAAGTAATATTAATCCATAACTAAGTAATGAAAAGTTTTCTGGCCATTTTCTCTAAGTTCCTTGTGGTTGGTAGCTGAGCTGGAAGTTTCTCTCTAGCATAGAGCTCCTGGGCAGGCTTCCCACACCTAGCAAAGCCATGGCCTCTTTTTCCAAACACATACAATGACTGGCGCTCTAGTTAACTGCTGCTCATGCTGTTCCAGAAGGCAGGGAGGGGCCCATCAAATCACCACTGACATCTGAGCACATGTATGGTTAGGTATAAGTTGTGGAATATTCCTTTACACTATGTTAATACTTCACTGTGACTGGCTTAATAAAAACCTGAGCAGCCAATCACTAGGCAGGATTTTGGGGGCAAAGAGAACAAGAGAAGAACCCTGGAGTTGTGAGGAGACACCAGGACTCAGAGGAAGCAGCATGGGCAGTACAGAGTGAGGCATAAAATAAAATAAAACCATGAGGCAGAAAGCAAATGAATAGAAATGGGTTCTTTAAGTTATAAGAGCTACTTAGAAATAAGCCTAAGCTATCAGCTTTCATAATTAATAAGTTCCCATTGTGTTGTTATTTGGGAGCTGGTTGGTGGGACAGAAAAATCCACCTACAGGTATGGCCCCAGGCAATCCCCAGATCCCGCCACCTGTGTCAAGGCCAAGCAGTCAGGCACCCAAGGATCTAGACAGCAGGTCAGAAAAAGAAGGGTTTCTACTCTGCCTCCCTTGATGATGGCCCCAAAGGCCTGCTGACTTGGTCCCCCTATTTTCCCTTGTGCTTTACACTACCTACTCTGCAGTCAGTAACCTAGGGTACTGGCCATCGTCAATAGGTCAAAGAAAAATCAGAAAAAGGACCCTTTAAGAGCAATGATGAGGACTAAGCTAGGTACGTGTGGCAGCTTTTCTATTAGTGTGGGAAAATTATATGCAAAATACATGCAAATTTGTCCCTCATGATGAAGCTTAGCCAGGCTCATTCTCCTTGGGAAGGCTCGTCCTAGATAGATGTGAGAGCTGCTCTAACTTCAGGTCACCTGGGGTGTTTGGTGATGAGTAGGTGATAGTTGAAAGTCAGCTCCTGGGGCCTGGGTCCATTCAGGAAGGTGTTTTTGCCCCTCAATCACCACTGATGATCCATGTGGTGTCTCAGTTTGGAGTTCAGCAGCAACACCCAATAACCTATGCCAGCCTCTCTCTGCAGGGAGCCACAGTCTCCTAAGGAGGAGTCAGGACTCCATGCGGAAGGTGCCATACAGAAAGGTAATCAAGTAATTGATCTTAATGAACAGGGGTGCTATGCAGTTCTGATTCCTTCAGGGGACACATAATCATTCTTGCCTGCAGAAAAGGCTCCTTGCTTCCTGAAGTCCTCAAAATTGGGGGTGGGGGAGAAGCAAGCAGAAAGCAAGCCATCATGCCAGGGGCCTCTCTGCACAGTCAACCTCCTGAAAAAGCCCACTCCAGACGGCCCCCATCTGACTCCTGTGCCTAATAAAACACCAGAAGTGATCCATGGCCATCACCTCTGCCCCTGTACCCTGACAGTACTGTCCCTGAGGGCCCTGCAGAACTGAACTAACTATTATAAACAACTCTAGGACACAGAGGAGGTCAAAAACACGCTTTGACCAAACTCTCAGACCCTCAGTAGCTCTTTCAGTTAAAGCTGAGGCAAGGACCCCACAGCAGAGCCAAAACACCCTATGCACACAGTTGAATGGGATTACCTACCTGGGTTGCTGAGAACCAGAGGCAAACACAGTTGGGTGTCTTGAGATCATGAGAGGTCAGAGATGAGGTAAAACAAGTAAGAGGAGAAAGAAAAGGAAGGTTGGGACGTATGGCAAGCTTTCCTATCTGACTATCTTTGGAATGCCAGCTCACAAATAATGACCCAGAGACTTATTAATAATTATGAAAGCTTGGCCCTGGCTTATGCTTTCCCCCAATTAACTCTTATAACTTAAATTAACCTATCTCTATTAATCTACATTCTGCCTTATGGCTCAGGATCCTCTGTTCTGTACTGTATGTTTGACTTCCTTAGTCACTGGTGAAATCACACACCTAGATTCTTCCTCCCAGTTTTTCTCTCTCTCTGACTGGAAGTCCTGCCTATTCTCTCCTGCCTAGATATTGGCCATTTGGCTCTTTATTAATCACCTTAGGCAGAGATACAGCTTTACAGCATGCATAAATATCCTTCAACATTTTCCCTTTTTGTCTAAATAAAAAGGAAAGGGTTTAATTCTAACATAGTAAAACTAAGATCAATTATCAAGAATTACATTTACAATATCCAGTCCATTTGTATTTTTGCAATTTTGGGGAAAATACTCTATTATCTACCATATCTTGACAACTCCAAAGTTTTATACCTAAACCACTTTTCTATCATTACTTGTATTACCATCCTAAAAATGTCTTTTTAGACATTAAAACATCTTCTTAGATGAATAATTTATTCTTTCATGTATCTCAACCTTATAAACTTTACATCTCTTTTGTAAGTTTTATTGTTTTAATTTGGTAACAAGGAAAACAGTGTAACTATGTAGTCTTCAACTCCGTTAAAGACCCAAGAAGGAAACAATATTACCTGAGCAAACAGGAAGTGCTGAGCAAGCAACTTCCAAAGCTATAGAAATGACTGAGACAGCTGGCTGCCTGTACAGTCATCCAAGCTTCCTCTGCAATGTCGGGGCATCCATCTTCTGCCTACAGGACTAGAATATCTGACAGACATTTTGTGAGGTAGGAATTGTTTTTTAAGGACTACCCTACCTTGTCATGGTAAAGTTCAGCAGTCAAGTTCTTTTGTGTCCTGCTTGTCCAATTTGGACAACATACTGCCAGCTATCAAGGTGAGGGCAGTTTCTTGCCCAGTGGCTAACTCTGCCACAATGAAAGCAAACTCCACGTAGAAGTTCTTCAATACACATCATCCTTTTTTAAAGTAGATTGGTGCTGCCAGGAGAAGACGTGCCTCACTGATCATGAAAAGCCTTAAGTTATTAAAGCATTTTAAAGTCCATATTCTATAGATCTCTGAGGTGTTTGAAGACCATCTAACTACTTAAAATATCTCTGTATGTCCTTAAAAAACATACCTAACGTGACTGTTTGATCGTTATAGATTACTAACTAACTAACCTGTCTTTATTATCCTTTCAAGGTACCTTTGAGCTGCCTTAAACAATGCCTTAAACAATAGAGACATATACAGCATTACAAAAATAACATTAAATCTGTATCACTATACAAAAATCCATACCAATGTAAAATATTTAAGACTAGTGGTTGTTTTTTAGTTCAAAAGTAGATTCAATGGCCTACCCTTTTATCCCATCATTTCTAAGGAGGGAGAAGGAAAGGGAGAGCTGACCATGTAGGAAAAGAAGGGAACAAAGACAACCAAGAAGTGAGGAAAAGTGGGGAGGAATGGAAAGAAGAGATGACGCCGAGGAAGGCAGAGAAAAACGCAAGGAAGGGGAAAGGAAGGACGAGAAGTGACAGGCTCACAGTGAACCGACCTTACCGCTCCACTTGAGGGGCAAGCCCCGGTCATTCTGGCCACTGCTATCAAGTGTGCCGTAGGCTCTTTCCCAAGGATCCCCTCCAATGTCCTCCAACCTTAGAGAGCTTTGGACAACCAGCTGGAGACAAACATGCCACCAAGGTTGTGATCACAAAGCCCATCCCTTGGCTGGGTGCTCAGCTCCTGGCAGAAAGGATACTGTAGTGTCTTCATGTAATTCTGAATGGCCTGGAGCCAGTCTGGGATCGTCATGGACAGCCTGTAGTTGGGGACCTGGGGAATTGAAGGCTATGAAGAGATAGAGAGAGGGGGATTCCTGTTATTAAGCATAGCTCTTGAAGCAGACATGAGGGAGAGCTGCTCCTGGAAGCAGACACACACTTGGTATAGTCACCAGTTGCCATGGCAGCTCCCCCACAGAATCTCCCTCCAAGACAGCTGGCCCACCATTGAAGGGCCCTCTCAGCCCCCTCCAAACATGTCCACTCTGGGCCATAGTTCTCTAAGGCCCTTCTGCCTTTTTGAGGCCAGGGACCATGTCCTGTGGAATATCCCACTGCGACTGGCCCAGGATGGGACCCCAAGGTGCTTCACCGATCCCTACATTTTTGTCACATGGTCCATTCTGCAGAACATCTAACAGTGGCCCCCAGTGTATGTGCCCCCTTCTTGTACATCGTTGACATAGGATACGAGGCAAATGGTATCCAAGATAAGTAACTGCAGAAGGATGGTGAGCAGCCGTGGGCACCATTTCTCAACACCACACACCTCACATGCCCACGGTTTCCCTTCCTGAGCCCTTTTTGGAGTATAAGGTAAGGAAGGCCTTCCTCTTGCCGACTCTCCCTAGATAAGTACTGTGCCTTAGCCTCATGAGGCATCCTCATGGCAGCCCAGCCAACTCCCATTCCCCAACGCCTACAGTCAGCACTCAACCAAACCACTCCAGAGACACCAGGACACCAGCCAGACAGGAACACATTAAGGTCTGTTTATCCCCACTAACTCCATCTTCTCCATGTCTGTGGTGGGCTATGTCACTGGTCCCTATGAGTACAGGATTCAGGGAGGAGGTTCCCCTAGGCATTAGCGTCTTCAAAAGAAGTAAAAAGAGCAAGAGGAAAGATTAGCCTCATCCTTGTGGGAAACAGGGCCAGTTCTGCAAATGAAGGGGAGGTGACAGTAAAACAGGAAGCGGCTGGAATGAGAACAGCCTAGCTGGGCAACAGAGCCAGGCAGCCCCGAAGGAGTGAGAGATGGGCCTGGTACTCTCAGCATCTCAGCACGGGGTGGCCAACTCCTTCCACACATTTCCCGAAAACGTTCCCTGATGATAGTTCCCTCTCAGTGCCTTTACTCAGCCTTGGCTTTGAGACATTCTAAATTCACAGAAACTGTCCCTTCAGCTACAAGGGAAGCAGTCACACTTGGTACATGCAAGCCAAGGCGCTGTGTGTGTTAGCAAGAGCTCAGCTGTGTGGGCACACACAGGCCCAACTGATCCACAAGCCACATTTTCTCTAACACCTCAACTCAAACTCCCTGCCTGGAGAGTTCCTCTTGCCCTCCAAAGTGACCATACACACACACTCCCACAGAAACAGCTTCTCACATACAAACTCACACATGCATTCTGTCCAACAACACTACTAGCAAGTGCTGAGATTCCCTGTTTTTTTCACAGTAACACCCACATGTCTACCAAACCTACATAACAAATCGGAGGTTTCAAAGAGAGGTGAGAAGAGAAGGGAGGCTGAAGAACAGACCCGCCCTTCGTGTCTCCATGTTGTAAGTGCTAGACCAGGCACAGAGCAGGCAAATGGGAGCAGAGAAGGACAGGAGACAGAGATTCCATCACAGAAAAGTCAGGAAGCCCGGGATGTGAGACAGCGAGCCGGGGCACTGGAGCCCGTGGCTTTGCTCAGACTCCTCTTTGGAGCACACCAGAGTTATTTTGCCCCTCCTCCAGCCCCTGGAGGCCATAGAGCAGGGTGTGAAGCCAGACTCAGAAGGCAGCTGGGTCTCAGAATAGCAGCCAACGGCGCCCAAGGGATTCAGAAAACAGCTGCAGTTACCTCAGCTGGCTGTGGCCACGTTTGCTCCCAAGTAGGAGGACAAATGTAAGTGTTCCCCCATGTGGGCTGGAGCAGGGCTGTGGTGGAGAGAGCCAAGGTGCTCAGTGGAAGGTGTCATAGGCTGAAGTTAGGTGAGCTGGCTGCGGCTCAGCCTGGGGCAACTTCAAACAACAACTTAGGCAGCCAGTGTTCCTGCTGGATCTGCAGTGCAAGCCAGAAGGGCCCCTGAGGTGTAATGATGAAATGTACACGATGGTTCAAATCCCTGCTGTAGCCCCTACTCACACAACAGGACCCCTAGAGCCTCCATTGCATGCAGATAAAACAGTAACACTGCCTCAGCTGCCCTGGCAACCGTATGAAAACAGCAGGGATGGGCCATGGCAGCTCCCCACAGGATCTCCCTCCAAGACAGCGGGCCCACCATTGAAGGGCCCTCCCTCCAAACATGTCCATTCTGGGCCACAGTTCTCTAAGGCCCTTCTGCCTTCTTGAGGCCAGGGACCATGTACACAGGTGTAGCGGTGCCATTACACATCAGTAACATACTCTCCAGAGCTGAATCAGAGAGGCTCAGAATCAGCAGGGACCATGGTCCCTAGATATGCAACCCTGATGTTTCACTTCCTGAGGATGGCTTCCTGCCCAATAGGAGATAAGGCATTATTCCATTGTCAAGTTCCGCACACGCTGGTGAGGAGGTGGTATCCTTCATTCGTGGAGACTGCATAGTGATAAGAAAGCTCACTAGGCTCTGAGAAAAAGTGAGGCCAGCCCAGTGCCTGTGGATGGACACAATAAACAAAATTCTATCCTAACATAGAGAGATGCTAGTTTAGCTTTCAAAAGCAGTCACTTTCTGGGGACACACTGAAATGTGGATGAACCATGAAGTAAGCCAACCTCAAAACAGCCAATACTGGGCCTAGGAGGAAGCTCAGCAGGAGGCCTTGGCCACCAAGCCTAAATTCAATCCCTGAATCCACATAGTGGGAAGAGACCCATACCTGTCTGAATGTGTGTCTTGGTGTGTATGAGCACGTGCACACACACACACACACACACACACACACACACACACACACACACACACAAAGACAGTTCTAAAGGCAAACTCTATGTAACTCTTCATGTATGAAGTTCCTAGAGTGGTCAGCCTCATTGACAAAATGCAGTGATTGCCTGGTAGTAAGCACTGGGTAGTTGGTATTTAGTGTGTACGTTACAGAGGAAAGTGAAAGGTTTTGAAGGTGCATGTCCTTTACGTCACAGAACTTTCTATGGCTGTAACAAAGGACCTGAGACAGTCAGCTTATAAAGAACAAAGGTTAATTTTGTCTCACAGATTGACTTTTCAGCTCATGGTCACTCACACCTACAGCTTTGGACCTGCAGCACACCGTGGAGAAAGCGTGTGGTAGAGAAGGTCTGTTCACCTCACAGAATCCAAGAAATGAGAGGGGGAGGGGAGGTCATTGTCCCGATTCTAGGGCGCACTCCATAATGACATAAATCCTTCCTACTAGGCCTCACCTAACGGCATCCTAAGCTGGGGGCTTAAGCCTTCATCAGGTGGGTCTTTAGGGCATTAAGGCTGCAAACAGCAGAAGCCATACACTTCAAAATGGTTAAAAGGTAGGTCACATGTCACGTATCTTAACACAATAAAGAAGGTCACAAAAAGTGGTTCACTGAAGGAGAAATGCAAACGATAGTTCTCGGGAAAAGGTTAAGTTCACTAATAAACACAAATGGCACCCTCCATCCTTCATGTTAGTCGCCAGCCATGCCCTGGAAGCCAGATCCAGTGCTGGTGAGGAAGTTCCAAAGACTTGGACAAAGAGGGCGTGGGGTGCAGGGAAGAATAATGAGACAGGCAAGACGCTGGCAGCTGGCCTCTCCACTTCCTTCTCGCCACACAAGAAAGCTGACAGAAGGCACGAGGGAGGGCTGCAGGTGGGTACAGATGTGTGACAAGTATGGCCGTGAAGAAGGGAAGGGGAACTTAGGTCTGGAGCCAGGGAGACAGCAAGGAGCCCCGACCTGAGCAACGTTGGACAAAAACGAGGCAAAAGCAAAGCATTTCTTTTACTGCACAGACAGCAGGAACCTCCTGGAAACTGGGGAGGAGTAACATGGAAAAGTCATAATCCCAGGGTGGCCCCAGGCTTCTGCATCAAAGGGCCCATCCTTCAGTCTGGGACACATGTCCTGGAGTCACACCTTGTGAAGATCCAGACAGATAGTTCTGAATCCAGGCCACAGAACGGAGGAAGTGTCCGGCAAGCTCAGCATGCAGGAATCTCAAACCCCCACTCACACTTCAGATCTCAGCCTGCTAATGTGAATTCTTTCCAAATTTGGAATGACTGTGAAAATGAGGCACGCGCGTGCGCACACACACACACGAGCTGCAAAAAAACCAAGTGGCCTTTTCGGCTAAGCCACCCTGGTGTCTGGCCTCAGCAGAGCCCAGCTCTAGGCACCAGGACACACGAGAGACAGCCTACAAGAGCCAGTTGCTCCTCAGCACCTGTCACTCTCTGTCACTCTCTGCCCATTCCGTGTCACCCCAATGACACTATATTTTCTTAAATTACCCCAGCAGGAGCCTGGTCAAGTGTTCACTTGGTCACAGCAACCACAAGTGGAAAAGAATGCAGTCACATTCTTAAGTGATGTTCCTACCCCCACCTCATCCTCCCCCACCCCTGCTCCCAGGAGAATACCCAGACCTTCAGGCAGAACTTCTTAGGGCCCCTAACAGAACATCCTGTAGTTGAAGGACTTGTCATCCATGCCTCATAGACCCTGGGAACTTGCTCCAGATACTGTCTTGCCTCAGTTCATAGTCTATTGATGAAGTAGTTCATCTTACCCAAATTCAACAATCTTTCAGCACTGTCCACCACCCACCTTTGGTACAAATTCCTCACAGCATGGTATTGGCTAAAGAAGAAAAACTTGGCCCCAAGAGAGACTGCCAAGCCTGGAGTTGGAGAGGAATGGCCTCTGGCAGAGCAGCTTGAGAACTCTATGCCTGTGCCTGGGCAGGAGCCAGGGTTTGGGGGCCACCGAAGCCAGGAGATGCCATGATGGAGTTGGGGGTGGAGAATCCAACTATTAAGATTCAGTGCTCAGGAAGATGACTAGAGGTGAACAGTGGCTATTCTTGCAGAGGACTGGGTTCAATTCCCAGAACCCCCATGGTGGCTCACAGCTGCCTGTTAACTCCAGTTCTAGAGGATCCAACACCTTCTTCTGACCTTTGTGGGCACTCGTGCCCATGGAGCACAGACACACATGCTGGAAAAACACCATACACATAAATCTTTAAAGATTAAAAAAGTAATAACAAAACAGCAAACAAACAAATACCAAAAACAACAAATCTAAAGCAGATAATGGCCTGTACTGGGCTAGGGGATTCCTGACTTATCAGCAACTGTCAGGAGGCTCTTGCGTTATAATGAAAATGCAGTATGATACATACAATATACTTATAAGATACAGGAACAATCTCATTTTTTGAAACAGAATCTTACTATACATTCCAAGCTGGCCTTGAACTCACTGTGAGGCCCAAGATGGCCTGGAACTTGTAATTCTTTTGCCTCTCCCTCCTGAGTTTAAGACTACAGGAATTCATCGCCATGCCTGACTGGAACGTACTTTTATAAAAAGGAAGCATTCAGCTATAATACTGGGAGCATCACCTCAGCAAAGCTTGGGACCCTGCATCTCATCTGTTTGTGTAGGGGACTGCCTGGTGGCAAGTGAGCTAAGGTCCAGAGGGAGCAGACTGATGTGGGGAAGAAGAGACTGAAGAGGAAAAAGAAACCAAGGAAGAGGAAGATGAGGGAGGAGGAGAAAAAAGAGGAGGATGGAGGAGGAGAAAGGGAAGGAAGAAGGGGCCATAAAGAACAGAGGCTGGGTGCCACTGTCTTGAACTAATGCCCTCTCAGGAGGTCTTGGGTGAGAGACATCTTCAGCGGTACTAAGACCGGATGCTTGTCCACACAGAGAAGGGCTCCCGCACGTAGAGCAAGGCACAACGAGGGAGGTGCAAGAACCAGAAAGGCAGCCCAGACAGTGGTACCCAGCCTCTGCCCCCTCCAGCCAACTCTTCCATGTTTAAGGACTGGTGGATCACGGTAAGCAGAGAAAGATGAACTCAAAGCCTGGGCTGCCCGTGTTCAAGAGCAGGGATCATTGTGCTGGAGAGGACACGGTGCTATTTGGACAGAATACATTCCCTGCTAGCAAAGTAATAAAACACTCCGTGGAAAGCAGAGCACCTCCTCCACTTCCCCCAGGGCGCACAAGCCTTCAAGTCTGCAGTCCTGCATGCTCATGCTAGGGACTGACTATGACATGGCTCTGGAATCTCGGGTGTGTGACTCTTGCATCTTCTTAGAGCATTTTCTGCAAACACGGTCCCTAGGGTCCAGAGAGCCATCTCCACAGTGGCACAGGCTTTCACCTAGCTTGCATTTTGCTATTTTATATAACAGGACACTCCCACCAAGGAACATCTTCCCTGTGTAACCATATCCTTGGCCACCAAGCTCAGCCGCTGGCTGGCTGCCCTCCAGAGTGAAAAGAGAGCTTCGCTTGGCCTCTTCCTTTACCAGGGGAGACTAATTCATCCCATGTACTGGAAAGTCCCTTTTAAGCCACAGCCAAACACTTCCCTTTTCTCCCCTTGGCGCCAGATAAGCTAAGAAGAGACAGTTCTGTTTTCTGCAAGTTCCAGAGGTAAAAGTCACTGTCGTTAAAAAAAAAAGAAAAGAAAAGAAAGAAAGAAAGAAAGAAAGAAAGAAAGAAAGAAAGAAAAAGAAAAGAAAGAAAAGAAAAAGAAATTGGCAAAAAAAAAGTCTGGAGATGATTCAGCTGAGGAGTCGGCCTGGTTGATTACAAATTCACTCACGGCTCCATAAATCATTTGCTAGGGGAACAGGGGATGAGCTATGCACTCCATGGAGGGCAGGCGGGGTGGACGTGGGGTTCTATGCTTTCTTGGAGTGGCTAGTGACTTTAGCTTTTGATGAAGACGATGCTACAGGGGCTGAGTACATAATGGATTTTGGCTCTGCCTAACCTTACAGGGCCAAGCCAGCATCCCCCTGCCTGCCCCTGCCTGGCAGCGGAACAGGGAGACAGGAATCAGCGGCTGGACATGATGTCTCTTCTCCTTGTTCTGCACTGCCTGAGTCGTCTCCATCCCGCCCATCTGGACCATCCCGCCTTCTCCCAGCCACACCACTGACCTTAGCCAGGATGGCAGCATTTCTGATGGCACCCACCATCTCAACCCCTTTGGGGTGGACCTTGGCAACATGCAGCCACATCCTCTCCCAGGTGTGGCTGTCGATCGGGAAGCCACTCTTGTTCACGTGGAACAACACTCCGCCGTCTTTGTCCTCCTCCTCCGAGCCCCCACTGGTGGCGAGGCTTACTGGCCGCGCGTGGCTGCTCCGGGACCGGGTGCCTTTGGCGCCTTTGGGGTGGGGGCAGCGATGAGTGTCTGCAGCGGAACCGGTCATGGTGAGGGGCACGCGGCAGGGGACTTGGGCACACAGGGGATCAGAGCCCCGCAGGGGTGGCCTTCATCTCTTGCGGCTGCAGGACGTGCAAAGGGAACTCCCCGCTCACCGGCCTGGCCTGCAAGCAGTGGAAACAGCACACACTGCGGCTCAGTAGACAGCAAGGGAGCTCCCGCCCACCCCCTTTTCGCTGCCCCAGACCCATCCCCTTAGGACTAAAGCGACTCTCTAGCCTAGCGGATTACCTAGTAAGACGGCTGGAAAGGAGCCACGAAGACTCACACCCAGCTGCACCCGGGGATGGGAAGGCATGCAAGGAACACGGGTGCAGAGAGGACGGGGTAGCAAGAAGCAAGACAGCTGTGTAGCAAGAAGACACGGGGGTCCCCTCAAGGCTTCACTCATCCCCGGGTCCCCAGATGTGGTGGATTGCCGCCGACCCACAGCAAGCAGGCACGTGAGCACTCGGGGCTGGCGGGAGGGCGCCTCAGCAACCTCTGCTTGCTGAGGAGGCCTGGCGTCTTCCCGGAAGCCCCCCAAACCCCGGCGCGCGAAGGGCGGCTCCAGCCGCGGTTCCCGGGCAAGCGCAGCACCGCCCCCTCCCCGCTGGTCCCGCGTGGACACCGTGAGTGGCAGCTGCGGGCAGTCAGGACACACTCGGGGCACGAGGACCCACCTCGAGCCTGCTGGCCTCATTGCTACAGAGGGCTTCTGGAACTGCGTCGGCGGTCGCCTCTTTCCATGTCCCATTCTCGAATGTTATTCTGTGACATATAACCGAGTCACCCGGGCAGCCGCCGATGTTCTGGATGCGTCCATTGGACACCTCAACAAAGAGGGGCGGGTCCCGGGCTCCGGACTCTACAACCCGGAGCTGTGCAGCTCTGTGATTGGCTCCAGCTTTCCTAGGCGGGAGGGGATACGATTAAGGGAAGCTGGGCTACCACGCGAAATCCGATGCTGCGTGTCCTGGGAGCCCCGTGGAGCTGGAGCGATTATCCAGGGACTAAGGTCTATTTTCCCTGGGGTGGAAGCTCAACAGTGAAGGCCCCCCGAGATATGGCTCGGAGGTAGAGCTGGTCTTGGCATTGGAGTCGCGTTCACCCAGGAGCTGGGAGCAGCGACCTGGCCCTACACACAGCTCTGGGTGACTCAGGAAATGCTCCACATTAATACTTACCGAAATCCTCCATTACAAGTTTTTCTCCAGCTTAACAAACAGATACAGCCTAACATCTTCCTTTACTAGTCATGGATAACAAGGTCCCTCAGTCCAAGCTGCTATAAGATATGAGACCAGTCAGGCCCCCTTTGCCACTGGTCAGTGGAGGGAAGCTTGAAGCCAAGGAGTGGCCCTCCTTCAGTCCCCACTAAAACACTACACTTATCTTTTCCTTCTCCTTTTCTTTTTGTTTGTTTGTTTGTTTGTTTGTTTGAGACAAGTTCCCACAACACCCAGGCTGGCTTCAAACTTGTTACTTAAAGGGTGGCATTGAACTCCTGGTCCTGTCTATACCTTTAAAGCATTGGACTTTTAAGCCCTGTTCATATATGTATGCTGCGGATGGTACCCAAGGCAAGTACGTTACCAAATGAACTACCTCCCCAGCCCTGAATCAAACTCAAGTCCTCAGGCTGGTGGCAAGAAAGCACCCACTGAAAGTTTCACCAGCCCCAAACCCTTTTTGTTTTTGAATGATAGAATCTTGCTTCCTTCTTTGCCCCCCACCCCACACTCCTCATTCCCTATCACCTTCCTTTTTGAGAAAGAATGACAAGATGAAGTTCGAGAAGCCACAGACTACTGACCCTGAGGCTCAGAAAGTGTAGGTCTGCCTCTTGATGAGCCGTGTAACACTGGACACATGGTAGACAGCAGCTCCCAGCAGGCAAGTCAGCGGTATCAACCAACATTACAGGGAATAGCCCTGCACAGAAATAGTCCGTTTCTGTATGCTGAGATTCTAACCTTCAGTACCTCAGAATGTGATGATATTTGGAAATATTGTCACCAAGATGTAATTAGTTAGGATGAACTTATACCAAAGAGGTTGGGCTCCTACTCTAATATGAGTGGTAGAGTCATGAAGGGAAAACTGCGGAGTAACTGTGTGAGTGAGGAAAATGTGAGGACTGGCACTACATCCTCACACTGAAGGAATTGGAGCCGGAAGAAAGGTACGTGCTGGCTGCAGTGCCTTCATAGGAAGGCATGGATCTCCAATGCCTTCCAGCCTCCAGCAGGGTGGGTGGTCAACCTCTGTGTCGATCATGCTGATTGCAGCTCTGACAACTTACATGCCACTGGGCTGCAAGACTCAGCTCTGAGGGGGGTAACCACTGTGCTGAACTAGAGAAACAACTTTTCCATTCAACACCATGACACCAATATTATATAAATCATGGGACTCCGCAATATTGGTCTAAGACAGTAGAAGAAAACACCCCAAGTGGTCCACTCATATTTCTGTATTTCCTTTTGACATTTCAAGCTCACCTTCCTCTGGGATGTTACCTGTTCCATGGCTGTCTGGCTTGAATGTGAACTGTTCCTCTCAAGCTCAGATGTTATGTAGGCACATGATGGAAATTTCAAAGGCAGAGCATGACTAAGAAGTAGTTCACTAGAGGTGTGCCCTTGGGAACATGCCATGCCCTGGCCCAGCCTTCTCTGCTTCCTGGCTGTCCAGATGAGAGCAGCTCTCTTAGGCCATGAGGTATTGCTTTTCATGGCTCAGAAACAATAGATCCACAGATGGTGGATTGAAATCACAGAAGCTGTGAGCCAAAGTAACCCCACCCCTTTAAACCATATCTGTCAGGTGTTTCTGATGGTGATGGAAAAACCAAACAGTGGTTTGAACCACACAGATTAGCACTGATTCATACAGTGCTTTGCATCTCTCCCAGTTGTGCTGGGAGCAGGTCTCACCGTATGAGGAAGAAAGGTGACATTCACCAGGTGTCCTATCCCCTTCCCTCCTATCATCTGCTATCCCCTCCCCTCTCATCTCCTGCCCCCCCCCCCCGGGGGGGTTGACCTTAATTTGTGATTGTCTTAGTCAGCATTCTCTAAAGGAGCACAATCAATAGGACACACATACGTGCGTGGGCGCGCGCGCACACACACACACACACACACACACACACACACACACACACACGCACGCACGCACGCACGCACACAGCAAGCCTTTGTTAAAATAGTAACAGCAGCTGAGACACACTGGCAGTCCCCATCCGGATAGCCACTGGTCCTTAGTTCATCACAAATGCTTAGAAACACTGGCTCTGATGTCAGTGAAGGAAGGGATGAGCAGCAACAGGGTGGGGTGGTTTGAAATAACGGCCCCCAGAGGGAGTGGCACTATTGGGAGGTGTGGCCTTGTTGGAGGAAGTGTGTCACTGTGGGGACAGGCTTTGAGGTCCTTTTTGCTCAAGCTTTCCTCATTGTGACAATCAATTGACCTCCTGTTGTCTCTGAGTCAAAATGTAGCCAGCACCACATCTGCCTACACACTACCATGCTCCCCACCATGATCACAATGGACTCACCCTCTGAGACTGTAACAAGCCCCCAATTAAATGTTTCCTTTATAAGAATTGCCATGGTCATGGTGTCTCTTCACAGCAACGAAAACCCCAACTAAGAAGACACAGGGTAAAAAAAAAACTCCTCAGCAAGAGGAGAGGCAGAAGAGAAAAGGCCCCTTTTCCCCGCCATCACCTTCTACCTGGGCTGCTGCCAAAAGGTACTGCCTACCGTTAGGGCAGATCTTCCTTCAGCTGTCTCAGCCATGGGGGCATTTCTGCAGGTTAGCTCCTTCCTCTCCTCCTCCTGGGTTCCAATTTGTGAAAGTCGACATCAAAACGAATCATAATACTGATTTTTCCTGCCTCAGTCTCTGAAGACACATTTGTTTTTTGTTTTTAGCACCAGACTTGAACCCAGGGGGCTGCATTCCAGACCCTGCTTCTCTGTTTTAACATGTGTACACGTGTGTGAGGGTGTGCTCACCCGTGGACACCCGTAGAGGCCAAAGGTTGGTGCTGAGACCAATTGCCACTCCGCTTTATTTTTAAAACATACTATTTATTTACTTATCTGTGTGCACATACCACATGAGGTCAGGGAAGAATGTTCACAAAGCATTTCCTTCCACCACAGTGTCCTAGGGCTCAAACTCGGGTCACACTCAAATTGTCTCACACTCAGTGTTAGCTGCAAGCTCCTTAACCTGCTGAGCCATCTCTCTGGCCCCCACCTTATTTTCTGAGGGTTTCTTACCAAACTGAAACTCACTGTTTCGGTCAGACTGATGTCAGCCCTGCAGTGGACTTGTCCCCCCCTCACTACTCTAAGCACTGGCATTCACAACCATAAGCTTTTTTTTATTTTTTTTATTTATTTATCTTGGTGACAGGTTCTGTTGTGTAGATTAGTCTGCAGGCCTTTGCCTCCCTGGGATTAAAGGTCTGTGCTACCATGTCTGGCCCCAGCTTCTGGACATCTGACTCTAGTCCTCAGCTTACCCCGCAAGCCCCTTATCCACTTCACAGCAGAGCTGCCTCCATGGCACGCGCCCCCTTTTTTATCTTCTCTTTTGTTTTGTTTTGTCATTTTGAGACAGTTTCTCTGTGTGGCCTTGGCCATCCTGGAGCTTGCTTCGTAGAGCAGGCTCGTCTCAGACTCAGAGATCTGCCTGCCCCTGACTCCTCAGTGCTGAAGTCGAAGGTGAACAGTTGCCACCGCCCAGCCTCCACCCCTTTTCCTTTTTAATAGCCAAAGAAAGAGAGAAAAATAGACTTAAACAACAATCACAGGATTCCCAGGCTATCTTTGTTAAAGAGTTGTGTTGCTTGTCACACACGAGACCTTGTGTTCAATGTTCAGCACTGAAAAACAAACTCAAAACTAACCCTGTGTTTCTAACTTGTCCCTTATGTGGGGACTGCTGAAGGAGGGGCAGCATGACGGAGAGTCAGAAACTGAAAAAGTGAGACCAGAACAAGGACAGAAGGTGGGTCCCCAAAACCTACAGGAAGCCCCATGGGACCCTGGCATGGTCCTTCTGGGTCCAGCATCATAAAGTTCTCTGAGGACATTTGGCTAGAGAGGACAGACACTTAAGACTTCCTTTGATGACAGCTTCTGTGTGCCCAGGGAAAAGGGTCACCCACTGTAAAACAGCTGCCTCCTCTGACAATGGCCGTCTGAGGAGCCCGCTGGCCTCTCCGGACTCTGTGCTAGTAGGCCGCCTGCCTGCTTCTCCCTTGGGAAGCAGCCATCTTGCAGTCACAGGTCCACTTCACATAGTGGGGCTGCATCTCTACAAATCTACCAGAAACAGAAAACCCTGTGAGTCAAAAGCTCATGGAGAGTAGGCAAGACAGCTCAGCAAGCACTACTGCATGCTGCCCAGCATGGTTAGGAAAGATCAACTCCTAAAAGCTGATCTCTGACCTCCCACTGTGCACTGGGACCATTACACATGCACTAAATAAACACATGGGGGTTTTGTTTGTTTTTTGTTTTTCAAGACAGGGTTTCTCAGTATTGTTTTAGAGGCTGTCCTAGAACTCGCTCTGTAAACCAAGCTGGACTGGAACTCACAGAGATTCACCTGCCTCTACTTCCCGAGTGCTGGGATTAAAGGTGTGCACCACCAACACCCGGCAATACATGGGTTTTTTTAAGTGTATTTTTGATTGGGTGTGGAGACATTATGTAGAAAGAGCGAGCGTCATAGAAGAAAAACTGCACAGAACACCCCTAGCCTATGAAACAAACACCCACAGAACACCCCTAGCCTATGAAACAGCCACAAAACACCCTTAGCCTATGAAACAGCCACAGAACACCCCTAGCCTATGAAACACACCCACAGAACACTTCTAGCCTATGAAACAGCCACAGAACACCCCTAGCCTATGAAACAGCCACCTGTCCCAGGTCACTACAAACAACTGAGAACACTTCCTGGAGCTCTGCCTGCAGCCTGGCAGAACCATCTCTCACAAAGCCTGTTTATAGTTAACTCAGGCAACTGTGCATGTTCTTCCCTCTTTTGCAAGCTGGTCTAGTGGCACCTCCCACAAGTCCCCAAAGAGCTCGACTAGATGGGGTGCCAGGAGACAGTAGGTGTGTAATTCGTTGTCTCACACTCAGCCTTAGCTCTGAGAGGCCGAGGGCACGCACCCCCATCTCCAGCTGTCCTATCGGTAAGATCTCGTGCTGTCTGTACACTTGAGACCTCGTGCCATCTGTGTAATTGACTTCCAGTTTTACCATCATATGCTTGAAAGGGAAAGGATTTTTAAAATGTTTTTAATAGACTAGTGTTAACAGCACTGGCTGATCTTCCAAAGGACCTGGGTTCTATTCTCAGCACCCACATAACAGCTCACAATGGTCTACAATTCTACTTCCAGGGGCTCTAACACCCTCTTCTGGCCTCCATGGGTACCAGGAACATGTAGGCAAAACACCCACACACATTAAAAAAATGTTAAAGTTTTCATCTATTATTGTACATAGCTGTGGGTTATACAAAGACTTTCTCAGTGTATTGCATACCTTGATGTGGCGGGCATGCCCACCACATCCCACCCCTCTCTCCTACGGCCTTCCCAGTAGTTCCCCTTCCTCCCCAGATCACTCCACTTCCACTTTATGTATCTATGTAAAATCCAGGATGCACAAATCAGAGAAAACCTGGCATTTGTCCTTCTGATTCTGAGCTCTTCCGCTAACTACGATGGTCTGCATTTGCATCCATTTTCCTGAAAATGACTTAATGTTGTTCTTCTGTATAGCACACTGAAACTCTGTGTGTGCATCTACCAAATTCCCTTGACTCATTCTCCTGTCATGGCAGTGATGTGGGATAACCTTCTGTACACTGTGAATATGTGTTGCTTTTACTGGTTGATAAATAAAGCTGTTTTGGCCTAAGACAGAAAAATATATCTAGGCAGGAATTCCAAATAGATGAGATAGAAAGAAGATGGAGTTGGGGGGACGCTGTGTAGCCACTGAAGGGGTAAGATGACAGAATATCACATGGCCACGAGGGGATACACAGATTATTAAAAGTGGGTTAATGTATGAGAGAGCTAGCCAATAATAAGCCCGAGCCATTGGCCAAACAATTACTATTAGTTTCTGAGTGATTATTTCATAAGTGGCCAGGGGGACCAACTTGACAGAGAAAAACATTCAACTACAGGCAGGTGCCTCACCTGATTCCATACCTTGGCTACTGCCTGTACTGCTACAATAAGGATCGCAATGTCTCTGCGGTTGATTTACGTCCTAGGGTCGGGGTGGACAAGTTCTGAAAGGCATCTGCAGAGCCAGGGCTGGAGGGTGGAGAAAGATCAAAGATAAGTGACAACATCACCCTGGAGGATAAGAAAAACAGCCCTACCCACAGAGACTGGGAGGTGCAATTAACCTGATGCCCTGTACTGATGCCTTACACTGTCAGCCTTGCACTGATGTCCTGACATTCCACTCCATACAGTGTGTAAAATCTCCAGTAGTCCTGTTCCTACTGGGGCTAATAAGGTTCCAACACCCCTCAACATGCTCAGGAAGAAGGGGGAGTTACTATCTCTCTCAACCATTTTTCTCTCAGGGCCTACATCAGTGAGGGTTTTTTTTTCTAATTTTGTTTGTTTTGGGGAGCTCTCTCTCTCTCTCTCTCTCTCTCTCTCTCTCTCTCTCTCTCTCTCTCTCTCTCTCTCTCTCTCTCTCTCTCTCTCTTTAGTAAATGAAAACAGCGTGTTTGTGTTCCAAAGCCATGACTCAGGATGCTGATTGCCAGCTGTGAGGGAGAGGTCCTCTAGGGCTGGCACTCTCTTGGTAGAGCCAGAGGGGGCCTACCAGCCAAGACAGAAAAGATGGGGATGCCAGTCAAGAATGCCCACATCTTGCTTGGGAGCAGCTTAAGGGGAGTAGGGAGGAGGTGCCAAGGACTGGACAGGAGGAAAAGTGAGTGGGTAGAGGTCAGTTGGGGTGGAAGAAGGCAGGCCAGGAACAACCCAGAAAGACTGAGGAGGGGCAGCAGCAGGAGGCATTGGGGCAGGAGTATAGTGTCCCCAAGACACTGTGCAAATCAGAGCAGTGCCTGTAAAATCAGGACTTCACGTAGCTGAAGAAGACGGGAGGACGGCTGCATTTTCTGCTGAATAAAAACTGAAACCTCTGGGCAGATCGAGGAGATGCTAGAGGGATGTGACTCGGAGTCGTGTCTTCGACTGCATTAACAGTGAAGCTGACCTGTGTGTGCATGGAGACAAGGGCTTCCTGGGTGGGTAGAGTGTTCAGCTCTGTTGCTAAAGGGTTGCCCATTCCTGACCATGTCCTCACCTCTCTCAGGGGTTTGGACTATGAAATGAAGGATGGATCAGATCCCTGGCACTAGACTGAATTTAAAACAGAATCATCTGAGGGATCTTAAAAAAAAAAAAAAAAAAAATAAGCCCCAGAATCCAGGCCGGAGCTCAAAGCCATGAAAGCAGAATTGTCAGGGGTGGGGCTCACACTCTCCAGTACTGAGTCCAGCTACATTTTAGGACACAGAGACCTGTGTGGTCTCTAGAGGACTCAAACAGCCCCATGGTCCATAGAATTTCAGGGAAATGATCCAGGTCCCTGGAGGGTGTCCTCAGGAGAGGAAAGGCAGGGACCAAACAGCATCCCTAGAGTGATAACATTAAATGAATTAGGACTCTCAAGTGGCCACCGGCTTGCTGCCAATCCCAGCAAGCTGTTTTTCTGGCTTATTAATTACATAGATGTTTCATGAGCACCTACTATGTGCCTGGTGCTGTGTTAGGTACTAAGGATCCAACAGTACACGGGTCAGTTACCAGCATTCAGCTCCCAGAACAGACCTAGAACCAAGAGGCTAAAGAGGAGGGAGAAAGAGACTACAGTCAAGAAAAGAGATGAGTAAGGATCTGTTCATCCTGAGACTCCTACACTAATACGTCTCCACCCTCCTAGCGGTGAAGGATCTGTTCTTGCTGGACCCACACTGTGTTCTTCTAAATGTCTGGACTTAACAAATTATCCTATGACCAGAAAAATTCTGCCTCCTGATCCTAACCAAATCTACAATGTGTCTTCCCAGAGAAGTGTAGCTATCACCTGGTAACTGGCCTGTTTGGGGGACTGACAGGGAAAAGATCAAAATCTTCCTCTATTGGAGATCTTCAGGACAGGATATTAAGCACAGTACAGGCTGGCCCTCCTACAATCTACATCTGCCTATCAGGGCCTGACAACTCCTCCTTCAACTACTTTTAACATAGCATGGTAGAGTGAAGGAATAAAGAACTTAACGAAGGCAAGCAATCCATGGTAGATGTGAAACGGGCTTGCTCTGGTGAGGGCAACAGACCGTCAAGAGAGGAACCACTGATCCTCGGAATCTTTCTCATTTCCAGTCTGAGAGGCTGTCAATACGTTGAAGGTGGGGGTAGATGTTGTAACAGGTAGACCCTGGCTTTTTTCTTATGGGCGTTGTTGGAAGTGCTCTGTTCCAAGCATCCAGGGTACCGTCATCTTCAGGAGGTGGTTTCCAAGGTAGCCTAGGCTCTTCTGCCCAAATGGCAGAGTCAGGTAGACGGCTCTTGAGGCCAGTTTGCAGTGCAGAGTCTGGAAAAGGCACCCGGGAGTGTAGAGGGGCCTCTTGGCCTGTTGGGCTTTCGTGTCCTATTTCAGGAACTCAGTACTAGAGGTGGCTGTCTGGCCATCCTGTCTGGGGTGACACTCCTCCTGCATGACCTTCTCCAGTTACTTCTCTCTCTCTTTCCGTTCTCTCCATATGGTATCGCCTGCTATTGAACACTCCTGTGCTGGAGAAAGGTTGATTGTTTGATCTCTGAGGCCTTAGGTAGAGTGTCCCCTTGGGATCCAGCCGAGGGCTGTTGGAGGCAGGTGTGAGCAGAGGAACATTGCTGAAGGAGAAAATGGGGCACTCTCCCTGTAAGCCCCAAGCTAGGAGAGACTGCAGCCTGTCACCCCCCGTCTGAGCAGTAGATGCTGCATTACCCAAGAATTGGCTGGAAATGCAAACGTTCAGTCCTGGCCCAGATCACAGAGGCAGACACTCTGCCCAAAGACACAAAACAAGAGACAGATCCCTACCAAAATACACATAGAAAAGCATTTCTCACTTCACCAGTGCCCAAGAAAGGAGGACAGACAGTCCCACCTCTGGGCTCTGGGATCTGAGTAGGGGCTGCAGAGGCAAGGCATAGATTAGCCTGCAAGTGAGTGAGGAGATCCACAGAGCCCAGTAGTTTTTAAGGTTTGAAGTAGAGTCTAACCAAAACCAAAGTTATTTCCAGAAGGGCAGAACAACCTGTGTTTCTGTCTCAGAAGCCAGGTGCAGCTGGCTGGAAGGGGCCTCTATGGTAGCCCCCCAGGGTCAAATCTATCATCACTGGGATCCCCTTGCAACCCTGGGCTCAGGGAGTGGGCAGGGACCAGAGGCAGAGGGAGGGCTCCCTTGCCTTCTGCCCTCTGTTCTCAGGAGGTCTGCATGCCATCAATGACTGTCTGTTTTCACAGGGGAGTCTGGAAGTTGTGAAATTCCCATCACAGGTGTCCACCTTAGACACCTGTTCTGCCCAGCCAGTGCACAGGGGACAAGGGCCTGGAAAGCAGTGTCTGTGGGGCACGCAGTTCTGAAGGTGACTCCTAGTGACCTCATGCCTGACTCCAGAGGGCAGATGGTGAGACTCAGCCCAAGGTCATCCCACTAGTAAGAGCTTTTACCCTACACTCTAAAGCCAAACCCGAAAAGCAGTCAAATATTACATGCTATTCCCTCCTCCTTCAAAGAGTTAGCCCAGTTGGACCCGTCAATCACCTGGTCAGGAGTCCATCTCCCCCACCCCCACCCCCAAGTAACACCGATTGATGCTAAGAAGATGGGCAGAATAATTATCCACTTAACTTCACAAAATGGCCTCTTGCAGGAGTTACACCTCTGTAGCACGTGCAGAGCTTGCATGAGGCTTGGAGCATGTCCACTTTGAGTCTTAATTCAGAATGTGTGGCTTTCTCTTTACATCTCTGTCTTCCCCAGATGCTCTAGACTTTCTTGCTGGTTCTCCGAAGCCCTCCTCTCTTTCTGCCAGGCAGTTGTATACAGACCTCCATTTCTCTTCCTAGTCCTCATCTCCTTTCAGCAGTTGCCAGGACTTCCAGCTTGCCAGCCCTGTTGTCTCCTAAACGCTAATAAGATTGTTCTCATGTTTTCTGGGTCAGTTTTTAAACTCTGTTATTACCAAGACTATGAACCCCAAAGGGGAACTCTGGTCTCTCTGGTAACACTTGGAGCTCACTCCAGGTCCATTGAAAAACCTGACACTGCCCACTGACTTCGCACGCACGCACACACGCATGGGCAGATGAACATGTATGCATGCGTGCATAACACACGGGGGGAAGGATGCAGAGAAAGGAGATGTATTCATTCAATGTAGATTGGGAAGAGGGACAAATAGAAAGACCCTAGTGATGCCCTTTATTTTCTGCCTGTCTTTGCCACCAAAGCAGTTACATCATCACCTGTCACCAGCTACATTTCCACTGTCAGCTATGTGACATGTGACCCCCTTAAAAGTACCCACAGGCACAGCCTGATCTCTTGCCTCTTCTAACCTCTCTTCTTCCCCTTTGTTTCTTCCCCGTCTCTGTCTGTCTGCCTGCCTCCCTCACATCCCTACTCCAATATGTCCTTTCCCTCCTTCCCTCCCCCTCCCACACTACACCTCTTAAGCTAACTCTGTTGCATGTGACCTGATTGCTTAGTGGCATACCTTGGCAGCACCCACTGAAAGATACCCACTTTGCCTTTCTTTTTTATCCTTTCAGCCCCCAGCAGGTCTTCAGGGAGCTGACACGAGATTTAGAGCAGTCGGGGGTCAAGATGAGGCCACACTAATGGCTGAGCCACCACTGTCTGGGTTCCAGTGATCTCTCATGCAAGTGGCCCCAGGAGTCACCAGAACTGTATGAAATCCCTTCCCAGGAAACAAGCTCCCTACCCCCACCCCCTGGCTAGCGCTGGGGCTCCAGACCTTTCCTTTCTCCCAGCATGAAATTCCTGGCAAAATTTTAATTTGGGGAGTGGGGATGGGTCCATTATTTCAATAGTGTGATAGCTGGAGGGAGGGACACAAGTGTCTCTTAGACTGCTTCCTTTCTCATCAGGATGGTTATTAGATAGATGGGGTCCCCAAAGCAGCACAGAGCAGCTCAGCCGTCAGGAGCCCTGGCTTTGCTGCTCAGCCTACCGAGCCTGGGATACTAGACTGCAGATATCCCATGGTGTCCTGAGTCCATCACATGGACAAATCTCTTAAGAGTAAGAGCATGCCAAACACACCTCACGGTGGGCATGAGAAAGCACAGGAAGAGATTTAATACTGATCTATCAAAGGCAGACCAGGCACCATTTTCAGGACTCTGACTTGGGAGTAGGTAGACACGGCTCACTGGGCTTTTCCTTCTCGAGAGACCCCAAGGGCGGAATTAGAGGCTCATTAGTGTGAGTTGCTGTCGTCATCATGGCTACTGGAAGGTCACAGAGTCTGCCTCTTTCCACTTGGCTAGTCACTGACTCAGATCCCTGCTGTGAGGCTGGGGCAGCAGTTTTTAGGGCATCTTGGGCAGCTGTCCAAAACGACGGCTCAGGTGGCCTTCTTTCTCGAGGGTCTGCACGGGCCCAGCATTGTGGAATAATCTGAGCTGAGCAGGCATCTTCTGGGTCCCAGGAGGCAGAAAAGCCAGTGGCAGGTCACAGCCAAGTGCCTGAGAGCCAGCCCAGATCCCTCAAGATCTGGCATCAGTCCAGCTTCTACTGGAAGCTGTCCCTATGGGACACCAGGATGGATCCGTGCCTGATGCTGTCGCTGCTGGGCTGAAGTTGGGGCTACCATCAGCCAACAGCTTCATGATAGTGACCTGACTTGCCCTCTCTCAGGATCTCTCAAAACTGTGGCCAGTGTCTGAGCTCATGCCTTTCTGACTATACATCTTGTGGCAAAGTTTTACCCAGTAGTTACAATCAGTGAGGATCCAAAAGAAAACAAAACTTGAGATAGGGTCTCATGTACCCCAGCCTCCAACTCACTATTGTAGTCAAGGGTGACCTTGAACTTCTGATCTTTCTGCCTCTTCCTACTAAATGGTAGGTAAGGTCACAACTGTCACAACTGTGTACCACTATGCCCAGTTTATGTGCTGCTGCTGATCAAACCCAGGGTTTCCCACATGCTAGGCAAACACTCTACCAACTGAGCTACAATCCCAACCTTCCAAAGTTTTTCTTTCTTTCTTTAAAATTAGAGGATTTAGGGGTTACATGTGCCTTAAGGAAGGGCATAGCGGTGCCATAAATCAGTTGAGATGCACACACCAGGGTTCAGTTGTCTTGTTAGGCTTGGGAACTGAGAGACAGACAATACTGCAGATGAACCCTGTAGAGACTTGGTTCCTTGGGTTACTGCCAGCTCTAAGCCAGGAGCACATCTGAGCCTGTGGTGGCAAAGGAACCCACATAGCACCACAATTGGTCCCCAGACTGCTAGCCAGGAGCACTGCTTCATCCGACCTGCTGGGTGGTTTCAGGGTGGTCTACAAGAGGCAAACAGGCTGGCCCTACAGCAAGGGCTCCAAAGTTTTAGTTGTGGCTTGCTTCAATTTATGTTCCTGTAGCCTCTCCTTTCTCTCTTTACTTCAATATACTTCTCTGATGTGGGATAATGCTCTTGGTCACTGTAAACACTTGTCACTCACATTGGTTTAATGAAATACTGATTGGCCAGTAGCCAGGCAGGCAGTATAGGTGAGGCTATCAGACTAGGAGAATTCTGGGAAGAGGAGAGGTAGAGACAGAGTCTCCAGCCAGATGCAGAGAAAGCAAGATGAGAATGCCTTACTGAGAAAAGGTACCAAGCCATGTGGCTAAACACAGATTATGGGTTAATTTAAGTTGTTAGAGTTTGTTAGTAATAAGCCTGAGCAATTAATTATGGGTTAATTTGTTGTTAGAGTTTGTTAGTAATAAGCCTGAGCAATAGGCCAAAGAGTTTATAATTACTGTTAGCCTCTGTGTGTTTATTTGGGATTAAGCACTGTGGCACCAGGCAGGACAGAAACGTCTGTCTATACGTCTCTCTCCTCAAACAGTTGTTAAAATGACTAGTAGAAGGTGTGCTTTCCCAATTGTTGAAGTAAAAATGGCTCTTCTGACAAAGCTTTTCTGCCCTGGAAAAGTTGTGTGATGCAGCAAACCTGACAGATGGATTTCAGACCCAACGAGTCTGGATTCACCATCTCCTACTGGATGGCAGGGCTCTCTATCAGAGCTTTATTGCTTTGGCCAACACTGATAACCCAGACCATATTTGAAGCTGTTATCTGCCTTTCCCTTATCACTGAGATGGAACGTCTTTATTGTGTTTTGTTTTGCTTTAAGAAATGTCTCAGAGACAAGGTCAAAAGGGCCACTAAGATGAATTGTTGGGCAGACAGATAGACAACAGTATGGCAGAGGCTCCAAGGAACCAGGGCCCTTGAGGCAGATGTGTGGGGAGCAGTTCTTATACCTTTCAGAGGAAGGGGAGGTTTTATAGCACAAGCCTGGGGCCAGGCTCTGATGCTCAGGCAACAGGCACAGGAAGGATGAGGAGCAGGGCAAATGGCCATCAATATCCCATTGATGTAAACTGAGCCCCCCAGGGGAAAGATCCTGATACCAGGACATCTATTAACTAGGCATTCACAGAGTGTAGGGTGTCTGTCAACATCTGTGAGAGGGGAAGGACTGCTTTAGCTGTTATGGTCTGGATTCTAACATTACATTCTTACTTCTTATACAGGGAAAGGGGCAGTGGCTTGGGCAGTAACAGGTGTACAAGAGGAACAGCAACTGAGGAATTCTGGCCTCCACTCTGCTGAATAACCAAATGAACAGCTATCTACATGTAGACAGCCATGAAGTATATTGTGCTATTTTGGCCCCACTGGACTAATATGTGGTTATTTAAATAATAAATAGAAAGGCCAGATAGGCATACAGAAAATGTATATGCTTTATACAGAAGTTGCTTCATACTTGTAAAAAGTGTTGCACTGATGGGAGATGTCACTCTGTAAATATGTTTATCTTATTGGTTAATGAATAAAGCCCTGTTGGCCAATAGGAAAGCAAGATAGGTGGAACTAGGAAACAAGGAGGATTCTGGGAGATGTATTAAGGAGGAGAGTCAGCATGTAGAACGGTGAGAGAAGTCCAGACCCTCTCTCGGGAAATACTTAGATTAATAGAAATGAGTTAATATTTAAGACAGAGCTAGCCAAAACAATACAAAAACAAAACCAAAAAAACAAAACAAAACAAAAAAACCGCTAGTAACAGGCCAATAACTTTGTATCTAATACAGCGTCTCTGCGTGTTATTTGAGGCTGATGCGGCTGTGGAACCAGGCTGGTGGGAAAAATTGCTCATTATATTGCACCTGTGGGTATGGTCTAGTCTGGGCTTTCCTTCTAGTTTTTTGTTTTGTTTTGTTTTGTATTGTATAAGATAGGGTCTCACTATGTAGTTTTGGTTGGTCTGGAACTTGCTATATAGACCAGGATGGCCTTGAACTCAGAGATCCTCCTACCTCTGCCTCTAAGTGTGTGCCACCATGCTTGGCTTCTGTTTGTTCTTTAGTCCTGTGTTGTGGGTTGTGCAACAAACCTAAGAACCATTTTTCCTGGCCACGGGAGCAACTGAGTTGTGTTCCTTTGCTGTCCAGGTCCCCCGGCCACCGAGACTTCTGAATTTGTTGTGTACTCACACACATATGGAATAGCTAGACAACCATGGTCAATTAATTAGCAGCTGCTATGAACAAGATCAAATTCAGATGCCACAGCACCATATTTTCCCAAATCAGCCAGCTTGCTTCTCACATGTGGGAATCCACAAGTTCTTATTAGGGCCATTTTGCCACAAGAGCCATAGTGGGTCAGAGTCACCGAGAGGTTTTCTGTTCAAAACATAACCCTCACAAGTTATTAGCTATTAACTAAAAAAAAAAAAAAAAAAGTGAATACTGAGAGGGTTTAAATTCTAAGATTTTTCCATATTAACTCCCCCAACCAATCAGGCTTCAATGCTTTAGGCTTCCTAAGCTTTGTTTTTTATACCACATCTTATGTAACACCCAGGGATGTTTAAGAAGCAGGTGCAACAGTATGGTGATGTACACAAAGCACCAGGAAGCTACCCTGTAGCTCATGCTGTCTAGTGCTACACTCATATGTAGCAGTCAGCTTCATATTACCACAACAAAATGCAAGAGATGACTGGACCCAGGGCTCCCTGTCTAGCAGCTGGCCCCCAGAGGATTGATGTCAGCCTTTCAATGTCAGTTTGGCTGTCTTTAGCACACAAAGCCTCTCTCTTGAGATGGCTCCACATCCTACATCCATCTTCCCTTAGGGTATGTGACAGGGCTTTGGCGTCTCCAACATTTTGCAATTTCCTTTGCTACTTGGGCTTCACCCTGTCTTCACAAAATGACCTCCCGTGGCTCCTTGCAGGGATTACAACTCTGACACACATTGCCTGGTCTTTGCAGCTCTCTGACACCATGGAGTAACACTTGTAATCCTCTTACTCTTGAGTCTCTCTCAGGCTGAGGAGGGAGGGGAGGAAAGTAACAAGGAGACAATGTTGCCAAGGTCTGTTGCCATCTTGTGATGGAGCCTGGTCCACTTGGGGCCTGTTGGAAGTACTTTGTGTGTGTGTTTCTCTCAGGGAGACACTTTCCTGGACAGTTACTTCCCAGAAGTAGGGAACCACTCCCACATTTGACGCTTAGCTCTCTTTCAAAATGAATCTGTATACAACCTCTTCTTTAGCATCCATATTGGCTGCAACTTTAACCTCTCTCTTTTCCTTAACAAGTTGCTTGTTTTTCTTACATTTCTGTTTTGCCCAATGTTTTACTTCTTTCCACTGAAGGTCTGGGTAAGAACAGTAAGCAAAAGCCAGGCTATGGCCTGATTGCTCTCCTCTCTGGAAATTTCCTCTGCCCAAAATGAATTAATTTAGCCAGAACAAAATTTCAGGGCATGGGAAGAACAAAGCTAAATTCATTGACAGAATGTACTAAGAATTGTGCCTAGAAAAATCCTTATTCCTCTTTGAAATCCCATGAACTACTGTCTGTGTCTATCTTGGCCTTCTAGCCTTCCTTCCAAACCCCCACCACAATAATGCAGCAACAGAATACTCTCAGCATTGGAGGGACTTTTATTTTTTTAGCTCAAAGTCCCAATCTCTTCTACATGCCCCAGTTCCAAAGGCCAAAGGATCACTTTGTCAGATTCATCATAGTAACCCTACTCCTGGTACCAATTTCCCATCCTAGTTACTTTTCCTGTTGCTGTGACAAAATACCCTGACAAAAGCATCATGCTTCCTTGGTTTGTTTTTAATACTAAATATTAAGTTTTTGAGACAGGGTCTTGTGTAGCACAGGCTGGCTCAAACTCACTACAAAGCTGAAGATGGCCCTGAAACTTGATCTTCCTGCCTTTCAGATGCTGGGCAGGAAGGAACTATCACAAACATCCAGCTTGGTTTTTATTTAAGTCTTTGGCAGTTGCATATATATAAGAAACTACACCTCCTCTAGATTTTTTAAGTATTTTATTTTTTAAGTTTGTGTTTGAGCCTCTGTGTACGTGTGTGTGTACACACACATGCTACTGTCAGGCTTGGAGTCAGGGTGCCTTACTCACGGAGCCATGTCTCTGGCCCCTCCTCCAGGATATACTAACTACCTTTAAGAAGAGAATGTACAGATTAGCTTGGCCAGGGACTCTGAGCCTCAGACATTTGCTATGGACTTACCTGCTCCACAGATCTGTTCCTTCTTGTCTGCTCTCCATACTGAAAAGCCAGGCTAGGTGTACAGAACTTCCCTAATCTGGGTGCCTTCTAACACTGCCAGGTTGAACAACTCTGCCTTAGATACTTGTAGTCACTACTCGTGTGGACATGCCTGGAAAGCCAGCCTGATTGATCAAGGGTATGGCACCCTCAGTAATGGGGCATCCCAAGTGGCTTCCTAATGGAGTCTAGAGTGGGCCAAAGGCTCCCTGGTCTTCTCTGCTTCTGCCTTCTTGTCTTATCTTTCTCAGTGTGTCTGTTTAGAGGTTTTCTGCTTGACCTGTGCTGAAACCTCTTCACTGGATTTCTTATCCCCAGCAAAAATGCCATCCATGAGGGTTGTGAGAAATGATTCTGAGAATAATGCTCTGCGGTCTTGCTGACATCGCCCTAAGTTGTTGGGTTGGTTTTTTTTTTGTTAGATTTGTTTTTATTATTTTGCACATGTATGGGGGCATGTACATGTGAGTACAGTTGCCCATGGAGGCCACAAGAGGGTATTGGATCCCTGGTCGGTTGTGAGTTGCCTGATGCGGATGTTAGGAACATACACATCCTAGGTGCTAAGTCACTTTCCCAGTCTATTCTCTCTCTCTCTCTCTCTTTTTTTTTTTTTTTTTTTTTGGTTTTTCAAGACAGGGTTTCTCTGTGGCTTTAGAAGCTGTCCTGGAACTAGCTCTGTAGACTAGGCTGGCCTCAAACTGCCTCCTGAGTGCTGGGATCAAAGGCGTGCACCACCACCACCCAGCTTGCAGTCTACTCTTACATTATTTTTAAATAAATAAAATATTTTATTTTCTGCAGAGTGATGACCATAGTGGACTTGTTTTCCTGTGGTTCACTCTAAAACCATATAATCACCTTCTAACTTCCCACATATACCAGGCACCGGAACTTGTTTTTAAAAGACATATAAGAGTAGCATTAAAAAAATAAATTTATTTCAAGTATGAAATAATGAGGAACAAGCACATAAGGAAATTACAAAAATAGTAAAAATAATAACAGGAATGAAGACATCAGACACAGGTGCTGTTCCAGTTACCAGCACAAACATTTTCACACTGGACATTTCTCCAATATTCTCAAAAGACAAAAGCTATGTTCATAACATCTACAAACACAATAGCTTCTGAGGACATCAGTTTTGTTCCTAAAATCATCTGACTAAAATTAACACAGATGATAATTACTGCTAATGAAATCATGACACAGAATTATATCAAATTCTCACCTGATATATTATCCATAACATCCACTTGAAATACTGTGAACATTAATTCATTTTGCACTATTACATCATACTTTATCCCTTTTCCAAACAGTGACAAACAATGCACACATATGCTTTTCAGGCATTAAATATTCCAACCTTCATCTCTGATCTGTTCAAAGATGGCTGCCCTGGAACTCACTGTGTAGACCCGGCTGACCTCCAACTCACACAGATCCACCTGCCTCTGCCTCCCAAAAGCTGGGATTAAAGGCATGTGCCACCACAGCCCAGCAAATGATCTTTTAGATCAGTGGTTCTCAACCTTCCAAATGCTGCGACTCCTTAACATAGTTCCTCAAGGTTGTGGTAACCCCCAACCATAAAATTATTTTGTTGCTACTTCAGAACTGTAATTTTGCTACTGCTATAAATCATAATATAAATATCTGATATGCAATCCCTGTGAAAGGTTTGTTCAACTCCCAGAGGAGTTGCAATCCACAGGTTGAGAACCATTGTTTTGGATCAAAGTGAAAGCATTTATTTCATGGATCATGAAAATGCTTCCAGAGAGGTTAAATGATGTTACCATGATAGAAAACACACCAAGAACACAAAACCAGAATTCTCGACCCTAAGTTCTTCTAGTACATTTTCCAGTGTCAGATTCCACATAATTTGTAGCAATTTGATGGAAGAAAATAATATCAAAATAAATCAATAAATATTTTGCCTAAGTCAAAGTTGCATTTGCTTCAAGCATATTCACTACATGATTGGCTTTTCTGTGTGCATTTTGATATTATGTAATTTTTTGGTACAATTTACAAAATTACACTATTTAAATATTATTGTTTATAAAATGCCAGAACATCAATGACATTTAATTCTCACTGTAAACAAGACACAGTGAGAGGCACTGTGAAAACTCACGTGGTCCTGAGCATGAGTAGAGCCTGTTCCCAGCACTCACAGAACATACGACAACCGTCAGAGAGAGAAATGATTCTGGAAACACAGCAGCCAGTACTTCAAGGGCTCTCCACAGAATGGAGACACAGTATTTCAATGAGCTCTCTGAAGTTATCACAGACTCCTTATCTTAGGTATCGCCAAGGCAAATATAGATGTGATATAAGAAATTGTGAACTAGCCATAACACAGGTGATGCTATTTTCTTGAGAGTAAATAGACAATGGGCAGAAACTATTGTATTTCAAGTTGCACTAAAAAATACAGAATTAGCATTTATCTGTATGAAGGCAGCACAGAGAGGAACTCCAGATGATCTGTGTGGACCTCAGCTCCTTAGCTAACCAGAGTGTTTTAATCTGTGTATTCAACTATTGTTTTGTGTGCGACAGAATGTGTCACAACCCACTGTATAACAATACAAAAGATGGGGAAAATCTGAGGGCTCTTCTGGAATCCCGATCCCAGCCGCACTTCCTCACAGCATGCAGCGCTCACACTGTGATGTCTGACGTGGTCAACACAGTGAAATGACAGCTAATTGGAAATGCATTGGGCATGCTTATATGTGAATTGCACATATTCTTACATGTCTTGTGGGAACTAAATCCCCATAAAAAACAAAACATCCTGAAAAAAATGTCCAGAATGTTATTTCCATAGACACAATACACAACTGAAAATGGGCAATATTAGATGAACAGTAGTGTTAACAAGATGTAAGTAAGGGCCCTTTAAACAAAATGTTGCTTAAATTAACAATAAAACAAAATAATATTCACAGTTCAGCACATAATTTCCAACAAGTGTCCTCACACAGCTCCCCAAGGACCATGCCACATCCCATGCTGAAGGACAGGTGATCTGCTCTGTTCAGAGTGAAGATTCTGACTGCTTGGACAACATCACCACTTTTGGTTTCTGATCTATCAGACTGTCAACAGGTACCTGTAGAAATAATTGGCACTGAAGAGATGTACCACACCAGGCATACCACCTAACATCCGATCATTGACTGTCTAACAATTGTTAACTATCTAAAAGCCAATACTTGTTACAAGTTCGTTTTCCCCGCCCATCTGGTCTCTCCGCCCCACTAGCTCCAATAACACTCTGAGACTCTGTATTTGATACAATCCTGTTAACCAGTATGAGAAACATATTTACAGAATAACATCTCCCATCATCTCCTCTTTTCTGTCTAAAATAAAAAGAAGGGTTTTAACCTTAACATAGCAAAATATACCATACAACAGTTATCAAATAAGAATCACAGTTAGCAATATTTATTCCATTAACATTTTGTTTAAAGCCTTGCAGACTACAGCCAAGATTTCTGCGTCCTCTGAGGATCCCCCATGTCAGCACCCCCTATCAGCAGGAAGTAGTTTGGAAAGAACGACACCCAAATCCCAAATATTGTTTATAAATGGTTGTTTTCATTTAAATGGCTTGTTTATAAATCGCTAATGACCACAAACAATCTTTTTAAAGGTAAAAAGAGAATTATGGTATAGATATGAATGCTTTGTTTTGGAATGGATTTTTATTTATTGATACAAATTTAAAGTCAATTTTGTGATATGTATTTTTCTCCTTTTGTTTAGGTATTGTGTTTATATATAGCTCATTGAAAAATGTAATGTATAATTTAATGCATATTATAGTGTTACCTATAATAGTCAAAACTTAGGTGAGTTAGGTTTTCTAGATATATAGAGACGTATTTGAGATGGATAGGCATTCTTCAAACCTTTCAAAGACCTACAGAATATGGCATTTAAAATGGCTTAGGGTTTTCTTGACAGTGAGGCACAACTGCTCCTAGCAACACCACCTGCGTCATAAAGGAAGATGGACATTGAAGAAACAAATTATGGAGTTTGCTTCTAATATGGCAAGACTAGCCATTTGTACAAGGTACTGCTCTTCTGGACTGTTTGACTTTATTCTGTATACACTGGACATGCAGGACCCACAGAAAAATGACTGCTGATGCAAGATGGACAATGCTACAGGGTTCTTGCTTCATGGAAGAATCTGCCAGACAGTCTGCAGGACACAGAGAAAAGTGACTGACAAACTGCCAGTACAGGTGGACAGTTTAAAGTTTCCTGCTTTGCTGAGGAGTCTGCCAGGCACACTATGGCCTATGGGCTGAAGATGGAACATTACAGAAGAACTTCAGGTGCCTGACCAGGCAGTGAGTTGTCTCTGTCATTTCTAGAGTTTATATATTATCTTTCTGTGGTCTTTGAAGGAGCTGAAGACAGATAGTTATGGTTATAGTTTTCCTTAGTTAGGATTAAAGATAAGTTACATATATGACTTTAGACTCACAAAGATAGATGATATTATCTTTAAGTCTTACAAATTGTTAATGGACTAAATATTGTTAACTGTGATTCTTATTTGATAACTGTTGTATGATATATTTTGCTATGTTAAGGTTAAACCCCTTCTTTTTATTTTAGACAGAAAATGTTATTCTGTAAATATGTTTCTCATACTGGTTAATTAATAAAGCACTGTGGCCAATGGGAAAGCAAGATAGGCAGGGCTAGGAGACAAGTGGTAAGGAGGAGTCAGCATGTAGAGCATGGAGAAAGCAAGATGCCGGCCTGCCGTGCTCAGATAAGATGACCACGTGGAAATACTTAACATAAGTAGAAATTGGTTAATAATTAAGACACAGCTAGCCCATAAACAATAATAGTAACTAGCCAACAGGATTGTATCAAATACAGAGTCTCTGAGTGTTATTGGGGGCTGGCGTGGCAGCGGGACCAGCGGCGGGAAAAACCTGCATGTAGCAAATACTATCTAGTAGCTGATCATTGACTGTTGTTTAACAGTCAGCTGACTAAAAGTCAGTTGTTGAGACTGTCTAACAGTCAATTGTTGACTCAAAAAACAAAACCCAAAAAAAAGGTTGGCGATAAAACAAGAATGTTTTCCCATTTACCCCTATACACTCAGAGTACAGCCATTAAAATGCTACTTACAGCTTTAATGTCACCATTTGTAAGCCCCATGTTTATGTTGTGTCTTCTCAGATCAGACTTGATCAATGCTAAAACAGAAGCACCAAGAGTTAGCACAAACTTGTCACCTTGTCCTTTCCTATCAGAGCATGTAACACAGTGGGTGAGAGCCAATAGCACTGCTGCAGCTTAGAAGACACCCCAGTGTGTGTTGGGCTTGATTACCAGTCACCCCTCAGCTAATGGCTAAGGAGCACAGGGTGATATGGGGATGTAGTCATGGAGGGAAAGTGGTGACTTTAGAATATTCTTGTTTGGTTGGTTGAATGGATGACAGCACTAGTTAACTGAAATAGAAAACACAAGAGAAATAGGAACAGTGAATTTGGCTCTGGACAGGGAGGTCTAAGATAACCATATGCCCAAATGGAAGGTGATAAGACACTTACACACAAGATAAATATCAGAAGAGGCCAGAAGAGGGCATCTGATCCTTATACCAGAAGAGGGCATCTGATCCTCTGGAACTTGAGTTAGACTTGTGAGCTACCCTATGGGTTCTGGGAATTAAACCTGGGTCTGGTGAGCCATCTCTCTAGCCCCAGTACTGTCTTTTATGCAGAGTAACAGTATTATGTTTGGAATCACAGACTTACATTCTGAGAAGAAAACTGTGTCCTGTGTCTTATTCATTCTCAACTCCAGAACTTTGCAACACCATGACGCAGCAACACCCAGAACAGAATACAGACAGCATGGAGCACACTCAGCACTCACCTGTCAGTACAATGCCTAAAAACATCCAAGCACAGACGAAAATGTTTCCTGCCATGGGACCATAGTCTGACATGAGCTTCCCTTGAGCCAATGTGAACAAAATTCCAAATATCTAAAGTAAAATCCATGAAATAACTTTTAAGTTTGCTGTTTTAAAACAAGAAAACCCCCCCATCACACAAACCTACACACAGAACCCTCTTTAACTAGAAACAACCACTGAAAATCAGGATTATTAAACCACATAGTCAGGCCAAGCTCACTGATCCCTGACCATAGGCATCACCTTGCTTTTTGTGGTTTGTTTGCTGTTTTTTGAGACAGTCGCATGTAGCCAGCCTAGCCTCAAATACACTATATAGCTAAGACTGGCCTTGGACTCTCGATCCTCCTGCCTTTACCTACCTACTGCTTGGAATTGCTACCCCCAGGCCTGGTTAACTGTCTTGGGTTAAGAAGAAGCAGAGGATTACCTGTGCAGACGCATTGAGGAGCCCAGAGGATGTGCCCTCAGACTCAGGGTAAGTAATCTCAACAGCAAATTCAAAGCCCAGAGGGAGGTAACCAGTCATGAAGAAGCTAGGAGAGCAAGACCACAAGAGGGTGGGTTAGGAGTGGGCAGCCACTTTGACTGATAAGGCTCATCTATTTTTCTCCAACAGCATACCAAAATAGTTCAAACTTTGTTTGGTTTCTTTTTTTCTTTTCTTTTCTTTCTTGAGGCAGGGTTTCTCTGTGGCTTTGAAGCCTGTCCTGGAACTTGTGCTGTAGACCAGGCTGGATTCACAGAGATCCACCTGTCTCTGCCACCACTGCCTAGCCACACATTTTTGTTACAGTCCTGAGGAATTGTACATTTGTAAGTACATAATGAAACTTCTAGAGTTCAAAATATCTAAAGAGCCTTTGGAGGACCTTTTGCATACTCTGTTCAGAATCATGGGGGCAGGTGTTCTTTCTTCTACACACCTGACACTTACCCAAGGATCCCACCAGTAACAAACACCACCATGATGTACTGAAGGTCCAGCGTGAAAGTGAACACAAGCATTCCAAAGAAAGACAAAATGTACACTATCAGCGTTGTCTGCCTAAAACAAAGACAAAATTATCAATGGTTTCCTTCTGATTTTCCTAAGTCATGGAGAAAAATACAAACCACTCCTTCTCATATGTGGATAATGCAGGTAGCACAATAATAATCTTCCCATAGAAAAGAACATTTATTTTTTACATTTAAAAAAAGACAAGGTAAAGTCAGTTTGAAACAGGAGAGCTTTTTTTGTTTTTTTGTTTTTTTTTTTGCTAGAAAGAAACAATATACATGGGTAGGAAGGTTTGTAAAGCACTCATGTAGGTAGATCACTGAAACACTCCCTCCAAGCCTTATTCACATACAACGGTCAACCTGGTAGCTGGGCAGCTGAGGCAGGATGATGAGCTCCAAGCTAGCCTGAACTACCTAGTGAAACCCTGTTCTTTAAAATCAATATATCTTTACTTATGTACCATGCACAGGTCTACTGTAACTTACTTGTAAGTTTTGGTGTAATCCAGCCATAAGCCACAAAGAATAGAGCCCACCATTCCAGCTACCACCAGCGTTAGCCCAATCCTTCCAGCATTAACCTCTTCTCCCTAAAATAATTTGATAATCAGATATTCCTAATTCAAACTGATGGTTCATTTTCCAATTCATTTACATGGTTAGTGGAAATAATCAAATAAAATTAAACACACAATAGAAAGATTCACTACATGGGCTAGAGTTGTGTTTTTGGAGAAGATGGTTAATTGAAGATATTCTATTTTAAAACAGCAACAACAAAAAAACAATGATAAAATAATAAAAGAAATAAAAAAGGAAACATTTCCTGGGTACCCCTTGGTTGTGCTCACTTTCTGTTAAGACTCTAAAAATATTTATACATGTACAGAGAGTTAAGAGCAACACTTTTACATAGTAAAGCACCAAATCATTTTTAAGTGAGAGGCCAGTCTAACCTTGACGTTTAAGCTTAATCCCTTTCAAGGTTTTGTGTTTTTCCATATAACCAAATTAAGGTTTGCCACAATGCTAATAATCTTTACTTTCAATGTATGTTTTGCAAATTAGGTTAAACAGGCTTAATAAAAAGTGATTTTGGACTGCGTTTACCCACAGGGGACCAGAGCAAACTAGAATGGTGATGCAGCAGGCATCACACTGACAACATGAAAATCTGGCCCCTCTACTCTAACCGTGAGACCCATTCTGCCTTTTGTTTCCTGGGTCTTTCTTCAGCTTTTCCACCTCTTAGTTGTGGATAGAATGCTGCCTTTCAAAACACAGACTCAGTATTTTGCATCAATAAGGACCCTAATGCAAATTATACTATACTATTAAAGACAAAGTCTTGGCCAAGCATACAATTTAAAAACAGAAGCTTGCCAGGCATGGTGGCACATGCCTGTAATCCCAGCATTGGGGAAACAGAGACATGAAAGCAGTTTCAAGTTCCAGGTTAGCCTGGCCTATAAAACAAATTCTAGACCAGCATATGTTCCATTAAAAACTTTGCCTCAGAAAACAAAACAAAGCTTACCTCATAATATGTCAAAATCATTTGATTTAATAATGTTGAAACTGAATAAAATGCTCCAGTCATAATGCCTATGAAGAAAAGAAATAAGGTCATCATTCTATGAAATAATATGGAATGCTATGTAATATGTGTAATATGTAATGTTCTCAGACTATCAAGAAGAATAAACACCACCACTGTGGTCTTTCAGAAGGCAGACAGATGGATTTAACACTAGGTTTACTAGATTCGTGCTGGAATCTTGGGCTTCCCCATGGGTGGGTCAAAGGTGATGGACCTTTCAAGAGGAGGAGGGAGGGGGCCTAGAATAAGGAGATGAGGCACAGGGGCTCCTCAGATTCATTCAGGTCTTGGTGAGTGAGTCAGTCATTAGCTGAGGAGGCTATTATAATAAAGTAAGGCCACCAAACACCTTGGCCTACTTGGCATAAAATTGTATTTTATCCCTTTCAGATGCTCCCAAGGGTTTCTCAGCAGTGACTGAGCAGATGGGACTACCTTGTCTATAACTTTCCAAGGATATGTGATAAGGCCACCTCTTTTCTTTATATAATATCCAACACTGGGCATTTTGTTGTAGCAACAGAAATGGAAACTAGGATGTGTTACAACACATTATTTTGATTCAGGCATGTGGATCACAAATCCTATCTGCACATGTAACTCTGCATATGGCACCATTCAAGCAACAGTTACTTGTATCATGAGCTCCACCAGGGGCTTTGAAAAGTGAGACACGGAGCAATGTTTTGTGGTTCATGGTGACACTTTATGTTTTAATTCATTGGTTTTCTCTACTACATAATAGTCCGTAGTGTGAATATATCTCAATTCAGTTACCTGTTGTCTCATCAATATACATTTAACACCCTCCCCCCCAGGTTAAGATTTTACTCCTAAACACAAGGGTGGGTTTCTCTAAATATATCTCCAAGTAGAACTTCTACATTCTAACTGTAACACTCCACCAGACTCAAAAAATCATAGTGCTTCTGAGATTTTAAAAACAGAAAAGAAAAATTCCTTTAGGTACTTTTTGCTTTTAGCTCAACATTTAAGTTCATAATTATGCCATGGGGTTCATGAACCAACCTCACTAATGTTCAAGCCACTAGTTTCAATAAAAAGAATCCATAGTGTTCAAACATCTATCAGTCACTGTACACCAACAAACACAATGCCACTTACCATAACTGACCAGCAGAAGAACAAAAGGGATGTTTCTGAACAGGTTCCAGATGGAAATCTTGTAGGAGTACTCCACAGGAGGGCTGTCTCGCAGAACTGCCTGAGCCTGACTTGGTGGTAACAGAGGCTTTTCCGTGAATGCTGGGAACATGTGTGAAAAGGGTCACATATGACTGATGTATGCAAATTACACCCACACACCATACATGACTAAAAATCTCCTTTCTTAGTGAGAGGAGAGAATCTCATTTAGGAGTAACAAGGTAGTCAGTCTTTTATGGCAAAGATGTTTTTTATTTTCACTGACTTCTAAGTGAAGAATAATTTGGCATTTCCTTTTACCTCTCTGAACTAAAACTCAGAGATTTGGTCAATTCGTTTGAACTGAAAAAACCACTGGCAATGAGACCGCCTTTGCCCACTGATTACTCCACTTTTATAATCAAGATCAATGCTTACTACATCAAGGACTTGACTTTTAAATTCAGTCCCTTGAGAAAGGGAATGCTTGGATTCAGTGACCTTCCTATGTCTCTATTATCATAGACCCTGGATGTACACATCAGCGAATTCATGAAAAAAATGTGCTTAAGAATTAACAGGTAAAGTCAAAAAGTAAAAAGGAAGCACATATTTTCTAAAAGACTGTGACTTCTGCTTTTCTCTCCACCCACCTCCTCCCTTCTCAGAAAACCTTTACACAACAGAGCCCTTCCCCCTTCCCCCTGTCATCATTTCCCCCTTTCTCCTTTTCCTTTTCAGAGCAAGTTCTTCTAGGTTGGAAGAAGCCTATTTTACTTTCTACTTGAAGTGGGTTGGGTCTGATGCCTCTGGTTGGAAATTTAAAGTTAATACTGATTTTGAGACTCTCTACAAAGTTTAATAAGCAGAACCTCCAGGATGGAATATGAGACTTTAAACACAGAAATTCCTGGACATTCCCAATACACAGACATATCTGAGAGTTACTGGGGAAGAAACAATCCTTCTAATGCCCACAAAATGTTATGAGTCATGTCTCTATTTGCTGATAAAAATAAAAAAATTAAGTTTTTGTTGGAAAAAAAATGACGATGTAACTAAAACGAAACTAAGACTACTTCTATTTCAGAGGTGGGAACTAAGTCATAGGTACTCATTTGTAGCATCCTTACATTGGAGCCTGGTGGATACAAAACCTTTAGCTGCAGCAATTCTTCCTCTTCCTTTCTCCCTATCTGATCCTTGCACTGTTAGGAGGCCTCGTGTCTGTCCTGCAAGTCTCTCTGTAGCCTAGTTGGGTAGGAGATATTTCTTTTTGTTAGCACAGGTAATATGAAACTTTCACAGTAGTAAATTAAGGTTTCAGACTATAAATAAATGTAGCCATGAGTCTCCAGCAAGTCTTAAATATCTTTCCTAGGTTTTAATTTACTATAGCAAAACACATCAAAATGAACCAGACGTGAATTAAAAACTTACATAAATTAAAAACCATCATCACCAGTCTTTAGCTCCATTCAGATTCATTTTCTGAACATAAGTATCAGCCTCTTGTTCCAGAGAGATGAACTATCTATCTCTTAGCAAATGCAATCTGTACCTACCAACTACACACTGTCAGAAGGGCAGACTCCTGTACCCACCAGCTACACACCATTGGAAGGGCAGACTCAGTGCTACATGAAGAGAATGAAGAACAAAAGGTCATCTGTCTATGACCTTTTTTTGTTGTGTAGCTATCTCAAAGCAGGAAATAGGGCCTTTCTTTTTTCCTTTGAAATGGGGAACTCTTTCTTCCCACCCTCCACCCCACTAAAAATCTGTGCCAATAAAAGAATTGATTATTAACTCCAAATAGCAACTACTCTCCACTTGGCATTAGGTCCACGGGGCTGCCAAAAGCTTGAAAAGCACAGGTCCTCCTGTGATAAAGAAACAGCAACCCAGGGCTGTTCAGAGCCATCTCAGTAACTCGTGAGATGCAGACAGACTCTGTACACTGTCTACCAGAAGGTAAATAAACACACTTGTGAATTCTGCCTCTGCCCTGACTTACATATGTCTCAGTTTTAGGTTCTCATTTCTTGAATGGAAATAGCAGTGATGCTGCTCTAAAGATCACACAAAATATGTAAAATTTTATAATTATCAAGTGCTACATAAAATATATTGTCTCATTAGAAAAATATTCACTTAAAGTGGAACTCCGTGGTTCAAGTCTTTAATCCCAGCACTCAGGAAGCAGAGGCAGGTGGATCTCTGTGAGTTCAAGGCCAGCCTGGTCTTCGTAGTGAGTTCCAGGACAGCCACAGCTACATAGAGAGGTCAAATACATACATACATACATACATACATACATACATACATACATACATACATAAACATTCACTTAAAAAATCAGACTTTGATTTAAAGACTAAGTAAAATACATTTCTATTAAAAGTTTTATAGTCATTTTAGCATCTTGAATAGAAGAATCAAAAGTACAATTGTACATCTAGCCTATACATTCTTTGTTTATGTACACTAATATTGAATTAAATTTTTTTTTCTTTTTTGGTGGTGGGGGGCAGAGAGTTCAAGACAGGGGTTCTCTCTGTAGCTCTGGCTGTCCTAGAACTCACTCTGTAGACCAGGCTGGACTTGAACTCAGAGATCCACCTGCCTCTGCCTCCTGAGTGCAGGGATCACAGGTGTGCACCATCACCGCTCGGCTGAATTAAATGTTTTTATTGCTGTAGTTCTTGGTGTCATCAACTTAAGCGACTAAACTTTTTAATAGATACACCTGAGTTAAATTATATAGTTAATGCTGATTTTAGTGCTCGAACAGATTCTAAATTTAAATTTAAAAGCATTGTCATTTCTAATAAGGAACTTGAATTACTAACAGTGATGTTTGGTGAATTAAACTTTCTTATGTGTGAACTTCAGTAAGATGGGGAGAGTGTAAGGACTTCCTCAAAGTTTCCTTTCTTCCTTCCTTCCTTCCTTCCTTCCTTCCTTTTCTTTTTTGATGTTTTGGTTTTCTGTGTAGCCCTGGCGGTCTGGCAACTCACTCTGTAGACCAGGCTGACCTCAGACTCACAGAGATCCACCTGTCTCTGCCTGCAGAATGCTGGTCAAGAATCTTGAGGCATATTAAGAATCAACATGTGGTGTGTGTTCACCCATGTTTTGGTGCATATCTACCACCCAAATGTGAGAGGCCAGATTTTCCAAGAGTGAGAAATTAGTGTAGAAATAATGGAAGGACAGGGTCAGTTCCTAGGATTCCAGGGGTTCCATGCATACACTCACCCCTCGAGGACAGGGAAGATTATACAAGTGAACCTTTAAGGAAATATTTGAGGGAGACTGATGAACATGAATTTAATGTGTCATGTTACTAAAAACTGTAATTATAGCCATAAATTATATGGATTTGGTTGAATTTTTAAGTAATTATCAGTAGCATTCAGAAGGCTATTAAATATCTCTTCTAGTAAATAAGACATTGTAAGAATTTCCAAATTCAGTTTTCTTCCTGAGCAAATATCTGAGCATGACACAAGTTGCCTTTCTATTTAATGTCACAATTTTCACACAATAATCGTATATTCTCTTCTCTTGCTTTTTTTTTTTTTTTTTTAGACAGGGTCTTATGTAGTCAAGAAGAACCTTGGACTCCTGATCCTCCAGCCTCCACCTTCCAAGTTCAGGGAGTATAGTTTAGGTTAACCATGACTAATTCTTAGTTTGCTTTTCTATGATACCTAGAGTCATAAGATTAAAGATGTAGGACACTAAGACAAATGGGACACAAGCCCTTTTTTAATCCCACTGTTTCCACACCTCCAGTTCTATCTCTACTTTCAACCCATAAGCCACAAGCACATCCATGACTAATTAGACATGTAAGTAGCAAAATTTTTAATTTCTCAAACTACAAAAGGTAATAAACCAATAGTCATACCTATTTCCCTGTTCTTTCTCCTGTCTTTGAAAACTTACAAACCTAATTGTAAGTTTATACAATAGATATACATATTACGTAAAAAAAAAAAACCTTCAACTATAGATATTCTTAAAATTTTTATTTTAGACTAATTGTATGTGTATGAGAGAATTGTCTGCATGTCTTCATGTGCACCATTAGTGTCTGGTCCATGGAGCTCAGAAGACAGCATCAGATTCTTGGGAGCTAGAGTTATATACGGTTGTGAGACAGCTAGCTACATGTGCATGCTGGGAACTGAACCAGGTCCTCTACAACAGCAACAAGGGCACAAGTGCTCTTAACCACTGAGCTATCTTCCCATCAATTAATTAATTAAAAATATCTTGACTTTCAATTACTTGTACGTGTGTGTGTTGGGTTTTGTTCATGTGAATGCCCTGTTCATACAGAGGTCAGAAAAAGAAGTCAGATCCCTGTAGCTGGAACTACAGGAGGCTGTGAGCCACCCAATAACGTGGGTGCTGGGAACACAACCTGGATTCTCTGCAAAAGCAGAAAGTGCTCTCAGCTGCTCAGCCACCTCTCCAGCCCTTTCTTTGTATAAAGATGTTCTTATGTAATTAATTATTCATTTCTTGTAAAGAGAAGCTCAACTTAACTAAGATTCAACAAGACGGAAGCCTGAGATTCATGTGATTACACACAAATGGTTGAAAGACATGTTATACTTATCCATTTTTCTAAAGTGTATAGAAGTAATATTTCCTACTTCGTCAAGTGAGCGCAATACACCCACCGGAAAAGCAAATTTTTAAAAAAAACTTTGTTAAAATACTAAGAGTTTGAGGAAAACTTGTCCTTTCTGCAGTGTGCACAGTATAAATATGCCACTCCCCAACTAACTGCAAAGATAAAGACTGAGAAGCCAACTAACTACATGTACTGGCATACTTCAGATGCTAAGAGAACATTCCGTTCATTATCTCAAGGGAAACTGCAGATGTGGGTTGAGCTTCCTATACCTGATCCTGCAGCTCACCACACCCAGGTAATCAGCAACTATTTCTCTGAAAACGCAACTTCATATCTGGAGATCACAAAATAATGAAGTTTTTATTAACGTCATAGCAAGGTAAAAGTTTAATATGTAAGTCTAAAACCTCCAACTATAACATGGTTTAATTACAAACATTAACTAAAAGATAGTCTGTGAACTTCATAGTTTCTTTCCTAACCCAGGCACTACTCCAGTTACAACAACAGCAATATATATTAGATAAACCTTGCCTATCTTCTCCCTTAAAATCAAAATTGCTTCCCCTTAAAAAAATAAACTTAAAAAAAAAAAAAAAAAAAAAAGCAGACCTTCCCAAAGCTTCTTCCAAGCTGGTGATGGCTGCTTGCAGCTGACTCTGACTGACTCCTTCAAAAGACAGGCCCAGACGAGAGGACTCAGGGACGAATGATGGCAGCCGGGCTTTGCTGAAGTGGCCTAACAAGCAGATAGTTGCCACAGTTTGAAATTCTGAACAGCTCATGCTGCCCAGGATCATTCACAGGTCAACAATTTTAGACCCAGTTAATCTTAAACTGGGGATCCCTGGGGGAATTTCCTATGAAAGAGAAGGTCGTTTCAAAGCATGGTGGGAACTAGCTGCAGGCTACGTAAGTACAAGATGCACACCACACACATGAATATGGGAAGGGAAGCCAGGCAGCATGTTTGAAATGAACACTTACCAAGCTGAGTTAGTAGAAAGATAAATGGAATTGATTAGTCTTCAAACCCTTTAGCATGTTAAAACAAAACATGGAGTATACCATAACATATCCCTAGAGCTGTTCCATTCAGTACCTGGGCGAGGCATCGCATGGCCAGAACAAAACAAACAGCATTGGAGACACCATCAGCAAAACTTTCCAGAGTTAGTTATTCTCATATAGTCATGCATGTATCTACGCCTTAGGACAAACAATTCACTTACCAATTACTGTTAAAAAAAATAAAAACGTGGAGATAAATGCTGTTCCGTAAAACATGATGTTGATGTTATAAGCCAGAAGTTCTGTGTTATTCTGAGTGTTGGGCACTAAAACAGGTGGTAACAAAAAGCCAACTGCAGCTCCAAGCTGTAAAATAAACAGTCCTGTTAACAACTATTAATAGGAAACAAAGAGCAAATATTAGCATCTAACAGAATATAAAGAGAAACAGTAGTATGTATAAAGATGCACTGTAAACCCTAAAAAAAAATCCATTCTAATGTTAGTTTTACTTCTGTGCTGTTAAAGAAAAACTGTTGCCAAACTTCTCCCCTATATCTGATAAGGGATTAAACTTACAACATGGGGAAAATATTTCCAAATCATATCTGATAAGGAACTAGCATGCAGAATAAAGAACTTTTTACAACCCAACAATAAAAAGGTAAGAATCCCAATGTTAAATGGGCCAAAGACTTGAAAAGATGTTTTTCCAAAAGCACATATACAGCTTAAAAGAATATGGAAAAAAATGTCAACACCTTGTTGTTAAGGGACATACAAATCAAAATTGCATTGATACTCCATCTTACATCCACTAGGATGAGTATAATTATAGGAACAGAAAATGAGTATTCACACTGGGTGGTGGTGGCGGATGCCTTCAATCCCAGCACTTGGAATTCAGAGACAGGCAGATCTCTGGGAGTTCAAGGCCAGCCTGGTCTACAGAGTGAGTTCCAGGATAGCCAGGGTAGTTAGTTACACAAAGGAACCCGGTCTCATAAAACCAAAAAAAGAAGAGAGAGAGAGAGAGAGACAGAGACAGACACACACACACACACACACACACACACACACACACACAGAGAGAGAGAGAGAGAGAGAGAGAGAGAGAGAGAGAGAGAGAGAGGGAGAGAGAGAAAGTGTTCACAAGAATGGGAGAAACTGGAACCCTTGTAGACTGTTGGTACAAATGTAAAATGATATAGCCACTATAGGCAAAATTTGGTAATTTCTTCACAAAGTTATCACAGAACTGAAATATGATGTTTCATTTTCACTTGTAGGTACATGCCCCCAAATTAAAAACAGACAGTCAAATAAACTATACACAAACACTCACAGCAACCCCATTCACAGACCCCAAACATGGTAATAATCTAAATTTTATTTGGCATGTTCACACAATGAAATATATTCATCTGTAAAAAAGAATGAAGTACTGACATAGCACTGTATCATGGATTTTGAAAACATAGAGAACTAAGTCATACAAAAAATAAGCATTATATCATTTCCCCTATATAAATTCAGAATAGACAAATCCGTATGTGTGGTGATATTTTATGATCTAACAAATAAAGCTTGCCTGGAGATCAGAGTGCAAAACTAGCCACACTAGCTATCCATAGAGGCCAGGCAGTGGTGGCACAAACCTTAATCCCAGCACTTGGGAGACAGAGGCAGATGGGTCTGTTGTTCAAGGTCACTCTGGGCTACACAAAATTGATCCAGTGTAAAAGAGAAACAGAGCTCACACAATGCTGATCCCAGCACTTGGAGTGACAGACCTTTAATCTCAGCTCTAGGAAGATGGAAAGAGGAATGTAAGGCAGGAGGAGACAGCTCAGGCACTCTGAGGATTCCTGGAGATAAATGCAGTCTGAGCAGCAGTCAGTCTGAGGATTCCTAGAGACAGGATCACCCCTTTGGTCTGAGGATTCAGTAGAGGTAAGAACTAGTGACTGGCTGTTTTGCTTCTCTGATCTCTCAGTTTCTCCCATCCCCAATATTGGACTCCAGTTTGATTTTTTTGCTTTTTTTTTTTTTTTATTAATATCGATTAGAACTTGTGCTACACATATAGAAAGTAACTAGGGGCAGCCAAGGTGACTCAATGGGCATGAGCACTTGCTGTGTAAGCATGGGGACCAGAGTTCTAATCCCACTCAGTAGGCTGGGTATGGTCCTGTGCACAACTGTACCACAGTCCTGGGGTGGGGGCAGGGTGATCTCTAGGGCTCAGATGGCTCACAGCCTAGCTGAAAAACCTGAACTCCAGGTTTATGAGACTCTTTTTCAAAAGAATAAGGTACAGGGTGACAAAGGGCACCCACCTTCCTCCTACATGTACACTTGTAAACATAGACACACACACACACACACACACACACACACACACACACACACACACAGAAATTCAATGAAAGAAAGTAAATGAGTAATTACAAAGATGTGTGGAAGGTTACTGTTTAAGAAGCCAAAGATACATTACAAAGGTTTTGTAATCCACAGTAAACACTTCACAAAGAAGTGCTCCGGGAAACCACTGGTGAGTTGAAGAGCCTGTATTTTCAAAAGTTCTCTCTAGAAATCTGAAAAGTTTAAGTGCTGCCGTTCAGGAACCAGACACACTTTTACCTTTGGAAAATAATTCCATTTCTTCAAGTTTTGATTTCCTTATCTATCAAGTGGGGAAGCTAATAGTTCCTAACCTTATAATATTAAGTTGAATGACACTGTAACCAAGCCACCAAGCTCTTAGTGATTGCATGATGTTTCTAAATATTATTATGCATGATCATTCCATAAATGGGGCTGAGAATGACACACTTGGTCATAATGAACAACTGTACAGTTGCCTTAGGAGACAACAGGAAGACCCAGAAGTGTGCTGATGGGGGAAGTCCACCTATAAGTAAATGTTTCTATTTATTATCCATAAAACTGATGCCTCATAAATAAGGAGTTGATAATATTTTTGTTATGTTAACGAAGCATTAATCTTGAATGTAATTTAGAAACAAAAATATCTTAAGAAAACATCTGCTATCCAAATATAAAGCAACAACCAATCAAAGTATCAGCCATAAATTATTTTGAACACACAACAATTATAGTTTAAGTGACCATTTCTCCTGCATTTTTAGAGAAAGAAAGTAAATCTAACAAAATAAACACACATGTGGGGGTGGTATTTTAGACCACCATGTTGACCCAAGTATACTTGAAGTAAGAAAGTAACATTTTCTGGGTACATAGCTGCCTGTAGCGATATATGTATAATACAGGGTATAGATTTTTTTTTTAAAACTCGATTTCCTTCAACTGAATGAATACTAAATATCCTTTACAACGGTAACATTTACTGGTGTTACAAGTGCCCTTTACTCCGAATTTAAATTACAATAAGGGAACTAGTTTGAAATTAACGAATGCAAACATAATAGTAGGGTGGCTCATTCCTGTGTTTGGAAGGTTGAAGCCGGAATTCCAGGCCAGCTCCCCAGAGTGAAAGAAACCCTGTTTCTACATAAATAAATAGTGTTCGAGTGTGCGTGCACACATACAAAAACAAACCTTTAGCCTAGTACTGCTTGTTGAATTCTAGTGGCATTTGAATTTATGATGCTAAGAAAACAAGGTCATTTCTTAAGGGAGCCTTGGCTAATTAACCACTAACCATTTCATGATCAGTGATTTGCCTTCCACTGCCTGACTGTTAAGAGCTAGTAACTGAACTCAATAATATTGCCAAGCCTTTATCACCAGAACATTTGTTGAACATTCACTTATACCTGTTTGGTACGTACCAGGCTGGGCTCACTACTAATACAATTAAATCGGGGCCGTTCCAAAGACATTCGATACGGAAGCAAACCTCACAGAACTCAACACCTTCCTTCTGCAGTGGTGACAAAAATACCTATGACATCTCCTTCACTGTCAAAGCTTCCAAGTGTGCCTGTGTGTAAGCCAGAGAGCAATCTTGGATGTCCTTTCTCGGGAGCCGTCCTCCTCACCGGTCAGTGCTGGCTGGAAATACAACCTGGGGCCACCAAGCCGGCTTTTCACGTGGTGCTGGCCGCTCAGTCTCCACGCTTCTACCCACCGACCGTCGCCCCAGCCCCGCCCACGGCTTCCTACCGTCCTTAAAGAGGATCCCAGTCGTTCCAGTCTTTACCTGATTGCCCAGCACCGCGGTGGCACAAGCCGTCGACACCTCCTTAGGTCCAAACCACACCGAGGCGATGCGGGAGGGCAAGCCCAGGATGAAGACCTGGGCCACGGAGCACAGGCTCTGCCCCAGCATGGTGACCCAGAAGAGGTGCCGCTGCACGCTGCCGCACTTGACCCAGGAGCCCAGGCAGTTGAGACCCGAGCCCAGCAACGCCGTGAGCCGCAGGCCCCGCGTGTCCAGCAGCCAAGTGGCCGGGAAGATGAGCGGCACGTAGGCCAGCATGTACACCATGGACAGCCAGTTGATGTGCAGTGACGACACGCCGTAGAAGCCCTCGAACACGTTGCTGATGATGCTGTACTGGATCCAATGGAAGGCGTTCACCAGCGAGTACGAGCTGAAGACGAGCAGCACCACGAAGCGCCGCGGCGACAGCGCCGTGCGCGGGGAGCGCGTGGGGACCGGGCCGTCCTCCCCACCGCCTGCCGGCAGCAGCCGGGCCTGGGTCTCCTCCTCCGCCGCCAGCAGGGCTTGCGGCCCGTCCGGTGCTCCCGCGACCACGGGGCCGTGCACCGGGCCTCCGTTCTCCGTCTCGGGCCCGTCGTGCGGCTCCGCGCGCGCCTCCCCGTCCGGGGCGCCCCTCAGCACCGGGAGGTAGCCCTTGGCCAGCGGATGCCCAGGCGCCACGGCCGGCCCCTCCTCGGCGTCGTCCGGCCGCGCCATGCCTCCCGACTCCCCGGCCCGCCGCCCCTCTGTGCTCCCTGCCGGCTCCACTCTCCCACCCGGGAGGAGCGCTCGCCCGCGCGCCCGCTGACTAAGTGAAGCTGCGCGCGCCGCTCCGAGCCGCGGGGCTCCTGCTGGAAGGCCCCGCCCCCAGGGCGCCGCGTATCGCGGGGTGACGGCCCCCAGCCAATCACTGCACGCCTCCGCAGCCTGCACAGCCAATCGGAGAGTTGCCGGGAAGAGGGGGCGGGATCAAACGTGCGGGGCAGTAAGGGGAGCCCGAGGCTGGCGTTCTCCGCGCTGGGACCCTGGGTCCCCTTAGGCCCCTCTCGGGCGCGGGTAGCCTCGTGATATCCTGGAGGGAGAGCGCCACAAAGGACCCAGTCCAGCCAGAGAAAGCGGTTTCCGCGGGAGCAGGCCCTCGTGCGGTCGGAAGCCGCTCCTACCCAGCGGACTACAGGCGATGGGACCAGGCGCTGTAGTCCCTGCCTGCCTCTTCTTCCTCCCGGGGACTAGGACCGGATGAGGACAGAGCTCCGGAAGCCTTGGGGTCTTCCTGGGCCACAGACAAAGTCAGCCTGCTAGCCGTTGGGAAGCTGTGTGCCTCTCCTTTCCGCCCTTTTTTAGACAGGCTCTCACTTTGTTGCCCTGGCTGGCCCAGGACTCCGTGGACACAGGTTTTCTCTGCTTCCCGAGTGTTGGGGATTAAAGACCACGCCTGGCTGAAATCTGGCTGTGGTACTGATGAGCTCAACAGCGGCTGCGGTTGCTTGCACAGGACCTGAGCAGGACTGAGGCTTTAAACCTCGGTCATTGGGAGGTAGGAGGGGAATTACTAAAAGTTTGGAGCCCGGGGTGAGAGAGAAGTCCTTGTGTGCTGTGATGCACCTCCTGGGGAGGTGCCGGTGCTCCGGGGAATACCTCCACAGACTACTTTGTAAATGAATTCATTTCTTTAGGAAAAATAATGTAGCTGGGCACATGGCACATGCCTGTATCCCAGTTACACAACCCCACAGATTTAAAGGTAGCCCGCCTGGTAGCCTAGGCAACACAGCAGCACCACATTTGAAAATTTTGAGTGGTTTTTGTTTGTTTGTTTGTTTGTTTGTTTGTTTGTTTGTTTGTTTGTTTTTAACTCGGAGTCTCATATAGCCTAGACAGGCCTTGAGCTCACAGCCTCCGCCTCCCAAGTCCTGAGATTGTAGGCGTGTGCCACCGTGTTCAGTTTTATGAAGTGTTGAGGAGCAACAGCTCTGCATACCAGGCAGCCACTCTACCAGTTGATCTACATCCCAGCCCAACCTGTTTAAAAAAAAACAAAAAAACAAAAAACCCGAAAGTGTTCAAAAAGGGGATCCAGGGATTGAATGTTGTATACCTTTCTTCGGATTGCTTGTAAACTCACTTCCTTTCAAAAGCCCCAGACTGCAAAGTATATTAGACATAGTGTCCCCTAACCTAGTGGGAACTGGAGATCCTCTCTTACCAAATCTCTCTGTGTGACAGAGGGGTTTCTTGTTTTGCCTCCTTATTAACAGATTGGTTGACAACTACCTAGGTTTCTGGCACGACCAATCAGCTTTAATTTTCCTCCACAGACATTTAAGTTGCTCTGTTCTCATGCACCTTCCCTGCCTGCACATAACAAAGTTCTGTTTGTAGCACTATAACATTACATGGAGCTTACTACCTAGAGGAGGCTGAAGGAGCAGGGAAGGGCATCATAACTAGACAGGCTACCTAGGTACATATGCAAGGTCTCTCTACAAAGTCCTGCTGTCCTAAAACTCACTGTGGAGATCAGGCTGGTCTCAAATTCACAGAGATCCCCCCCCTGCCTCTGCCTCCTCAAGGGTCAAATTAAAGGCATGCAACACTAGCTGTATGATCTCCAACACTTTACATAGCTGTTTTGCAATAGGATGGCAGAATCCTCTGTGGGACTATTATGATGATTAAAAGATTGAACAAGACTTGGTATGTGGTAGGCTTTCTCAGTAAGTAATTTAGTGAAGTGGTGAAATGTCAAGCTTTAGAAGGCCAGAGTTCAAATCCTAGCTTTTTTATTTTTGGCTATATGGCCTTGGAATAATCTCCTCTCTCTTCCTCTCTTCCCATCTCCCTCTCTCCCCTGTCTCTGCCTGTGTGTGTGTGTGGGGGGGGTCGTGGTCGTGTCCCGTCCCCCCCTCCCCGTGCATGTGTGCATATGTGTGTGTACATGTAATAAATATGCTGCTATGAAATGAAGTCATGTTGACGACATTGTGAAAAATAATTAGTAAATACCACACATTCTAGGAGAGCCAGAACTCTTCCTATACTAATATTAGGTAAATATTATCACTATTACCTACTCTTATCTTTATGCTTATCACATATTATTCTTTTTGTTAATTTAGGATTGATCCCAGCTTGTCTAAGCCTGCTTGGATTTTCATGCAATTGTTCAGACCAAGCACTTTCAAACAATTTATAATGGTGGGGCTCATCCTTAGTGGGTGTTTTTCAGGATACTCCTGAATGAAGCACCTGGTGGCTTATCTAACAAGCTCATTACCTAACAAGGGATACCATTCTTTCATCAGAGGCAATCAACACTTAGATGGACCACCATTTTCCTTACCTAGACAACCACGTGCTTACTGACATCACCCCCCACAAGCATTAAAAACTTGTCTAAATTCAACAGAATCCTCAGAAAACTGAGCTGTGTAATGTCTGAGATGTCTTCTGACATTGTTGCTATTGCAAAGTAAATAAGATGCTTCTAGTGGAATAATTTGATAAGATTGATATGCCTGTTTCAGCAAAGCTCCATAAAGAATGGGGTACAGAAAAGGAAGAAAACTCAGCAGCATCTCTTTGGACTGTGTTCAACTCCTTTAACCTTGACTTTTCTGTCTTGAGGTAGTCACTTATTAACCAACACAGGCATGAGTCACACTCCATACCATATGTTAGGGTATAGAATATGACATGAACCTTAATCTCTATTGGAAAGGACACTACTGGGGACATCACTTAGCCAGGAGTTAAGATCAGATTAAGCTATACCATGAGTGCTAAATACCAAGATGTAGAGATTTGAATAGTATAACAATTTAGTCATATGGAAGCTGACCAACACCTGGGAGTCAAGGTCCAACATAGCGATATATTATTTATGATTTATTAAAGCTTGACTGAGGATTCAGAAAAGCAAAGTCAGCCACCAGCCACAGAAGCCAAGGCACATACCTTTAATCCCAGCAGCCAGAAGCTAGGAGGTGGTGGTAATCCTAAGGCTCAGAATTAAGAGGAGACAGATCTTTATGAGTCCTAGGCTACCCAGATCTACACAAAAGTGAATCCGTCTATAAGGAAATTATAGCTCATACCTTTAATCCCAGGAATCATGAGCCTTATATAGGACAGGACAAGGATTCAGCCGTGCTGATGAGAGGTTACAGTCTGAGATTTGGTAAACGGCTCATTCATGGACTAGCCTTTACAGCCTAGAGGTAGAGATAGTGGCTGGCTGCTTTGCTTTTCTGATATTCAGCATGAAGTTTGAACCCCAATATCAGTCTCTGGGTCATTTATTTTTCATGTTAGAAGTGATGTGGCTGTTCTTGAGCAAAGGTTTCCTACAGTTTGAGAAACTCAGAGGATGGGATACAAGCCAGAACAATGCTAACAGACATGCGATCCATTCTGCTTTATGGGGAATGGATAGATTCACCCTTATGCCACTGTAACCTTGTTCTGTCTGCCTGAGCAGCAGTGATTATGCTATTCTACTTTGCAAAGAGGTGGGAAGTCTCCTTTAAAGTCCTCCTACATGCATATATTTTCCCCTTCTCGCTGAGACAGTTTAGCTGTGTGTCTATATTGACTTCCTAGAATAAAACTCTTAGGAATTTCCCTCCTGTTTTTCTTTTCTTTCTTTCTTTCTTTCTTTCTTTCTTTCTTTCTTTCTTTCTTTCTTTCTTCTTCTTCTTCTTCTTCTTCTTCTTCTTCTTCTTCTTCTTCTTCTTCTTCTTCTTCTCCTCCTCCTCCTCCTCCTCCTCCTCCTCCTCTTTCTCCTCCTCTTCTTCTTCCTCCTCTTTGTGCTTTACAGTGGTTGAAGATGTCAGTGAAATGAAACCAAATTGGTGGTTGAGAACACATCATTCTTCCAGGTCTTCCAGATCAAATCTGGGGTCAGCCATTCCACACTTGTTTAACCTCAGCATGAAGGTGACAAGCATTGTTCAATCTTAGCAACTTCAGATTTCTCTGAACATTTTAATTCTATTCAAGGTTAAACATGTGGTCTATATCCCCCTAAAGATTCTTAAATATAATGTGGCAAAATTAAGCAGTGTTATAGTGTAGCCAGCTTGCACAGCTTAGAACTGACAGACTTTGCCTTTAGTGAGATCACTGTTGGTAGATTAAAATTGTCCATGACAGGGTTAGAGAGATGGCTCAGCTATTAAAAGCACTTACTTTTGAAGAGGACCTGGGTTTGAATCCAAGCACTCACATGGTATCTCACAACCATCTGTAATTCTGGTTCTATGGGATCTGAAGCCCTCTTCTGGCTTATGTAGGCACCAGGCAAGATATGGCAAAATAAACTAAATCTAAAACATTCTTAATTGTTCATAACGGGAATATTTATACAATGGAAATGGGAAAATGCTACATTTAACTTTTGAACACTACTAAAATCTGAGAAAACAAATAATCTGTTATGGTTTGAATCATAAATATTCCCCCAAAATCTTGTGTTAAAGATATGGTGGAACCTCAGCTCCTTTCTTTTTCTGTTATCATAAAGAGATGGGCTTTGCCCTGCCTCATGCACCCTACCGTGATATCCCCATCACAGTTGCAAAGTAATTCGGCCAACACTTGCCCTGAATCTCTGCAACCACCAAGCTAAAGCTTTTCCCTTGAAGCTGTTTGTCTCAGGCGTTTTACTATAGTCATGGAAGACCTGACTATTATACCATCTAAAGTATTTAAAATAGTATTTACAAATTTACTAAGTTCAAAATATATTCTTTTTCGGGGGAGGGGGGAGCAGGGTTTGAGACAGGAGTTCTCTGTGTAGCCCTGACTGTCCTGGCACTCACCCTTAGACAAGGCTGCCTCTGCCTCCCAAGTACTGGGATTAAAGGTGTGCGTCACCACTGGCCCACAAAATATATTGTTTTTAAATAGCAAAATAGGGGCTGGAGAGATGGCTCAGTTGTTAAGAACACGGGCTGCTTTTCCAGAGGACCTGAACCACATGGAAACTCACAGCTGTTTTAACTCCAGTTGCACACACTCTCACACAGACATGCAGACAAAACACCAAAGCACTTAAAATACAAATTAATAATAAATAAATCATTTAAAATAAATACATGTCAAAATAATACGTGTTTCTTGAAGGCTAGCAAGATGGCTTAGCAGGAAAAAGGCATTTGTCCTCTGATCTCATGTGCATCAAAGCACAACACACACACACACACACACACACACACACACACACACACACACACAAATAATGATGATGGCATGATAACCAAAGTACAAACACAAAAAACTATGATTATAAATAAATATATTTAAAATGTTCTTTCACAATTTTTGTGTGTTTTTTTTTTTCTCTGTGTAACAGTCCTGGTTGTCCTGGCATCTGCTCTGTAGACCAGGCTAGCCTCATCCACCTGCGGCTGCCTCTGGAGTGCTGGGATTAAAGGCGTGCACCACCACCACCCACCTCTTTCACACATTTTAATTGCTTCATTTGAATTGATCAAAATTCACACTGCCTTTCTTCAACTCCCTTCCCCATTGGTACAGGTATTTTTAAAAAGATTTATCTTTAATTATGTCTGTGTATGGGTTTTTGTATATGAGTGCAGGTACCCAAGGATGACAGACCAGGGTTGGAGGCCCTGGAGCTGGAGTTTTAGGTGGTCATCAGCCAGCTAACATAGGCGCTGGGAACTGAACCCAGGTCCTCTGCAAGAGCAATATTTCCTAACCCCTGAGCCATCTCTATAGCCTTATTCAGAAATTTGTTGTTGATTTTATTGCTTGGGGCTTGTCTTAGGGGGAGGAATTAAAATGCAGAATGATATACATGGCATTCAAGACATCCTGAATTTTACAGTACATCCACTACGCACTCTCCCACCTGTGGCAGTTGATATCTTCATTGCCAAGTTTGTGCTGAAACAATTGTGCAGCCTCTTTGTATTTCTCTTTAGAGTTCACTACATTGGAATTAATCTGGTAAAACCTTGGAGAAGGAATTGGCAGACAAAAATAGACTTTCCATCTCCTTCCCTACCCCTGGCCAATCCAAAACATGTCTCCAGAGGAGCCTAAGGCGTCTATTTGTGTGGAGAATGAGTATTCCCTGAAAGCTGTATTTAGAGGAACTGCCAGATGGAGCTCGGCCACAAGAAATCATTCACCCAATCCAAAGAGATCTAGGTAAAGGGGAGAACAGGATGAAGTCCAGAGATGAGCCAAGTAAGCCAGCCATTCTGAGATGAAGACAGAGTAGAATGGAAAGACTCCTAGGAGATAAAAAAAAAGCAGTGGCAAGCCATGGGTGCGCGAACACACCACACACACACACACACACACACACACACACACACACACACACACACACACTCTTTCCATGAGGGAGATTATGAAGAAAGGTTGGTAAGGCCTTTGTAGACTTAGGAAGGAATGTGGTGGGGAAGCAGTGAAGAGTGGGTCACGGCAAAGCGGAATTAGTGACATCACTACAACTTCACTCTGGAGAACTCTCCAGAGAGTGAGAAAAGCCAGCTAGCAGGAATAGAAATGGCATCTCAGGGAGACTGGAATGGCTACAGGGTAAAGAATATGGTCTGGGGCCAAACTGGGTGAGACTCTGAACTTCAGTCTCAGCTTCATCCTCTTAAAGAACCAACCACTGACATTCTAGACAAGAGCAGCAGAGTGAAAACAGGGACCTGAGGTAGGAGATGAAGATGCTCAGTAGATACTGAAACACACGACGTAACTGTGGCCTGAGGTTACATTGTTGCCAAGTATTCAGAGAAGCTTGTATAGTTATTACAAGACAGCATATGTGTTTATAAGCTCACTTGTCTGCAGAATGACTTGAGGAAACATGCAAACAAATAATACATGTCCCTTCACAGTCCTGTTATATATACAATACAATTTAGTACTATTATCCATATTGGTATCTCAGATAACTATTAGCTGTTTGGGACAGAAACCATCTGAAATCATATTTTTAAAAAAGTTCTTTTATACCGCTTAATTAAAACAAAGATTTTTGTTGGTCTTTTTTTTGTATTTGTATGTTTATTTTGAAACAAGATCTTACTATTTAGCCCAACCTGGCCTCAAACTCCTGTCTCTTGTCTCAACCTGCTGAGTGCTAGGATCACAGGCATGCTGCAGCACACGCACCTCTCAAGTCATCCTAGCATTGGTGTAGACAGGAGTGCTCAGGAGCAGTAAAACAAGTACCCTTGGCACAGCAGTAGCTATGTTTTGTCATCTGAGAGGAGGGGCCTCAATGGAGAAAACACCTCCATAAGCCCAGCTGTAGGCAAACATATAGGGCATTTTCTTAATTAGCAACTGATGGGGAGCACCCAGCCCATGGTGGGTGATGTCATCCCTGGCCTGGTGGTCCTGGCTGAGCAAGCCATTGAGAGCAAGCCAGTAAGTAGCATCCTCCATGGTCTCTGCATCAGTTCCTGCTTCCAGGTTCCTGCCCCTCTTGAGTTCCTGCCCTCACTGCTTTTGATGATGAACTCTTATACGGAACTGTGAGTGAGATAAACCCTCTCCTCCCCAAGTTGCTTTGGCCATGGTGTTTCATCACAGCAATAGTAACCCTAAGACACTACCATAGCAAACAAATGCCTCAGGTCCAGACCTGAGGATATGTGAATGCTAACACACCATCCCTTTGGTCAGACAAATGAAAGAACAGGTGTGGCTCAGTGTTCATGTCAGAATAGAATGGAGTAAGACTTTAGTGAATTGTAGGCTCATCAATGGTTCAAAGTGTTGGGAAAATGGGGACCAATACAGCCTTAAAGTGCAGCCTACAGGGGAAATAATCTCTGGGCAAGGAAAATCTGTTTCTTGAGAATAATCCAGGGTAGGTTGCTTATATGACAAATTACCACATTGTAAGATAATGGTATTTGGGATTGCATGCATAATTTTCTGAATTAGTAACCTAACCTCAAATACATACTTTAGAGAAACTAAAGTTGAACACTTTTTTCAGCTTTCTTACTTAATTCTGTCAGACATTTTAATTTGTTATCAAATCCCCAAAATCTAAATGGTTTGCCAAAGCTCACCAGGTAAAAACCTCCCTCCAGCTACCCTGGAAGTGAGAGAATTCAGATACAGCCCTGGGTTTGAAAATGCCAAATCATTCCCAGTGGATGTGTGTTCTTGATAACCTTTGCATTATGTGTGCATCCAAAACAAGACAAAGCTGTTCTCATCCCTCCCACCACTCTGCATTGGTCCCCACAGTTACCACAAGTTATCACTAGACTCTAGAGGGTGATCTAGTGTGTATTTTCTTACTGTCACACACCTCTTCAGTGAACTGATGTGTAAACTTTCACTAGCAGTCTTTCCCCTGTCACTAATTCCTGTAAGGAGATAAAAGAAATTAAGATTTTCTTAAAAAGCATGAGGAGATCTCTTCTGAAGAAAGATAATCTGGTTCAGTGTAATGACACACACCTTTAGTCCCAGGACTTGAAGACAGAGGCAGGCCATCTTAATAAGTTTGAAGCCAGCCTCGTCTATATAGTGAGTTCCAGGATAGCCAGAGCTACATAGTGAGACTTGAAAAGCCAACCAAACAAACAAAAAGTATCTAAATAGTACTTTTTGCAAAATATAAAGGTATTTTTTTCTTTTGGAGATGAGATCATGTAATATTATGCAAGTTGGCCCCAAATTCCTGGTTTCAAGTGATCCTTGTTCCTCAGCCTCTGTGTGTAGCTCGACTTCAAGCTCATGCCAACACCCTGGGCTTAAAATTTCAGGGATCCCCTAGCACATCTCTTCATGGAAGTACACTCTTATTTGTCACAAATGTGTACTCAAGAAATTCAGCACACAGCAAACAGAAGCACACACAGCACAGTTTTCCATGTACACTTTACATAATCCCAGCCTCTTCCCTGCCGTCTGTCATACAAGTCAATGAGTGTCTTTGTTCCCATTTTACAGGTGATTTAGTATCTCACTAGTTGATATCCTGGCTCCTTCCTCTCCCCAGGTCCTGGGCAACCTGGCCCTGTTCCTGCGCCCAATTCCTCTCCTTCTCCCTCCCCAGTGGTTTCTTCTCAGCACCTGCCTGTCACTCCTGTGCCTTCTCCTAGGGACCTTTTCTGGTAGAGGGGCCTCTCTGATCCTCAGGTTCTCTCCCCACCCCCCAGGGATCGCTCTTCTTCTGGAGACCTTTCCTCACCTGTGATCTGCCTTTGACAGGTGATCGCCTGCTCCTCACTGACAGCTCAAAGGCTGTCAAAGTTTGCGTGGCTGTGTCTGCAGGTGCTAGGTGGTTGCATAAGGACTCTGCATGCAGAAACCATGTGGAGCTAGGGCCTTGCAGGGCTGGGCCTACAGCAGCTCCATGACTCCAGGTTCAAGGACCCCAACTGCTGAGCCTCGTTCTAAACCACTCCTTTCCCTTTATAAGCAAGCACCTTTGCCTGCTCTCTCTCTCTCTCTCTCTCTCTCTCTCTCTCTCTCTCTCTCTCTCTCTCTCTCTCTCTCTCTCTCTCTCTCTCCCTTATCCAAGGACACATGGTTAGTAAGGAAGCGGTCTCTGAGGAGACTTCCTCTGTTAAGCAGGGTTCTGAGAACAGAACAGAGATGAGGTGGCAGAGCTCTGAAAGTTCTATTCCCCAGGTCCAGTCCAGTGGGTGATTCCCACTGTGGACTTCATAGGCTTCGGGTCGGTGGTGTTAAAGGTAATTTATAGTTGATGTACCTATAGAAACAATAATACTATTTCTCTCTGTATATAGTCTATTCTCATTATTCTCATAGTTGTATTCATAAAATCACTGTAAACATTGAACCAGTAAATACCAGTTTCCTAGATGATTAAGTTCCTATAAGCTTTTGTAAACCAGTCGGTGTATAACTTCATTTTGTGGGTGTTTGTAGTTTGTTAATTTGATAACTATATTGCCTAGTCTGTTCTTGAACTGCTGGACTCAAATGATTCTCCTACCTCAGCCTCCTGGGTAACTTGGGACTACAGCTGTGCACCAGGATCACCTGTTTCTGTTTAAAGACACCTTATTTGATCTATATTGAGGACTCAAATTTAATTCACAGCCAACATCTCAGGTCCATACAAATCTTAACTAACACATCCTTCTGCTAGGGGTTTCACACCTCTGTGTGTGTAATAACAACATGTGACAGCATTTCAGTGCTACGCTCAGCCATCTTAAACATTGAAAGAAAAAAAACCTCACAAATGTGAAGAACATGATGCTAAATAGACCCCAGAAAGTAAAGTCTGAGAACTGAGAAAAGAAGGTAGAGTGGCCAGGCTCCTCACGCAGGGAACGAGGCAGCAGGAAACGTAGACTTCTTGCTGCTCTATGACGTCCTCCATGAACTGAGACCCACAAGTACTGACCAGGGCTACAGATTTTAGTGATAGGGAAGCTTAATACAGACTCAACAGATAAAGTCTGCTGTGTTCATGCTTCACATTTTCAAATATCTTCAATGTAACAGGTTACACACACAGCTTGTCTCCATCTAGAAGACTATAAAATTAGAACAACCTGTGGAGACTGACACAAAGGGCCACTTTTCTAGGCTTGCAGCCTGTGCAGGCTGGTGCTCACCAGGGGCTCAGACTGGCAGGTGTCCTGCTTTGGACCTCCCGAATATCATCTCAACTGATTGTTAAAACAAGGACCCAGCAGTGTCAGCTTCACTGGGTCCCATCAATGTCTTCAAAACACAAGTAAACAGATCAATGATTAGGGAGGCCAACATAAACTGTTTACCTATCAGAGAGAATACATCCTTTTTTTCAAGGCACCCAATTACATGATAAATTACGGGACTGTCTGTTGAAGATGGGCAACTGCAGAATTTGATGTGTATTAGCTCATTTAGTCTATGTGATACTCTGGGTTGGCTATCCACACTGACTTGTCAGAGAACTGGGGCTCAGAGAAGGTAAATAACTTAAGGTGTGTATATGGTAGGCAGCACAACCAGCACATAAACCTAAATGACCAGAATCTATGGTTTTACCATTGAATTCTATAGCTCAGTGTTGGGATCAAATTTGTAAGCGATATAAAGGGTTAATATGTGATCACAGGGAACCTTTGTGTGTCTGTCTTTTGCTGTAGATCTATAAAATGGGCTTTTAACAAAATATGAATCCTGTCCCCACTTGCTTTTCATATATACATCCTCCAGAGGATCAAAAGCCAGACTGAGAACGTCAGTGATAAGAGTTCTTGTGTTTTCAGGACGGCAAGAGTCAGCTAATCACCGCTGTGTTAACAAAATGGCGTCTGTGATCAAGAGCATGGATGTGAAAAAAACCAAAGTGAGCAGAAAGCAGCTCCTGGAAGAGCTAAATGAAAAGCGTGAGTCCTACTGTCTGGTGGAGAGAAGCAACCAAGTGAGCTTCCTTCGAGTCCAGAAGCGGCACTTCAGCCAGGCCTACCAGTCCTTAGCTTGCACACACGTCAAAGAGTCTGTTCCTGAAAGTAGCAGGATCTCCTGGGTCACACAGGACCTCTTAGTTCATAAGGAGAGAAGGCATTTTCCACCAAAAAGTAAGAATACGGTAGGACTTCTACCAACCTGTAGGAGGGATAAACATGGAGACACAGCAGAATTTCTGAGTTGGAAGGGGTATTACCTGGGGAGTCTTTGAAGGAAATGTGTCTGATGGTAAAAACAGATTATTTGGTATTAAGACCCACTATAGAACAGAGACTCATTTTCTTGTGTCTATAGGACCCCAGGCCTCACCACAGGCCCGTTAATTCAGGAGTTTGGTGTCTGGGCCCTGCAGTCTGCATTCCCAGCAGACTAAGGTGGATTTTTTGTTTGTTTGTTTTCTTTTTGAAGACAGGGATTCTTTGTGCAGCTTTGGAGCCTGTCCTAAACTCACAGGCTGGCCTTGAACTCATAGAGATCTGCCTGCCTTTGCCTCCCAAGTGCTGGGAATAAGGTGTGCACCACCATTGCCGGCCAACTAAGAAGGTTCTTAACTGCTGGAGGCCTGACAACCACATTTTGAGAAAAGTTGCATTCCCTTCTGAGACCTCCTGTGTCACCACTGCAACATGGAAATAAAATGAAGTTTTAATAACAAATATGACATATAATACCATAAGAAGCAGTAATAAAACTATGGAGGGAAGTTGGGTGGGAGGTTGTTTTGGTAGTGTTACAAATATGGATTGTGAATATCTGTTTTGTAGTCAAGGCAGGCAACTGACAATGTTTTCTCATTTGGAGAAAGTGTGCACATGTAACTATATTCAATATAGCCAGTGCATTATTAATTTAGTTCACAAAGAATGGCCCACATTGGCCATTATGTGGCCATGACTTTGCATTTGGCCAGTGTCCTTAAGGAGTGGTATAGGAAAGTGGTACAGTGTGGCCTAGAAAGCCCAGACACTGTGTTGTGATTTGAGGCTATGTGTAATGATTGTATTGCTTTTTAAAAAGTAAACAAAGCTCAACCATATTTATAAAATCAATGCCTTGGCATTCCTAATTATAGAAGAAAAGGTACAGTTCTCGGTTCTGGTGGAATTATTCAGAACAGCAGTATGTCAGTTCTTAACACTTTGATGGTGGAAAGTCCACTCTTAGAAGAACATGCATGGCTTCATACAACACAGAGTCTAACATGTCTAGTCCCACAACTAAGTCTCATAATGTCAAAACTGTAAACCAATAACCCCCACCCCAAGCATTAACTCTTTCATACTTAGCCCTTGCCTTTGATTTGAGTTCCTACCGAGTTGATAAATAGGATGGGGAAAAATGTTGGCCTATTGAAGAAAAAAAAAAGCAAGACCTTTGTTTTCAATGGAGAAACTCACTATAAAGAAGTCAAGCAGCCATTTTCAAGAGCACAACTTGAGGTCTGCTGTTCTCTTGGCTGAGAACAAATGGGAGAAGGAGCCTGGAGGCCAGCAGGTGCAGAGAAAATTTTTGTTAAATTAGGAGCTGGGACCTTATGGTTTGATAAAACTGTTAATTTGGTAGGTTTCAACAAATACTAAGTTATACACATCATTTGCTACAAAATGGCAGCCTCTCTTTGGAAGACAGTCTCTCCTATCCTGAATGTTAAAAGGTTGAGGAGGTACAACACTGGCCTTGTGGTTCTCTTGGGAGCCTCATGCAGGCAGCTGGTGAACTGAGTCACTTTCTGTCACTGTGATAGGACACTGTGACCAAGGCACATTACAGAAGGAAGAGCTCATTTTGAGGTACGGCTCCAGAGGGGGAGCGTCCATAATGTTAGGGTGGAGGGCAGCAGGCAGTCATTGCAGGTGGTGCAGGATGCTGAGAGCTCACCTCTCAGAGCTCTTCTCCTTCTGTCGGGACCACGTCCCTAAACATCCCCAAACAGCACTGTGAATTGGGGACCAAGTGTTGGAATGCATGGGCCTATGGGGCATCCCCATTCGAACAGCCGCCAGAACAGCGGCCAGAGGACTTAATTTCATCTCTTCTCTGACGACCCCGCACTGTAATTTCTGACCCCTCATCTGACCTTTGGCCATGTATTCTATCTGTCACATTCTATCACACTGCCACTCTACTTGAAGTCACCTGCAGCGTAGTGTCCCTGAGACAAAGTTCTTGTTATCAACCACATCACTTGTCACCAGCCTTACCTTCCTCATCTGGGAAAGTAGCCACGAGTGCTGTCAATACCTCCTCCAAAATCAATCCTGAATCTTAACCTGCCACCAAACTGGCCCGACCTACAATCAGAAGTTTATCAGGGGCCCTGTGGCTACCCAGTTTGCACCCTTTCTGCTCCTTCCTGCATTTACTTCACAGCCTGAGTGAACCATTCAGAACACATTTCCTGCTACACAAAACTCATCTGTGCTTTCTTGCCATGGTGAGGATAAAAACCCTATTCCCGCCCTGTGCCACATGTCTCTCAATGAGCAGCCACAGGTGCAGGTCCTCTTTGCCCACCCTGGCCTCTCATCTGCTTTCTTCCTCTTCTGGGACATGTTGAGCTGCCTCCAACCGCAGGGGCTTGGCACAGCTCTTCTCCGTGTGTGTGTGTCTGTCTCTGTGTATGTGTCTGTCTCTTTGTGTGTCTGTCTCTTTCTGTGTGTGTCTGTCTCTGTGTGTCTCTGTCTCTCTGTGTGCCTCTTTGTGAGTGTGTGTCTCTCTCTCCTCTCTCTCTCTCTCTCTCTCTCTCTCTCTCTCTCTCTCTCTGTCTCTCTGTCTCTGTCTCTGTCTCTCTCTCTCTCTCTGTGTGTGTGTGTGTGTGTGTGTGTGTGTGTGTGTGAAACATGCACTGTCCAGTTAATGCCAGCACAAGAACAAAGAACTGGAAGGGTCACCGTCCTCTCTCCCCTTCAGGTTATTCTAAAAGCTGCAATAGACTGCTGAAATGTGTTCCTTTTTGATCTTTTGCTTGTTGTGAGCCTAGCCTTTAATGGCTGAGTCATCTCATCAGTGAATAAATGTATTTTTTATCTTTCAGATAATGCCATATTTGGATAAAGTACAAGTCCAGAGACACACAAATAAATTCTCTTCCATCAATCTCCAATGTCTGTGAATTATTTAGAAATGCTACCAATAAAAGAAACACCTGTAACCTCAGCATTCAGGAGGACACTGAATTCCAGGCCAGCCTGGACTCTATCTCAGGACTCTATCTTGTCCCTAAAAAGGCTGGGGATGTGTAATAAAATAAGACTAGAGCTAAATTTTCACTTCCCAACAGCAAATAGCTAGTTTCAGGAACATTGAAGGGTGGCCTCCTACTTTCATGAGCATGGGCATTTACAGAAGAGGTGAAATTCTTGGTTCACAGCCAGAGAACTCTGGCTCTAGCTGATTCTCTTGCCTGCAGCCTACTGCCTCAGGACCCTCAAGGCTAGGCAAAGCTGCCAGGTAGAGGCACACAGGTTTGGGCTGCACAGCTAAGGATCTCCGCTGGCATAAACAACCCAGGCTCTGCCTATAAGGAGACTTCATCTTTACTGTATGAGATAACCAGGCCTACCTCTGCTCCAAAGGGAGACCTTATCTCTGTCCTCTGAGGAAGATCACCTAGTACGAAGGCAGAAACAAGAGACCAGATCTAGAATTTGTACTTTAAACAGCCCAATAGACATGACAAAGCACAGTATTCTTTAAGGAGGAGCGCAGAGCAACAATGCCAGGTTATACACAGTAGTTGCAGCCTGGTAACCTCCTTTCCCTGGCTCCGTCCCACCTCTCCTGTAGGTGTGCCTCTGCCTCTGCCATGGTGGGATTGGTTGCCGTTCTCTGAGATCCTCCCCTCCTATGAGTCCCCTCTTTCAGAATTCCTTCCCTTCAGCCCTTCCCATTAAATATTTCTGCCTTGCCCTGTATACCCTATAGCAGTCTTCAGTTAAAGCCACAAACTCCGAAGTACAGGGGTACTGGACTCTGACCCCACCTGAAACAGCAGCCACTACTCCCTCACCTCCCAGGAGTGCTTCCCATGTAGCCTCCCTCAGTCAGCATGTGGTAACAGGCTTTGCTTTTTCTGCCCTGGCTTCCTGTGGGCCCCAATTGAGTGCACATGTGTGATTCCTGCTGCTTCCCCAGTGTTCTGGGAAGAACATTAGTGTTACAGCATGGCCACTGTAGCTCCAGGCAGCTGACATTTCCTCTCTAAGCTCCCACAAACTCCCATGTCCTTTCTCAGCACTGCAGTGTGTCCAGAGAGATGGGATGACAGAACCAGAGGCCAATCAAAACCAACCAGACCGTGACCATCTAAGTAGGCATCCGAATAAGGAGGACCCCCGGTCAATCTAGGGGCTGTAAATGGCCTGTGTGAGCAGACTCAGACACTCCTCTCAGGAACAGAGAACCTGTACTTTTCTCTTAGAGATTTTGCTGGAAACACCCTTTCATGTAATGACCCCCTCTTGTAGGCTCTTCCTCCTCCTTGAGCCTGTGAGACTGGTTACAGAGCAGTCTGGACCTCAGACATTGTTCCTAGGCTGGGTGATGGCACACACCTTTAATCTCTGCACTCAGCAGGCAGAGGCAAATGTGTGCTAGTTCAAGGCCAGCCTGGTTGGTGTCTGTAGTAAGTTTCAGGCCAGCCTGTCTTATAGGGGTTGGGGTGGGAGACAGGAATGAAAAAACAATATACTGTGGCCACACTGGGAAGAAGTCAAGAGGCCCTCATTAGGGTACGTGCATGGGGTTTAGATACAAATAGAGGGGGATGCATGTCTAAGTCGCCCTCCTTGAGATGTATTCTCACCCACCGCTGACACACCACTGTCCAGGCTCTCTGGCCAGTCCTGTAAGGTGATCTGGGAAGTTGTCAGACCTGTATGATCTCTTCTGGGGAGACTTTCTCCTCCAGGTGGCACCAAGTTAAAGCCTCTTTTCTATAAGCTTATGATTTCTGGGAAAATTTCAATTCTGTGAGGGTTATTGTCTTAATATTCTGACAGCCACCCAAAAGGAGGGGTACACATGTCTCTTTAGAATAATGAAAGGTCTTGGATGGGTGCTCATGGGGACATTGGGACAGACAGTTGTGTTATTAACAAAAGGGTGATTAATGTCAGGGACAGACAACACCATGGCAGAGGCTTCAAGGAAAGTTTAGATAACATGGTGGGGTGCTGAAGAGAGGAACAGCACTCCCATCCTCCCTACCCCTCCCCACCATGGCAGAAGTGTGTATCTGCTTATCTCTGAGGACAGTGGAGGTTTCACAGCACAAGCCAGGCTCTGATTTCCAGGCAGGAGGTAGGGGAGGGTGGGGAGCAGATGAATGGTTACCAATACCCTTTGATATAAAATCACTCCCCAATGAGAGCTTCTGGAACTTGGAAGTTGTTAGCTAGTAGTTCAAGATTCACAGTGTTTTCTGAGGAGCTGTGGTGTCCTTGCAAGGGGAAGGACTGCTGTGGGCACTGTGACCCAGCAGCAGACAGATTCTAACATTACAGTCTCAAAAATGTCTTCACCAAGATGCCAGAGATAGTACAAATCACAATGGCTGCCATCACTCCATTCAAACCTATTACCCAGGGCTATTACATTGTGCACCTATTACATTGTGCTCTAACTTTTACCCTTAAGCACAAATGACAGGCTTCCTAATTTCAAGAACCAGTTAACAGGTGTATGGAAAAGCTAGGCCAGTTTATTTTCTCCTGTTATCTTCTCCATCAGTGGAACCAGAAAACATCCCCCTTCTGCATCACAAAGGCCTGCTCACTCCCTCGAAGGTACGAAGGTATGAAGGTGTGTCTTTACTAGCCAGGTGCTGTGGTATGAGGCTGTGGTGGAAGCTGAGCCAGCACTGCTGAGTCTAGGCCACAGAGTGAAGTTTGTCTCTTTAAGGGAGGGAGGCGGCTATCTCAGTGCTCTTACAACTGCCATTTCTTCTGGAAAAGGCCCCTCCCCTGCACAGCTGTAGCCTGGTTCCTTCTAACCCACACCCTTCAGCTGGGATATCATGCCCAGAGGTATCCTACCACATCTGAAGCATATAGAACTCTGCCATGTACACACTGATTATTAAGTATTCAAAGACAAAAATCCCTGGAGCATCTTCTATAAGCTTGTTAAGTGGAGGAAAGCAGGGTTGGGGGGTCCCTTGAGGCTTTCTCCCCTCAAGTGGGCAATAGCTCCAGAGACTACTGTGTCTGTGGTATCTTCCAGTCTGCTCCAGGATTCTGCTAGTTGACAGCTGGATCCCAGTGTTTCAATAGCCGAGCCAAACCTCTCTTTTTTAAAAATAGTTTTTAGAAATTGTTATTTTATTATCATTTTGTTTATGTTTATGTGAGTTTGTGTAGGAGTATGCCACATGTGTGCTAGATGCCACATGTGTGCTAGTGACAGACAAGGCCATCTTATGGAGTTGGATGGAGCTGCAGGCAGTTACAAGTCGCCCAGCATGGGTGCTGGGAAACTGCGTGAGTCCTCTGGAAGAGCAGCAACTGAGTGCTCTAGCCGGGAATTAGTTTTTAAGAGAAACATTTCTGTAAAACTATGCCTGCTATCTACATAAAGTGGCTTCTTCATTTGAGACCACTAAAGCAAACACTTGTTTCCCCAGTGCTGCCCTGAGCTGCCCTGGCTGTGCAGTGGGTGGTTTTGCAGCTATTTCTGGAGCAGGTGCTGCAGCTTGGGAAACAGTCTCAAAGCATTCTGTGTCGTCACCTCTTGGACTTCTTCCACTGAGATCCCTTTCACTTGGGCGATGAATTCTGCTGAGATGGAAATGTTGCAAGGCTCGTTCCGTGTCTGAAAGAGAATAGAGCTGAACTCTCAAAGTCTACAGATCCCTGGAGACTGTAGTTAAGACACACACACAAGAATGATGAGATCCTTTTCTACTCTGAAGGAACTATCATTTCTTTATTAATGCTTTTTTTTAATGGGGGGATGAACTTGGCATGGTGTGGCTACAATGCTGGGTCTACGTCTGTGCTGCTCAGAAAAGAACCTACAGATATTTGCAGTTGAAGCCCTGAGCACCCAGCATATGAGGCAGTCTATGCCTGAACAGAGCAGCTTGTCTGGGGTTAGCCATCCTTTGTTTTTTGTATACATGGGTGCTGGGAAAGGTCATTGCACTCTGCTTGGCCTCACCTCATAGGCCGCCTACCCATGTGATTTAAAATGCCCTAAGGACTGGAAAGACTGCTCAATTAGGTTCTACCATCTCACTGACTTTTAATACCTGTGAAATAAATAAACATTTTGCTTACACTCAGTGTATGTCTTAATGACAAAAAAAAAACCAACCAAACAAAAGCAAAACAAAAAAGAAACAAACAACCCCCCCCAAAACCACACACACACACACACACACACACACACACACACACACACAAAACCAACCACCATTACCAACAACAAAAAAACCCAGTATTTCTGTAATCAATAGCATTTAGACTTAGTGAAAAACATTCCTGAAATTATTAATAAGTGGATACTTGGGTTAATAATTAGAGGAATAAAATCATTAAGTAAAAAAATCCTTGATAATACAGGCTAAAAAAAAATCAGAACTATGTCAAAGGCCCACACTGAAGGCTGTTCATGGTGTTTACATTACAGACTTGCTGAACGTGGGGGTACACACCTGTTTCCCCAGCACCTGGCAGGCTGAAGCAGGAGGACCCTGACTTTAAGGCCTACCCTGGCTACATACTGACTCTGAGGTCAGTCTGGTTACATGAGACCATGTCTCAGAAAATTAAAACACATACCTGTGTACATATATGTGCATAAGTATATTTAGGACTAATACCAAGGGGTATTTTTATGTGTATGAGCATTTTTTTCCTACATGTATGTGTGCCTATTGTCTGTGGAGGCCAGAAGAGGGCATTGGGTTCTCTGGAACTGGAATTACAAATGGTTGTGAGGGTACTGGGAATAGAACCCAGGCCCTCTGGAAGAACAGCCAATGCTCTTAACCCCAAAGCCATCACTCTGGCCACTAATACAAAGTTTTAACAATGGAGCATTATGTGGTTATTAAACACTGAGAAAAAGCACATCTATAATATATTCCTGACAGAGATACACTGAAACAGTGTATTCAGATGGATGCTATCTTAAGGATGTGTGTGTTTATGTATACCTATGCATGCCTGTATATGGGTAGAATGGTCTGGAAGGACATGACGCCTTAAACTTAGTGTTTTTCATAGATAAGGTTTCATTCCCTTCCTGGAATATCTATGAGATAGTATTCTATTCACAGGAAAGATGGTATCCTAAAAGCTAATGAAGCTGGGCGTGGTGACTTTAACACCAGCACTTGAAGCTGGGTTAGCCCAGCACTTGGGAGGCAGAGGCAGGCAAATTCCAGTGAGTTCAAGGGCAGCGAGTTCCACGATAGCCAGGGGCTGTTACACAGAGAAACCCTGTCTTTAAAAACCAAAACTAAACCAAAACACAACAACAAAAAGAAAAGGAAGGAAGGGCAAAAGGGACGGAGGGAGGAAGGAAGGAAGGAAGGAAGGAAGGAAGGAAGGAAGGAAGGAAGGAAGGAAGGAAGGAAGGAAGGAAGGGAGGAAGAAGGAAGGAAGGAAGGAAAGAAGGAAAGAAGGAAGGAAGAAAGGAAGGAAGGAAGAAAGGAAAGAAAGGAAAAAGACTTCAGGAAACATGGCCTCAACTTAGCATTTGGGCACCACCACGAGTCCTGCTAAGCCAGAACAGTCCCAACAAAAAACACATCTGTACCCCATAAACCAGGGATCCGCTTACCTGTCTTTCTGGTCCCAGTGCAGGTGAATCTGTCTCTAAGCAGATGGAGCTTAGAGGTAGCTGCTTCACAAGCTTCTGCTTCTTGGAGAAAAGAGAGAGCAAGCTTTACATCAGGGATGAAACGGTTAACTTACAAGTGGAGGGGTCTTAACCTGCAGGACTCAACACCCATCTTTACCACAAAATTACTATGCTATCTGGAAGCTACCATGCTCTCCCCATTCTACTTCAAAATGGCCACTTTAAAATAGAAATAGTAAGCCTGTAGTGATGGCATACACCTTTAATCCCAGCACAGGGGTTGGGGGTAGATGAAGAGGCAGGTGGATCTCTGTGAGCTGGAGGCAGCCAGCCTGGTGTACAGAGTGAGTTCCAGGACAGCCAGGGCTACACAAAGAAACCTGTCTCAAAAAAAAAAAAAAAAAAAAAAAAAGCCTAAAATTGCAAAACTTATCCAAAGCGTCTAGGGAACTAAATGCAACCTAGTAAGAGTAAGAAATCAACTAAGAATATCAACAATTGCTGATGAAGACATTTAAATTTCTTTGGCTGTACCACAATTCTACAACATTAGTTTTTAAATGATAGATGTGCTTTATAGAACTGAAGACATCACTAATTGTAATCTGTATCCTCATCTCATGGAATATGAGAAAATGAGTGTCATAAAAGTGATTATATATAGCAACTTGCTAAAGATTGCCTTGTAAATATTTTGAAATGTAATTCATATGCCATAACAGTCATCCTTTAAACATATATAATTCAGGCTGAGGGTACAACTGCCTAACATGTATGAGGTTTTGAGTTTCATACCTGGTACTTCAGCATATACAATTGTGTGTGAATGTACAAACACACACACACACTCAAGACACACACACTCCCACTCTCACACACACAATTCTCACACATACAGACACACAGACACACTCACACTCAAGACACAAAGACACACACAGACAGACACACATTCATATATCACCAGTCCCTTATCAATCATTTCTCATTCTTCCCTCCAATTACTACCAAACACTAACCAACTTTCTGTCTCCATAGATTTGCCTGGTTTGTGCATTTTCATATAAACAGAATCACACAGTATGTGGTCTTTTGTGTCTGCCTGCTTTCTCCCAATATGTTTTCAAGGTTCATTCATGTTGTGACATAATTAAGTAGCTCATTCCTCTTTATTGCTGAGTAATTCTCTGTTGTATAGATGTACATATTTTGTTTATCTGACATTCATCAGTAGGCACACTTCTAGGTTGTTTCTGACTATTAAACATAAGACCCCATAAGCATCTATGTTCAGGGTTGTGTGTAGGATATGTTTTTCCCTACTTTGTGGTTATCTCCCTCAGTTAAAATTCATGGGTAACTGTAATTTTGGGTGGACTCCCAGACTCAGTGGTGTGGAGTGGCATTGCTCTGCAATTTCCTGAGGGGATGACATTGAGCTTCTCCAGGCACTGACTGGTCATTTGTGTTACTTTCTTTAGAGAAAGTAACTACTTAATCCCTTTAATGGGCCAGGCAGTAGCACCAACCTTTAATTCCAGCACTCAGAGGCAGAGGCAGGCAACCTCTGTGAGTTTGAGGCCAGCCTGGTCTACAGAGAGTTCCAGGACAGGCTCCAAAACAATACAGAGAAACCTTGCCTCAAAAAACAAAACAAAACAAACAAAAAAAAAGAGAGGAAAAAAAGAAAAGAAAACAACAACAACAAAAACAAAAGAAACCAAACATTGGCTCTTACATTTAGGACTTGATCCAGTCTTTTTTAATTTGGGGGGTGGGGATGGGGGCGGGGACGGGGAGGTGTTGTGCGTGTGTACACAAAAGAGGGTGTCAGTTTACCTGAAGCTAGAGTTACAGTTGGTTGTGAGCCATCTAACATGGGTGCTGGGGACAAAATTCAAGTCCTCTGACTCTTTTTGTTGTTGTAAGTCTCACTTTCTAGGCTGGCCTGGAACTCACAGAGATCTGCCTTAATCTGCCTCCCAAATGCGGGGATTACAGGCGTGCACCACCACTGCTTGGCCTCAGATCCTTTTTTGAGTTAAGTTTTTTTATATGTTTGGGTAGAAACTTAAGGTTAACTTTTGAAATGTAACTATAAGTAGTATAAGTCTGTCACAAAGCTTAGGTATTGAATTGTGTCATACAAAGTGTTTAGTGGGTTTTAATGAAAGGCTTTACCTGTCCACTTCTTATGATGGACGGTGGAATTGAGAAGTAGTAGCCTGCCCTTACTCCTTCCATAGCCACAGAGGGCCGACCATCGAATGCATGCAGCAGGACCTGTTCAGCACCTCTCAAATGAAAGAGAACTCAGAGTTCCATTTTGTCCCATTAGTCCAGTTAAACAGATCTGAACTTTAAGTGAATATTTATCACCATGATATAAAGACCAGATTCCATAACTCCTAGTTTCAATAAACATGCAATGTTCAAGGGGGTGGGGCAGATAAGTTTTTAATCTTCGGAATAAAAAAGTTACCATTGAAACACAATTTTTAAGACAGTCATCTGGACTATCTACACCACTAGAACTTTCTAAACATCTATGAACTGTTATATTATTGCTTGTAATTGGAGGGTTTTAGGTAAACTGATTTCCCTAACAGAAATGCTAGCAGGCAAAAAAATGGACTCACAAATTAAATAGGCCTTGGCTCATAAAACCAACCCCTGTTCTTTCTGTACGTGTGTGTGTGTGTGTGTGTGTGTGTGTGTGTGTGTGTGTGTGTGTGTGTTTTTGCTGGGGACCAAACCCAGACTGTTACTCATAGCAGGCAGTCCCTGTAGCCCTAAGGTACATTCCTCCACATCAACTCTAGCTCTTAAGGATCACTGTTCAACCTGCATAAAAACCATGTGTTCCGTGCCTGCAGAGGGCTCACCACTCCTTGCTTAAGAGGACATCAGTGACCACACCCATTACTTCAGCATCTGTTTGTCCAAATGGTGTGAATCTTCATTATGATCATAAATTGTTGTAAAATTTAGGTCACACAACCAGTGTGTGTTCTTTTATGCATACAACTGTAGACTAAACACATCTGTACATATACATGTACATGTACTGTTAAATGTCTGACAGGTTTTTTTATGCAAATAGGAGTCTAAAAATGAGGTGGATCTCTTACTGTAAATGGCATTTTAAACTTTGGAAAAGAATGCTGTATATTGTGTTCATGTCAGGAAAGTCAAGAGCAGCTGACTGTGCTCTTTCAGTCACATGATGGCCACAACCTGTATAGTTTTTTTTTGTTGTTATTTATTCTTTTTATATATTTATTGTATATATGTGTTTGCACAAGAACTCATGTGCCATAGCAGAAGTTAGAGGACAGCTCTCTAGAGACTTGTTTCTTTCTTGCTATCTTATGGGATCTGAGAATTGAAGTCTGGTCATCAGGCTTGTGTACAGCCCCTCTGTTATCTGGCCCCAAAAGCAACAGACAGAAAACATGCAGAAAAACACAGTGAACAGTGGCACTGTCCTTTTTCTTCTTATTTTGTTTTCTTCCTATTAGAGCCAGGGGCTGGAGGTGGCTACATGGTCAAGAACACTTGCTGCTCTTGCAGAGGTCCTGGGTTCCATTCTCAAAACCTACATAGCACAACTGTCTATAACTTTAGTTCTGGGGGACCTGGCACTCTCTTCAGGCTTCTGAGGGCACCAGCACACATTCAGTGAACATACATATATGCAGGCAAAACACTCATACACATAAAATAAAAATAAATAAACCTAACAAAATTTAAAGAAAAATAAAAAATTACAGCTTCAAATGGGACACATTTGCCCCTTCAACCCTCAGCTGGAATTGTGAAGTTTGAATGCTAGGAACATATGTACCTTGTTCACGTAAGAGGTTGATGGTGGGTCTTCCTGCTGAACGTGAGTGCACATTTCTGTTTAACAACAACAAAATTCCTTTGAAGTCTTAAATACGAAAATACTGTTTTGTTGTTTTAACAATAATTCAGGAGGCTGTAGAGAATGCTCAGCTACTCTTGCAGAGGGCAAGGTCTGGTTCCCAGCACCCACATGGCAGCAGCTGGTTAATAACTATAACTCAGGGGATCCAAAGCCCTTTTCTGGCCTCCACAGGCACTGCACACACACAAACCAGTGGCATACATGCAGGCAAACACCACATACATAGAGAATAAATTTAAAAAAAAAAAATAGCTCAGATGTAAAGAAAGATGGAACTCATTTCAGGAGGAATAGCTGTTAATGGCATTTGCTCTACAGGTCTGAGCAGAAACACAGTTCACCTACAAAGGCACATTTAGTCTTTTGGCCAATTGAACCTGTCTGATCAGGACCTGTCTTTGTTCTTCCTTTTCTTCATGGGTGCCTGCAAATCTCGGGGAGAAGTCTAGCCCCACCTGTAACAGACAGACAAAAGATAATCACCTTTCCATGTGTGATGAGCCCAAAGAGACAGTGCACAGGTATTAGCTATATTAAAATATTAGTCAAAGTAGATATAATTAACTTTAATAGTATATTCGACATAACCCAACTTCTAAGTTGTTTTATATGCCTCTTGTGGGGTACTCCAACCCTTAAAACTCACCGTTTATGTCACACGCCTCAGACTGGTGCAGTAACACTGCAAATTTTCCAAAGTCACATATGATCACTGCACTGAGCAGCACCAATTACAGGTGACCACTCCCATAGGAGCTACCTGAGCATGTATTCTATAACCTCTATTCAGAATGTGTTTCCTTGTCTTTTATATTTAGTAGAAGCAGTGGTTTTTACTGTGAGAAAAATTCTTTGCCATTACTAGTAATTTAAGTAACATGGTCTTTAAACACAAACTCAAGATTAAAGTATGCCTTTATGCTACTTACAAAGGTTGTTTTTTGTTTTTTGTTTTTTTTTTTTTTTTTTTTTTGTTTGTTTGTTGAGACAGGGTTTCTCTGTACAACCACCCTGGCAGTCTTCAAACTCTTTCTGTAAGTCAGGCTGGCCCTGAACTCACAGAGCTCTGACTGTTTCTGCCTCCCAAGTGCTGGGATTAAAAGCATGTACCACCACTGTCCAGCACCATTGCTGCTTTTTAAATTAAATTGACTGGGTGGAGGGGCACGCGTGGATGCCACAGTGCATGTGTAGAGGTCAGAGGTCAACTTTCAGGAGTCAGTTCTCTCCTACCACCACATGGGTCCAGGGCCTCAAGCTTGATGGCAAGCGCTCTGGCTGCTGAGCCTTTTCCCTGGCCCCTCTCTCTACAGCTGTTTTAGCTTCTCAGAGCAATGGCTGCACTTAAGCAAAAGCCAAGTCTTTAGAAATATTACATCATCATCTCTCATTAAGGTAAGTCTAGAGTAAGGCTTTCTATTGCTCCATCCCCAATAGTATTGAGTTATTTGTGGGCTGAACAGGGTGAAAAGAACTGTCCAAGTCAGTTATAATCACTAGCACTGATTACTGCATATATCCCATGGAGATCTGGATTAGATATCATCTGATCAGCAAATGCGTTTACCTCTCCAATTGCTAACAACCGATCCTTGTACTTCTCAATAACAGGCAAAGCTACATCCAAATCCTGCGAGGAAAAAAATGTGTTAATGCTGAGAGCAGGAATAATAGTTCTTCATTTTGGAGCATGTGCCAGGCCCTATGTCACACTGGTGCTTCACACAGCTGAATTCATTTAACCAACCTACGACCCAGGAATCGTCTCTATCATGTCAGCAACTCTAACTAAAATCTGAATAGGAGCATCCATCTCCATGTCCTGGTTACAGGTCCGTGGAGGCCCACCCTCTGCTGAGGCGGCGCTTCCTCAGGGTTGGAAGAGCCCGGAGAGAGGGAAGAGCTCCTCATGCACAGGGGCCTGCCCCCTCCTCTGCAGTGGTTGTAATATTGGCAGTCCCATATCCCTTTGTTCTTTTTTCACTGACTTATTCATAATCTCCAAGCATCGTCTGCCCACCTCCCCAGCACTGAGGTTACAAACGTGTGCCATCACTCACGATTATTTTATGTACATTCTAGGGGTCAGACTCAGGTTCCCACACCTGTGCAGTGGACACTCTACTGACCGAGCCATCTCCCCAGCCCTCTGTCGCTTTTTTTTTTTAATGGACAAAGCAGCATGACACAGTTAAAAAATACGGAAGAAAGAAATTCTAATTGCACTATACCACCATGTCATACAATCTTGACTTGATGGAAGGTGCTGTTTCTTTGTTTTGGGGTTATTAATTTAGAATATAAATCAGAAGCTGGGTTTGTAGCACAAGCTGCAATTCTGACAATTTGGAGGTGGAGCCAGGGGAATCATGAATTCAAGGCCAGCCTGGGCAATTCAGCTGAGACTACAGCTCAGTGGTGGAATGCTCACCTAGCATGCCTGAGGCCCTGGATCTCATCCCACATCACAAAGCATACAAGTTAGAAATGTATATGGGGGTTGATGGAGGAGGTCCTCTTGTGTGCTGTGAATATATGCTTCTCTTATTGGTTGATGAATAAGGCTGTTTCGGCCCAATGGACAGGCAGGGTTTAACCAGGTGGGAAATCCAAACAGGTATATAGAAAGGGAGTAGGAGGAGTCAGAGATACCATGTAGCTGCCGAGGAAGCAAGAGGTCTGGGCATTGCCAGTACGCCAAAACCACATGGAAATATACAAATTAATAGAAATGTGTTAATAATTAAGAGAGAGATAGCCAACAAAAAGCCTGAGCCATTGGCAAAAACAGTTTATAATTAATATAAGCTTCTGTGTGTTTATTTGGGACTGAACAGCAATACTGGGCAGGATAGAAAGTTCAGTCACAATGGATGATCACCGAGTCAACAGTTACCATTTTTATGGCTCTTATTTTATATGACTTTTACCTTTAATGTCACACTTCTTGGTTTTTCTGGTGAAAGTTCTTGAACTGGGTGAACTCCCAGACATGGCAGGATGAATCCAGTATACCTAAAAATGTAGAACAAGTTAAGAAAGCTACAGTAGGTCAGGAGACCACAGTGTCTCCCTAAAGAACAAAAAGGAAACACTCTACTTTTAGGGCTATGTTAACACGCTTTTTCTTACTTGATCTTTTTATTTGCTTTGAGATAGGGTCTCACTATGTAGCCTTGGCTGGCCTGGAACTCACTGTGTAGACCAGACTGGCCTCAAACTCACAGAGATACTCCTGTCTCTGTCTCCTGAGTACAGGGTTAAAAGCATGAGCTATCATGCCTGGCTCTCCTTGTTCTTTTAAAAAACAATTCATTGATATTATTTAAATTGGCCAAACTATCTTTCTTAGCAACTCTTTAAATCTCCGTTAGAATTAATGTAGGGTCTACGCTTTGGTATCAGCACTAAGAAGGCTAAGGTGGGAGAACTGCTTGAGTTCATGAGTTCAAGACTGGCCTCAGCAGCATAAACCATGAATCTTAATTAGAATTAGCACCAGAGGTGGAGAGGTGGCTCAACAGCTAGAACTTCAGGCCTGGAGTTCAGCTGGGCAGGCATGGTGGCTTTCTGTACCTCAGTCCTTGTGAGGCTAGGCAGGGATCCCAGGAGCAAGCCAGGAGAGGCAGACTAGCCAGAACCAGAGGGCTCTGGGTTTAGTGAAGAAGCTTACATCAATAAATACAGAGGGGATCCATCAGAGAAGGCACCTAATGTCAACTTTGGGTGTTAACATGCCCACATGCATACACATATGTGAACATCATACAAGCACAAGAAGAATAAAAACCTTTCTGAAAGTTGTATAATCCTTTCAAATTCTCCTGCATGTTCAGCAACTGCCACAAGGGCCACAACATTAGCCTAAAAAACAAAAAAACAAAAAACAAAAAAAACCCACACAATTCCAAACAATATGCACATTTCATATAAATTAAGAGCAATGTTAAAATTTTCTGTACATTTTAGTACCCTTCTTAATCAGGCCCCAGTAATAAAATACAAATGAGTATCATGGAGTATTTACTATTTCAGGCCCTACATTCAATGAGTATAAATGTCACCTCATTAACCCACACAGACCAAAGGTAGGCATGCTTTAATTCACTGGACAGAGACAGCTTTTAGAAGGAATCAAATCCTTAGGATCATGTGTCACTTAAGCTGCCATATGACAGTGTGCAACTAGTTTCATAAATAATTCCCATACTTCCCATTTTTCAGTTTTAATTTATTCTCTGTGTATGTTTGTGTACATGCATGCTCGAACATGGGTGCAGAAGCATGTGCAGGCATATATATGCCATAGCAAGCAAGTGGCAATTGGAGGACACCTTTCTGGAGTCAGCTCTGCCCTTCTACTGTGGTTGCAGGGGTTGAAGTCATAACACTAGGTTTGCAAGGGCTTTTATCCAGTCAGCCATCTCTCCAGCCCTTGCTAACTTTTTCCTAACAATTCAAAATGTTTCAGAAGACTTTTATAACAAATCCTAGACCTCCAAAATAATGTGACTTTAGGACGTGAAAGACTGACTGTCCCATTCTACTGTGCTGCCAAGCATGGTGGCTGTAGGGAGGCTCTCAGGCCAGACTACACCTCCTTAGGTGGTGTCGAGACTTAAAATGAGCTGACATTAGTAAGGTCTTAGCTCTATGGCTGGTATAGAGCATGTCTAAACATTACCTAAAAATAGCATATCAATCAAAAACAGGATGGAAATAGAAGGGTGGCAGTAATGGAAACTAACTTACTTTCTTGGCTTTCTCCAACACATCATCCAGATCCTACAACAAATATGAGGGACCACACTTATTTTAATGAGTAATTAACTGCTTGTTGGCCATATAAATTCAGGAAGGATAACAGTGTTTCTGCCAATGAAGTGCCTCCACTGACCCACGTCCTGCTTACTCTTATGCTCACTGATACACACTACGCCACAACAGAAACCTCTGTTCCCAAATACACATGACAGCTCTGTCCCACCTTACTCTGGCCCTCAGCAGCTTCTAGACACTGACCTCTCCCAACATCACTGTCTGTCTGGTGGCTACTCTCCAGTCTCCTTGACTGATTGTCCCCTTTGTGACTTCAAGCTCTTCTGTTCTCTGTACACTTGTAAGAGATCTTATATGTCTTATTTATTTATTTAGCACCCATGGTTACACCATGCCAGCTCTCTACCACTGAGCTATGTCCTCAGCCTCCGGTGGTTTTAGAGAGCAAGTTGGATCTCCAGCTTACCTCAGTTTTCCTCCCTCCTGAACCCATGACTCCTCACATTCTAAATCACTACATAATCTTTCCACTTGGATGAGACCAGACTTACCAGTGTGTCCCTGCTAGGGATTCTGTCTGCCTGCCTCTCCACTCCCATCCCACACCTTGGTCTTCCCTCATCTAGGCAAAAGGCATCACCACCTTAAACACAAACTAAAATCTAAGGCATATCCCACTCCTTCCTTCCCCTTGCTCTTCACATCTAAGTCCCTGCATATATTATTGGAGTTATTTCTGAGATGCACTGAGTACATCTGGCTCTCAGGGTATCAGAGCACTAGCTTTTACCATCTCCTGTCTGTTTACTGAGACTTAAGTGGTTTAGCTTTCTCTCCTTCACACTTTTGCCACACTGCAGCAAATTTGTCTCCAGAATATTGTTTTTCTTTCTTTTTTTTAAAGGGTTGTCTTAAAACTTCAATGAGTTAAAAATGTGCATCTAATGCAATTCGAATGTTTTACTGACCTACCTCCCCCATATCCTGAAAACCTCCCCAGTCTTTGAAAATTCTATTTTATTAATCGCTTCCAGCGGTTGGTTAACTAAAACAAACTCCATACTGATGGGTGTCTACAACGTGCCGGTGTTCCTTAGTACTGCACACTCACATCATAAGCCTTACCTCCTAAGAAACAAGAGACCTGCGGCTCCTCCACCTTCAGTCTTCCTAAGTAGCAGGTAAAAACCTATTTCTGCCCCTACACACACGCCCCGTCCCGTGTTACTCTTGTTTGCCCCTTTCCCAGTTCAGAACTGGGACTCCTGTTGAGGGCTGGGGTGGATCAGCACATCTCAGGAGTGATAGAGAAAGGACCGTTGAATCGACAAACAAGCTTCGTGGAGTTTACCCCCATCTAATATCGGAAGGAACAAGCAGTGCGACGACGGAGGTTCAAAGGGAAAGCGGCCAGGTCGCCACAGACGAGGTAGCGCCAGAGGGTCTGGGGGAGAAAAGGTAATTTCCGGGAAAGACACGGCCCTCCCGACTCCCGCGGGCCCCAACTCGGCCTCACATACGTTGTTAAAGTCTGAGGCGGAGAGATGGCAGTGGCAGTCCACCAGCCCTGGACCCACGGTACCCACAGCCATTTCTGCAGCCTTTTCAACCGGAAGCCGGCGTGGAATTCCCGGGGCCACGGAAGCCCGTGCGGAACCATGGCCGCGGAGGACGAAGTTTCCGGCCGGACGCGTACAGGGGCGCTCCACCGAGGGAAGCATCCTTCCGGTCTTGGCGTCACCGCCTCAGTTTAAACCATGGAGATGGCGGGCATTCCTCAAACGGTGCTGGCGCAGGATCCGGGGGCCCGCGCCCCTTCTGACTCCCGGGCCTCGGCGCCCGCCTCTCTCCCAGAGGACTTCCGAGTGCGCTGCACCTTGAAGAGGCCCGTGGTGGAAGTGATGGAGCTGTGCGGGCGCTTCGTGCAGGAGCTCGGGGCCACGCTACCGGAGGACGTCCGAGAGCTCGCACTGCGGGACGCGCAGTGGGTACGGACCGGCCCTCACTCCACTAATTGTTTTGTTTTTTGTTTGTTTGTTTTTTGTCTTTGCTTTTGCTTGTTGTTTTAAGGCGAAAATAGACGAGGAAACTGCCTTGATGTTACATTTTACTCAGATCACTAGTAGAGCTGGACGTGGCAGTGTACGCCCGGCTCTTGGAAGGCAGAGGCAGGCAAATCTCTGAGTTCAAGAGCAGTCTGGTCCACACAGTGAGTTCCAGACCAGCTGGCGCTGCATAGAGAGACCCCGATCTCCCCCACCCCCACCCCTTTGGCCCTTATAACCCACTTCCCCTTTCACCTGTGTTTTGCAAAACCCCTGAAGATGATGGTTTCTGATGAAAGACTGCATTCCTGCTTGTAATGCAGCACATTTGTGACGTAATGACAACAGTGCAGACTAAAAATAGAGGTTATCAGCCCCAAGAAAACAAAAACGAGGAAGGGCTGGGAATGTACTTAGCAAAACTTCCTCGGACTGTAATTCTGTATTCAAGTTTTGTGTTCATTGTACAGTGTACGGTGGTTCCTGTCTTATTCCCTCGTTGTAATCAAGCCAGCATCTCATAACATTTTTAGTAGTTATTTTGGGAGACAGCTGTAAATATAAGGGGTTGTCTGATTCCAGAAAATTTCTAGGATACTTATCACTTAATGCTTAACCTCTTATATCCTATTGGGTGAGAGCTTAAAGAGAATGAGAAGTAATGGTTTGTTGAGAAGTTTTGACCATGTTGATATACCTCAAAGTAAAACTCAATAATATAGTAGCATGTTCTTAAATGGTTGGTGAAGCTGCAGTGAGTATTTTGAAGATAATTTGTATTCTCGTCCAATCTTTAATTTAACAGAGTAAGAATTTTAACCTATTAAATCTTTCTTTACTCCGTTGCTGCTGGGGATTGAATTCAGAGCTTTGCTAGTAAAGTGTTGCCCTTCTTGTAAGATACTAGTATAGGATATGTACTTACTATAACTCATAATTATCAGTCATTTATCTATACTTATTTTTAATAATACAAGTGACACAAAAGACATGCTCATTAAAAATATTTTCAAACAATAGCATTTATTAGGTCCTCTATGAATGACCCATCTGTCTAAACCCCTTCTGGAAATAACTTACTATTTTGGAGGGCATGTGGCAGAGCCTTTAGAATTTTACAGTTTACCATTCTGTGTTCTTGTTTGTTATTTATGTGGTCATGCTGATGAGTTGTTGTCACTGATAGAGCTGGTGCACTCACTACTGAGTGGTAAGGGTATTTAGCCTTCTCCTAATAGTTCATTTAGATTTTATTTATTTTTTCCCTCGGTGTTTCATTATTTCCATTCTGTTCCACAGAGATTTCATTGCTGTCTTGCTAAAATGTTTGAATTCAGGATTTAGACTTGCTTCTGCTGACCTGGCTGCTGTAAATTTTTTGCAGACTTTTGAAACAGCTGTCCAGGAGAATGTTAGCATTAATGGACAACCCTGGCAGGAAGCTGCCGACCACTGTCTTATGGGTATGTGGCTTGACTCTTGCTCTGTCATTAATTTCTGGGCTTGTTTTTGCAGCTAATTTATTTTGAATGCTATTTTATTATTTCTGTTTTCTTTGTCTCTCTATGGTGGGTTGAATAAGAATAACCTCCAGAGCTTATATTTGAAAGCATAGTCACCAGGAAGTGGGACTGTTTGAGATGGATTAGGAGGTGTGGCTTTATTGGATGAAATGTGTCCCAGGGAGTGGGCTTAGAGGTTTCAAAAGCGTATGCCAAGCCCAGTGTCTTTCTCTTTCCTTCTCTCTCTCTGCTTGTGGATCAGGATGTAATTCTCTCTTTCTTTCTCTCTGCTTGTAGCTTTCAGCTACTTCTGTGCCTGCCTACATGTCCCTATGCTCCCTGCCATGATAAAACTGTAAACAAGCCCCTAATTAAATGCTTTCTTTTATAAGAGCTGCCTTAGTCATGGTGTCTACTCACAGCAATAAAACAGTGACTAAGCCATACTCTGTCTTTAATAAACATTGTATTGGATGGAGTTCTCATGCCATGGCATACAGTGGAGGTCAGAGGACAGCTTTCAAGAGTTGTTTTTCTCTTTTCACCATGTGGGCTTCAAGGATCAAACTCAGGTCCTCACTCAGGCTTGGTGTTTTTACCTGCTTAGCCATCTCACTGGCTTCCATATCATTTATCTTAAAGCAATTTAAATTATTGTGGGAGGGGGGGAAACTAATGTCGATTACTGAAGTCATAATAGCCCAAAAGAAACTCAGTGGGTACCTTAATCTACCCTGTCTAGTATCTGGTGTCCTAAAAGGTCTTTCAGATGCTTCTGCCGTAGCCTGTTGGAAGATGTTGTAAAGTTATCCCTTCTTCAAGAAACAGACCCAGGAAATCCCTGCATTTCCTTTTAAGCCAGATTTATGTTTCTGCAATGATTAGATGATACTTAGAATGGATAATGAAGCGTTCTTATGTGCAAAGTTGAACTGTATGAGTACCATGAGTACCATGTATGAGTGTGACAAATTTGTAGACAGCTTCTTAAGACTGTTAGCTTACTCCAAAGACTTGATTGTACTTTTGTTTATTCGTATGTTTGTTTGTTTTGAGATAGGGCTCTTTGTGTAGCCATGGCTATCTTGGAACTCTGTAGACCAGGCCTGCCTCAAACTCAGAGATCCACCTGCCTCTGCCTCCCAGGTGCTGGGATCAAAGGTGTGCGATACCACTCTTGTCTTAGACTTGATTGCACCTTACTAATGGTGCTGGCATGCCTAAAGAAAGCAAAGTACTAATAGAGAAAAAAAGGACAGAGTAGGAAGGAAGCCTCAATTGAAAGGGAGTGATCAGTTTGAGAATGAGGTAGGCATCCCTGTACTTGCAGTACTGTCCAGAGAAGGACTGTTCTGACCAGAAGCTGAGTGCCAATTGTCCCTCTGGGAGCATTAATGTCTGAGCATTATCGATGTCACTGCTTTGTGCTTACTTTGTCCAGTCATTTGAGCTGATTACAGGTCTACTAGCAACTCTGGTGACTATAACTTTTTCTTCTGAACAGTAAGAGAGTGCTTCTTGTCTGTTACCTGGGACAATGTTAGTTGTCTTTTTAAAATCACCAAAACAGATTTTGGGTTTACACATTAAATGGATAGAACCATCACATCCGTTTTGTAAAATATTAACCCAATAATTGCTGACTAGTAGGAAATATATAAAAAATTAGCTGGGGTTGGGGATTTAGCTCAGTGGTAGAGCACTTAAGACCCTGGGTTCAGTCCTCATCTCAGGGGGAATTTTTTAAATAGCTAGAAGTACTTTCCACACCCCACAGGTTTTCAATGGGTCTGTGTTTGAAACAAAACATTTTGTTTAAAACAACATACAAAAAGGCTCAAAGGAGTGAAATGTTTGGAAAGCCAGCAGTGAGTTGGGAAAAATAATGGCAAATGTGTCAAGAAAGCTAAGTTGTAAGGGATTTGTGCTTTTTCATGTGGTCTTAGAGGGATCATGGCAGTGGGGTGTGTTTGCCCATGTGCATGGGTGTGTGTTTAGTGCTGGTGAACAAGCCTGTAGACTCACTTATGTCAGGCAAGTCCTGTGTCTACGCTATTTACCCCAGTCTTAGGTGAGAACTTTATGGAGAATTGTGTGGATAGATTTAACAGGTTTTGCTTCTGGGGAGATGTATAGAAGCAAAATGTAGGCTTTGAAGGGGACAGAGGTTTAATGTGTTTTGCTTATTGAGGTTTTCGAGCTCCTGCACGCAATACCACTGGGGAAAGAAAGTAGACTATGTATGTGAAGCAGCCCCCACCCCCCACTCCGTTGTAACTGCCCTGGATGGGTTTGATCACAGGACGTTTGGTCAGACAGATTTTAAGGTCTGTTTCTTGAGAGCAGAATTCCATTTTTAGAAATAGACATCCATTTGTTTGTGCCTTGTGCTTTTACAAAGTCTACCCCTTGGTGACGCCGGGAAGCCATTTCCCAGTAGATTTCCCTGACAGATGAGATGGCTGTGCTGAGAAGAGTGCTTGCTGTGCACCTGGGCCCAGGCGGAAGGCTTGAACTGATTCCGGGAGTTGTTTTTTGACCTCTACACGAATGCTGTGGCATGTGTATGGTCCCCCGTCACACACACATACATTTTAAGAAGAACTTTTATAAAATGGTGTGCTGCTCTTTGCTGGCAGTGACTTTGCTTTTCAAATGAACATAATAAAGTGTAAAGCTGCTTATTTTACTAAGTGTTCCAAGTGAGACTTGTTCCTCAGAAGTCCTCCTGAGAAGCCATGAATGGACTCGGTTTGTTACAGGAGTGACAGGCCATACCTGCTACGTGTCATAGTCTACGTGTGACATGTGCTTGCAGACATACACCAGCCAGCTTGCCGAACATTTCAGAAACAGGTGCCAGTAAGACTTCTTCCTAGTAAAGCTGTAGGCAGTGGGATTGACACAGACCGGCATAGCAGAGCTCAGGGTGCAGGCCACTTAACCAGAGACTTGGGTCTTTAGCATTCATAACTATTTTGTGTTTCTTACTTGTTTCCTTTCAGTGCTGGGGATTGAGGGCAGATCATTTCCAGTGCTTGGCAGGTGTTCTTACCACTGAGCTGCCTTCCCCAACCCCGGATTTTTACTCTAAAGTTATTTTTTAGATGAGGCCCAGTGAGTCTGTCTGCACTCACTCCTTCCAGGTGCTTCATTTCTGTTCCTTATCTTAGGTCTTCTGAGTCCATATTTACACACTGGTAACATACTCCCCAGGTGACCATTCCTTCTTCTCGAGCTTAAGAACCATTGTCTTACAGTAGAGGAAAGAGCTGATAAAATGACTAAATGAGAAAGCCCCCAAAGTCACTATACCTTTCATACCTCACCCCCAGCCCCCAATGAGTCAGATGTCACATCTAGGCATTCTTCTCACTGCTGTTGTCACAAGTTAGGTTGGCACAAAATAAAGTGAAAGCTTGTCCACTGTATGAGATGCCCTTTATAGGTAACTATTGTAGGTCAGAGGGTATACAGGACTGGACCCAGGGCCCTGTGAGCTGTAAGCCCATGCTCTGCAGCTGAGCTGTCCTCAGCCCTTTTCCCTGTAGTTTGCCCAGGCAGAATGCTTCTGTTTGCAAAGACTGTCCTCACAGTTTCCTTCCCCAAAGAGGTCTCTCCCTGTCCCCTTCTCGTTCAGTGCCTTTGTTTACTCCTGGATTTCAAGCTCAAATGTTGTTTCTGTTCAATCATTCACTCCCACTGGTGGTGTTTCCTTGTTCTGTATCCTTTGTCTTTATACCCCTGATGCATTTGTCATGTTACAGTTGCCTGTCTCTTGGGGTCATGCTACACTCGTCTTTGTAGCTCATGGAGGTGCTTGATAATTGATTGGTACAGGAATGAGGGGAGCTTCATTAGTTTGCCATGCTGTTTTCTTCAATTATTTTGTGAATTGAGTGTATATAATGTTTCTATACTAATATGGACCTTTTCTGAAGTAGACTCTGACATCAAACTTCTTGAAGATGAATTTGATGAGCTCATAGTAGATGTGGCAACAAAACGCAGGCAGTACCCCAGAAGGATCCTGGAGAGCGTCATCCAAACCTTGAAAATACAGCATGAGATTCTGGTGAGATGTTTACATTTAAATCCTCACATGGTATTTTACCACAAAAATTTAGATTACCGGGCTGGAGAGATGGCTCAGGAGTTATGAGCACTGGCTTCTCTTCCAGAAGTCCTGAGTTTGATTCCCAGCAACCACATGGTGGCTCCCAACCATCTGTAATGAGATGTGGTGCCCTCTTCTAGCCTGCATTAATAATGTGCCGGCACAACACCGTATGCATAATAAAAAATGTGATTACCTTCTATATAGTGCAGGTTGGCCATGAACTTCTGCTCCTCCAACCTTCATCTCAGGTGCTGGGATTACAGTATGTATTGCCATGTGTTGTGTGATGTTTTGTTCTTTTGTCTCTTTGGTCTTTGTGAGGGACCTGCCACCCAGCTCCCAAATAAATTGTACATGGAGTCTTATTATTACTTAAGAATGTCTGGCCTTAGCTTTTGTTGCTATCCAGCTTTTTTTTTTTTTTTTAAGCAAACCTGTCTACCTTTTCCCTCTGTATATCTTACTTTCCTTCTCACTCAGCGTCTGGCCGGCCTCTAGCATCCTTTTCCTGCTCTCTTGCTCTCTCCCTTCTTCGTTTCTCCTCCTATTTTTGCTCTGTGCCTGCCAGCCCTGCATAGCCTCGCTGCTACCTTGTTCTTGTTGTTGGCAGTTCAGCTTTCTATTACTGTCAGGTGTTTTGAACAGCAAAGATTCATAGCTTCAAGGAGTTAAGCAAATGCAACATAAACAAAAGTCACACACCTGAAAATAATATCCTAGCACACTACCACACCTGGCTGGCTCAGCTTTTCTGATGGGCAAAGCTGTAGGCCTGCTTTTTCCTGTAGGTGTCAGTCACCATGCCAGTTACATGCTGGCTTGTCTTCTCAGGCTTATTAAGACTGGGACAGATGTAAATGAGGCCAGCCCTGGCACATCTCCTGGGTCTCCTGGGTACTGAGATTGACTGGGGGTGGCATTGTCCCTCTCAATGACTATGCCGGCTTTAGCTTGTGCATGCCTCTGTGCCTTTAGCTTTTTAAATCGGCAGACTTTTAAATGTGAGCCTTCCAGTCACCCCTCCTTCAGCAGGTTCTGGGCCTTAAAGGTCTGCAGTTGCTCTGAATATTCAAAGTCATAACCCGATAGGAAAAGGGAAAGCCACGAGAATGTTTCGTCTTTCTCACAGCATCCTCCTTAGAGAGGAGGAATGCTTGATGTGTAGTGACTGTGCTGTGCCCCCTCACATCTCTGACTTCCCTGAAGAAGACCCTGAAACTAGTCAGTGAGACAGCGGGTGGGGAGAGCATTAGTTGTCTCTCCTTTCTTATACTTTGGCTCTGGTTATCATTGAGCAAGAGTAGGAAGGAGCATTTCCCTTTTCCTTTTGCCTGACTGTGGGATGGGCCAGCTGGCCTGTGTGCACTGCGGGTGTGAACAGTAATGGGCTGGTGTGTAGTCTAGCCACTTTTGTAAAAGTGTCTGGAAATGCAACCCTGAGTGTCAAACATGTGTCCTGAATGAACTTCCATCGTACTTTGGCCATTGCCCTGTACTTCAAACACCACTATGCCTTCACTGTGTTTTTTCTGATTATAATTTTCATAGTGCTTTTTCCTACTGTACGCAGCAGGTGGCAGTACACAAAAGGCATCCAAAGCCGGGCAGTGGTGGCGCACACCTTTACTCCCAGCATTCGAGGCAGGTGGATCTCTGTGAGTTCAAGGACAGCCTGGTCTACAAAGGGAGTTCCAGGCAATTATACAGAGAAACCTTGTCTCAAAAAACAAACAAAAAGCTATTCAAATCTAAGGACATTTTCCCTACAGAGTTCAGGATCTAAAAAGAGAAAAGCCTTGAAGCTAGCACTTGACTGGATTAGCATAGCACACTTGCTTGTGCTGAAGTTAAATGTTTTAATTTGTGCTGTGTTTAGAAGCAGTATCGTCCTGTTGTACATCCCTTGGACCTGAAATGTGACCCTGACCCAGGTAAGCCATTGGAGAATGTGTTGGAAATGAAGAATCCTTTGTCATGGTCCCCAGCTGTGTGTGCCCCCCTCCACAATCGATATATAGCACTTGTTTTGTACAATATTCTTTGTCATTCTACAAGTTTTTCCTCTGCAGTATTACATTCGCAAATGCTAGATGCTCCTGAGACACAACTGCACAGCTGTTGACTATTTCTACTAACAGGAACTCAATTCTCAGTTTTGCTGAGGGTTTCTTGTTTTGGTTTTTTTGTTTTCACAATTCAGATTTTATCTTTAATGTGGTCTTCCTGGTTTTGTACAATTTGTGTTATATTTAATTTGTTGAGTTAGTTTAGACACAGTTTTAGTAAATGCAGTGAAGGTCACAGTTGGGGAGTCAGATTTTTGCATATTTCCAGTTTCTGATCCTGTCTCTCTTTACCAAGCCCTGCCTTTGCTGCCTTCGATTGTGCAGATACAGTGTTCTTTTTCTTTCTTTCTTTTTTTTTTATAATTTTTAAAATTTTATTTCATGTGCATTACTGTTTTGCCTGCCTGCGTGAGAGTGTCAGATCCCCTGGAAATGGAGTTACGGACAGCTGTGAGCTGCCATGTAGGTACTGGGAATTGAACCCAGGTCCTTTGGAAGAGCAGTCAGTGCTCTTAACTGCTGAGCCGTCTCCCTGATACAGTGTTCTTTACGCTCTTATTTTTGTTCTGAGTTTAGAAGAGGCATACTGTGGTTCTGTTCCTTTAATGTCTCCTATAAAATTGTAACTGCTGTAGTAAAGTTCTCAGATTTTATCCAGTCCTTTAAAACCCTTGAGCAAGAAATGAACCTTTGTACCCTCTGCCATTGAATAAGGACACCCTCACTCCCAGTTTTCTGTTTTTAATATCAATTTTATGTTTTCTGATTAAGTAAAAGATAAAATTCACCTGTTAGGATTTTTTTCTTGTCCTGCTGAGAATGGAACCTATGGCCCTCTGTCCCTGCTAAACAAATGCTTGCCATGAGCTACATCCCCAGCTGGCTGTTTGTTTGTTTGTTTTTGTTTTTTTGAGGTGGGGGAGTCCCCATTATTAACCCAGGCTATCCCTGAACTCATGATCCTCCTGCCTCCATTTTCTGAGTGCTGGAATCCTAGGTATAAGCCACCATGTCTGACTCAGTAGCTACTTTTTTGTACTTGGTGATTAGATTTGTCAATCAAATTTTCAAAAGTCTGAAATAGCTATTATTTTTAATTTTTTGGCTGCTTTCTATGTTTGCTTCTTGCTAGTACTTCCTTAGGTAGCTCAGGTGAAGGTTGTCAAGGGCCAGCTCTGAGATTTATTTCATCTTTGCTTTTGAGTTTTACTTGCTTTCATCATGTTGGATATATTGAACCCATTATCTTTTTAAAAAAAGATTTGTAACAGTTTTATTTTTAAGCAGTGTGTATGTGGGTGAATGTGTAGGAATGTTTGATTGCAGGTGCCAGACGTGGCCAGAAGCATTGGATTACCCCGGAGCTATAGTTACAAGTGGCTGTGCGCTGCCCGATGTGGGTGCTGGGAATTGAACTCAGGTTCTTTGCAAGTGCGGTTTGAGCTCTTAACTGCTGAGCTCCTATCCCTTTTCCTTTTGAATAGTGGTTTTACTGGGATGAGTTCTTGTGCCATGCAGCCTTGTGTGATCTCTACTTGGCCTGGTGTTCCACACCTGTAACCCTTGCTCACGGTGCTCTAACTTTCATTCTGTGTTCCAGGCTGTGCCAGGTATGCGCTGGGCCGGCGCCTTTCATACTTGATGTATAAAGTTTCCTGTCTGATCCTCTCCCTTCACTTAGCTCTCTGTTAGCACTGTCACCTCACTAGAGAGATTGTCTGTATAACCTGCATCAGGGTCCTTTATCACCCCTTGTTGGACCTACCACTCACGGTATCCTGCCATTCCTTTAACTGAACAGGAATTCCCTGGTTCAGTCGTACTGGCCAGGGAGCTGTCACGAGCCTCCAGTCCCTGCCTCACCAGCACTGGGGTTGCAGACTTGTGCTGCTGCACATCTAGCCAGGGATTGGCTCTCAGGTCCTCATGCTTGCTCAGTAGTCACTTTATCCACCATCCATTCTACCACCCCCCTCCACCCCCCTTGCCCCCACCCCGCACCATCTCTCAGCTCCGAATGTATGCCTGATTGGCTTTGGCTCCTGAGGATCTGGGGCTTTGTTTCACTGCATCACGTCTGCAGGAAGTCCCTCCCTCCTGCGTCGGCTAAGAGTTCCCTGGTCTAGTACTTCCTTGTGCTTGCTTGCTCTGCTCTTCTCCCCTGTCCTGCCACCAGGTTTGTGCTTCCCTTCACCTAGTCACGAGCAGTCCAAGGCAAGGGCCATGGCCCAAGAGGCTGTGCACACCTGCCATATTGGAGATAGTGGATCTGAGCACGAGGCAGTGGGTAGGCACATGGTGCAGGTCCAGACCTAAAGATGTCACCTGTCCCCAGCACTTAGGGAGTAGCTTGAAGCACACTTGTTGTTGGAGGCATATTTATTTCCAGTCTGTTGCAGAGTAGGGAGCTGGTCACAGCCCTCGGTTTTGAAGAAGGGCACTGATGATTCCCACTTCCTACCATGCTGGTGCACATCAGTCCTTTCGGTTTTACAGAGAGGCAAATCTGCAGCTGCTGTCTGCTAGCCAGGATCTGCATAATACAGCAGTGCTGGCCAGGTTGTTCTAGTCAGTATTCTAAAGAAGCCCTACAGGTGTCGCCATGGCTGAGGGTTCAGCCTCCTCATGCCTCCAGAAGCAGCATCTGGCCTCCTGTAGTGCCTGCTCAGAGGGTGGGTAGCGTGAGCCTGGAGCAGTGTGTTCAGGAGAGAGGAAGCTCCTTGGCAGTGGCAGGTTGGCGTTTATGTGGTTACTGACGAGAGGAAAAGCACTGAGGAACGAACTCAAGTCCATGGACAAAAGAATTGGCAAATAAGATCAGACGCTTGGCTGAGGCCAGGTAAAAACCCTGGGTTAAGGTTTTGACCGGCCCAAAGGAGACTGTTGGGGTTTTGTTTGTTTGCTTGTTTTTACTTTTTTGGCTCTTTGACTCTTGGGGGCCCACTACCCAGGTCCCAAATAAATCACACATGGAAGCTGATTATTATAAATGCCAGCCTTAGCTTGGCTTATTTCTAGCCAGCTTTCCTTAACTTAAATTATCCCCTCTACCTTTTGTGTCTGGGCTTTTTCCCTGTTTTTACTTTTCTATATCTTACTTTCCTTCTTACTCCATGGCTGGCTGAGTGGCTGCCCCTAACATCCTCCTCTCCTTTTGTGCTTACTCCTCAATCCCTCTTTCTCTCCTTCTATTTATTATCTCTACCTGCAAGTCCTGCCTGTCCTTTCTCCTGCCTCACTATTGGCCGCTCAGCACCTTATTATTCCATCAGGTATTTTAGACAGACAAAGAATCACAGCTTCACAGAGTTAAACAAATGCAGCATAAAAGGATGTAACACATCTTGGCATCATTAAAACAAATGTTCCACAGATTAGCGAAATGTAACACATCTTAAACTCATATTCCACAACAAGACCGTCATCACCACACAGTGCTGCAGAGTGTGTGGGCTCACAGCTCTGTGACCTGTTTGTTATGTTCCGCAGGAATGCTGATTTCTTTCCTCACTGACTCAACAGCATCGCAGGCATCAGTTGCCTCCTTAGAAACTGAGACAAGCTGGTTGTGCTCTGAGCCTGCTCGCTTGTTCGTGCTCAGGAAATACATGGGAGGTGCATGGGAAGCTCTCCACTGGCGCATTTCTGCTGAAAATGCAGGCTTTGCAGGTTCACGTTCCCTTGTTTAGTCAGGCAGTGACCCGGAAGCAAAACTGGTCTTATTACTCAATCTTTCATTTCCACTTTTTCATTTCCCTCTGTTTGGGAAAGCAGGCTATGTTCTCAGAGGTTCTGAACTTCCGCATTTTGTAAGGGCAAACTTTTCCCCCCAGTTATCTACTGATTAACTATTTACCAGTAAGATGTGGTTCTCATTTGTCAGGAGCAGCCTTGAATACTCATCAGTGTAAAGCCCCTGGAATGAAGAGGTTCTTTCCCATTACTCTGCATTAGACATGTAGCGATGGCAGAGATGTCTCAAGTTCTCCTGTAGTCGACCCTTGAGTTCTAAGCCTCCAGGCAGCCCCTCTTGTTTCCTGGCAGTGCTGTCTGGCACCAGACACTGGTAACTCTCACAAGTACTTGTACTTCAGAGTCCACATTTGCATCTGTGATGCAAACTTTTAGTTTAAAGGGGGAAAGATATTTCATTTTGGAGATAACTGTCAGTGACCATGGCTGGGGAGTGCAGAGTTAGGTTACTGCATATTTCATGTTGTAATGTGGTAACGGTTTCGTGGAGTTTTACAGTAACACTAGAGGAAATCATAAAAGAGATCTTTCTAATGCACTGGTGGAAGTGTCAGGCAGGTGGTTACAGATGGGTCTAAGGTGCTGTCTGCCCGTGGCTTAGCTTTCTGGTTGATAGAAATGGTCTGTATGTACATCTCCAAGGATGTATCTAATGGTCTAAAGATGTTGGGTCACTTACAAAGGAGACACACATTGTTGTGTAGGTAAAGACAGCTCTGAACTGGAAACATTGTATCCTCTCCCCATTGTGCTAATTAAGTTAATCGGTTTTGGAAGACTCGCTGTGAGGTGTGGTTCTTTTGGGAACTTTTATTAGCATTGGTAAAAATGGTACACATTGCCATCATGAAGATGTCCTTGTTGAGCCTGTGGAGGAGGAGGCATGGAGAGCATTCTAGGAGAGGCTCACACAGCTTCTTAACATGGGACTGAGCCAGCCATCGGCACTAGGAGACTTCCTATGGCAGACCTCATGTGTCAGGACTGTTTCTGTATTCTGCTTCGTTATAAACTATAACACATGGGCTCAGAACCATTGTGAGCAAGGGAGCAAAAAAGCTTATTGCTTTGGAATTTTCTCAGGTATTCATGTTGGGAAATGATATGTTTAGCTTCTTAAACACTTATTTATTGTGTGTGTCTCTGCACACACATAGGTGCATGCTATAGCATGTGCATGGAGGTCAGAGGACAACTTGCAGAAGTCTGTTTTCTCCTTCTACCACATGGATCTCAGATCTCAGGAATCAAACTCAGGCTGTCAGGCTTGGCAACAAGTGCCTTTTCTTGTTGAGCCACCTTGCCAGCCCAGCACACACCCTCAGACCTTACACTGTGTACACCCTCAGACTACACTATGCACACACCCTCAGACCTTACACTGTGCACACACCCTCAGACCTTACACTGTATACACCCTCAGACTACACAGTGCACACACCCTCAGACCTTACACTGTGCACACACCCTCAGACCTTACACTGTATACACCCTCAGACTACACGGTGCACACACCCTCAGACATTACACTGTGCACACACCCTCAGACCTTACACTGTGCACACACCTTCAGACCTTACACTGTGCACACACCCTCAGACCTTACACTGTGCACACACCCTCAGACTACACTGTGCACACACCCTCAGACCTTACACTGTGCACACATCCTCAGACCTTACACTGTGTACACACCCTCAGACCTTACACTGTGTACACACCCTCAGACCTTACACTGTGCACACCCTCAGACCTTACACTGTGCACACACCCTCAGACCTTACACTGTGCATACACCCTCAGACCTTACACTGTGTACACACCCTCAGACCTTACACTGTGTACACACCCTTAGACCTTACACTGTGCACACACCCTCAGACCTTACACTGTGTACATATCCTTCAGTATGAGCATTATTACTGCAGCCCTGTAACCTGACAGTTTCTTGTTGTGAGCAGTTTTCCCACCAGCCTGGTCCCAGAGTTGTCAGCCCCAAATAACACAGAGATGCTATATTAGATATAAAGCTGTTGGCCTGTTACTAGCATTTCTTATTGGCTAGCTCTGTCTTAAATATTAACCCATTTCTATTGATCTAAGTGTTTCCACGTGGTCTTATGTTACAGGAGAGAGGGTCTGGACCTCTTCTCTCATGTTCCTACATCTTTACTCTCCTCTACTACATACATCTCCCAGAATCCTCCTTGTCTTCTAATCCCACCTATCTTGCCTTCTTCTTTGCCAACAGTGCTTTATTCATTAATCAATAAGAGAAACATTTACAGAATGACACCTCCCACCAGTCGCTTCTCTCTGGTTTTCTCACAGATTTGTAAATTCCTGGGTGTGGTAAACACTTGAGGCTATCCATCAGTCTGTTTTTAACCTTCTTCTTCAGCTGCACCTGCCTACTGTGAATCTTCATCCTGTCTGCTCCTTGCATCATTACCCTGGGAACCCCTCACTTCTCTCCCACTGTGGACCATGTTTCCCTGTTCTGTTTTCTCCTGTTCCTGGTATATTTCCTTATTTGGGTAGAGCGTATCCTATCCACTTCACTCCTAACCTGTACTCCTCAGTCCATTTGGTACCAAGTCCCTGTTTAAGGCAGGCTACCTATAATGTAGTCCCCCTGTGAGTTGACGTCACCCTCTTAATTGAGGAACTGCCTAACATCACAGCTTTGCACTGTCCTAGCTTTTGAGTTCCTGTTCTCAGGTATTATGATTACCACTAAAGGTCCCATAGTTAGAGAACAGTCCTCCCAGGAGAGGCCAGACTTCTCATCGGTGAGCACACTGCCCTCTAGTGGCCCCTTGGAAAAAGTTGTTGGATGTTTGGGGGAGAGGGATGGTGTTATTTGTAAAATTTGTAAAAGGGATTTGTAGGCATACCAAAAATACTAAATGTCTTATGTGTCTAGCCCAATTTTAGAATACCCCATCACATACTTGGGTGTGATAATCTATTAAGTATGCAAGCCTAGAGCCTAGCTCCATTTTACACATAAGCCCATACCACTCTTGGGCTTATATGTTTCATTGTTAGTGCAATGTGATAAACAGGTATTGTTTATTAATAGGAAGATAAAGAACAAAAGAAGGTGGCATGAGGTATAAGAATTGTTTGTAGTAGTCACTGATAGAATGAACTTATTCTGTAAGAAACCTAGAGAAGAGGTCACAGGCCAAGGACTGTTTTCATCTGTATAGTCAATACAGGAGAGTATCCCCAAATCCTGGAATCATAAGGAAAATAGTCTGTTGTGTTTCTTCATGTCAACTATTGAACCTGTTTCTTTAAATTTAGTATTTTATCTGGGAGAAGGTAAAATGAGAAATAAGATGTATCGGACATACCACAGAAACCCAAAGACCTCCTGATCTGCTTGCTTGGTAACCAAGCATTTAACACTTTGGCCTTTGGGGAGCATCCTAGATCTACTGGAATGTTCTAGTTGGGTCACTTACTGAGAATTTTAGTTTACACTTATGACTAAATGTGTTGAAAACATACTGCTCTCGTGTAGGATTATTATCTGTTGTTATTTAATACATTATCTCAAAATTTGACAGCTAGAACAGTAAAGATGTGTTCTAGCCCTTGTGATTCCTGAGGTGTTTAACCTGGTAGAAGACACTTTAGTTCTCTAAGCATGCGTCTCTAAGCTTCCTACCACCTTTCAAGTGGCTTTTTCAGATGTCATAACAGAGGGTGCCCACCCATGGCAGAAGTTGTCCTAAAACCCCTTAATCTTGGAAGTGACACGCTGTTGGAATTGTAAGTTACGGTCATGCAGAGAGAAAGGGCTGCATGCATGCGAGTGTGCACACTGGAGTGGGACTCTGGGATCATTGTGGCTGATGCACACAAGGATGCTAATGCTTTCTGCTGTATCAGGGTTCTCAAAAGGAACAACTGATGAAATTAATTTGAGAGACAACGAGCATTGTTAGAGTGGCCTATGGGCTACAGTCCAGGTAGTTCACCTATGGCTGTCTCCCAGTGCAAAGGCCAAGGTAGCTGTTGAGTCAGTTTCCAGTTGGTCTTCAGTCTACATTGAAATCCTAGAGACTAGGAGTGCCTCAGCAACAGGGAGTACGGAATGTACAGGAAGATCAGAGCATAGCCTTGTGAAGTGGAATCCCTCCTGCAACCTTGCAGCCTTGTCTCAGTTCTGGGATTGAACTGTTTGCCAACCCCTTTGCAGCCACTTTGCCTAGTTATCTCACTGGCCTGTGTTTTGCTTTTGTAAAATTCAGAATTATTTAATAAAGTCTTAACCTGTGCTTGCTTATAACTTGATGATGTACAGAGGTGTCAGCTACAACAATGTTCATAGGACAGATGTCAGGTGCTCTTGGGGCACAGCGGGGACAGCTCAGCATCTGGCCTGTGAGCACACCTTTGAATTGCACTCTGCTGTTCTCCTGGTCCTCTTACTCATCTTGATAAATTGGGTAGGACATTGTCTTTAGTAGATTGCAAAGTACTGTAAGAAAGATTAGACTAAGGTGGATCGTCCTAACAGATTTCTGTCTGGATTGCATCTAAACATCTTTATGATTGGGTAATTAGATAAAGAACCTAAAATACTGGTTGGTATTTCTTGCAGCTTCTCATGTGGAAAATTTGAAATGCCGTGGGGACGCCATAGCTAAAAAAATCAGTGATGCCATGAAGGTAAAAGCTGTGCTAAGTACATAGAGTGGGAAGAGACTGGTGCTTGCTGGTGGGTGGGCGCCAGGCGTGTTTGGGGCTGCAGGAGGATGCTCCGGAATCTGTTAAGCAACAGTAACACCCGGAGTTCCATTTATCAGGTGCCTATTGTGTGCCACATAGCCTGCCTGGCAGGTGCTCACTGTGAGCTGTGTATCCCACCTGGCTTCTCTAAAGAGATTACACTTTATGAACGGTGCTAACAGGCAGCTTGTTAGGCACTCTGGGATAATACTGTTGGTAATGTTGATGGAGCATGTGGTGTTTGCTTTATGTTTGCTGTCTGTGTAATCCTCATACTAACCCTAGAGGATAGGTGTTTTAACCCCCGACTTACAGATGAGAAAAGTGAGCCACTAAGAGCCTAGATAAGTTGCCCAACCATGTTCCTGAACCAGGATATCTGGCTTCAGAACTTGTTTGTTGTTTCTACTTTTGTGCTAGGCTTGGACCCAGGTCTGGCATATGCTCATCACACACTGTACCCTGAGCTGTGTCCTAGCCATGGAATTTTGCTTTTTTTTTTGTTTCTCTGTGTAATAGTCCTGGCTGTCCTGGAACTTGCTTTGTAACCAGGTTGGCCTTGAACTCATTGAGATCTGCCTGTCTCTGCCTCCCATGTGCTGGGCCTAAAGGCATGTACCACCACTGCCTGGCTGGAACTTTGCTTTTAATCATTCTATTACACTACTCCAACTGGAAAAGTTCAGGGTCATCATAACATGGTTTTTATTGGTATATTTATTTTACCTAAACATAAAAACAAATTCCTGGTTCATAGAGATTATTTTTAAACTCCTTCAGAACCTCCCTAGCTCTTATGTCCATTTTCTATAACATTTTTTTTGTTTTGTATAGGTTCCATGTTTTTCTGCAAATTGATCGACTATTGCTTTTATCCTATTCTTGATTCAGAATTGGTGGGCCACGTATTCAGCTTGCCTCATTTTTGTAAACAAAGCTGTATTGGAACACAGATGGAATTATTCATTTACTTCCTGTCTGTTTCTTTTATGTTCCAATAGTGGAGTTGAGTTCTTCTGTTTTGGGGACAGGGCCTCACTGTGTTTCACATGCTGGCTTCAAACTAGCTTCAGTGTCTTGAGTTCAGGGATTACTTGTGTACCATCCATCATGGCTGGCCAAGGTTGAATCCTTGGGCAGAGAGCCCCAGAGTCTAAAATGCTTGCTGTTTCATTTTCTACAGTCAGAAGGTGCCTATCCCTCCTCTTGATGGTCAAGATCTCTAAAGTATGTTCCTCAAAGAGGGGACTTTAAACTGTAAATTCTTAGCTCTGAGATTCTCTTACCCCTGACAAATTTAGTATCACTAACAGTTATTGTAGGAATGAGCCATATCTTTTAGTCTTAGCTTTTAGTTTAATTCTTCCATTTAAATGGGCATTTTAAAGCATAAAGTTAAATATCCATGGCCCTAAGAAACCAGGTCTCAGTAATAGACTTGACTTAAAGAATTATAATGCAGCGTTTCCATGTCTGTGTGTAGCGTGTCTTTGTCTGTGCATTCACCTTTCAACCTGAGCTTTTCTTTCCCAAGGCTTTGCCTGTGTTAATTGAGCAAGGAGACGGCTTTTCTCAGGTCTTAAAGATGCAGCCTGTCATCCAACTGCAGAGGATCAACCAGGAAGTCTTTTCCAGTTATTACAGAAGAGCAGATACCAAGCCCAGCAAGTCTGCAACACAAGTAGAAACCACACCAACTGAGACTGCCTCCAGGAAAGCCTCCAACATAGTGCTAAAGAGAAAGCATGCCCCAGACTGCTCCCAGAGAAAGCGCTACCCGCTGCGGCCCAAGAGAATTAATCTTGATGTATAAGCTGTGTCTCTTGGGGAATTGAAAGTCGGTCCTCTCAGCATTCAGGTCGCTGTCTGCTGCTGGGAGACTTCATTTAAAGTCACTGTGACTCTTGTCAGGTGCAGTGCACTAGCCTGCGGTGGCATCCTCTGCTTACCTTGAACTCCCTCTGCGGTAGGTAAAAGCCTTTTGGGTCTTGCACAGACCTATCCGTGTCCTCAGATGCCATCAGTCCCTGTAGCCTTGCAGCTGTCGAGGCGTCCCAGGGGTGTGCTCTGAGGGCTTCTTGATGCACAGCTTTCTCCTGTGCGAAGCCCTGAGGTGGTTCTTGGAGGGTCCACTAGATGCTCTGCTGGACTTCACAAAGCCTCACCCTGAAAGGTCCCCTTTCCACACTTGGGATCTGAGCTGGCTCCAAGAGTTTGGAGTGATTACCTTTGTCTGGCATGAATGTGACTTGACCCTGTTGCTAAAGCACTCACTTAATAGTGACCTTTGAGAGTTGTCCCCAGAAGCTGAGTGACTGGGGACTCCAAGGATATGTGGGGCCCACTCTTTAACAGTCCTTGATGTGGCGTTATCTTCCAAGGGGACCTTTGGCAAAGGTGAAGATGTTTTTTTGCCTGTTGTAACTTGAGATGTTTTGAGTGTGTGGAGGGTACTGCTGTCATCTAATGAGTAGAGGCTGCATATGCCCCCATGGCTGACACACTAACAATCTGCTCCAAGACAAGTGATACCAAGGTAGAAAAGCCTGTTGAGCAGAGAGAGGTCCAGCGGCCTAAGATGGTATGATCACTGCAGCTTTCCAACCACTCTGGGAAGTGCTGTTTGTGTCTGTTGTACTTAATTCTTGTCAAAACACCCTTCACAAGACAAAGTGTAATTTGTGATACTATATATAAAACTAGACAGAATATGTAAAAAGGGCCCCCAAATAGAAAATGAAATGTTAAAATTGCATTTTTACTGAGTTTAAAGGGATGCATGTTGATAGAGTTAAATGATGTCATATCTTGGATTTACTCTTAAGTATTTAAGCAAAGAGAAGGATAGATTAATAGGTTAAGCAATTGTATAAGAAGTGTTGATGGCATTGAACCTCTGTAATATGACATTTCCTTTGGGCCTAGAAAATATAAATATATATACATATACATATATATATGTGTGTGTGTATATATATATATATACATATACATACATATATATATATATATATATATATATATATATATATATATATAGAGAGAGAGAGAGAGAGAGAGAGAGTTTTGTCATGAAACAGTCAAACAGATGAGACTTGAAGTCTTGAGAAGCTAGCTTTGCCCCGCAGGCACAGCAGTGTAGAGTGTATACCAGTGCTGAGTAGGCTGTCACGGCTTCTTAGGCCATGAACTATCAGGATGAGAGTATAGAAGCAAAAAAGACAGCGCTGGAGGGAAAAACTATTGGAAAGGGGAGACTGAATTGGAGAGGATCTTAAAATTCTCTTTGAGGGCTGGAGAGATGGCTCAGCAGTTAGGAGCACTGGCTGCTCTTGCAGAGGACCTAGGCTTGATTCTTAGAACCAACCTATGCAGTGGCTCACAGCCATCTGTAACTCCAGTCCAGGGGATTTGATGCCCTCTTCTGGCTGTCTTGGGCACTGCATACATGTGGTTCACAGCCATTCATACAGGCCATGTAGACCCTGGGCAGAGAGGGCCCCAAGAAGACTGCAGATACTCTGTCAACACTTGAGGGCTGTGAGATGGATCAGCAGGAGAGAGTACCTGCCACCAAGCCTGGTGGCCCGGCTTTCATCTCCAGGACTTGCCTGGTGGAAGGAGAGAACTGACTCCCACAAGCTGTCTTGTGACCCCCATGTGCACACACTGTATCATGTGTGCTGCCCTTACACACACACACACACACACACAGACACACACACTTTTCATTTTGAGGTGGTCTTACTAAGTAGTCTTGGTCTTCAGCTTACTGTGTAGACCAGGCTGCCCCCAAATCCATGAACTCACAGAGATCCATCTGCTTTTGCCTCCCAAGGGCTGGGATTAAAGGTGTGTGCCAACCATGCCCAGCCATAAAATGTTTTTTGCAATCAATGGTTGTGTTGGCTTTTTGGTGCATGTAGTCAAGCCACCGAGTGGTTCACTGGAAAGGCAGTGGAGTAGGCAACACATGTCTCAGAGAACCCAAAGAAACGGAAACGTGAGCAGAGCAACACCAAGTGCTGTGATGCGAATGTGGGGCTGCCCGTCCCAGCACGATAGGCTGAGAGGTGGTGGGACTTTCAAGAGGTCATTAGGCCATGGGGACTTCACCTTCATCCAGGGGTGAGTATAGTTCTTGTAAGAGCAGGTTGCTTGACTTCCCGGCTCGCTCTCTGGCTTCTTCTCTTGATGGAGCATTTCTGCACAAACCCACTTGCTCTCCTGTTCCTCCACCCTTCGAGGATAAGCATATGAACATGGCTTTTCCCCAGAAGCTGGGCTGGTACCCTGCCGTGCTGTCAGACTTCCACACCTTGAGCCACATCACTAATCGGGCAGCAAATATATTAAAAGCAATGGGCTACTTATCCAAGGAAGGAAATATGTGTAAAAGGAGACAACATTTGTACAGACAGTGTTATTGATCGGAATTCAGTGAAGAGTCTGAGCAGTTCTATTGAGAGACAGTGAGGTTGGGAGTTAGTGGGCACTGAACAGTCAGACCACACTAACCAAAGACTGGAAGAGGTTCTGGAACCTCCTGGGGCTGCAATGTCCCGGGACCGTCAGAACACTCATACAAAGCACAGCTCTTCCATCAAAGGTTTATAAAAGAGTTTATTCTGGAACCAAATGTGAGTGAGTATAGCCCAGGAGGAGACTCAGATTGGTCCAACCGGTAACACCTTCCTGAAGTTTTTATAGCAACAGAATGGAGGGGTCAGAAACAAGGCACTTTTCAGATTGCTGGAGGCGTGAGGTAAATGGGCTGCAGCCACGTGGGGAGGCCTCTGCTATAGGCCTCGTGTGCCATCCAGTACGTGGTCTCAGGGTTGAGAGAGCTGATAACTACATTCCAAAGGACTTAGCTAATGGTCACCAGGATTGTAGGTGATACACAGAGGCGAGGAGCTGACATGGCCCGAGACTGCTGGCCATGGGTCTGCCATTTCAATAAACAATGAGGCATCCAGATAACCCCAGGGCCAAACTGTGGGGGTGAAAACCTCTACCCATCGCCACTCACTGTTAGCCAATAATCTAAGACTGTGGAAGAGAGAATGGTTCAGTGTAGACGAAAGTCATCAGATTCCAGCAACAGAGAAAGGTACTAACTAGATAAGCCCAGGTGATAACAGTGGCCATGGGGCTACTTTAGTTACAAGTCTCATGGGACTTAAATAATATTCTAGTATGGTTTTTAAATGATTATAAAATGACCACAAATAGCAGTAAGCATGAATCATCTCTGCTCTCTTCCATTTATTATCTTGAAAACAAGTAAATTCTGGGGCTATAGTGGCTCATTGGGGAAGGAGCCATTGGTGAAGCATGAGAAACTTAGTTTGAAGCTCTAGCATGTATGTAGAAGCTGTAGTTACACATCAGGCACCAGAAGCTGCTGGCCAGCTAGTGTAGCCAACCGGTGAGCAGCAGGCTCAGTGAGAGACATGAGGGAGATAGCAGTAGATAAAGACACCTGACATTGTCTGGTTGTGGTGCACACCTTTAATTCCAGCTCTCTGGACACAGAGCCAGGTGGATCTCTGAATCTGAGGCTAGCCTGGTCTACACAGAGAGACCAGTCAAGGCCCTGTCTCCAAAAAACATGGACTTATGTTCTCCATATGCACACAAACACACAGGCGAAAAGGAAAAATACAGTCTGTAAAAGCTGACTCCGGAATTGCATATGTCTGTGTTTGTGCATGTGAGTACAATGCTCCAACACCAGCAAAGGGTGTCAGATCCTCTGGAGCGGGAGTTAAGCCTGGTGGAGCCTCCTCCCCGGGTGGGAGTGGAGATCCTGACTGAGCCCTGTGGAAGTGCAGCAAGTGTCCTTAACTGCTAAGTCATCTGTCATCTCCCTGTATCTTTTTTGAATTTTAGTTTTGGTTTCTATTGGGCTTTGTTTTGGAGCCTGTCCTGGAACTTGGTCTTTATACCAGGCTGGCCTCAAACTCACAGAGATCCTCCTGTCTCTGCCTCCCCAGTGCTGGGATTAAAGGTGTGTAACACCAACACTTGGCTGACTGTTTTGTAATAAATGTTATTCTCAAACTTTTGTGTGCAGAAACGAAGGGGGAGGACCCTTTTGATAACCATTGGGTAGTTTTGTGCAGGGGGGGGTAAAGTTTAGAGGTTTGGGGATGTTGGTATATTTACCTGGAGCTTCAGGAAGAAGTCTATGGTGGCTGTCCCCGATTGCTGATGCCTGTGGGGTCTCTCCCCCAATACTCATGAAATATCCAACTTCTCAGGGCCCCATCACAGCTTCAGATGTTAATGACCATGGTGTGCATGTTCATGGATTGAGTTTAAAGGATGAGTTTAGTGACAAAGCACAGTGGCCCACACCTTTACCCAGCACTCTGGAGGCAGAGGCAGGTGGATTTCCATGAGATTGAGGCCGGCCTGATCTACCTGGTGAGTTCCCAGAAAGGAAAGAATACAAGGTTGAGACCCTGGGCCAAAACCAAACAACCCCCCCCCACCACCACCCAAAGGTGAGCTTGTCAATGGCAAGGACAGTGGAGGCGGACAGGACAGGCAATCCACTGGGAAGTGGCTGCCGTTGGGACCCTGCCTGTGTACACTTCGGCTTCCACTTCCATGACCAATCCAGCCAATATCCAAACACTATTTAAAAGCAATGTTTCTAAAAGGCAAGATACCAGATATTTTAAAAAGACTTGCTAGGTGTGTGTGTGCATACTTGTGTTTGTGTGTGCATGCATGTGCCTGATGGTGTGGGTGCAGATGCCTATGAGCAGGCTTGTAGAGACAAGAGTAGGCCATCAAATATTTTCCTCTGTCACCCTCCACTTGGATTGTCCCTCAGTAAACCTGAAGTCCTGTTTCAGCTTGGCTGGCCAAGTGACCAGTGAGCGCCCAGATCCTCCTGTCTCTAGCCCTACAGCCGGGTTACAGGCACCCACGATCATACCTAGCTTTTTATGTGGGTGCTGGAGATCTCAATGCAGGTCTTACCTTGTGTGTTTACCCCAGCCTCTAGACTTCCTTTTTCAGCTGGATGGTGGGATTGTGGTTATATGAATGCAGGCTTAGGTAACCATTGATATGTATTTAGAAGTGATGACCCAGCAGGAAAATTTTAACCGTAAGATGAATAAGGAGACAGGCTTCATGGCACAGTTCCACAATCCAAGTACCTGGGAGGCCAAAGCAGAAGGATTGAGTTTGAGGCCAGCCTGGGTGGCCTGGCAATACCCTGTGTGTATGTGTGTGGTGCCCCCCCCCATAGATAAGATTAATTTGACAAAGTTTAACTGTTGAGACTAGACGGACTTCTTTCTACGTTGGAAAGTTTATAATAAAACTTTGGATTAAGTAGTCATTTTTCATGCGCATTCCTTCCCTCCACTTAGTGAGTTCACAGTAGTTCTGGGGGCTGGGTGGAGGTCTCCACCTGTGCAAACAGCTCCTGCCTGCCCAGTGTACTCCTGTCTCAGGACGTCAGCTGTAGCTGAGGACCCAGTGGTGGGGAGTAGATTCTGAGGGAAACAGGAAGAGTCCCCTGCACTTTGACCTCCTGAGGGAACGTGGGAGTGAAAGGCTTTGGCAATTTCTGTAGAATCAGATGTTTGCAAGAAACGGCCTCATCTGTTTCTAGAAACAGCAGTAAAGTATTAAGAAGCTCATGAACAAACACAGTCCCTGACTGGGGAGACAGGCTCTGTGTTACCAGACCAACCCCAGCACCTTCTTGAGACACTAGTGGCTTCAAGCTAGAGGCCTGTACCGGAGTGGAGCAGGAGCTTGTCAAGGTGAGGCAACGGGACCATGACCAGCTTCACCTGGAATCATCTGTGAAAGCGGCTCTGCCCACAGAGATGTCACCTGGTGCTGCTGGGTGACACCTAACACAGCAGCCCAGTACCTGAAGATCTCACAAAACGCGAATTTCCTCATGAAACCCCTTTCTCTTTCATGCCTCCCTGAAATCTGATTACAATGTTATATAAACAGGTTTTCTCTAGCCACTGGGTCACCCGTTCATTCTACTCCTGTTTGTTCAAAATAAAAGATGGTTCAAAGAATGAGAGAGGGCTGGGATGTAGCTCAGTGGTACAATGCTTCCCAGACCACTCGGCCCCAAGTTCAGATAACAGCACTGTGTAAGCAGCATGTACGTAATAATGATTACTTAAATAGGTCTTGCTGTGTTGTTCAGGATGCTCTTTTGGTGATTTGTTATTTTGAGGCAGAGTCTCACTGTGTAGCTCAGGCTGGCCTCAAACTTGACTTTTTCCTGTCTCAGCCTCCCGAGGGATTGTATGCCTGCATCACTCCCCTCTCTAGCCTGAGGATATCTCCATCTCCTGGGCTCCAGCCATCCTCCTGCCTCAGTCTCCCATGCAGCTGGGAATACAGACGTGGGTCCCTACATGCTAGAATCCACCAGACCTCCAAAATTGTACAAAAATAGATTTTTGTAACCATTTCCGTTTGGGTTGTTGTTTGTAATTTTTTTAAGAGATAGAAGCTCACTATGTATCTAAGCTGGCCTCAAAATTTTGTTGATCCTTTTACTAAGTCCTCTGAGTGCTAAGAATTCAGGGTGTGCACCACCATTCTATGTAGGGGGTCTAGACTGGGTTAGTTTTCTCTGCCGGTTAAAGAATTAAAGGCAGGGAAAATCTAGAACATAACTGGTAGCAGCAAGGAAATCTCAGACACAGTAGGCAGAGTCAGCCAGTGGAGAAAGGCTAATAATAGAGGAGAGGACACATGCAGCAAGGCACACAGGGAAAGACACTCTGCTTTGTAGAACCGGGACCCCTGACCCCAAATCCAGTCTTTCCTTGAAGGCTGGGGTTTTAAGGGCATTTGAGGAGCCTTCATCCCCTAATTTAGTGTTGGTCAGTAGGAACAAAGAGAGAGAGGCTGATAGGCCCATGACTTTGGAGTAAACATGTCCTGATCCAGCCTTGACTTTTGGAGGAGCCTACAGTGGGGACAGCCCACTGATGGTACAAAGCCCACCAGGCCTATGGCCAGGTGTGAGGAAGGGGCCAGAAGTTTGCCATCTTTAATTGGATTGGTGGTCCCGCTTTTGTCTAATTCCTATCCGGGATCTGTCTAGTCTCTCACTACTACACCTGAAAACTTTAATTTTGTGGTGCTAGGGACCAAAGCTAAGGTCTGGGTGCAGAGAGAGAGAGAGAGAGAGAGAGAGAGAGAGAGAGGGGGGGGAGGGAGGGAGGGAGGGAGGGAGGGAGAGGGAGAGAGAGAGCCACTGAGCTCATGTCCAGTTATCAACGTATTCACTGAAGGGAGCTCAGGTTCCAGTAGTCCTCACACACTAGGTGGGGTTTTCCCATATGCTAAGCTCCTCTCTCCATCAGAACCTCCTGAGGTGGCGCAGTGGGCAGCATCACCCGCATTGTCATCAGAAAGACTTGGAGCTGAGAGAAGCTAAGTCCCTTGCTGCCTGTCAAACAGCAGATATCTGAGCTGGCCCAGTGAGGCCCGGTCCAGCCTGAGACTCTCAGATAATAGTCTGGTCTCATGTCCTCAGTGCTGCATCACAGCCTCGTGTCTGTTTTGTGTTGTTTTCAGCAACACAAACCAACATACGGTGACAAGTACCATTTCTAAATGTCCTAGGAGTCAGGCATGGCTAATATAAAGCAATAGGGCATCTGTGAAAGGAAACGTTTGTTTAAAACAGGTCAAATGTGTGTTTTGCTGTTTGTGGCCAGGGTTGTACCAGCCACCAAAGCCAGGCTGGCTTCATTCCACAACGTGAACAGTTCTCACTACTCAGACACCAGTTACAAGAAACTCTGAATCACTGAACAGATTTAAGGTTTTGAACTGATTTCCAGACAACTACATCATCACACTTTAGGAACAGCACAGCCTCACATTTAATCCATTATCCTTCCTCTTCAGAGAAACTAAATTTTTAACTGTCATTTTAGTGGACTGTCATGTCAGTCTTCCAAGTATATATGCTTTGAGAACATTATGCTGACTTCGTCTACTTTCTGGGTTAAGCCCGCCCCCTCCTAACTGTGCCAGGTACTAATCTCAGGAACTATGAAGGCTGGGGCACAGGCCCTGGAAAAGATGCAGGGTGCTCACCCTGCTCCACCTCCACAGAGCAGACTTCTTCATCTCTGTGAGCCCCGACTGACATCAAAGACCCAGGCCTGGTGCCTTCTAATGACGCCTCGCTTCAACTTTATTTGTAAAATTTTATTTTTACATGTTTTGTCCACATGTATGAATGAATGTGCAGCAAGTGTGTGCAGTGTCCACAGAGGCCAGAAGAGAGGGCCACAGCCCCTGGAACTGCAGTTACAGGTGGTTACAAGCATCCATATGGGTGCTGGGAACTGAACCCAGGTCCTGTGCAATCGCAGCTTTACCACTGGGTCATTCTCCAGCCTCACTCCATTCTGCTAATAAAAGATCAGATCACAGGCCAACCCAGACTCAAAACTGGGCCAGGTAGGTAGTTTTTTTGTTTGTTTGTTTTGTTTTCTTTTCTTTTTTACTCTTTGGGGGCCTGCCACAGCTCTCAAATACAAGGAGACTCGTTTTTTTTTTTTTTTTTACTTGTGAATGCCCAGCTTAAGCTTGGCTTGTTTCTAGGCAGCTTTTCTAGCTTAAATTATCCCATTTCTCTTTAACTATGTTTTGCCTCTGGGCTTTTTACCTTTCTTTATTTTATATATCTTTCTTTCCTTCTTACTACACAGCTGGTTCTGTGGCTGTGTAGCTGTGTGGCTTCATGGCTCCATGGCTCCATGGCCGTGTGGCTGCGTGGCTGCGTGGCTGCGTGGCTGGCCCCTGGAGTCCTCCTCTCCTCCTTTGCCTGCTCCTTGATCTTCTCTAGGTTTCTCCTATTTATTATCTCTGCTTGCCAGCCCTGCCTATCCTTTCTCCTGCCAAGCTATTGGCCATTCTTAGTCTTTATTACACCAACCAGGTGTTTTAGACAGGCAAAATAACAGCTTTACAAAGTTAAACAGATGCAACACAAGAGAATATAACACATCATTGTGTCATTAAGCAAATATTCCACAGCTTGAACAAATGTAACTCATCTGAAACTAATATTCTGCAGCAGGCAGGGAAATACATAAAAGCATGGATACCGAAGAGTGGCTCACTGTGGCTGCCAGATTCATGGTCCTCTACAACAGCCTCAAACACTTATATTGGAGACTAGGACCATCTAGATGACTCAGTGGTTAAAGCACTGACTATTCTTTCAGAGGACCTGGGTTCAATTCCCAGAACCTATATGGTGGTTCACAGCTGTCTGAAACTCTAGTTCCCAGGGATCCAACACCCTCTTCTGGCCTCTTCAGGCATCAGGCATGCATGTGGTACACATACACACATGCAGACAAAACACCTGTGCATAAAATAAAATTTGAAAAAGCCAACTTAGCCCCTGCAATCCCTTCATTCAGTTGCATGTCTTCCAGCACTCAGGAGGCTAAGGCAAGGCGGTCAGAAGTTTGAGGCCAGCCTGTGCTACCTAGTGAGACTGTCTCAAAAAACAAACCACAAACAAAACCCTCAAAATCTCACTGAGACTCCGTCCCCTATGCTTAACGCATTACTCCCACTGATCCTCACGCCGACAGCTGTTGAGTGAATACTGTGAACCACATGGTGGGGCACTGCAATTGTAAGCAGTGGTCCCTGGGAATGCAGTTCAGGCCTGAGGAGCAAAGTGTCTGCAGCTATCTGTGAAGTCAAGTCTGCAGCAGCAGCCTTGCTGGTGGATGTTGGGGTCATCCATAACCAGTTAGATGCCACCCCGCCTCTCAGAAGGCCAGCAGCTATGTTTAGGGCCTTTTTGTAACCCATTTGAGACATGAGGAGCTAATAGGTAAGCTAACTGCAGAATTTATATTCTGTGGAGACAAAGGGGAAGCTCTAGTAGAGGCTGGTCACATTCAAGGCCTAGGAGGTCCCCTACTGAGCTAGGACTTCCTCCCTAGAAGAGGTGGTTTCAAGATCCTCTTGAATAATGGGAGAACACAAACACTGTGGCTATTTGGGAAGGAGATGTGAGCCAGATAGAGTAAAACAATGAGTAAAATAGAAGCCAGAGACCCAAGAGCCACACATAGGAGATAATGAACGAACCCCTTTCCCACGAGAATGGAAGGCCACTTCAGGCAAATATTTGCAAGAGCCATCTGTATTTTTGCAGCATCAAGCACCTTAGCAAAGGCTGGGCTCCCAGCCGGTGACAAGCCATCCACACTGCCAGGGCCCTAGCACACAGCCTGTCAGCTACTCCAGCAGGGTTCAGTTTGAAGCCCAGAGCAGCCAAGGCTGTATATCTCTGCTTCTCTGGTACTCAGCGGCACTACATTTAGAAGTGGCTTACAAAGAAATGAGGAAGCAGGAGGGAGCAAATGAGTTTCAGCTTCCTGGAGCTTCCAAGCTACCCCTAAGAAACCAGAGCTTCTTTGGGGTGGGGGGTGGGGTTAAATCATGTCTTCCAGGCTGGACTGAGACTCACTGTGTAACTGAGAATGACCCTGGGGTCCTTGTCATGATGACAGGCAGGGGCTGCACCACAGCTGGCCTATACTGTGCCAGGGACTGAACCTGAGGAGGAGAGCAGGCCAGCTGTGCTGCTTGGTCCTTGTCAGCTTGTTGCAAACAAGTCATTGAGAAGAGGGACTCTCCTATTGGATTGGCTGTGGGCAAACACGCAGATTAGTGCAGATTAGTGATTGATGGGTGAGGACCTAGCTCACCGTGGCTGTTGCCACCCCTGGGCAGGTGGTCCTGGGTGCAACCAGAAAGCAGGCTGGACAAGCCAGTAAACAGTGTTCCTCATGGTCTCTGCTTCAGTTCCTGCCTTGGCTTCCCTCTTCCATGGGCTGCAAAATGTAAGATGAAGTCGATGCTCTCCCCAAGTTGCTTTTGGGTCAGGGTTTTATCAGAGCAACAGAAAGGTCATTAGGACACTGGGCAATCTACGACCCCAGCTGGTGGGCAGAGCTCTCTAAGAATGTGGTCCCCAGACATGTCCCTTGTTAGGGCACCCATCCCAGGAGCCTCTGGGTCCTGGCCTGTTCTTTGTAACCAGGCTTTCCAGGCCAGCCGGGAGGAGCCATGGCTGGAAACAGGAAATCTATACCGTTTTTCCTTCTTGATCTCCCGTTCACCGAGAAACTGGCCAGATCTGGGAACTGCCTGTGTGGTTCTCTATGGCTTATTAGAAAGTTCATGCTTCAGGCACAGGCTCTAAGGTTTAGCAAGAACTGGCCACCTGATGACCCTAAGCCAGAGACACAGAACAGAAAAGAAGAGGGAGACAGGAAAAGTCCTGTCTGCCCCAGGGGAACGGCAAAAGAGAGAGGGAAAGAGAGTGGAAATGGGTGGGGTCTTTTTTTTAAAAGTCCTTTGCACCTGCATGAAGACTAGTAGTCATGGAACCCTGGGCTGACCAGAGCACTGCCTGAGTGCACTCTGCCAGGTGATGGGCAGGTTGGCATAATGCCTGGATCCTTACATTGTGGGGAGCATGTATGGTGGTAATGTCATGGGGGAGGTAACATCATTAATTTTTAAGAGTTGGCAGACATAGAAAAGTTCATATATATATATATATATGTATATATGTATACATACATACATACATACATACATACATACATATATATTATATACAGTAATTTTCCAGGACATTTCATGGTTTCTTTTCCTGTGGTTCATGTTGAAATCCTTAGAACTGATGTTTAGTTAATTAGTCATTAGTCATAGGACAGTTGCAGGTGACAGCAGGGAGAACTGTAAGTGCTTGTGTTTTACAGCCCACTCTTCCCCAGGACTGGACCATCCAACAGTGCAATCAGCATTGATCTTCTCTACTTGAGCTGTTGTCTCTTGCATGACCTGAGATTCCTCATAGCTGGTCTGTGGGCATGACACTTCTACTGATTGTAATTTCCTAAAATCATCCTTCTTTATATTCCATTGTTTTCATGAATTTTATTTTTTTTTCAGTTCTTTCACATGCAAACCATTTAGAGGGACATTTTCTGTGCCCTCCACAAATGGACAGACAAGTCAGGAGTCTACCGCTATTAACTTGTTTACTGAAATAGTATAGTGTATTTCCAAGTAACAGTTAAAATGTCGTATTCAAGGGGGCTGGAGAGACGGCTCAGTAGCCAAGAGCACTGGCTGGCTTTCCAGAGGAGCAGGTTGGATTCCCAGCACCAACATGAGGCTCACAACCATCTGTAACTCCAGGTCCAGAGGATCCAACGACCTATTCTGGGCTCCACAGGCACCATGCAGACAACACACTCAAACACTTAAAATAGTAATAAAAAAGAAGTTAAGTCATGTTCAAGCTTTGTGAAAAGTGTTACTCATGTTAACAAGAAACACACAAAAAGACCAGGAGGTACTTTACACGAGTGTGTGCTGTTTGTATTAAAGTCCTCAAAGAGCAAGCTCTGTTTTGAAGATTGTAAACAAGAAGGGACTCCGATGATTACTGTTTTCTGTTTGATGACACAGAATTTTCAGGCTGGATGCTCGGGGTGTTTGGTTGAAATCTGACTTCCCCTCTACCGCCTACATAATTCTGGTGCTGGGATGTGTGGGAGGTGTTTTTATCTTAGTATAACATATGCTGGTGAACAGTTTAACACAGAGGACAGTGGAAATATTCCTGGAGGTCATATGAAAAAACTGTCTTTACAAAAAAGTGTCTGTAAACCGCATATATAGACCTCCAAGTGTTAGCTTCCCTGGCTCTACACCTTCCTTGTCTGGGTCCTGCAAATTCTTGCAGTCACCTCAATATGGATAGGCTTTAGGGGGTTAAGGGATGATGAGTTGAAAAGAGACAATGGTCTTACCCATTTATGGCTTAAGTATCTCATTTTTACAGATATGTTGACCATTGGAAATGGTCCCCATGGATCCTGTTTTGAGTGATTTTCCCAGTAGGTATATGCGCCTACCCCTGCCAGCAAGGACGGACTCGACTCCAGGTAGATCTTCTTCATGCAGTTTTAATCAGGATCCTTGAAACATGTTTCCTCTGACCCGAGGGAGTGAGCCAGGGGGACCCCTGCACAGGCTTAAATACCCTTGAGCTAACCAACCCCAGTGAGCCACGTGGACCCTGCAGATAGACTACTCTAACTCGGAAGCAGACAGGCTGAACAGACTTAACCAATCAAGGGCTTGTTTATGCCAGAGAGTGCTCACCAACAGGAAGGTGTAAGGTGGAAGCCAGTGCCAATTTAAGGTGTGGCACTTCGCGGCTCTCTACAAGTAGGTGGCACTATGTTGAGATACTATGAAAGTTTTAGAAGGTGGCTGACACTGGTGGAACTAAGTCACTAGGGCAGGGCCTTGGAAAGCTGTGCCCCACCCTAGGTTCAGGTTAGTGTTCTGTTTACTGTGCAGTCAGTCAGCAGTGAATTATCGATCCACTGCGTGAACTGTTCTGTGTCTTCTGTGGCATGACTGACAGGGACTTCTGGAGCTTAGAGCCCAAAACAAGGATTTTCCTCCCTTACTTTCCCCCCCCTTTCCTTATTTCATTTTCTGGTCTGTGTTCATGGTGTATGTGCGAGCATGTTTGCATGTGTAGGGGCACACATGTGTGTGTGTGTGTGTGTGTGTGTGTGTGTGTGTGTGTGTGTGTGTGTGTGTGTATGTGATGTGTGGCATGTGAAGGCCCGAGGCTGAGGTAGAGAATTGTCTTGATCACTCTTCCACTGAGTGATCTGACTGCTAACCTGCTTGCTCTGGGGACCAACCCCCCCCCATCTCTGCCTCAGAAAGCTGGGCTGCCAGGTAGCCCATTGTGAATTTGTAAGAATTCTGGGAATCTGAACTCCAGTTCCATGGTTCCCTCTCACTTCATTCTAACCCCTGAGCCATCTGGCTGGGCCCTTTAGGTCATCCTGACAGGCATTTTGTTCAGTGTGTAGCAACAGTGACCAGTGAACGCCTGTCACCTGGTAAACACAGGCGAGGCCCACTCTGGGTCAGGAAGGCCTGTGGTAGTGAGGCTCTGTGAACCTTCCATTCAAGAAGCTTCCTGCAGCCTGGCCTTGGCCTCCACCATACCCAGCTTTCTTGGATCACAGCCTTTACCTCCTGTGTCTCTTTGCTGATTTCAATTTGCTCCTAAGATTTAAATATCCCCATTGCAAATATACTGTTTCAGCTTGGAAGGATACCCACAGACTCCTGCTTTGGATGCTGGATCTCCATTTGGTGGTACTGTTTTGTGAGGTGACCAACAGGAGCCCATAACAACTTAAGTCAGATCATGCCATACCTCTGCTCAGACCCAGGAGTCTCCTGCAGTTTCTTGAATGGCCAAGCTCTTCCATGAGACCTTTGCTTCTATGTTCATGCAGCCTGAACGACGTCCTCCAGGTGTCCCCACAGCCCTGCAGAGGAGCCTTGTTTGATCTCCATTTCAAAACACCTCATACACACACACACACACACACACACACACACACACCACACACCACACATCCACACATATACCACACACACCACATACACACACCACACACTCACACACACACACATACACACACCACACACACACACACACTCACACACACACACACACACACCACACACCACACATCCACACATCTAAACATATACCACACACACCACATACACACACCACACACACATCACACACACACACATATACTACACACACCATATACACACACTCACACACACACATCACACACTCACACACACACTCACACACACACAGTCACACACCAACATCACACACACACACACACACACACGCACACAGTCACACACCATACACACACACACCCACACATCACACACACCACACACACATCACACACACACATACACACACACACCACACATCCACACATACACCACACACACCACACACACACAACACACACACACATTCACACACACATAGTGCATTCTCTCTTCCAACCCTTGCTTTTCTACAACATCATGAAGCAGACCATATGTTTATGTCTGTGCTTATGTCTGACAATCTGGACAGTGAGTTCCCTGTGGTGTGGCTGAAACACAGTGACCAGTCTCCAGTGAATGCAGGGGTCTCTACCCTCGGGTCTTCTCCCCTAGCCTCCACAGAAGCCCACAGGGCTATCTCCCGAGAAAGGCTATGAGAGGACGCTCATCAGAAGGCCAGGGTCCTAAAGAGAACAGCAGGAGTGAATGGCTAGGGAAACTTCCAAGCATCTAAGCAGCTTATTATTGGAAAGAACCATTTTCTGGTGAATCACTGGAGCTCTGAGCTCTGACCTATGACCTATAACCTATGACCCCCCCAGGACAGAGCCAGGGTCATCATGGTATAAATAGGACACTGAAAAATGCATGAGCGAGCGAGCAAGCAAGAGACAGAGACAGAGAGAGAGATTTGAAGAACTTCTTTGCTCCCCCCTCCTCTATTTACTTATTTTGGTTTTTGGAGACAGGGTCTCTCTAAATTCACTATGTAGACCAGGTTGGTCCCAAATTCACAGAGATCTATCTGCCTCTGCCTCTGCCTCTGCCTCCAGAGTGTGGGGAATAAAGGCCTGGGCTACCACACCAGTTTGTTTGTTAGTTTTAGGGTCTCACTACGTAGTTCTAACTGGCCTGGAACTTGATATATAGACCAGGCTGGTATCCATCTTGTCAGAAAAGGGTTGGGGTTCTGGTGTGGTAAGTGAGCTTAGACTATAATAGTATCATGGGAACAATATAGATATAATATGCTATGTTATGAATATGGTGTGTGTAAGGAAAACAGTGCCAACCTTTTCAAGAAGTTTAAGAAAGCATATGTGATGGTAATCCCAGCTCAGGAGTAAAGGAACTTGATGCTCTTTAAGAAGACCCAGGTTCCATTCCCGCACCCACACAGTGGCTAACATCGATCCATACTCCTAGTCCATGACACCGTCTTCTGATACAGACTTACACAAAAAGAAAGAAACCATCCCATACCAATTGAGGTGGCACACACCTTTAATCCCAGAGCTTGGGAGGCAGAGGCAAGCAGATCTCTCTCTGAGTTCAAGGCCAGCCATGTCTGCAAAGTTTTGTGATCTCATAGGTAGACTTTGCAGATACAAGTCCAGGGTTCAGTGAGAACTTAAAATGTGGTGTGGCTTAGCAAGAACAGGAAGGGATTGTGGCTAGAATGAAAGCATCGGAGTGTACTGACATGTCCAGGAAATTTTCCTCCATTCTTAGACACACAAGAATGGAACGTCTAAAAGTTATTTTCCCCCAAAGTTGTTTATTTTGCTGTTGTTTTGAGATCTTGTCTGATAAATATCATTTGATAGTCTGGAATTTACTGTTTGCTCAGGCTGGCTTTGAACTCATGGAAAACCCTGCCTCAGTCTTCTGAGTGGACAAACTGTAGGCTTGAGCCACCACATGCAATTAACAGAGTCACTTTAATTTATAAGAACAGAGGTCCTGGGCTGTTCCACACAAAGTTCAGCATGCTTTGCTGGGTACTCCTGTATATGGTGTGAGATGTGATTGTCTCTGTCACTCTGTCACTCTGTCTGTTTCTCTCTCTCTCTGTCTCTGTCTCTCACACACATTCTCTCTCTCTTACACACACACACACACACACACACACACACACACACACACACACTATGTCGTTGATAGAAGGGGATCAAAACTAAAATCTATGGAATGGCTCTGCTGGTTAGTTGAGGTATGTGGACACTGTCCACCCTCCATCCTACTAACACATATGACCATCGTCACTCCTTTCATGCCTGAAGCCAGGCAGCCAGGTTCAAGCAAGCTCCTCTCTTAAATCCTGGCAGAAAGCCATGCACACTGGGTTGGCACTCAGAAAGGCCACCTCCCCTACTGCCCAGAAACAAGACGGCCAAAACGAAAGCCCCAGGAAGGCCCCTCTTGTTTGGTTCCCACTCCCACCACCCCCAGCTCGTGGTTAGCTTTCCTCCCCTATGCGCAGACCACAAACCTGTGACCGCTAGGTTTTTTTTTTTTGTTTTTTTTTTTTGCTGGGCACAGTCATCTTGACTTCGCAATTTTAAAACTGCCAGGCAGGTGAAGGGGGACGCGCTATGCCTCTACATGGTCTGGCGAGAACATAGCAACCATGTCTTAGTCCTCAGCCAGGTACCACCTTAATCTTGAAGAAGCAAAAGTAGCTGGTTCATGGAACCTCAGCATGGTCTGCCCAGATCCCCGAATGAGTGACGATGGATGGACGTCTAGCGTGGCAGATGCATTCTTGGGTCGCCTTTGGTGGTTTCTGCTTCTGCTCACAACCTCCTCTTGCCCCTCCCCCGCATCAGAATTCACCCTCGGAGTCACCCCGCCCCCTCCCTCCAACTGGACTGGACGACACCCCAGTAGAGAAGCCCTAGGGTGCCTGCTGTCCCGTAACCCAAGGAACTCGGTAGCGGCCCTTGCCCCCTGGCTCCTCTGGGTTACTGAGAGAGTGAGAGTGGTCCAGGTGCGGCCTCCGGAAAAAAGTCCCCTCCCTCCCCATTGCTGGTGATCTGTGCTGGGACAGGGAAGCCACCAACCCAAACCTCTCCAACGAACTCCTTAAGAGTGGCTGGAGGACCCCAATGGCTGTGCCGTGCCAGCACCCCGTCCCCACCCACCCGGCATCTCCTCCCGTGGGTGGGCTTCGGGGCTGCCACGTGACTTCCACTAAGCACAGGGCCCCTAACGGAAAACAGCGACTTGGGTGGGATCTTGGACCCCGAGGTGCGGCGAGAGGGCGGGGAGAGGAGGAAGCGGGGGCGGGGAGGGAGCAGGGGGCGGGGACGGGACGCGCGGGGTCGGGAGGCGGGCGCCCGGAGCCGGGAGAGCGGGAAGCGGCCGAGCGGGGCGGGGCGGCAGGTGCGGGGATGCGGGCGGAGCGCGGGTAGCAGAACCCCGCGTTCAGGGCGCCCCGTGTGGTGAGCGCACGGCATGTCGCAAGGGCCCCCGGCGGGCAGCGTCTTGCAGAGGAGTGTGGCAGCGCCTGGAAACCAGCCGCAGGTAGTGGACACGGGGCCGGGTGCGGGCAAGGGAGTGGAGGTTGAAGGCACCGCTCGCTTGCGCCCCAGCGGTGCGCCTCGGGCGCCTGGAAGGATGCAGTCCATTCCCTCTCCAGCGCCCGACACGTGGGTCTGCGCGTTGCCGGGGCCACTGCCTCCTTGCCCAGTGTCAGCGCTGGAGTGAGAGTGCAGAAGCTCCTGATACTGTGATTTCAGCCCAAAGGGGCGGTTCGTTCCTGCATCCAACCCACCTGGCTAAGGTCAGCATGGGGACCGTGTGCCTGCTGATGTGGGGTTGTGCCTCTAGTGGGTAGACTCCACCCCCCAGCGCGGGTGGAAACTCCTCGCCCCCATCTGATCAGCCCCCTCTGCTGTCCCCAACTTTCACAGCTGCATCACAAGAAGCTGAGACAGCTGTTGGAACTCTTCTTGGCTAAAGCAACTAGCTGGTCTTATCTTAGTCCCCCATTCCCAATTATATGCTTGACATGTAGTGTCCTGGGCTGACTCCGAAGTCTGAGCCACGCAGATGAAGGAGCCTTGTTCCATTTGCTCCGCCTCCCTCTTTGAGCCTCAGTTTCCCTATCTTTAAGTTGAACCCTATAGCATCAACTCCTGAGGGTTTCTGCATAGATTATTTGTGTCTCCATGCAAGGTTTCTGCCGAGTGGGCAGGTGTGATAATCTGTGACAGGTGATAGGTCCAGTTTGCAGGGACAGATCTTGAGGACAGGAGCAGGCACACTGTCCCTTGCGCTGAGACTTGTTGGCTTTGGAGAATAAAGAGGTCAAAATCTGTGCATCTCAGGCCAGCCTCAGCAGCTGGCCACCGTTGGGGGCACCGAAGGAGGAGTAACAGAGCTCTGGGTACATAACAGGTTAATACATACGTTGGAAAGATGGGTGAATTGTGTGTATAGTAGGATCTGTGAGGGTGTGGTGCAGAAGTTCTGTCATTGTACAGCCTCTCCACCTGGATGCTTATCAAGGCTCTTTGGATTGCTGGGTGTAGTGATGCAGGCCTATAATCCCAGAGCAGAGGGAAGGGGATTGTTCAGGGCCAACCTGGGTTACATGAAATTCTGTTTAAAAACAAACAAAAAACCAAGACAACTTCTACGTCTCCATGCCACTCCCCTTGTTGTGCAAACTTTCTATTCTTACCTATGCTGAGGGTTACACCCTGGGCCTATCATTGAGTTCCCTCCTCTTCTACATGCCTTTTGGACTTAATCTTGAAGAATGCTTTTCCTCCCAATGCAACCCTTTTCCACTGAATAACCCTTTTATCATCATGGTAGGTATATTTTTCTGCCTGCCCACTTCATGCCACTTCATGAAGAAGTTTTGGATATTTGGTTAAGGACTTTCAGAATACATCACAAATTTGCATTTGGAATAACCCTGACCTCTGAAAGAAAATGTCAGCCAAGCATTGTTCAAGTGGGCCTGTTCTCATTGGCATTCCACGCACTGGTAGAATTTTGTGGCTGCAATTAGTAATAAATGCATGATTATGGTCTGCACAGTTTCAAAAGGAGTTGCCAGTGTGTGGTAGTATAAAGACTGTGCACAATAAGTTCCAGAGAGCAGATACCCCGGCCTTTCCCACTCTCAGATGAGCTGTGAGCCTGCAGCTCTTCCAAGCAAACGGCCTGTGGGGTAGAGGTTTGTGAACGTTGGTTTGGAGACCAGCAGACCTGAGTTCCACTTCCCACTCACCCCATGCTGGCCATGATACCTGGAGAACTTCCCTAACCTGAGTTTCTTATTCCTGTCTCTTAGTATTTTTGTTTTTTTGTGGTACTGGGCATGGAACGCAGGGCTTCACATATCCCACACAAACGTGACACCACTGGGCTGCACCCAGGCCCCGTATTCCTCATTTAAAATGACAATCTCACTGTATATTTCTCAGAGTGGGGATGGAGATTAACAAAAAGCAGAGCCCCAGGACAGATTGGGTGCCCCTTAAAAAGGACCGGCAGCAGCCCACTAGACTTGCAGGGGGTACTATCCATGGCAGCAGATGAAACGGTGGAGTTCAGTGAGCAAATCTGAGAGGACTGAGCTTGTGTCTTCACCACATGTCATCCCCAGAGCCCCGAGGATGATGACAGGAAGGTTCGGAGGAGAGAGAAAAATCGGGTTGCTGCTCAGAGAAGCCGGAAGAAGCAGACACAGAAAGCTGACAAGCTCCATGAGGTGAGACTGTGGTCAGGGCAGGACAGCCACAGGGACAGCCATCCTATGCTCTGGGGAGGGGGCCAGGGATAATGACATCACCATGCTCATCACAATTCTACACATCTGGTTGTGCTGGGTCTTTCCAGCCTATTGGGTTGCTTCTTTATTCATGGGCCTCTTCCCTTCAACCCCAGCCTCTGGGTGCTTCCCACATTGCATTTTCTCTCACTAAAGAATCAAACAAAAGCTGAGTGTGGGGGCATATACCTGTGGAGGCAAGAGGATACCCAGTTTGAGGCTGGTTTGACCTATAGAAAGACTGTCTCAAGAAATGACAATAATAATGGTGAGAGTTAATGTGCTCAGGGAGCTGTTCAGAAGAGTGCTTTCCTGGTGCGCACAGAGATGTCCTGGGTTTTAGTCTGAACCCCATAAGTCAGGCATGGCGGTACATGCCGGTAATCCCATACTCTGGCGTAGAGGCAGACAGTCAGAAGGTCAAAGTCAGCATCGGCTACAGAGTCCTTACCACATACACACTACTGGGAGTGATGATACACACCTTTAATACCAGCATTCAGGAGGCAGAGGCAGGCAGAAACCAGCCTGGTCTACAGAGTGAGTTCCAGGCAAATTAGAGCTTTCTAGTGAACCTTGACTCAAAAAGTAAAATAAATAAATATACAAATAAATAAACAAAAGAAGCTGGGTGAGGTAGCACTTGTGCTGATCAAGGTCATTTTTGGCTACACAGCAAGTTTGAGGTTCAGCCTAGGCTATGTGAAACCCTCTCTTAATTGAAAATAAAAACTGAAAAAGCTAAACGAAATGGCTCTTTGTGCTTTTAATTCCTTTTTCAAATTCTTGTATGGTTTGAACGAAAATGGCTTCTATTGGCTAATACCTTAGATGCTCAGTATGGAAATTGCTGACACCCTTTGGGAAGGATTAGGAGGTGTGGCCTTGCTGGAGGAGGTGCGTCACTGGACGTGGGCTTTGAGGTTTTAAAAGCCCACACCTTTGCCCTGTAGCCCTGTGGATCAAATGTAAACTCTCAGCTACTGCTCCAGTGACTGCCTGCCTGCTGTCAAACTATTCTACCTCTGGTTTTTGGTTTTGTTGGCTTTGGTATAGTTTGTTTTTGAGACAGTCTTGCTATGTAGCCTATAGAGTCTCCGTCCTGCCTCAGCCTGCTGAGAGTACTGTGACGACAGGCATGTGCCACCACTCTCTCCCACCTCTTCCCCATCCTCCTTCTCCCCCTCCTTTCTGTCTGCTTCCCCCCCCCCCCCCCCCGCCACACACACATTTTTCAGTTTTTCAAGACAGGGTTTCTCTGAGTATCCCCGGCTGACTTGGAACTCCATCTGTAGACCTCCCTTTACATCCCAAGTGCTGGGCTTAAAGGTGTGCACCGCTGCCACCTCCACCCAGCATCTATATTTTTCTTAGATGTTGGTGTCGATTAAGGTTTGCTATTCCACTGCTTTCTCCTCTTGGGGTGGCATCTACTAACTGCATTAACGCTCCATGCGTTGCTCATAGGCAGGCCTAGGGCTCAGTCAGGACTTCACTTCTGCTTAGGCCTCCCTGGGGCTCTGCTGCTAGCTCCTTGCATGCACTTTCGTGGCAGAATGTGGTCTCTTCATCGAGACTTTCTCTTCTCACTACCTCCACATGGTCGCTCATGGTGCTTAACCATCTTGCTTATCTCTCACACCAGGAGCCTGTATCTAGTCTGTTTTCTCTGTTACTGAATACCACAGATTGGGTCATTGATAAAGAAGAGACTATTGGCCCAGGGTCTGGAGGCTTAGAAGTTTCAAAATATAGCACCACATCTACTTGGTGTCTGCAAGGCACCTAGTGGGTGCTTTGGGCTCCTCACCTTGTGGGAGCTTTGTACTATGTGGTCATAGAGTGGAGGGCATGAAGGCCAGATAGCAAACAAATCAGAGAACTTGCTTCTGTAAACAGCCACTCCCACTTGTAGCCCAACCACCAGTTAATGACTTAATCTATTCATGAGAGCACAGCACCTGTGACTCATTTCCCCAAGGTCCTCCCCACCAGTATTGCTGTTTGGGGACCAAGTTTTCAGGCCAGCCATAGCACTGCCATTTATCTGTCCCCACGGTTGTGATTTCCTTGACCGGCATGTGTAAACATACACAGTCCCAAAGCCAGGACTGTGAGCTGCTCCTCTTCCAGACTGGAGAAGGCGGGTGACGTTTCCACTCCTGGCTGTGCACCGCTGGTGTGCAGAGTTAAGGTTTAGTGTAGCTCACCCCTGCCGTGCAGGGGCCCCTTCCACTCTCGCCAGGCATGGTTCCCCAAAGCTGGTCAGGGCTTCGACAGCTCAGACGGTCAGGTGTTAGGAGAGAAGAAAGAATTCCTGAAAACTCCCCCACAACAACTGGGACACGTTTAGAATGCACACACTCCAGGCAGCAGACTCAAGGATAGAAACACACAGCATGGCATACACTGTAAGTGTCAGAGTCTTAGCTGCAAGCACGAAGGCTTCAGGGAAGGTGTGTGTGTGTGTGTGTGTGTGTGTGTGTGTGTGTGTGTGTGTGTGTGTGTGTTGTCCCTTCATGAGATCTGAAAACTTCCACAGAAGACTGGCAATATCCTTGGCCTCCATCCTTCCCTCTTGTATATAAGATCGTGGTTCTTAGGTCCTACAGTCCTAAGGGTCTGTGTTGCCAAGGAGCCTTCTCCGGAGACCAGGGAACTCCCCATTTGTGCCTAGCCCTGTATTCAGACCCTGTGTGCTCGCTGGACAGCCAGGTCCCTCCCCTCAAGAAGCTTTCAGTCCAAATCAGGTTTATTGCCATTTGTAAGTCCTGAGTGACAGTGTGAAGAGGTGCCCAAGTGTCTTAGATAAGGCAACACAGTAAATCCAAAGATGCTTACCAAGCACTTCCTTGAGTGCAGTGTTGCTGTGGAGTCACAGAGAGGAGAGACGTCATGTGTGTCTTTAGGAAGCATAGGATTCATTTCCTGTAATGAAATCCAGCAAATTCATTGCCCTCCAGTGAGTGGTGAGCAGTCCAGAATGCATTCCACCATGCTACAGTGAAGGTGTTGACAGCTGTGTTCCTTCTGCACACTTATGAGAACACCCACTTCCTTGCTTTTGTCAGCTTCTAGGGAGTTCCATGTCCCTTGGCTGTGGTCTTCTATCTTCAAAGCAACACTGCCCTATGTTAAACCTCCTCCTCTCCCTTCTCCTCCTCTCCCCTGATGCTATTGGACCTGCTTGGGTGATCACTCCCCACAATTTACTCTCACCAGCAAAGTCCCTTTTGTTAAATAAGGTTCATAAGTCCCAAAGATTAGGCAGGAACGTCTTTAGGGGTCAGTGTTTTTCCTGCCACAGAAGGTAGCAAATGCCCTTATAAGTGCCAGTAAAGGCATGCAAAGGGCACGCTCATTCTGCCTCAGTGTGTCATAGCTGACCTTGATAACCAAATGAACCAGGGACTTAGGAGTGGCACTGCTACACCTGCCTTGTCCCTTGGAAAGCCAGGGTGACGTGCCCTTGCACAGGGCCCTGAGATGTTCGCTAGGCCACAGACGTCTGTGGCCTGGCAGCTGTGCCCTCCTCAGGAAAGGGCAGATTGATCTGAAGCCAGTCCCTTTGAGATTTGTCATTCTCTTCATTGGGACTAGACACACAGGCGAGGAATGCCACCCTATACATCACCTCTGCAGGGCCAGTGTTGTTGAGAGATGCTGTCAATAGGTCAGGACAGTAGCTGCATGCGTTCATGGACTCTTCCTCATTAGTTACCCTGAAGGGTTACTGGTCACAGGGGATATGAGCAAGCAAGAAACTGCCTTAGGAAAGTGAAAATAAAAGACTGTCAGCTATGGACCCAAAGACACCCTGTGGGAAATCCCTTCCTGGTCACCTCCTTACCTCCTTCCATAGGATGCTATAGCTATGTGAATCTGTGCTTTTTCGCTGGGTAGGACACTGCTTTACTAACTCTGCATCCTGGAGGTAAATAGTATTGTCACTGAGACCCAGTGAATGGTGTGCAGGCACTTAGCCCATCGCTGTAGATCATTTTGGAAAACCCAGGGAACCTGGATCTCCCAGGGTACATTTAGGTTGAGGAAAGGGCACCGTTCTGGAAACTTCACACCTGGTGAGAAGCCAGCCGTGGGCTCATGAAACAGCCACCTGGTCCCTGTCCCGAAGTGCAGTCCCTGAGTGTCACTGGGGCTCTGGTTGTGTACTTTTCTTCTATGAATGCTGCAAAAGGGAGTGTTTGGAACAAGACTGTTCATAACGGTCATCTATTCCTTCTGTGCTCCTCACTCACCTTGTCCTCCACTTTTGTGAATGTCTTGCTGCTTCCCTTTCCTCTTCTGGGCCAAACTGGGGGACTCCTAGGAGTTTCCCTCAAGATCATGGCTGCTGATAGTTGTGACAAAAAAGTGTCCCTGACCCTCAGTGTTCGGTGTTGACACTTCTTGTCTTCTTGTGGTGCTTGAATCTGCATTTCTGTCTGGGCAGCATTATGCTGAGTCTACATTCCCAGATGGGATGAAGCCTCAGGGCACCTGTGCCACACTGAAAGCTGTCTTACAAGTGGGTCAGATTTGACCAGGCACCCAAAGACGTCAGACCGAGAAAGAATTCTGAGTCAGACAAGGGTGGGAACAGTGCCAGCCTTGGGGGCCTTAAATGCCACAAACTGGCATATGGCTTGGGCAGTGTGTTTGTGGTGAGTGTTGTCATGGGGTTGTCAAGTGTCGCATGTTCAGAACTGGTGACAGCACACACAGTCTAGAAACTGATTGTGACACTAGTTCATACGGCTCTTGCTGGTGGCACTTTTTTCAAATAGGAACCCTCTTTGCTTAAGGCTTAGGACAGACCAACTGTAGAGTCCTGAGGTCTCAACTCTAATAATGACTGTGGGGAAATCCAGGCCCACACTGCCCAAAGAAGGCAAAATTGGTGATGCATGAGTGTTGGGGTTGGCCTTGACACTGGGGATGGGGTCACAGGCCCCTGGCCTCTCAGAGCTTAGCTGTCTCACTTGTGAAATGGGTCCTCTGTGTGGCCATGTCCTGAGGCCTCTGCTTGCTCCTGTCCATCATGTCACTTATTCTGTTAATTCTCATTTTTGTCCTCTGCCTCAAATGACCCTGGCCGTAGAGACCCCAAAAGACCTCTCAACCTCAACCCCAGAACAACTGGACGTGGGTAGGTAGGTGTTGGGCTGGACCCTGAAGGATGTTGAGCATGATCCCCGACTTTGCCCCCTGTATGCATCAGCAATGCTTTCTCGGATGTTCTGAGGACCACTGCCTTATTACATCTTAGTTTGTCTATTGTGTACACTTGAGTGTGTATGTGCCATGGCATATGTGTGGAGTCAGAGGGTACCTTCAGGGATCAAAATCTCCCACCCAGTTATTCTGAGACAGGGCTTGTGTACCCCAGACTGGCATCAGATTGAGGTTGGCCTTGAACTTCTGGTCCTCCTGACTCCTGAGCGTTAGGATTACAGGGGACTGAACTCTGGGTTTCATGAACTCTAAGAAAGCTGAATGTATTCACAGCTCAAGAAGCTTGAGTTTTGAGGCTTACCTGATATTTGTAGTAGTTCCCCCACCCATGTTTGGGGTCCCTGCTTTGAGAGTGTGACTTAGAAAATCCGAAGGTTGGGGTAGCACAGCACCCTCTGATGCTCCCAATTCCCTGGGCAGTAAAATGACTTTGAACTACCAAGCACTTCAGAGGGTGTTTTGACATGTCACCCGTGGACTTGAACCCGTGACCTCTTGATCTGCAGCCAAATGCTCCACCACTGAGCCATAGTCCCTCTTGCTTGCTTATGTATTTATTTTATTTATTATTTATTTATTTAGTCTAGGTTTATTCCTCTCTCATCACTGAGAGATGGTTACATTCTTTGCTCTTTGCTGCTACTTGGTATTGGCTGGCCTCTGCCTCTCCTTCCGGGGTTAGTCCCTCCTGGATGTTTTTACTGCTTCTCTTTTTTGTTTTTCCCTCCCGTTCCACCAGATCAGTAAAAGTCCCTCAGCCGACTTAAGAATAAAACTTAAATCCCAGGAAAGAAAGTCCCTGTGGGTGACAGGAAGGGACCAGTGGAGAGGCTGTGTCACAGAAGATGGGGTGGAACAAAGCGCACAGCACACGTGGTGATGAAATCCATCATTTTGCATAATGCTCATGTGTGGAAAGAGACTAGGGAGGGGTGGTGCTTTCTGAGACCAGATCCCCCTGGAGGTGGCAGGTACAGGGCCTTTGCCAGAGGACTCTGGCATCTTTCAGAGCAGTGGTCTGGGCAAACAGCAGTACCTCGGGGTGAAGTCAGGCTTAGGCTCCCTGCTCAGTCCAGAGACAAAGCTCAGAAGGTCCTAGCATCTTGCTGCAGACTCAGGAACTACAGAAAGGTGGTTCTAGAGTATGGAATCTGATGAAAGCTGAAAACCCAGCGAAGCAGCTCACTGAAACTACTTGTTTCTGCCATCTGTATCATGCACAGGTGCAGGACAATAATTCTGGATGCCAGGACTCCAGCTGGCTAGAGGTTAGAGGTCACAGGAACTAGAACAAGGAGGGTCACCGCCCTGGTGAAGCCATACTGACCCAGGACAGCCTACAGGAAGGAGGAGGCAGAGGCTGCTGCCCTGAAGAGGCCCTTCCTGAGATGGCCTCTGCCTGCAGTCCTTCTTGGGGCCCCGAAAAGGAAAAAGATTTTTAGAGATGGGAGGAGACCACCAACATGGCTGAGTGGTTGCTGGCACACAGGTTGGACCACACAAGCTAGTTCAGAAGAGTGCAGCTGAAGTTCCTGGGGCTCGGCATCTCTAGTCTTCAGGGAGAGACATTACTTAATGTAAGTGAGGGCCAACAGTGTACGTCTGAATGGAACTCAGAATGAGGAATGTGAGACCTGTGTGTGCTGTGATCCCAGGGGAGACTTCCTGGAGGTGGTGAGCTCATGCTAAGTTCACAAAGAAAAGAAAAGCTGCCGGGTTGAGGGGAGCCACACAGGCCGAGCTGAGGATGTGTGTGTGTCTTGGGGGCTCTCAGGCCAGACCTCTTAGCTGATGTTTATTAAAAATGATTAATAATGGAAAAGGTGTGATGGAAAATGAGGTGGGGCCCTCAGCACAGCAAGTGCCCCAGTGTGGTTGAGTCAAGCTGGGCATGAGTGGAAATGACGGCTCAGCAAGAGACCCACTGATGGTGAGCTGTGGGCCTGGATTAAGAGGGAGAAGTGCTAACCAAGTTCCCCGATGACATTAAGTTGTGTGACGGCATGTATCCATGAGATGGCTCTGTGGACATTCAAAATGAACAGAGTGGGATTCAAGGGGCCAGGGAAGCCCTGCCTTCAGGCTCTGATGGTCACTCAAGTGGTGACGGCAGCTCCTGCACTTGGAGCTCGGCTTTCTGCACACTTGGGGAAGTCTCCTGTGGCTTAGGTTCAGCATGAAGGAGGGTGATCCATGCATCAGCCCCCTGCACACTGCATTCCAAGAATCACATCTCAGTGAGTCTGGCAACTTGGAATGTATGCCAGGAGGGCAGAGGGGCTAGCAATCCTTCACAAGGAACTCAGAGGACTCGAGACATTTGGGCTCAGAGAACTTCTAAGGGATAGGGATGAATGTGTCGCCCATCATTTTAAGAACGGAGGTTGCAAAGTACTGAGTTTGTCCTGTGTGGCTCCACTAAGTTGAGCCCAGTTCAATGGAGGGATGTGGAAGAGTTTTTGATCGCTACAAAGAGAATAGAGTATTGCAGAAATGGCAGGGACTGTCCCTTGAAGGGGGGGGCAGCCCAAGATGGATGTGTGAGCTAGTCCTGCATAGAGAAGCTCCTCCACAGTTTGGGGGAGACAAGAAGCTCTTTAATCCCTTTCAGTTCTGAGCCTCTTCACCCTGATGCAGTAGACATAGCAGACGAGTGCTGAAAGGGACAGCATGCATCCATGCATTTATTAGTGCAGCCAAGGCATGCTGCTCCAGGTACTGTTGTTGGTATTGGGGTGGCCATGAGCCCGCCAGAGACCTTCAAAAAGCATGTCAGTGTTGGGGATGTGATCTGATGCAAATGGTAGGAGGGACCACTTTGGAGTGATGGAGATGGGAGCTGATACTCTGTATATCAACACAGGTGTACATACACGTCTGTCACAACTCCCTGAATTACAGACACTTCATATAGACACGTTTCATGGTATTCCAGTAGTATTGATTCAAAAAGGAAAGCTGTGCTATTAGGACCATTTCATTCTTGTGGGGAGACAGAGTTCAGAAGTCAGTAAACACCAAGGTGACCAAACACCATGGTGCACATCTGAAACCCTAGGACATGGAAGGTGGACAGGAACATGACAAGCTTGAAGCTAGCCAGGCTAGCCTGGGATACATAGTGAAACCCTGTTTCAAAATAAAACAAAAGGGAAGAGTCTCCTGTAGCCCAGGCTGTCCTTGAGTTCTTGACCCTCCTGCCTCTACCTCCCAAGTGCTGGGATCACTGTCCTGCACCTGCACACACATCCCTACCTCTCCTCTCTTTTGGACAGGAGTATGAGTGCCTGGAACAGGAGAATGCTGTGCTGCGCAGGGAGATTTCAAAGCTGAAGGAGGAGCTGCGACACCTGAGTGAGGCTCTCAAGGAGCATGAGAAGATGTGCCCGCTGCTACTGTGCCCTATGAACTTTGTGCAGGTTCGGCCAGACCCTGTGGCCAGCTGCCTGCCACGATGACACCGCAGCTCGTTCCTCTTTTTTCCAGCTCAGAACCTTGGTGTGCACACCCGAGAGTTTTAACACACACCTGTGTCCAGGAGTGCCTGTGGCTGTGCCCTCCTAGGAGCTCTGGGGCCAGCCTGGGCTCAGCATGCACTCTGGGGGCACCCGTCCTCAAGCCCTAGAGCAGTGGCTCCAGAAAGCAGCTGTAAGAGCTGCCCACAGGAGTCACTCTCACCCACTTTGGCAGCTAGCTGGTCCTGTCCTTAGGCAGGATCTTCCGTCTAGAATTTGGATAATAAAGATAGTGACCCAGTTTCCTTTGTCCAACTTGTTGTGTTGAAAACACACAGAGTTCTTACTCTGGGAAGGTCATCCTACTGCAGATAGGTCCCTCTCCTGTTCATCTCTCCGATGGCCACATAGCAGATGGGGAAGGGTACCCATGGCTATGGCAGAGCATAAGACAGTGGGATTTTTTTTGCCACCAATAAGTCTTTGACCCAGTTTTGTCCCAGTGGGTGAGCTGGCTGTGACTCACACCTGACTTACATATTACCCAGCCTTCTATCTGACCCAGCTCACCTCATTTCAGCTGCAGAATTTTTGTTATGGTTTTTATTTTTTTGATACGAGATCTTACTCTGTAGCACAGACTAGCTTGGAACTCACAGAAATTCCCCTGCTGTAGTCTTTTAAGTACTAGGATAACTTCCCACTGATGGCATTTTTTTCATTTCCTTCTTTTCAAAAAAAATAATTATTTTTATTTTATGTGTATGTCTGAGTGCATGTCTGTGCACATGCAGAAACCAACACTGTGACATGTTAATAGCAGGAGTCCTCAGAGGTCGGAAGAAGGTGTTGGATCCCCTGGAACTGGAGGTACAGGCTGTTGTGAGCCACCATGTGAGCTCTGGGAACTAAACTTGGGTCTTCTGCAAGAGCTTCAGCACTTTTCACTGCTGGGCCATCTCTCTAGCCCTGAGAATTTTCTGTTCCTGGTTGGGCCTCCCAACTGCTCAGCTTGCACAGTCTAAGTCAGAACAGGGTCAGTAGACAGACTGCCCCTCCCAAGTGCCTACTCTTCTTGTAGAGATGCTGGAACAATGTCAAGGAAAGCTGTGGGAGAGGCCCCAGGAGAGCAGTCTCCATGCTTTCCATTTTCCTTGGCCCTTCAACATTGTGGAAGGTGGAGTCTTGTTTGTTTGTTTTGCTTTACAAGACAGGGCTTCACTGTGTAGCCCTGGCTGTCCTAGAACTCACTCTGTAGACCAGAGTGGCCTCGAACTCACAGATCCACCTGCTTCTGCCTCTCAGTGCTGGGAGTAAAGGCATGCACCACCACTGCCAGGCTAGGTGGAGCCATCTTATAAAGGGAACAAGAAGTGGGGACAGAAAGAAAAGGACTTTGTTGTAAAGTTCTTTGATGCTAAAGAAAAATGAAAGAAGAAAAAAGGGAAGAGAGGCCGCACTGCCCAGATCACGCAGCCAGTGAAGCGCTCATCACCGAGCCAGAGGCCCTGTGTTCCAGTGCTCACCATCTGTGTAAATGGGGCACACCTGTGACCTCAGCATCGCCAAGGACAGGCAGGTGGGCCTGGAGCTCAGTGGCTCAGTGGGTGGGTGCTGGCTTTAGTGGAAAGGCTGTCTGGGGGCAGGGAAGAAAGAGAAAGAAGAAAGAATGGGGGAGGGGTGGCTGGCACACATGAACAAGTAAATATGTGCCACACACACACACTAAAAAAGCAGAGGTTGGAGAGAAGAAAAGACAATGAAGAAAGAGTAGACTGTGGTCCTTCCTAGGCAAAGGGCTTGGGCCTGGCCACTCCTGCAATCCCCCTCCTGGAAGGCACCCATTCCCCTTGGTCTCTAGCATGCAATGGCTAAAGTTGCATCATTCCTTTAAGAGGCCTAAGACAGCTAGTGTTAGAAGACAAGTATGTCTGCCGGGAGAGCCACAGAATGACGTGTTTTTAAGTACATGAGATGTTAACGTCATCCTGTCTACCCTTCAGTTTGCAGATGAGGGCTTCAGGCACAAGATGAGGAAGTCACTAGTTCAAGAGTGCTCCCTGTTGGGTGCAAAGTTCAAGAGTGCTCCCTGTTGGGTGCCTACAGTCAGGCCAAGGTCCCTGGCCAGCAGCTGGTTCCTGTTCCTAGAGTCTGAGTGTAAGGTATTCTGGCAGCAGAATGCCAGCAGGGGACTGTGGTTGAGGATAACCTATCAGTGAGGGGTGGACTCGTAGCTCAATCTACAAATTCTGTTGAGTCTTTCCTAAATGTCCCAGATCCACCCACTTAGTTCCAATATGCAAATTGCTCTATCTGCTATCAATAACTGTATCCAAATTAGCGTCTGAACTCTTGAAACTTCCTCTCTAGCAGCAATGTGCTCACTGAGGTTTGTCTTGAGTTGGAGGAGGCCCAGAAGGCCTCTGCCTGTTCCCTGAGCAGTGGTGTGGTAGGCAGGGAAGCCAGACAAGGGTAGCTCAAGGTGCTGGGGATTGAATCTCCTCTGAGAAAGCGGGAGAGGACAGACATGTGAAAACCAAACACTCGCCAAGCTACCTCTACTCTGAAAAAATGGAAGTCCTGTATGGTGTCAAAAATGACCTCTTATCTAGGAGAGATGAGAGACAGGACTGGCTGAAGAATCAACCAGCTGTCTTCACCTCTGCTGAGGCCTGGGAGGGGTCTGCTGGGCTTGGGGGGAGGGGAGGCTGCTGAGCAAGGTCCCCAAAGCAAAGAAAGTGTCAGAGAGGGAGGAAGCTGGTCCCTCACACCCACACCACCACACAATTTCCTGTCCGGAATCTAGCTGCACTTTGCACCAGCCTTTAGCAGCTCAGGGCTTTCAGGGCTGAACTGGGACCGAGTTTTGACCTGGAACCTTGTTAAGAACATGGACTGCACTGGACAGGAAAGCGAAAGACTTGAAACACCCTCCACCCCACCCCACCTTCCTACCCCCCCACCTTTCCCAGTGGGGGGTCTTTCTCTGCAGCCCAGGGTATATTTACTGACAGGAGGCTGTAGGCTTTACCCCAGCTAGAGCTAAGAGCAAAGGGGCAGCCCCCAAATCACCAATGTGCCTGTCTTCCCTTTATACTCAGGAGGTCCTGGTGAGGTCACCCATGCCTCACAAGAAGGCATTTAAGAGAGGTGAGGGAGAGAGGGAGAGAGAGGGAGGGAAGGAGGGAGGAAGGGAGGGAGGGAGGGAGGGTGGGAGGGAGGGAGGGAGGGAGGGAGGGAGAGAGGGAGGGGGAGAGACAGAGACAGAGAGACAGAGAGGAAAAAGGGAGAGGGCAGAGGGAGGGAGATGATGGTGACTTAGGTTCCTGACCTGTGTACCCCACCACCACCACCACCTCCAGGGCAGTCAGGATGAAGCAGAGCAGAGTGGTGTAAGGAGCCCTCAGATGTGCAGCACAAACTTGAAGTGCGAGCATTCAAGGCCAGAATGTGAGTACTGCACTGCTCTTAGAGGCAGCAACTTCTCAGGACTGCCATCCAGAAACCACGTGGCCACACTTTCACTGTCAGTTTGACAGGGACTAGAATCACCAGGGAGGCAAACTTCTGTCCTTGTCGGTGGGGGGCTTTCTAAATTGGATTAACTGAGGTGTGAGGACACATCTTAACGCTGGCAGCAAGATCCCATAGACTGGGGTCCCAGGCTGAAGGAGAAAGGAGGAAGGACTGACCGCCAGTGTTCATCTCTGCTTCCTAACGCAGACAAAATGTGTCCAGCTGCCCCACCCTCTGCAGCAACCCTTCCCCGGCATGATGGGCCAGAGCCTTTCTTCTCTTGTTTTTAAAACTTAACACTTATTTGTTTGTGGAAGGAGGGGCGCATACATGCAGAGTTCAGAAGACGACTGTGTAGATGAGGTCTCCCCTTCTACAGAGAGGAACCCAGGGATTGAAGTCAGCTCATCAGGCTTAACAGCAGACACCTTTGCCCCTAAGCCATCTAACAGGCCCCTGTTCTTTCTTAAATGTAGCCCAAATCAACCCTCTCCCTTGAGTTGCTTCTTGCCAGGTGTTTGGTCACAGCTACCGGAAAATAGGTTAAAATTGTCCCCCTTTCTGTTGGGACAAGGGAGATGGTGATGTTGTCCTCACCATGGACATTAGAGTGACTCTTATCAAAAGTCTATCTGTAGCCAGTGACAGTGAGTTCAGTGGGACTTCCTTGATGGGTTCCTAGCCTGAGTCCCAGCTGTGCTCAGGACAGACCTGTTCCTCCAGACCACTCACCTGAACTTTGGGTGTTCTAGCATGACATTTTCTAGTCCAGCATTCTTAAGAAGACCAGAAATGTCACACAGATCAGACGGAAGACTACTGGCTCAGAATTGTGACCACAGCCCTGAGGGAAAGTGTGAGGGAGAGTCCAATGTTTTCACCCTGAAAGGCCAAAGACATGCATGGGACATCCCTGAGTCCCCTTAACAACCAGCTACCTCTCTGTTAGTCTAGAGAGCTGGTCTAGGTTTCCAGTGTCTGGATGCTCCCCTCTGAGCCCAGCCCTCTGGGTTCTCAGGCAGTGAGGCTGAGAAAGCACAGCTTTCTTCTGAGCATCTCCAAATCCTTCCTCTAGACCAGCAGCAGGGCCCAAAAGTACCTTCTAGAATGTCACAAACTCACAAACACACTGCAGGCTCCATTTCCCAGGTGGTCCATCTTGAAACTGAGAGAGAAAGCAGTTCAAGAAGCATCAGTGGTGGCTAGAGTCCTTAAAGTCCGGTGTGGATGGAGGCCAAGTCAGGAAAATCACTGCAAGGTTAAGGCCAGCTCAGGCTACAGAAAGTACCAGGCTACAAAGCGAGGACCTGTCTGAAATTAAAACAAAGAATGGAATGTAGCTCATTTGGCAGATTTGCTGTGTAACACGCACATAGCTATGGGTTAGATTCCCCAGCATCTCATAGGCCAGGCGTGTAATCCTAGCACTAGGAGGTAAAGGCAGGAAGATCAGACGTTCAAAGTTAGTCCAAAGTTATCCTCGGCTACGTAGATTGAGGCCACCCTGGGATACAGGAGACCAACTCTCAAACAAAAACAAGCAGCATCTAAAACAAGCGGGAAAGTGAGTGAATGTGCTCTAGGGCAGTGGTTCTCAACCTTCCTAACACCCACCCTTTAGTACAGGTCTCTGTGTCGTGCTGACCCCCAACCACAAAATTATTCTTGTTGCTACTTCAGAACTGGAATTTTGCTACTGCTATGGGTTGTAAATCTCTAATGCACAGACCCTGAAGGAGTCCAGCCCCACAGGTTGAGAAACACGGCTCTAGATGGTCCTTTAGTGGTCGCTAGGGCTTATGGATGGCCTGTTAGCTATTATTAATCCATTTCTCATGAAAATCAGTTATCTTAAGAAGTCAAAATAACTGGGTGCAGTAGCACATGCCTTTGATCCCAGCGCTTGGCAGGCAGAAGTGGATGAATCATGGTGACTTACCAGGCCAGCCTGGGCTATATAGTGAGTTCCAGGTCAGCTAGGGCTACATAGTGAGACTGTTCAAACTGACAAAATAAACTGAAGATAAAATTATTAGTAATAATTTATGAATTATTGTCCAAAGCATTAGTGATCAAATGCCAAGGAGGAGTGAGACCAGCAAGGAAAGCACACACACACATTATGGGGTCCGTTTGATCCTCAGTCTTCCCAAACCTGTTTCAGCCTCCCCAGAGGGGGTCTTGCGCCTTCCCTTCCTTCTGATGATTTAGTCAATCATGTGTTCCTGTAGTTCTTTTTTAAATCTCTCTCTCTCCCTCCCTCCTTCCCTCCCTACCTCCCTCTCTCTCTCTCTCTCTCTCTCTCTCTCTCTCTCTCTCTCTCTCTCTCTCTCTCCCTCCCTCCCTCCCTCCCTCTCTCTCTCTCTCTGTCTCTCTCTCTCCCTCCCTCCCTCCCTCCCTCCCTCCCTCCCTCCCTCTCTCTGTTGTTTTAGGTAGACACCTGCAATAAATAAAGCATCAAATAACCTAATACCACACTCTGCCTATGCTCCCAGGCAGTCTCTCACTGGTCCCAGGGCTCAAATTTTCCTCCCTAGGCTAGAAGCCAGCAAGCCCCTGCCTTGCTCTGTCTCTGTCCTCCTGGGAACTGAGGTTCCCGTATGTGCAGAAGGCCCATCTAGATGGATGCTGAGATGCAAACTCTCCATGGTTACCCAGCAAGTGCTCTTATCCACCAAGTCACCGGTAGAGTTCCTGATCCTATAATTCTTCTGGCTCAGTGTTCCTGTTGTAAATTAGGAATCCCAACAAGTCAGCCATGACATTGCTTAAGAAAGGCCATGTAGTAACAATGATGGGAGCAACAGCAGGTAGATGATGGGAGCTGAGATGCGGCCATCACTCACAGCACACAGGTCTCTTCAGTGCTGTGCAAGTGCTGTAAATAAATAGTCATGGCGCTTCACTCATCCTACAGCTGTTTTTGTTTGCTTTACAGCAATGACTGATTCAGCCCTCACTATTTACTAAGACCTTCTATGTGGCAGGCTTGCTTTTGGGCCTCCAAAAAGCTTCATGACAGGGAGCCTTATTAGTTAGGAATGCTGGCCTAGCTTATGCTCATTTCCTGTTAGCTCTTACAACTTAACCTGTTTCTGTTTCTCTTCATCTTCCTTTTGTGAGGGCTTTTTACTTTTCTTTCCTTCTGTATATCTATCCGCTTTCACAGCATCTGGTGTCTGATTGGTGGCTACCTGGCTTCTGGCCCCAGGCATGTATGTTTCTCTTTCTCCCTTGTTCTCTCCTTCTCTCTCATTTTGTCAAGCCTATATTTCTCCTACCACTTATTCTCTCTGCCCATCAACCCCATTTATCCTTTCTCTGCCTAGCTATTGTTTGGTCAGTTTTTTGTTAGAACAATCAGGTGCCTTAGGCAGGCGAGGTGAAACAGCAACACATCTTTTCACAATTAAACAAATGCCGCATAAATAAATGTAACACACCTTTACACAGTTAAAGTAATATTCCACAACACTTCTTCATGTATCATCTGTGCATGGGAGAGTCGGATACACAAATCAGTGGTCCTGGCCACAGGGCAGAAGGTTAAAATGTGAGGGTGACCTTCTGGGCCCTAGGGAAGATGTCTGAGGGAAACTGAAGCGGCATTACCCAGAGGACACCCCTCAGGCAACTGTAGTCAAAGACTCTAGGTGAGAGCTCTGTCAATTGTAGCAGATTTACTGACACAGAAATGTAATTCGTGCACTGTCCTGTTTTTCTCTCCTCTCCAGGGCAGTCTTTCCTCGCTTGCACACTGTGAACGCACACACTGTGAATGCACACAAATTGTAGAACTTGGCCATTTCGTGCCAGAGTAAAAAGCCGAGGTTTGTCTGCCCTTTGAATACTAATCAATGCACTATATTCAAGTGGTTCATAACATTAGTGCAGGAAAACACCCATAGGCTACAAGTAAAAATAAATATTTTTTTAAATATATAATTTATTTTTATCTTGTGTTCACTGGTGTTTTGCCTGCACGCATATGTGTGCAGGTGTCAGATAACCTGGAGTTACAGATAGATGTGAGCTGCCCTGTGGGTGCTGGGAATTGAACCTGGTTCTCTGGAAAAGCAACCAGTGTTCTTAACCGCTGAGTCATCTCTCCAGCTCGTAAATAAATATTTTTTTTAAAATTAAAAATTGCTTAAAAAAAGAAAATGGCCTTGAACTTCAGATTATTATCCACCACCTCCCAAATACTGAGTGCCTCCAGAGGCTGAAATATATTGTTATTATTGTTAGTGTTTTTTGTGTGTGTGTGTGTGTGTTCGCACGTGCATGCATGCATACTGCATAGGTGTGTATGCATGTGTGTGTGCATGGGTGTTCAAGAGTGTATGTGTGTGTTTGTGTGTGTGTGTGTGTGTGTGCGCGTGCATGCATGCATACATGCATAGGTGTGTATGTATGTGTGTGTACATGGGTGTTCAAGAGTGTATGTGTGTGTTTGTGTGTGTAAGCCAGAGGTCAACCTTGGATACTCTCAAAAGCCATTCTCCTTGTCTTATGTGACAGGGTCTCTCATTGGCCTGGAGCTACTGGTTGGATGGTGAGCTCCCAGGAGTCTACTTGTCCACAGCTCTGTATAGTTGAGATTATAGGTGTGTGTCCCCAAGCCTGACCTTAAAACAAACTACACCAAACATGGGTTCTGGTGCCCCAGCCTAAGCCCTCAGGCTTACCTGGCAAGCACTTTGCCAGTTCTCCTCTCAGCCCCTTAACGTTTTTGTTCTTAGCATCTACAGATCTCAGTGTCTCCGAGAGATAATTTAGTTCCCCAAGCTCAGAGATACCCAGGAGGCCAGGCACTATATTGCTGTTTGAATGACATCCCCAAGAGGCAGGGACTTGGGTGACCTCACCTGTTCTGCTGCCCTGGGAAGCACTACCTGAATCCAGGCCCTGGTCTTCCCTCCTCCTTTGCATTTCCCCAACACAATGGGCCCATACCTGTCGAAGGCTACACTACTGCTTTCTCCAGAGCCTTTCGTGTTCCTGACAGACCTGACAGATGTCCTCCAGAGCCCTCGAGTCTGTGGGTTGGGCACAGCTTGACTGCCTCCTGATGTCATTGCTTTCTTGGATAAACAAATGTGCACGTGGCAGGATCCTGATATAGCAGATCCCACTGTTCCCAAGGCTCCTCTTCCCAGGTCTCGCCAGTGAAGGAACCTCGTGGGCCTAAAGGGAATACGTGAAGACATGTTCCTTTCTTCTCAGTGCACCCAACAGCTTTTGTTTGTTTCCATGCTTCTTGTGTTGTTAATCCAGGGGACCTGGCACAGTGCCCACCTCTGCGCATGGCAGATGGTACCCTGGCTCTGTAAAGGTCCCTTTAAGAGACAGGCTCTGCCCACACCTGCTGTCTTTCCACCATTTCTCTGAGGAGACAGACAGATGCCACCTCTCTGTCTCTCTCTGTCTCTCTCCCCTCTCGTCCCCTTCCCTTCCCCCTCTCCCTTCCCTTCCCAATAAAACTTCCTTCCCATGTAAGTTCTGCCTGATGGCGTGTTTGTCCCCCACCATGGGATCCACCACAGTCCCACCTGTTACTGGGTGTGCATATGTGCATGCTTTTGCATGTCTGTGCACATGCGTGGTGAGGTCCAAGGCTGATGTCCGGAATGGCCTTACTGCTCTTCCTTCACTGAGGCTGGGCGTCTCAGTTGAGTCCAGAGCTCACTGATATGGAGATCTGGAGTGTTTAACTTGTATTGTTCTATTATTAAATAAAACTCAAGAGTCAGACATCAGGGTAAAAACATGATTTGGTTGGAGAAGCAACCAGTAACCTTCTTTTTCTCTCTCCTTCCCTAATCCAAAGGGCCTGTGACTCTTTCTAAGCCCTTCCCTATTAATTACTTCCTGTGTCTCTCTACATGTATCCTGGGTCCTCCAAAATCTCTATGGCTAATTCTGGTCAACTAGTAGATAACTCTACTCTCTGATTCAAAGCAACTTTATTGTGAGTCTCAGAGAGTCCCTGCAAACAAATATCCCCCAACGGAGATCTCCCATCTCATTCACTGAGGCAGTCTCTCAGTGGAACCGAAGCTCACTGCTGTGGAGAGTTGCGCTAGTCCACTTGTTCTGTAAATCCATTTCCAACTTCCAGGCTGGAATTATAGGTGAGCCAGCAGGTCCACTCAGCATTTTACATGAGTTTCTGGGGATCTCAGCACTGGCCTTGATGTTTGTGTGACAAGTGCTGCATGAGCCATCTTCCCATGCTTGGGTCCCTTACTTCTCCTAGCCTGTCTCCCCCACTCATTTTGGGTGGGAGGCTTCATCTTTTGGATTTGCTCTGTCCTATCCCAACCACAGAAGCCAAAACAGAATCCGTATTTGTGTACACATGCTTTGAAGGTAGCAAGACTCTGGCAGTTCCCTCAGGATCCATGGGTACTTCCTGGATACTACAAAGAGGCTGGCATCATTCTGAGGTTACCCCGAAAGTGACCCTAAGGCTGTGTGCCTGGGTCCAACAAAAGCCACTATTTGGGTTTCCCTGAGTTGTATGAACCCTGTAGAGGATTAGGAAAGAAAAAGCAGGAGATGGCTAATAGAGCCCTGAGCCCATTGTGTAAATCTGTGCACTTGTTCAAACCACACCTTTGCATTAATAAAAAGAATCATGAGATCTTTCACAGCCAGAGGGACCCTTCCAAACCTAGATTCTCTGCGCCTGGCCCCTGGGCTGTGCTGATGTGGTTGGCAGTCACTGCAGACTGTCTCCAGTTCATTAGGTGAGAAACTATGGAATCCTGTGTCTTTAAGAACTGAAACAATCTAGAAACAGGATTTGATGCCCCATAGGAGCCTGGAGACTTCCTTTTTGCTGTTCAAGTTTCATCTCTGGTTATCAGGAACTGAGTGGGGGTGGGGGTGGGGGGGCAGGGCAGCCACACAACTCTGCGAAGATACTGCACTCTGGAGATGAATACATTCTTCTTTCTTTTTGAATGTGCCTCGCTGTGGTGAAAAGAACGTTTGAGAAAGTCCCTGGTTGACTCTTGCGCGTCCTATGGGTTCACTGGAAGTTAGCACCAGGGCTAACTCCCAGATGCTGACTAGTCCCAGGCACCCTTCAGACTGGCCTCGTCCCACACACCCCTGGCTGCATGGGTAGGGCCCAGTGAGGACTCTGTGGCAAGGCACCATGGGTTCCCTGGTCCTGCTTACTCAGCGCACGCTCTGTTTCAAGAGGACTGGATGCAGGGCCTCTGACTTGGCCTTTTCCTCATCCCAGTTACCCTTGTTGGCTGATCTCACTCGCCCCTAGGTTCACATTGAGCAGATCCATTTTCCACACTTTTCTGCCGCCACGCCTGAGGACTGGCTTTGTGGGAGTCGGCAACAAGTGACTGGAGGGTGAAGGGAAGATGAACTGTGGGTATTTTTTGTTCTCATTTTCCTGTGCGCAGCCCTTGGGGTGATAATGGCTGAGTTCTTCCAGGACCACACGCTTTTCCTGGCGCTCAGGACCTGGGCTCCCATTGACCCGGGTCCTGCATCTGTGCCCTCTGCTCCTTCCATCACGGCTTCCATGTGATAACAGTTCCTCACAGTTGCTGGCTCTCCCACACCCCTCCGTTTACCAGCATCTCTGTGTAGCACATACTCGCCGACGTCCTTGATTCTGACCTTCATCACGTTTAATTCGGAATGCCTTCTTCCCTTTCCATCCACCTTCGGAGTCGTCTGCTTAGAAAATCAGATTATCACCTTCTCCTGTCCCTGGACAATTTCAGTTCTTAAAACAAAGGTTTCTATGTTTTTTCACTCAATGAGCAGAGTTTTTGGTGACCACCAACCACAGCTGGCCAGCCCAGGGATGAGACAGAGGCACACTGCAGCGTCTGCCTGAAATCCTCTAGCTGTGAAGTGGCACACACCTTTAATCCCAGCACTTTCAAGCCAGGGCAAGGGGTTCTCTATGAGTTGGAGGTCAGCCTCATATATACAGTGAGCTCCAGGACAACAAGAGTTCATAGTGAGACCCTGTCTCAAAAAATAAAGAGAGGAAACAATCAAACAAAAATGTTTTTTTTAAAAAAATGTATGTGTATGAGCGTTTTGTCTGCATGCATGTGAATACATTGTGTACCTAGTATTCATGGAAGCCAGAGAGGGCATGAGATCCCCTGAAACTGAAGTTACTTGTGAGCTGCCAAGTAGGTGCTGGGAACTGAACCTGGGTCCTCTGCAAGAGCAGGAGGCTAGAAGAGGTTGTCCAATCCCTTGTAACTGGAGTTACAGATGGTTGTAAGCCACCTAATATGGGTGCCAGGAACCAAAGCCAGGTCCTCTGTAAGAGCAGTAAATACTCTTAACTGCTGAGCCATCTGTCTAGTTCAACTCCTTGTTAAAAAAAAAAATCAAAAACCAAAACTCTATTACATTTATTTATTTGTTTGTTTATTATCAGAGGCATGCATTTGTGCCGAGGTGTGCATGCTTAGTCATTTATTGGTGGGCATGCATTTGTGCCGAGGTATGCACGTGGAGTCTGAGGACAATTTGTGGGAGTTGGTTCTCTCTTCTCACCACGTAGGTCTTTGGATGGAATACAGGGGGCTTTTCCCTGGGTGCTGAGATCTGAACTCGGGTCCTAATGCTGGCACACAAATGCTCTTACTGTTGAGCCATTTTCCCAGGCCTCTCTTCTTGGCAGTTTGAATTTTTGAACAAGTGAACCACTTTCACATCATTTCTTACCATGGCATTTCTGTCTCTCCTTCAGTGTGTTCTCATCTACACAGACAGGAATGGAAGCAAGTGACAATTCATTTGCTCATACACCAGCTCCCTCCTAGAGCATCCCAAGGTAGACTTCAGCCTCATCACTAAGCTGTCATGTTCTTCATGGTCTAGACTAATGACATTTTCCCTGTCACAAAACCAAGCCCAGAGTCAAGCCCAGAGTCATTCGTACTTTCCAGGGCCCCATAGGTACATGCCCCAGGGCAGTCAGTCTCTCTGCCTTGCAAGGATATCTAGTAAGGGCCTGCTTCTGGCCACTGCTCCTGGATCTGGAAAGGCAGGCTCGGGTGCCTAGGTGGGAGCACGGAGAAGGGAAGAGGCCACTTTAAAAGCTGCTAAGTAAATAGCCTTGTGGTTTCCTCCTGGGTCATCAGGGCAGGCATGAGGTTGGAACAAGGGGTTTTTCTGCCTGTATTTGGGTCTGAGAGAATACAAAGGGCCTGGCAACCTGCAGCACACATGGTGCTTGGCCTGGTCTTACGCTCTGGGGAGACTTTTCTCAGGGGTCTACCAGAAGGGCCTGCTTTGTGAGCGTGTAGAGCCTGGGGCTGTTGGAGCAGGGAGTGTTTGGTTTCCTCTGTGGCTGTGGTTCTAAAAGAAACTTAGGGAGGAAAGGGCTTATTTAGTTGACGATTCCAAGCTACGGTCAAGGCAGAAGCTCCAGGCAGGAGCTTGCCGACAAATGCGTGGAGGAACCGCTCGCTGGCTAGCTATCCAGTTCATTCCCAGGCTCATGCTCTGCCGGCTCTTATACAGGTCCACCAGCTGGGCTGGGCCCTCCCACATTGTTCTACAACCCAGACAACCCTCCAGACACAGCCACAGGCCAAGCTGACACTGGCAGTCCCTCACTTGAGACTCCCTCGGATGACTCTAGGCTGTGACAAGTTGACCTCCGAAGCTCAGAACAAGCAGGAACTTTCTTTTTGACTGGTTCCTCATTTCTACCCTTGCATCGAGGTGACCTGTTACTATTGCACCCTGGTTGTGAAGTCATAGCGTGTAACTGGGAGTCCGGCTTATGAACAATTTAATGGAAAGCCTTTGTCACTGGAATAGATAAATAGGAAGACAGTTAGGAAACAGCCATGCTTGGCCGATATAAGACCCTGAGAAAGCTTGCTAAGAAACTTCTGTGCAAAGGGGCCAGACCAAACCGAAGCAGAGGTGACTAAGTAGCTGGGCACTCAGGCCTCAGCTTCCTCCTAGGACAGTGAGGTCTGTTAGTGCTTCCTTGCTCAGGCACGATCACCGTTAGAAAGGACAATCCCCACAGATAACTGCAACAGTGCCTGTCTGCAGGTGACCATCGTTGCGAAGAGCCAAACTCTAGGCCAACCAGATCTAGCTGGTAGATTCTGCCTCCTGGCTATACTTTCTGTGGTGAGTTTTCTTTGGGAGTCCTTACCTGTGAGTGAGTGGCTGGCCAGAGCCTCCCAATAGAAGAACCAGGATGTGGCTATGTGAGTGTTCCTAAAATCCCCTCTCCCTCCTCCTAAAGTCCCGACAATAACTTGAGATGTGATTCTACACACTTCACAATGGAACCATGAGTTTATTAGGTTTTCTTACAGAGCAGAGGGGAAGGGTCATGGGCAGAAATGCAGATGACCTTAAAACACCTGACAGAGAGGATCCCCACAGCTGCACAAATAAAACCCCCTCCCATTGTTCTTCCCACCTACAGCTATACTCCCTCCCCCAAGGCCATGTGCAACTGAGGCAGAATTGCATTCAGCTGGGTGTCAGGGTGTGGCTGAATACTCAGATGGGAGTCTGGTGTCCTGCCACCCCTCTTCCTATGAAGGAAGGTAGTCAAGTGACGATCTTTTTCAAGCGGGCTCAGCAGAACTCCTGAAGATGGTAGCAGTTTGGCTGGGACGATATTCCTGTACAGCAAAAAGGCTTTGGTGTCGGGAACAGTGAAAAGTTCCCAGTTTTGGCCAGCAGCTGTCCCATTTTGGCAACTGAGCAGCTGCACCGGAAGGCAGCAGACGTAGGGACTCAAACGGGACTCAGCTGCACACACCCTGAACAACTGGCTTAAATTCTCTATGCAGCCACGTCTTGATCTGTTAAATTCAAGTAGTAAGCCAGGCATGATTGTGCAGGTCTTTAACGACAGCCCTCCGGGAGGAAGAGGTAGGTGGACCTCTGTGAGTTCCAGAACAGCCAGGGATACAGAGAGATACTACCTCAAACAAACAAACAAACAAACAAAACCAAAAAACCAAACAAAAAAAAAACCCAACTAAAAATAAAAAAATTTAAAATTCAGTATCAGCCTTATACATTTCTTGTGACCGATGTCTTAGTCACTGACCTATGGCTGTGAAGAGACACCAGGATCCAGGCAACACTTATAAAAGGTAACATTTAATTGGGGCTTGCTTGTAGTTCAGAGGCTTGGCCCGTTATCATCATGGTAGGAAAGCTACTTCCTGACCACGAGGCCAAGAGGGAGACTGAGCCTGGCTTGGGCTTTTGGAACCTCGAAGCCCATCCCCAGTGACGCACCTCCTCCAACAAAGCTACACCTAATCCTTCTAAAATAGCTCCACCCTCTGGTGACTAAGCTTTCAAATATGTGAGCCTATGGGGGCCGTTCGTATTTATACCTCCACAGAGGTAAAAGGAGCGTATGTGTAAAGAACCAGAAGGAAACTGGTCAGTGGGTATAAAACTTGCCCAGCATGCAAAACGTGCACGGCTCAAGCGCCAGCTCTACATTAACAGGTGTGGCAGCACTTGGGAGGTAGAGGCAGGAGGGTTAGAAGTTCAAGGTTATGCTCTGATACATAGGGGATTTGAGGCATTCTTAGGATACAGAAGAGGTGGGGACAGGCAGATCTCTGTAAGTACAAGGCCAGGCTGGTCAACAAAGCAGATTCCAGGATAGTTGGCTGGAAACCCTGTCTTGAAAAACCATGCGTGCGCGCGCACACACACACACACACACTATATATATATATATGTATGTATATGTCTATATGTATACATACACACTCACATACAAGAAAACCCAATCTCAAACAAGCTTTTATGTGTATGTGCACAGACACACACATGTACACACAGGTACACATGCACACATGTATCACATACATGCTCGTACACACTCATACATATATGCATGCATCTATTAATATACAACCACATACACACATGCATTATACATATACACATGAAACATACACATGTACTCACCACACACACGTGTGTAAGGGTCAGCATGTTTAGAAATCATGGCATTGATATAGATACCCAGAATAAATAATCTAAAGCATAGCTGACAGTGGACACATGGGGGGCTATGAGTCAGCATCAAATGGCTGATACCAGTTGTCTGGGGATCCCAAAAGTAACAGAATGCCACTTTTTTGTGACTCTGTACAAATATGGCTTTGAGGTCAGGAGCCTCTGTGGGGCTGTGTGCCTACCTCTGTGGGACCTATGTCCTGGTCTGTATGTGTGCTGCTTGTGCCTGCCTATGTGGCCTGTATGTGCTGGCTTGTGTCTGGGTCCCTGCCATCTGCTGCCTGCTGATGGCCTCCCTGGTGGCAAAAAAAGTATTTCTTATCTGTGAAATCCCTTCAACACCCCCAGCTTCCCTTGACCCTCACCACCACCTGGCATCAGAGCGTGGACCCTACCAGGGCCTGGCACAGGGTTCACATGATGCCCATGTTAGGCACTAGCCACTCTAAAGAGCAGGGCTCCTTGAGTGTGAAAATCTGTTTTTGTCATCTGTCTGTCTGTCTATCTATCTGTCTGTCTATCTGTCTTTCTATCTATCTACACACAACACATACACAGTTAGTCTTTTGCAGTGTTCAGAGCTCTGACCTTATCAAGTTAGTATTCTACCATTAAGGTTACATTGCAGCATGGTCATTGTTTTTTTGTTTTGTTTTGTAAGATGTATTGATCTCACTTTATGTGTATGATGTTTTGTTCACATGTGTGTCTATCATGAGAATCCTGGAACTGGGGTTATGGATGGTTGTCACCTGCTTTTTGGGCACTGGGAATTGAACTCAGGTCCTCTGCAAGACCAAATGCTCCTAATATCTGAGCCATTTCTTCAGTCCCGTCTTTGATCTTTTTTGATAGGGGTGGACACATTAGTTACTCTTGCAATTGCTATGAGCAAAATACCTGAGAGAAAAACTAAAATGAGAAAAAGATGTATTTGCCACAGTTTGAAAGGTTCATTTCATGGTGGCTTGGCTCAAGGAACTTAGGCAGAACGTCACAACAGTAGGGCTTGTGCAAAGAAAAGTTCACACCATGTGTAAAATATTCACACCGTGGGTGTGCTTTGAGTATTTTGATTCTTTATCCCTAGTGGATGATGCCATCTGGGGAGACTTAGGAAGTATGACCTTGCTGTGGGAAGGGTCACGGGAGGTGGGCTTTGACAGCTCAAAGCCTACTGCCATCACCATCTTCCCTTTGCCATTTGAGATGCGCTCTCCAGCTGTTGCTGCCACTGCCCCTGCCTGCTGCTGAGCTTCTCTGCTGTGATGGTATGGACTCTCATCCCTCTGGAACCCTGAGTCCAGATACATTGCTCTGGTCATGGTGAAAAGCAAACAGACAAGAAGCAAAGGAAAGGGTTACACAAGGGGCCAAGGGGAGACACAGCCCCAAAGACACACCCCCAGTGGCCTGTTTCAACAAGACCCCGCCTCCTACTCTACATCACCTCCAATAAAGTCTCTGCGTGCTGTACCCACGTGGGATCAATCCCTTCATCAGCTCAGAGTCTTCAGGATCACTGAACACTCCTCACTCACCCAGTTGTGCTGCACTGATCTAGGCAAGCCTCAATCTAGTCAAGCTGACAAAAGGACTGAAAGGATGAAAGAAGGTGGCTGCTGGAGCGTGTCTACTCATGTGGGAGGAGTGTGCGGCCGAAGGGCCGAGCATGGCCACACAGGACACAAACTCCACTTGCTAAGTCCAAGGACGATGGTGGCAAGATGGAGACCTTGAGTGCTCTGAGTCAAATAATTCTTCCGGAAGACTCATGATGTATCTGCAAAGGTCCCAGGGCCCTGCCCAGCACATCATTGCAGTCTAAAGAAACCATGTGTCCTCTTGACCCTCTGTGAACTTTGCCTGCCAGCTGCAGCCTCTGCTCTCAGCCCAGCTTTCCAGAGTTACCAGAGTTACGCCTGAGTGTCCCAACCACGGTTATCAGTTGCTTTTCTTATCACGACAAAATACCTGACCAGGAAAGGCTCTTCCCTCCCCAGCTGAAGCTCACTGGAGCCAACATTGTAGACATGGCCAGAGGTGATTTCAAATCCAGTGAAGCCGATAAAGAAGGTTAACCATAAACCATAACCATAAACCATAAAGAAGGTTCTTTTCTTTCCACTTCACACTCTACTTTTTTTGTATGTGACAACATCTCAGCAAGTAGCTCAGGCTGGCTCCAAACTGGTGAGCCCTCTGACAATAGCCTCCTTTTCTTAAAAAGAATCTTGCTATATATTGCATGTTGTGCAAAATCTTCAGACATTTCTGGAATAAGCAGAGAGTAAATAAATACATAAACTTGTCCTTCAAATTTATGTTTACGTCTCTGGGTACTTTCAGAACCAAAAATTAAATACGTGTGCATTGCCAAGCCCTGGTTCTGAGTTCTGTTTGTAAACTGCTGCTCTGCTCTATGGAAACCACGCTGCAGCATCTGATGTTGTTTTAAATGCAATTAAGGAAGTGAGATAGTTTCTTGTGGCCTTTTGGACAGATAACTTATTGTTGGAAGATATGAACTCCCTAAGAATGAATATTAGTCAATCACTGATGGGACAGAACAATAAACAAAACAAGCTCCTGTTTACTCTGTGATGCAAGATACTCACAGAGTTTCCATGACCAGGGTGGGGTACATGGGGGTCTCTGTGAGTTCAAGGCCAGCTTGACCTACACAGTGAGTTTAGGACAGCCAAGGCTACACAGAGAAATGCTGTCTTGAAAAGCAAAGAAAAACAAGAATTTACATGACTGCAGCTGGTAGTGGTAGAATGAAAACAGGCACTAGATAAAATGTGGGTCTTCCGTGTGAAATATAAAAAAGGGTAAAACTTAAAGGTGTGGCTTTTGGTGTTTTTTTTTTTGTGTGTTTTGTTTGTTTGTTTGTTTTGCACAGGGTTTTGCTAAGTAATTTTGGCTGGCCTGGAACATTCTGTGTATTCCAAGTTGCCTCAAACTCACATGCCATGATTAGGCATGTGCTTTTACCTACATGCCATGATTAGGGTGCTTTTACCTACATGCCATGATTAGGCATGTGCCACCACACCCTGCCTAAAGGTAGTTTTGAAATTGATTTTCAACCTCTTTCCACCAAGCTGTGAATTCCTCCTTCTTCAAACTGTTTCTACTTTCTGACCTCTCACTTTCTGTGTTGAATCCCTTCTCCTCAAATCCTCTGAAAGTTAAAAATGGGAGGCTAGGGCTTAGGAGATGGCTCAGTTGGGAAAGTACTTCCTGAGCAAGCAGAAGCACTTGAGTTTGATCCCCTAGAACACAGGCTTTGGAAAGAAAAAAAGCCAGTGTGTCAGAAATGCTAGCACTCAGCTGACAGAGGCAAGATCCCTAGGCCTGCTGGCCTGCTACTCTAGCATAATATCTGAGCTCAGAGTTCAGTGAGATACTTTGTCTCAAAAGAATAATGGCCATAAGGTAGCAAGTGGCTGAGGAAGACACCTGACATCCACCTCTGACCTACACACACACACACACACACACACACACACACACACACACACACACACACACTCACACTCACACACATACCACACACACACACACACTCACACTCACACACATACCACACACACACACATACACACACTCACACACACACTCACACACATACCACACACACTCATACACACACACACTCACACACATACCACACACACTCACACACACACACTCACACACACACCACACACACTCACACACACTCATACACACACTCAACACACACTCACACACATACCACACACACTCACACACACACACACACACACACCACACACACTCACACACACTCATACACACACACACTCACACACACACTCACACACATACCACACACACTCATACACACACACTCACACACACACTCACACACATACCACACACACTCACACACACTCATACACACACACTCACACACACACTCACACACATACCACACACTCATACACACACACTCACACACATACCACACACACTCACACACACACACTCACACACACACCACACACACTCACACACACATCACTACACACACACTCACACACACACACTCACACACATACCACACACACTCACACACACACACTCACACACACACCACACACACTCACACACACTCATACACACACACACACTCACACACACACTCACACACATACCACACACACTCATACACACACACTCACACACACACTCACACACATACCACACACACTCACACACACTCATACACACACACTCACACACACACTCACACACATACCACACACTCATACACACACACTCACACACATACCACACACACTCACACACACACACTCACCCACATACCACACACACACACATACACACACTCACACACACACACTCAGACACACACACAAGCATGCACACAGATAAACATGTATGCACACACACATACACACACAAACATACAGAAGTAGGAAACAAAGGACAAATTCTCAAGTCTTCTTATGCTCTGATGCAATATACTCTGATCTTTCCATCTCCTTTTGGTAAAACCAGACTTTCTATTTCAAGAGAAAAATACTACAAGAAGAAATGAAGGCAAACCAAAAGTTCTCCCCGGACGCCCACGGACTCTTGCCAAACCTCATCTTGATGAGTTCACAGTAAATGAGTCAGAGTGCTCACTGGCTTCGATGCCCCTCTTGTCCCTGGAGAGAAGTAGAAAGGTTAGGGACTTGGGGATCAGAGGGTTTAGCCAGCAAGCGGCCAGGAGACCCATGGCCTTTCTGCCCTTCCCTGGGCTCGTCTCATTTCTTATTTGACTATGACTCTCAGGTTGCAGAGCCATCAAGGGGCCTTTCTGAAGGCAGGCAGGAGCCAGTCTTCTCCAGACCCAGCTGGACTACCCCTGACCTCTGCCACTCATCCCAACTGCTGGCAGGTAGGGTTCTAAGAAAGACGTGGGGGTGAGCTTTGCTCTCTGTGGACGATTCCAGGAACTGAACCTGTTTCCTGAAAGATGTCACACTCTGGAATGTTTCCAGTGGCTGCCAGGGGAACTCTGGGATGACTCAAGCAAAGACCTGAACCAGTAAAGGATGAGCAAGGGCCTAAAACCATGCTCCCCACTCCCCCACACACTCCCCCACACACACACGGTCAAAAGACACTGGCTTCAGCGATGGCTTGAGCCCCTCACCCGACCACCAGGAAGTGTTACTAGACACACCAGAGGTGCTTTCTACTCACACCTCCAACACTCTCGTTTGCATATGTGGTTAGCTTTTTAATGAGAGTAGCTTCAGCATGGCCCTCTGACAGAATCCAGTGCCATAGATGGCAGCTTCCTTAAGAACTGATTGAGAGCTGGGCATGGTGGCAGACACATTTAACTGCAGCAGAGGCAGGGGCAGGGGCAGGTAGACGTCTGTGAGTTCAAGGCCAGCCTGGTCTACAAAGAGTGTTTCAAGACATCTAGGGTTACATAGAGAAACCTGTCTCAAAAAAAAAAAAAAAAAAAACCCAAGAAAAAATAACTGATTCAATACATACAGCATGATTGTACACCTCAAGCTGTCCCACTAGGCACGAGGCACAGGGCACTGCAAGCCACAGGGTTGTGGAGGGAAGATTGATCTCAAAGTGGACTAGGCACAGTACAGTGGTGAGATGGAAATCTTAGTTTAGTGAAGTGGAGGCAGGTGGGTCCCAGGGCAGCTGGCGGACCAGTCAGCACAAATTACCAGTCAGCCAGCCAGACCCTGTCTGAAAAAAAAAAAAAAAAAGTTAGGTGGCATCTGAGGAATGACAACCACAGTTGATCTCTGACCTCCACACATCCACGTGCATCTGCAATCACATGGCACCTACCCACCCACATGCACAACCATATACACTGCGCACACACATGCTCACACCCCCACATGCATACACATGCCTACACACACACTCACGTTCATCTGAACTCAGGTGGCACAGACAAGTACCCCCCCCAACACACACACACATATAAGAGAAAAAGCAGGAGGCAAAAATACAATCCCCCAGATCCCCCAGGACATTCCAGATGCCTGCAACTACAAGTTGACTTGTTTCCCGGTGGGACCATGCACAGGAGCTGTGAGTGTTCACAGTGCGGTAAACACTGTTCTTTCTATGTGCCAGCTGCTTTTGCAGGGGCGCAGTCTCTTGTGCTGAGGGGAAAGTGAACCTGATATTTTAGTCTCCTCCCGCCCTAGTCCATGTCCACCTCCGCCGCCTTCACAGGACACAAGAGGAACAAAAAGTTGCAGCACTCTATCAGAACTAAGGTCGGTAGGGAAGCAGGCAGAGAGGCACCAAGCTCCTGCATCTGCTCACTGGTCTATGCAAGATGTAAACAGAATTGCAGCAGGTTTCTGGGCAGCCACTCTGGTCCACTCTCAGGGCCAAGCGCCAAGAGAGGACAGGGCTTTGGGAGACAAGACAGCAGGCTCAAAGCTTTAGTCCTGCATCTTGTTTGTTTGGGGACCCAGGGGAGGAAACCCAGGGCTCCAGTCATGCTAGCTAGTTCACTAGGGCTAATTCTCAGCCTGTTCGTACTAAGTTAGCCTATTTGAATGTGGACTGCTGAGTCTCCAATAGGAACGCGCCTTGTTGGCAAAGTTTCTTCTTCTGTGGAGTTGTGCAAGGTTCAAAGCCAGCAGAGATGCAAGCGAGCTCACACGCGGAGGCTGCTGCTGGGAAAGAGGAAGGAGGTCCACAATGGGCGCAGCCCATCGGGCGTCCAAGAGGCCATCGGGGCCACGGCTTGGGCTGCAGCTGAGGTCTGCGCTGGTCGGGGCCAAGGGACCGGGTCCGCCTGGAATGGGACAGCGGCCTCCCACCGCTAGCCAAGCCCCCACCCGGTCCACCTGGAGCTACCGGATCCTCGAGGTTGGAGGGTTTGGGTCCTTGAGAGGCGCGGACTGCACTCGGGAGTCGCTGGCATCGCAGCGCCACCTGGTGGCTATCGGCGGGCACACCGCGCCCAGCCAGGGGCGCAGAAGCTGTGTGTCTTGGGTGCTGGACTCCAGCTCCAGGCCACCTGGGTTGTCTTTGAGACTTCTGCTTCCCCACGCCCTCCCGCCTCTCACGGGTACAGAGCTGCGAGCCAGAAACCAGATGGGATAGTGAGTCGAGACCTCTGACCTAGGCCTCAGGATGCTCATCCATGAAGGGTGTTATAGTGAGGCCCTGTGGCAGGTTTAGTGCAAAGCCCAGTCTAGAAGAAATGCCTGGGGTTTTAGGAATGCAACATCCTTGGTGACATCATCAGTCAGTAATTACCTCAGATCCCAGGCTGCTGGAGCTCATGCTCCGCAGGTGACTGAGGCCCTGAGACTTTTGCAAAGAAATGAAGATGCTTTCTTGGTTTCCATTTAACAGTGAAACAGTAGCAGAGCTAAATATTAGCCATTTCTAAATAGCTGGCTGTTTCTGGGTGTTGTGTAATCTCAACACCCCAGAGGCTGAGGCAGGAAGATCATACTGAATCCAGATCTGTCCAGCTACACAGTGAGACCCTGTCTCAAAAAACACAAAACCAGGGACTGGTTAAGCTCAGTGGTTAAGAGCACTGGCTGGTCTCTGAAGGACCCAGGTTCAATTCTCAGCATCCACATGGTGGCTAACAACCATCTGTACCTCTAGTCTCTGGGGGTTCAATGCCTTCTTCTAGCCTCTGCAGGCACTTGCATGCACATGTACACAGACACACATTCAGGCAAACACTCATACACATAAAATAAATAAATAGTAATAAAAATCTTAGAACAAAAAACAAAACCAAAAGCTGGGCCATGGTGGCACACACCTTTAATCCCAGCACTCAGGAGGCAGAGGCCGGTGGATCTCTGAGTTCAAGGTAAGCCTGGTCTACAAAGCTGTAAAGAAAAACCCTGTCCTCCCCCCCCAAAAACAAAACAAACAAACAAACAAAAAACCAAAGCAACACCAACAAAAACCCAAAGCAAGTGCAGCAGGCGCAGGGGTGGGTAAGAAGGCAGAGGCTGGCCTTGCTGGCTCCTTTAACCCCAGCATAGGGAAGCCCAGACAAGTGGATCTGTGAGTTCAAGATCAGCATGGTCGACATAGTATACATGCATGAGATTGCCAAAGAGCAATTCCTGATTTATATTTATTTATTTTATGCATACGAGTGTTCTGCCTCCGTGTGTCTGTGTACCGTGCACATGCCTGGGGCCTGATGTCAGGGGAAAGCTTCCATCCCCTGAAACTGAAATTATGGATGGTTGTAAGCTGCCATGTGGGTCCTGGGAATCATACCTGGGTGAGGGGTGAGGGCAGCAGTGAAGGGTTGCACAGACCCCAGGCTTCCTTCCCAGGCCAGTCACTGACTTCTCTGTGCCTTATGTTTTCATCTGTAATTTGGGGACACTAATTCCTACCTCCTTAGGCCTTCATGGAGTTTGTGTGATTTCTTTCTCTCCCCCTCCTCTCTCTTTTTAACGTTTTACTTATTTATTTTTATTGCACACACACACACACACACACACACACACACACACACACACACTCATCCATGCCATATTGAACACACAGAGGCCAAAGAACAACTTGCAAGGGCCCCCCCCCCTTCCACCACATAGGTCCTGGGTGTCACACTTCTGTTGTCTGGCTTGGTAGCAGGCACTTTTACCAGTTCAAGTTCATGAGATGTGTTAGCACAGAGGTTTGACTGTGTGTCTCTGATTAAATCCCTCGGGCCCCTCCCTGAGATACTGAATCAGGGTGTCTGTAGTGGAGCTGAAGTAATGACTAATTTGCACCTCAGGAGATTAGGAGGCAATCCGCTCAGGGACCAAACTTGGAAAAGAAATAACCTAGTGCTCATTGTCATTCCCCAACACCCAGTACAAGTCGAAAGGAAAAACAAGGACAGAGACCCAGCTGTTGACACAATACAGTCTAGTGACGGCTGCAGAGTGTAACCTATCAGAACACTGCAACTGAGGCTCCCTGCAAGTCCTCACTCCATCTTGCCCCTGTACCTCACTTAGCGGCCTCGATCACAGGATTTGCATGCAGATCCCTAGGCCTTCAGAGAAGTGGGTGGTTTGCTGCTCTGGGTACAGGGCATCCTCTCGGGTGGAGTTAATTGGAGGCAGCATAGGAGGACAGGGAGAGTTATGGGGCTGCAGGAAGGAGGGATTCCTGATGCCAGAGCCAGGCTGAAGCCTCTGGTTGGCTGAGAATCCAGAATGCAGGTGTGACTAGCTAGCAGTGTTTGCTCTGAGGGTTGCCACCACCGACACACAAATAACATCCTTTCATGTGTAGATATTTTATGTTAAAATACACTGGACCAGTTTAAGGCCTGAATGTAAGGCTTCATCTTTCTCCTGCCCGTTTCCTTTCTTTCTTTCTTTCTTTCTTTCTTTCTTTCTTTCTTTCTTTCTTCCTTTCTTTCTCTCTTTCTTCCTTTCTTTCTTTCTTTCTTTCTTTCTTTTTTAAATAATTTATCTGTGTTTTATATGTACTGGTGTCTTGCCTGCATGTATGTCTGTGTGAGGCTGTCAGATCCCCTGGTTCAGGAATTATAACAGTTGTGAGCTGCCATGTGGGTGCTGAGAATTGAACCCAGGTCCTCTGGAAGAACAGCCAGTATCTTAACCCCCGAACCATCTCTCCAGCCCCAAACATTTTCTTTGAGTCTCAAATGGATCACTGACTTTGTTTAGGGTGGACACACCCTACCGTCTGGCTTCACTCTGATTTAGCCATGTGGTCACCTTTAGGCTTTTTCATAACCCTTTGGTGTAGATGGTTATGGTGCAAATGGTGAGTTGGGACCCCAGAGCTGCCCAAATTCATGCGCTTGGTTAGGCCATACCCTCTTCCCAGGTTCCTTCCTTGCTCTTAACTGTCCTGCTTGAAATCTGAATAAATCTCACTTAGTATCAGCTGTGCTTCACACTGGCTGGTCCTGAAATTCTCCCTTATGTGAAAGCCAAGGATCCTGAGCTTCCCTTGTGTGGCTGTAGGTGATGTGTGGTGTGCTCGGCTTCAGGAATCTCAGGCAGGAGGGAGGGGACTCGGAGGGGAGAGCTGAAGGCACGGCGCCTCCCAGTCCCACGCTACCCCTGCCCTTATATCCCCTTTGCCAGGCTCCCGTTGCAGTGGCACAGAAAGTTTGAGACTTTCAGTCCTCTGCCTCCTTGGGTGGTGGCAGAGACTGGCAAGGGACGTTCTTGAGCCTGGCTGGGCCTGAGTAGCTCCTGGAAGGGTGTAGATAGAGGAGGAGGTGCCAGCCTGGAATATCAGAGGGGGCTGGCCAGAGTTAACCTGGAGAGCCAAGGCACCCCACCATGTGCAGTTTCCTTTTCTATACCTGTGTGAGCATGCGCCAGCATGCCATGCTACCCTGTGGAGGTCAGAGAGACAATGCTGGTTCTCTCCTTCAGCCGTGTGGCACGTGGGGATTGAACTCAGGTTGCCACACGTGGTGCTGTGTGCCTTTAGCTCCTGAGTCATCTCACAGGCCCTGGGTTTTTGTTTTGTTTGGTTTTTTGTTTGTTTTTTGTTTTTGTTTTGTTTTTTGTTAGATTTATAGAGTAGAGAAGTTCAGGATCAGTCGGGGGTTGATGGATATGGGTAAGGATGGAATGACAGCCAAGGCCTCTGGGGCTGTACACTTGGCTTCTCTGTTCCTCTGCCCTCTACGCCCCTTCCTGCTCCTCTTCTGTAACTAACTCCTCCGTGCTCCTCTTCTGTAGCTCCTCTGTGCTCCTCTCTTGTAGCTCCTCCGTGCTCCTCTTCTGTAACTCCTCCATGCTCCTCTCTTGTAGCTCCTCCATGCTCTTCTCACCAGATAACAACAGAAAACTTCTAAGATCCAAACATTCATTCTCTGCCAAGATCATGCCATCCCATGTTCAGGCCTATCTATATTATATATCATACATCATATCATAAAATCATATTTGTCTCTGATAGAAGCCCCTCCTCTTTAGTCTCTTCACAGGGACCATCAGCCTGTCCCTTAAGGGACTTAACTGTCCTCACAGCCCTCTGGCTCTGACTCTCTAGTGCATGCTTAAATAGCAGGGCTTATAAACAGAGAGAGAGAGAGAGAGAGAGAGAGAGAGAGAGAGAGAGAGAGAGAGAAAGGAGAACAGCTGTCTCTTGGCACCACTCATTCCTCCAGTGTTTTCTCTCTGCTTCTTCTCTGTTTTAGCCCTCTTGAAAGGCTCACAGAAATTCACTTTAAAAAGCAGAAAGAGGGACCACAAGTGGTACATGAGAGTTCAAGGCCATCCATCTACATAGGAATTTAATGCCACCTAGAGCTCCCTTGTCTCATTTTCTTTTTAAGTCTAAAGAGGGGATGAGGTCTCAGAGTGCTTACCTACCATGCATGAGTCCCTGGGTTTATGATTTACATGTATAAAGTGATTGTGGTGGTGCAGATGTGTAATCTCAGCACTTAGGAGGTGGGGGCAGAAGGATCAGAAGTTCAAGATTATCTCTGGGCTGGGACTGGAGCCAGGCGGCAGAGCATGTGTGTGCAAGCACGTACAGGGCTGGAACACCAGCGGCTCTGACAGAAGGTACTGGGGACACACCTTGCCTGTCTTCTGGTCTTGGTATCTCAGCCACTGTAGGGCGCCGCCTTGCCGCCATCTTGTTGTTTACTAGTTTGCTGCCGCCATTTGGCGATTCTGCTTCCGCCTTGCTCAGCGCAGTTTCACGTGCCCTCCCGAGTGGTGAGGGAGTGGCGAGACCCAGCTTTGGCCTATCATGTTTCGACTCGTTTGTCAGGAGAGGCCTGGACCAATCAGACACGGATACGTCATGGCTTTTGTCTGCACTGTTTATAAGCAGTGCGCCCGCCTGGGGTCTGGGTCCTTCTGCTCCAACTCTTCAAACAAATGTGCTCCAATAAAGCGTGTGCTGAGAAGAATCCTGTTGTGGTCGTCTTTTCTGCTGGCGGACAGGGCCGCCAGAAGCCACCTCTGGCCACAGCCTTGTCCAAGCCTATCTGAGGCTTCTCTGCTTCGTTTTCTTCTTTTGTCCTCAATCTGAGAGGCCAGGATCCAGGCTCTATCCGTGGCTTCCCTTCTCGACTGCCCTCACTATGAGATGAGACTGGCTGGGGACTCATGAGGCCCAGGGTCTCCCTGATTTTACCTCTGCATCTGCCCCAGTCTCTGGAGTCCTGCAAGGTCTCTTGCAGAACCTACAGAGTGGATTAATTATTTGTGGAAACACTGCAGTTTGGGGAATCAGTTTATCCGGGTGTTTCAGCTGTAAATGATAAAATAGTGTAAAAGAACAAGACAATCAGGAGTGATCTGCATAGGATCTACAGGCCAGGGGGAGGGAGTCTGGGTAGCAAATGACATGTCTACCAGTTTTCAGAACTTCCTTTTGGTAACAAGATGCCCGCTGTGGCCCCAAGCTCCCCTTGAAGTAAGAGGAAAGGGGGCAGGGCACAATTTGTGAAGAAAACCTGACCAGAAGCATCCAGCAGTCACCACCAGTGTCTTTGGCCTCCGCTAGGTCACAACACCAAACGTTGGAACAATTATGAGGCAGGGGATGGGACTCAGCATCGGTATGTACAGGGGAAATGTGTGAACAATGAGAAGTGGGGGTTCTGATAACAAGAGAAGAAAGGGAACCACTGGCAGGTGGGTTACTGACAGACAAACCCTCTCAGCCACAGAGAATGCCTTCAGAACAAGAGAACCAGTGTGTGTGGCGATAACCGGGGAGGGAGTGTACCGAAAGGAAGGAACAGGGTGAGACTGGAGGAAATGGCAGGAAAGAGACAGGAAGTTCAGTAAACACCTTGTAGCCCGGCTTGGCCTCCTCATCTGAAAGAATGCTTGTGCCTCTGGGCATTGCTCAGATCTTCCAGAACTGAAGTCTGGCACAAATGCAGCCTTTGCTCGGTCTAGGGCTCAGAGCTGCGTCAGACTGAAGGAGGCCTTGTCCTTGTTAATCTGCCATGGGCCATCCACTAATGTCTCACATAATGGGAGATTCCCCTCCAACAGGAAGCAGTGGTTGGTTGCTGTAGACAGATAAGCCAAGTGGCTGAACACATCTGCAGGACTTGGAAAAGCCTGTGTTGAGTCAGGACCTGATGCTATAAACCTGTCATCCCAGCCACCCCCGGGGCTAAGGCAGAAGGATCAAAAGTACAGCAACAAAACACAAGTTCAAGATCTAGACAACTCAGTGAAACCATGTCTCAAAAAATAAAGGGCTGAGGCCATGGTCTGTGGCAGGGTGTTTATCCAACACAGGCAAAGCACTGCATTCAGCTCTCAGTACTGCCAGTAGTAAAACCGGCCTGAGAAATGGCCCAGTAGGTCAGGGTGCGTATAATCCTGACAATCCCTGCTCAGTCCTGGGACCTACATGGTAGGAGAAGAGAGACAAATCCTGAAGTTGTCCTCTGACCCCCCCCATGCACCCCACCCCTGGCCCCCTGATTAATAAATAAGTCAAGAATAAACCTAATAAAAGAATTTTTTTTTTTTAGGGCTGGGGAGATGGCTCAGAGGTTAAGAGCATTGGCTGCTTTTCCAGAGGACCTGGGTTCAATTCCCAGCACCCACATGGCACCTCACAATTATCTGTAACTCCGGTTCCAGGGGATCCAACACCCTCACACTGGCATGAATGCATACAAAACATCAATGGATATAAAATAAAATTAAATAAAAAATCCTTTAAAATTTTAAAAGAGCCGGTGGATTGGGCAGCATTGCTGGGGAAGGCAATAGTCAAATTCATCTGTAACCACTGTGATTAATTCCCAGGTGACAAAAGCAGAAAGCAATGACTCTGTGCTTCCTGTCACTTTACCACGGAGACTTAGTGAGCATTACAGAGAATGTGGAACATCCGAGCATCTCATTTGCTGCTGTGGTTGGCTGCCTACAGCTTCCAGAAAATTTGAGTATCATTTAAAAACAAAAATAAGTCAAATGAGAAGACACAGGCAGAAATATTGCCCAAGGAAGCTGCCCTGAAGTGAGAGGCTTCAGAATCTCTCGGCTGTGGGTGTGGATCCTGGGAGGTGGACTACAGGCAATGTCTTCCTGTCTCATCAAAGAGCTCTGCTGTCCTGGAATGTGAGTGGCACTGCCCTGCCCACACAGGACAAGCCCTCAAGGAGAGCTTGCAGGAGGAAGGCAGACAGTCCTCAGTTTGTCTTTGCCCTCATGCCTTTGGGGAAGGCCATCAAACCCTAAAACCTGTGTGTGGTGCTGGGTGACCATGGAAATGGGAGGCAAGGCAAGGAAGAATTGTTTCATTGCTACCTGCTTCATAGTGCCCATGGGAAGGGATTGGGACTTCAAACCATAGCCTGGGAGCAGTGGTCTAGATCGGTGCTGAGGAAGTGGACAGGGCCTCGTGTCATAATGGCAAATCTGATTGGACTGAGGCATCTAGATTAGTAAAGTAGGCTTCCAGATGTGTCTGTGAGAGCATCTCCAGTGGTAATTAGATTGCAGCAAGAATGGAGTCAAATTTGAGACAACTGTTGGGAGGTGGGGAGCTATGAAAGGAAGTGTCTGGCTAGAGAAAACAGATGAGTGGAAGAGCATCCCTAGGGAGTGTCTTGCCCTGCTTCTTCCGAGACCACTGCTTTTGTGGCCTCTATGATGTGAGCTACTCTGCGCTGTCATGCCTGCTCTACTGTGATGGCTTGAGACCTGTGAAAGCCTGAGAAAACAAGTCTTATCTTATGTATTTGGTTACAGCAGTGGGGAGTTTATCAATGTGCTTATGGAACTCAGACGTTGAGTGTGTTGGCTCTGTGTGTCATCATCAATGGGTGTGTCTTAGTGTCTTTTCCTATTGCTGTGACAAAATATCTACTCAAAGGGAACTTAAGAGACAAAGTGTTTGTCCTGGCTCACAGACGTTTCAGTCCATCACTGTGGAGAAGCCACAGCAGTAGGAGCTGGAGGCAGCTGGCTACATTGTATCTACAGCCAAGAGGAGCTTCAGTACCATGCATGATGAGTGCTATGCCAGCCACTAGCTGAGGAAAAGGTTATCATTGCTATCCCTCAGCCAACCCTACACAATACAATATTGCCTTGCCTGGAAAGATGTGACCACTGATAAAATAATAGCTTGAAGATTATAGAGGCATGTTGGGTATGTGTCTGTCCTTGTACCTACCTGGAAAACAAGGAATGTTAAGCTACAAGATTGTCTTTTCAATGGAAAAGATGTAAAACCTGTTCTTCCCTCCAGAAAGCTGAGAATTAGAGGTAATTAATAGCCTGGTGGTCTGCAATATCTGTAGAGCTAGGCCATACCAAGCTTCTACAACCAGGACTGGAGGAGGCTACTCATCTAAATGACCCTTACATTACATTATCTGCATAGCCAGGGCTCCCCCAAGCTCCCACAACCAGGACCAGAGATACCTAATGGCCCCAGTGACCTCTAAGATATCTGTATGACAGAGAGCATGCCAGATGTTTCCTTAGTCTCTCGAACTAATGCAAATAGCCTATCTCTAGAACCCATCTTCCTGGAAGAAATAACATATTCTTTGAGTTGAATTTTGATATGTTTATGGCTCCTTGTGCACTGGAGTTTATATTACACCAGGAAACCTTACTCCAAATTGTACCCTGTTTAAATATGCTGGCAATAAACTGCCTGGTACCAGGCTCTTTAGAAATTTGATCCAGCCTGATAAAGTCAGGCTGAACCAGGTTCTTATCCTTACTTCTTCGTGGTTTGTTTCCCTTTCTGTCTGGTATGACACTTTTAGGTACCCTCATGGAGGTAACCAACTACTTTGTGATTGGGTTTGAGACCTGCTCCCCAAAAAGGAATTCAGGTCTAGTACTGTAAACCTAGTCAAAAGTCCCAGGCTCAGGAGGTCACAGGACTTAGGGAGGAACCTATTACTGTTGTTTTGCTAAATAGTCATGCTGTCGTGCTGCCTTTTAAATATTTATGCTCTTAACCATCTATTACTGCTGCCCTCAGCCTTGGCCAAAGAAGCTTCTATCTGGAGTGGTCCCCATTCAAGGCAGAGGCTCAAAATTGGTCAAAGTGCTTTATTAAGTTTCTCTAGAGTCACAGAACTTACAGAATGACTCTCTCTCTCTCTGTCTCTGTCTCTGTCTCTGTCTCTCTCTCTCTCTCTCTCTCTCTCTCTCTCTCTACACACACACACACACACACACACACACACACACACACACACACAGAGAGAGTTACATGTTCAGATCTTAAATGGGGCATCTGTCCCAACCCTTTCCCCCCAGGCTTGGAGAACATTGTGGAAGGAATGTAAGAGCTGAGGAAGGGTATGAAACACTGTCTTCAGGACATGACCGTGCACCAGGCTTTTTCTTTTGGGGTACTAACCAGCTCCCAAATCATGGCACAGAGACTTCTTATTAGTTTTGCATTCTTGGCTTACCTTAAACTTGTTTCTGGCTAGCTCTTTTAATTTAAACCAACCCGTCTTTCTTGATCTACCTTTTTGTCCTGGGGATTATTACCTGTCAAACATCTGTATATCTTAATTTTACTGCTTCTCTCTGTCTGTCTGTCGTCTTTCTGGCTTCTGGCCCCAAGCGTCTCCCTCATTCTCTCCTTCCTCTCTTCTCACTAGAACCTAGATTTTTCCTATTCTTTTTTCTTCCTGTGAGCCCTGTCTATCTGTTCTCTGCCTAGCTATTGGCCATTAAGCTCTTTATTAGACCAATAAAGTGCCTTATCCAGAGAAGGTGAAACAAACGCAACACATCTTTACATCATTAAACAAATGGAGCATAAACAAACACAACACTTCTTTGCCCAGATAAAATACTGTTCCACAAAATGACATGGCCATGGTGCCCTCACTGCAGGTGTAGTTATCTGCATTTGATGGAGTCAACAAGATCAGTCAACATTTCAACAGGCAGCACTAATTGGACAACCAAAAATAAGGAGTGGCTATAAAGGGGTAAGGCTGGACATGGGGTGGGGCAGTGAGGGGAGAGTCTCATATGATCAAGACAAAGAATAAATTAAAGATACTTTGTATGCGCCTACCCCCGCCAGCAAGGAAGACTTGACTCCGGGTAGATCTTCTTCATGCAGTTGTAATCAGGATCCCTTAAACATGTTTCTTCTGGCCCGCAAGAAAGAAAGAGAAAGAGAGAGAGAGAGAGAGAGAGAGAGAGAGAGAGAGAGAGAGAGAGAGAGAGAGAGAGAGAGAGAGAGAGAGAGAGGAGAGAGGAGAGGGAGGGAGAGAGAGGGAGAGAGAGGGAGAGAGAGGGAGAGAGAGGGAGAGAAAGGGAGAGAGAGGGAGAGGGGAGAGAGAGGGAGAGAGAGAGAGCACCCGGGGCACCCCAGCACAGGCTTAAATCCCCTTGAGCTAACCAACCCCAGTGAGCCACGTGAACCCTGCAGATAGGCTACTCTAATGCAGAAGCAGACAGGCTGAACAGACTTAACCAATTAAGGGCTTGTTTAGCCAGAGAGCCCTCACCAATGGGAAGGTATAAGGTGGAAGCCAGTGCCACTTTAAGGCATGGCACTATGTGGCTCTCTACAATACTCTACTTTTTAAAAAGGCAATGGAGCTGAGGAGATGGCTGAGCAGTTAAGAGGGATCATTTTCTGCTCTTCCAGAGGACCTGAATTTGGTTCCCAGCACCCATGTCAGGCAGCTCACAACCACCTGTAACTCCAGGTCCAGGGGATCTGTGCTGATTAATTTTTGTTAGCTTGACACCAGTTATAGTCATTTGGGAAAAAAAAAGGAACTATCTTGGCCAGTTATGTCAACTTGACACAAGATAGAGTTACTTGGGAAGAAGGACTCTAAGTTGGGAAAATGACCCCCTATATATGTCTGTAGGAAAATCTGTAATGCATTTTCTTAATTAGTGATTGATGTGGAAAAATCTATCTCATGGCAGGTGGGGTCATTCCTGGACTGGTGGTCTTGGTTTCTATAAGAAAGCAGGCTGAGCAAGCCATGAGGAGCAAGCCAGTAAGCAGCACTTCTCATGGCTTCTGCTTCAGCTCCTGCCTCTAGGTTTCTGCCCTACTTGAGTTCCTGTCCTGACTTCCTTCAGTGCTAGACTAGCTATGTTGGTGAGCTCTGGGTTTGATTGAGAGACCTTGCCTTTATTGGATAAAGTAAATGAGCAATTGATGGGAGATGTTATTGTGTAAATATGTTTCTTTTATTGGTTAATGAATAAAGCATTGTTGGCCAATAGGAAAGCAAAATAGGTGGGACTAGGAGACTAGGAGGATTTGGGAAGAGGTAGGATTGATTCTCAACATGTAGGATCAACAGGGTAGAACTTCGGATCCTCTCTCCAGTAAGATAAGACCACGTGGAAATACTTAGGTTAATAGAAATGGGTAAATATTTAAGACAGAGCTAGCCAATAAGAAATGCTAGAAACAGGCCAACAGCATTATAGCTATTACAGTGTCTCTCTGTGTTATTTGGAGCTGGTGCAGCTCTGGGACCAGGCCAGTGGGAAAACCTGCTTATAACAAAATGGTGCTACAATGTGACTACTAAAAACTTCCACTTAAAACCTGACAAAAGCTTAAAAAAGGGGTTTTAGAAACAAAAGAACAGAGACAAGCAAGGCTTCTTAGTATCAACAGTTTTCTTGGTTGGACTCTGTTTTGCTAGAGACAAGCAGATATTTGTGTGGCTCCTTTAAGAGAGGTTTCCTGACTCAGTATAGAGGCAAAAAAAACCAGCAAGGCTTTTAAGCAGCACTACTAACAATTCAATGGTGTGTATGAGCAGCTGGAGAGAGTAGCTGTGTGTGGTGGCACACATCTTTAATTCCAGCACTCGGGAGGCAGAGGCAAACAGATCTCTGTGATTTCAAAGCGAACCTGGTACACAGAATTAATTCCAGGACAGACAAAAGGCCCTGTCTCAACAAATAAAAAATGGAAATAAAAGAAATAAAGTAATAAAAAGCCACATAAAGATGAAAAGCACAGAGAAAATATGGATACCGTGTGCTATTGTGTTGTCTTTAAATCACTCAGTTGCTAAGAAAGAAATAATTGCTGCAATACACTTGATTATTAATGCCACTAAATTAATCTAATTTATAATTTTAAAAATGTTTTGTTTTGACTTCAAAATTTAAGTTCAAGGACAGGCTACTGGGGAAAAGGATTTCTATTTTCGTTTCCACTGAAAATGAAAAGCTGTGGATTCCTTTCAGACTAACATGGTTTGATCAAGCAAGACTCCCTGAAACATTGTCCCTGGGACAAGGCACCCTTACAGACTACTACAGCCAGGATTTCTGTGTCTTTTTAGGATCCCCATGACAGTGCCCCCTACCAGCAGGAAGCAGTTTGGAAAGAATGACGCCCAAATTCCCAAGTATTGTTTATAAATGTTTGTTTTCCTTTACGTGGCCATGGTTATAAATGGTTAATAATCACAACCAATCTCTTTTTAAAGATAAAAAGGGAATTATGGTATAAATATGAATACTTTGTTTTGGAATGGATTTTCATGTATTGATACAAACTTAAGGTCAATTTTGTGATATTTATATTTCTCCACTTATTTAGGTATTATGGTTATATAGCTCATTTAGAAATGTAATGTAGAATTTAGTTTCTTATAGAAACATCCAGACACTCTAGTCCCTATGGCCTGGTTACAGAACATTCTGTTCTTTTGACTAGCTACACAAAAGGATTATAAATATATGTAGGAGATGTCAGGAGAGTCAGGTAGCTGAACGTTGTCATGGGAAATAGGATCTTAATGAATCCTATAGTAACTGGGGTGGGGGGTGTGCTCAGCTCTCTGGGGGTGAATGGTTCTCTACAGGACTTGGAATTGACTCATAATTCAGAGATAAGAGAGAAGGCGGGAGGCTTGGTGACTTGATACTTTTGCTTCCTCTGGGGTTGGGTGGCTTGGAGCCCAACATGGAAGCTGCACTCTGCACCTTCCTCCAATGACTTCCAGCTACACCCCTCACCCCTAGCTGAAAGCTACTCTATTTTTATATATCTCTTGGGAAGTAGATTCCAAAATTTCCCTATGTCTTCCTGGCAGAGGAGCCACTGATTTCCAGTAAATCCAGGGTCACGTTGATTTGCATTGATTTTGCATAAATTTGCATACCCCATTTTAGCTTTCACATCTAAACCAAGGAATCAATGTAAATGGGCTCCAGTTTTTGTGCCTCTGAGATGAAGGTGGCCTTGGCCTTCCTTTGACAACGAGAGATCTTACTATCAGTGACCTACCAATCCTTTTCCTGGACCCACTGGGGATCTTCTGTTGTTTGGTAGAACCTCAGAGAAGGATCAGTCACCTGATGGGAGGGAATAGGCGTTGAGTTTAGCGAGTTGGAATGAAGGGTGATCTTCAGATTTGGGTAGAGGATTGGAGGGAGCAAGGAAAGGGGTCAAGTATGTGGAAGGAAGGGAAGGCTGGTGGACTGGGGTGGAGGCGATGTGGAAGGAGGAAGCAAGGCTGACTGGCGGGAGGGGGGCACTGGAGAGCTGTGAAGGAACAAGTGTTGGGCACATAGAGGCAGGCTGGTGGGCAATCACTGCATGGCTGCTTCAGAGTGAGGAGGGAGTTTTAGGGAGTCCAAGATCAAAGTGAGGTCTGGCCTGCTGATTGCCCAACAACCATTCCTATCTTCTTCTGTTGAGCAAGCAGTAGGTTGGTTTTTGGTTGTTTGGCTTGGTTTTTGCTGGGGCCTTGACCCTGTGCTAGTGATGACTAGGGTGTCTTTCAAAGTGATACTCAGCAGGGTGGAGATGGATCTTACTAGAGTGCTTACCTAGTTACACACAAACCTCTGGGTTCAACTCCCAGGACCTCATAAAGTGGGAATGTGGGGGCAGAAGGATAAGAAATTCAAGGTCAGGTATCATTGGACACAAAGCAAGTTCAAGGCCATGGTAGAATACATGTTGTGTAGCAGTTTTCTCTGAGGTTAAAACCTTCTACCAGTGGAGAGAAACTTCTTAAGACACAGAATGTAAAGGGAAAGTAAAACAGCAGGATATTTTAGGACAAAGGTGAAACCACAGAGCACTCTAGGGGAGATAGAACACTCTACTCTGCAGGGAAGCTCCATTAAGACAGGAAGCAAACAACTCCAACTAGCCTCCAGTGAGACACTTCATCCTGTGACCACACCTCCTACATCTCCCCAAACAGTGCTACCAACTGGGAAACAAGTGTTCAACTGTCTGAGACTATGGGGACACTGATAGGGGAAGTCCTGTACATATGTTTCTCTTATTAGTTGATGAATAAAGCACTGGCCAATGAAGCAGGAAGATAGGCGGGGCTAGGACAAGGAGAATTCTGGGAAACGTAGGCAGAGAGGGCCTGCCAGAACAGTTGTCATGTGGGCTGCCAAAGGAGTAACCGGTCTGGACCCTTTGCCAGTAAGATAAGATCACGTGGCAATACTTAGATTAATAGAAATGGGTTAATAATTAAGACAGATCTAGCCAATAAGAAGCCCTAGCCTTTGGCCAACAGCTTTATAATTAATATAGCATCTGTGTGTTTATTTGAGGCTCAAGGGCCTCGGGACCAGCTGAGAAAGAAAATGTCGGTTACAGAACATTTCTGATTCAAGCCATATTCCACTCCCTGGTCTCCGTGTATTCATGGTCACATCACAATACAAGAGGCATTTACTCCAACTCCAAAAATCCCCATAAGTTGTGAACATACTCAGCAAAATTTAAAACTCCAAAGTCTCTCTTGAGACTCAATTCAGTCTCTTAATAGTGACCCCTCCCCCCAAAACCAAAAAGCAAAGAATATATTTCCAACATTGATGGCACAGAATATACGTTGACATTCCAAAAGGGAGGGCCTGGGGAATAATGAAGAAATACTGGATCAAAGCAAGACTGGAACCCAGTAGGGAAAATACCAAATCCCTTATCTCCATGTCCATGTCAAAATGTTTAGCTGGTTTTGTCATTCCATCATTGCATTGCTGTCTGTAACACCTCTCTCTCTGTCTCTCTCTGTCTCTCTCTCTCCTGGGATGGTTCCACTCCCTTTGTGCAGGTCTTCTAGGCAGATTTCTCATGACTCTGACATCCCCAACATCTTGAGGTCGCCAACATTATCACCATTCCATGCAAAGGAGTTTCAGGGCCTCCTGCCCTCTTGGGGCTTCATGCAGAGACTTCCCTGTCACACTTCTTGGCCTCTATGGGTCTCTGAAACCACAGTCCATGACCCCTCAGTACTAAGTGAACAGCACTGACTCTCTGGTATCAACTTCTGTATTAGTTAACTTGCTGTTATCAGGAGGAAGCAGCATGACTAATAGTAAAGTATGTTTCACTGGAACTGTAAGCTAAAGTATACTCTAAAAGTCATATTCACTTATGCTTTTTTATCACAGCAACAGAAAAGTAATGAACAGAAGTTAGCAATGGCTGCTGCTCTTCAGTGTTTGTTATTAGGGTTGCACAGCTACACCCTAGGAGGTGAGAAAACACAGAGACCACTTGGCAGGTCCTCTCCCATGCTTAACTACCCAGACGCCTGCACAGCACTTTACTCCTGTCTCCATTTCCTCCATGGCTCTTTCTCTTAAGATCCAACCACTTGAGCCAGCTGTGGTGGCCTATGCCTTTAATCCCAGACTCCAGAGGCACAGCTAAGTGGATCTCAGTGCTGCCAGTGCTGTCAGGACTACATAACAACACTCAATCTCAAAAATAAATAGGTAGCTAGATGTGATGGCTCCCACCTTTAGTCCCAACACTCGGGAGGCAGAGGCAGGCAGATCTCTATGAATTCAGGTCTAGCCTAGTCTACATAGCAAGTTCCAGGACAGCTTGGGCTACACAGAGAAACCCTGTCTAAAGAGATCCGACAGTTCAATGCTCTGAGACCTCAGGTGGGCCAGCTTGGTGTTCCCACTGAAGGCTCTAGCTTTATCCAGACTTTGTTCTAACAGATGCTATTTCAGACTCAGCTATACAATCAGGCTTGTTAACTACATTGTCCTAGATTTACTGTCAACTAGACTTCATCAGCCTGAAGTTTCAGAACTGGCTTTGTGGGCTACTAGTTGATGCTAACGATCTAAGTCCTCACACTTACGCATCAGCGGTGAGGTAGCTGAACCGGGTGTTTGAGCTGCACATCGCCTGCTCCACCCATAATCCTGTCTGTCTCTGGAATCTGACTGAGACAGGTTCCAAGAAGCTAAGGATCCTACCATGGGTGAGTGAGGTAGTGGATTTAAAAACAGAAACAAGTGGTTTTGGTTCTAGGCAGTCGAACTGGAAAGCAAGCTGTGGACCTTTTTGGAGATCTGCTGTCACTGTGCTTTTCTGTGTGCTTGCTAAAGGAGGGCCTCAGGAAAGTCCCTCTCTACAGCTTCCTCCTGGTAAAGCACATCTGGGCTTAGTCAAGCCCTTTCCAAGACTGATGTGCTGTGGTCTTGGTGTCCTGTTGATTTCTCAACTTTCTAAGAACCAAAGTTTGAAGGTATGGAAGGAGGTGGGGGAGATGGGGTAGGGGAGAGGTTGGGAGAAAAGTAAGAAAAGGTGATGAGCAACAGAGAGGAGAGGTTCAAGACACCCATACAATTTCCTCAGGGCCCTCCAGGTTCATCTGGGCCAGAGTCACTGTGCCAGCGAGAGAGCATTGGTACCTGGAACGAGGCAATGGTGTTTTTCAGAGTGGCAATTATATGGCTATCAGAGTACTCTCTTCCCATGGGATATGCCCATTTCCCTCCAAAGAGGAGTACAGTCAGGTCTCTCCCTGTGAGTGGGTCATATCTGTTGAGAAGCAGGCTCTCAGTGCTGTGGCTTCATGTGCTTATGAACAGGATAGCCCACAAATGTGGTGGGAGTTGCTCCAGGTGACTGAAACTTGGTCAGTGTTGTGACTCTTTCTGGGCAGATGTGCACAGACATTACACCCTCTAGATGGGGCACCGATGACAGACCAAGCCCAGCTCAGTGAACAAGTGAGTTCATTGCGGTGGCTTACAGGAGAACAACGGGGTTTGCATCCCTGAACAGTCCACTCCAGCATGGGCAGCAGCTCTGAAGACCTTCCACAGCTGTGTCTCTGGAGCTCCCTGCACAACTGGCAGGCAGCTCTCCACTTCTCAACTCTGCATCTATAACCCTGATTAGGGGCCTTGCGAATAGCGAGATTCTTCAGGTGCTCAGAGGTCTGCTTCTTAAGCCTGTGAATTTTGTTTACTTCCTGAGACTTCTTCCTCCCTTCCTTCTTTCCTCCCTCCCTCCCTCCCTCCCTCCCTCCCTCCCTCCCTCCCTCCCTTCCTTTCTCTCATTCTTTCTTTTCTTTTATTTACCTTAGAGGTCATGCCCCAGTGCATGTGTGGAGGTCAGAGGACAACCTGGCAGAGTCAGGTTCTATCGTGTGGGTTTCAAGTCAGCCAAGGTTACATAGAGAAATGCTGCCTCAAAAAAACAAAAGTATATTATATTTCAAAATTAATTAGGAAGTTGTCTTTTTTTTCATTACATTCTTAAGAGAGGGTTTCATGCAATCCTAGCAGATCTAGAACTTTACACCACAGCTGACTCCTCCACGCTTACCAGGAATCCTCTTCCTTCCTTACTTCCTCCCTCCCTCCCTCCCTCCCTCCCTCCCTCCCTTCCTTCCTTCCTTCCTTCCTTCCTTCCTTCCTTCAGTTTCCTAAGTACTACAGTCATAAACATGAACCACTACACCCAGACAGACGCCAAATTTCTAAAAGAAAATAGTCTTATTTTTATTTGTTTCTGTATGTGGGCATTTTGCCTGTATGTTCACACATTTCCTGCAGAGGGCATTGGACCCTCTGGAACTGGAATTACAGATGGGTGTGAACTGCCACAAGGAAGCTGGGAATCAAAGCTAAGCCCTCCGAGAAAACAGCCGGGGCTGCCGTGCCCTGAGCCACCCCACCCCTTCATCCCCCGGAAGCTAACTTTTAATTTTGCGCGTTAAGGAATTATGACCTCTTCTGTGGGTATTGTGTGTGTAGGCTATGCCATGCCTGGTGTGACCGAAGTTCTCAGTGCCCTGTTGAGTAGCTCACAGCCCCCTCTAACTCTAGTGCCAGGGCATCTGATACACTGTGACTTGGTCATCTGCATGCATGTTCTCAGGTGCGCACATGCCCTCGCCCACGCTCATGCACACTTAGTTTTACGAGACAGAGTATGTGACTCAGCTGACTGTCATGAACAAAGCCCTGGGCTTGATCCAGTACGGCATAAACCAGCCATGGTGGCACACGCTGTGACCACAGGGATCAGGAGTTGTCTCTTCCAGAACCGTTGTTAACCATAGTTGTCAGTGTTCTGGGACTGTGGTGTTGGTGGGAAAACGAATGGGAGACATGGCCAGCATCATACATCTGTCTGTCTGTCTGTCTGTCTGTCTGTCTGTCTGTCTGTCTGCATGCCCACAGACATGGTTCTGCAGGGTGCTGCAGCCCTGGAGTGGTACACTGGGCACAGCCAGCACTGACAGACCTTGTCCTTTAGCTGCCCTCAAGATGAGGAGCATCATCTTGGTGTGCCTGTGGAGAGGCTTGTGGGGGAGGCATGTACCTCCACAGTGCACACCAAGCTCTTAATCGGCAGAGGAAAGAGCCTGGGTTTCCTGTGTTCTGATCCTAGAGAATCCAGCTGGGACCCTTGCTCCTGGTCACAGTTCATATATGGGTTCTGTGTGTGTGTGTGTATGTGTGTGTGTGTGTGTGTGTGTGTGTGTGTGTGTGTGTATGTGTGTGTGTGTGTGTCTGTGTATGTCTGTGTGTATATATGTATCGTGTCTGTCTGTCATGGTGTATATCTCTGTATCTCTCTCTCTCTCTCTCTCTCTCTCTGTGTGTGTGTATGTCTCTGTGTGTATATATGTATTGTCTGTCATGGTGTGTATCTCTCTCTCTCTCTCTCTCTCTCTCTCTCTCTGTGTATGTCTCTGTGTGTATATATGTATCGTGTCTGTCTGTCATGGTGTATTTCTGTGTGTGTGTGTGTTTCAGATGACTTCTGGACTGCAGAGGGAACATGACACTAAGCCACTCCACCTACTCTCTGCTGAGTTAGACTTGTCTCTTAAGGGAAATGGCTGGCTCTGTCAGGGGACAAGAGCCCTGCAGCTGCCTGGAAAGACATCCTCTTGGATGTCCCAGAGTCACCTCTGCTGCCACCCGCTGCAGGGGTGGTACCCTGAGGGACAGGCTGATTATCAGTGAATCAGCATTAGGCAAACTGGTGTGACAAAGGGAAAGGTGACTGTGACACACAGCAACCTCCCTAGCTCTCCCAGGTGAAGCACCAAGGGGCAGTGACAAGGCATGGCCACAAGAGGCTCTATTGAGCAACTTCACCCCCTGGGGCGGGTTCCCACTCCCTCAGGGGCCTCTTTGAAGAGCTGGATTCCAAAGCCTCTCCCCCCCACTTCTTACCCCTCCCCCACATCTTGCCCCCTCTCTCCACACATTACTTTTAACACCCTTCATGAGGTTTTTTTTTTTTTTTAACCTCTAAGCTGTTTTATACACTAACACACGTTCACACGTTTTCCCTTCTTCCAGCCCTTTCCAGACTGACAGGCCCCCTAAGGGAGGGAAACACCCCCTCTTTTCCACTTTGCTTACTTTAGATGATTGCAGTGGAGTTCCAAACCATGGCTTTCTGTCTTCTGACACGGGTGGGCAGACAGCTGTCCGTTCTAGTCTCTTCTATGTCTCCTGACTCAGCCTGTCAACTCTTTGCTCTGGAGCCACCGGGATCTTACTCCCATCAGGCACTGCCCTTCGAGTGGTCCCAGAGGCCTACAGGCTGCCACAGATACCCAGGCCACCAGTGCCCCTCTCCCCCTAGCCCTCCAACCTCAGGTTACACATCATTTCAAGCCTGGCCACTTCACCTACTTCAATGGGTCTTCCTGCCCCTGCCCCTCCCCCTTCCCTGTGCCTTACCTGTCCGAGTCCCAGACCCACACCCGCTTCAGGGACCCTTCTACAGACAGACACATCTGTCAGGCAAGCTGCAACAAGTTCTAGGGTTTGAAGGGTGTCACACCGCCATGCCCCCAGGCACCTAGAACAAATACCCTAGAGTGATATTCTCAGTGTCCATTCGCTGACCTGCCAGGCAGGGGTCTGTGAGGCCAGGAAAGAGCGTGCACACCAGGGAGCACCTTAGTTGAGAGCCATGTAAATATTTGCAGCGGGCTTTTTTGTTTGTTTCTTGCTTTTTTGTCTGACAGTCACCTGTGTGGAAACCCTCGAATTAAAGAGATGTGGTGTGATCCTGTAAACTCCACACCTTTCTGTTGAAGGGCTGGCAAGGAGTAAACCATTAATTTGGTTCCAGCAGGAGAGGGAGCCCCTCCCCCAGCCTCCTTGGAACTCTGGGTTAATGATTCTGAGTTTGTTTTCCCCATAGCCTGGTTCTCTCTAATCTCGCCCCTTTCTTAAGAATGACTTGACTTACTACAGTCGTCCCTCAAACCGGGGTTAAGAGCCTTGTTTGGCAGCAGGAAATGGCTGGTGTGGGCAGGTCTTGAGCCAGCTTCCCTTCTCAGCAGCAAGGTCCTCAGCCCCCATGCCCAGCACTCTCTTCCCACTAAAGCCTAAGCCTGCTGGCCTTAAAGGCGTCTTTGAGGGTTAGGGTTTGACCCTAGAGACCCACAGCCTCGCCGATATGAGATCTGAGAATTCATTTCCTGGAGTTGTAGGAAGTTTTCAAGGTTGGATACGGAGACAATTCTGCTTGGCCTTTCAAGTGTTTCATTAGTGGCTGGGGAGATGGGAAAAAAGGTGTGCAGCTCCAGTGGGGGAGGTCTGTTCATAGCCACAGTGCAGGCGTGGGGAGCCGAAAGGGCGGTCTGGATCCTTCTTAGCTAGGGTTGGCTAGCAGCTACGAGTCTAATGTAGTTCATTAGACTCACAGATCCCGGCCACATCTGGGTTTCCTAGGCCTCTCAGCCCCTCCCCCCACTTAATCAACAGAGCCCATCCCTCTAGCTTTGTGACAGGACCTGGTGGCCACCCAGTCTGAATCTACGTTCCTCAAACAGGACTCTGCACAAAGAAGTAGGTTGGGGTGACCCTGTCTGGCAAAGTCCCACAGGACTATGAAGTAACTGTTTCCCTCAGTCTTTTTCTAATAACTACTCACGGCTTCTTCAATCTTAAGAAAAGATTGCTACATTAGGGAGTCAAGATATGTTTCTGGAAATATTACCGTGCAGACATTTGAGGCACTAAAAACAAACCCCAATGTACTCTCTTTAAATACAGCCTGTACAGGTACTTGCCACCAAGTCTGATGGCCTGGGTTTCATTCTCCAGAGCCCTCATGGTGAAAGGAGAAAACCAGTCCCCAAAAGTTACTCACTATGGCATGTATACACACACACACACACACACACACACACACACACACACACACACACTTTTAACACCCCTGAAGGTCTTGAGTCCATTTTGTTCACATGTCTGCTTTTCCTTCAACTTTTTGTCTTGTTTTTTAACTATCCTATGAATATAATGATGCCCTATTCCATGATTTTCTCCTTTTCAACATTCACCTATGTTGTATTACTTGAATATCCTACCTACTACATAGTATAAATTCTCATTTTGTTATTTGACCTGTTTCCAGTGTTTGAACATTAAAGCACTTTGCTAGGAATATGCTCACAGTTGTCTCTTGAAACCTGGCAGAAATGCGTGTTACTCTCCGGTAGACAGGTATGTGCAGAATTGCAAAGTCCAGACTGTCTTAAGAACCAGTCTGACACCCTCTCCCATCCCTGACTAGATCCAGGGCCCTTATCACGACAAGAACACAGCCATCACTGAGGGGCTCCACTTCCATGAGAGGGGGTCCTCATCCAGGTGTAGCCAGGAGTCTCTCCATGACATCACAGAATTCACTATGAGGTCACTCCTGAACTTCCCAGTATGGAAATACAGACAGCGCTTCTCAGGTAGAATGGTTCTTTATTCAAACTGCAGTAAGAAAGCTGGGCCCTGGGCCCTTTGCAGTTTTGGGCCCTGAGGTGTACTTTAATGAGCCTCATAGGTCACTGTCTCCATGACCTCAGCTGTCACAGAACCAATGATGTCCAGGCCCTGGCCACTCTCTGTCTCCACGATGGCCTTCACGTTGGTTGTCTCCAGTGACTTGGCCACGATGTCCACATCTTGGCTACGCTGTGATGCCAGGCCTTTTGCAGCCAGGTTGGCTCTGATGTTCCTCAGGAACAAGCTGATTCTGCCAACCCTCTTGCTTGTAGACGCAGAGCTGGTGGTGGAGAGGGTCCTGCCTGATTTGTGGGAGCTCCGGGACTCCTTCATGATGGGGACATGGCTGACCCCTTTGTGTGACCTGTTGCGCTTGCTGCCCCCAAGGGTGCCTTTTTCCTTCTTCTTGGCCCGAGTGGATCTGCGGCTGGTTGATTTTCGAACCACCTTGTCCTCGGCTGTCTTGTGGTGACTTTCTCCCGTCCTCTGGTGACGGGAACTCCTGCTGCCAGCCCTGTCCTTTGCCCTCCGCTCCCTTCTTTCTCTCCTTTCCTTATTGACTTCAGTGTTGGCCTCGGGGGCTTTCTGCTGTCCAGTCGGTCCAGTTCTGTGGCTTTCATTCGGCAAGGTTAAGGCAAGAGCTACTGTGGCTGGATCAGCGGCTGTTTCTCCAACAGACTTGCTATTCGGTTCTATTCTTGCAATTGCCGTAGTCATGCTATCTTTTGGGGAGATGCTGGTGGACGTACTGGAAATATACTCCATGGACTTGCTGGCTGACCCTGCCAAGGCAACCTTCATGCTTTTGGGGGACATCTTGCCAGCGCTCGCAATGACCAAATGGCTTTTGCTCCCTCTTGCGCCCATGGCAGCACCCCCTGCGATGGCTGCGTTTGTCTGTCCAGAGCCCACAGACCTGGTTGCTGCTAAGCTCAAAGCACCCGCTAGGCCACCCACTGCTGCTGCTGTTGACCCTGTTGCTGGCTCTTTGACCAGGTCTTTCGGTTTTGTTTTGGGGGTGGATACACCAGGCACAGAGGTGGGTTTGTAAGAGTCATTGTGGATTCCCTCACCACCAGCAAAAGCAGCCGAGCTGACCCCACTCAGGTCTGTGACCACGGGGAGGCTTCTGACGCTCACCTGGTCTGGGTCCCCTTTACCTTGGGAATCTGCTGCTATTGCATTTGACTTGTCTTCTTCATCCAGCAGAGGCATGCACACCGTGTCCTCCGCTGGGATGGCATAGGTACTGCTGTTACTCTCCACAGGCGGTCTCAAGAGGTAGATCAATTTTTCCCAGTAGGTAAAGAGGTCATCCCGGCCCTCAAGAGGGGGACACAACTGTAGGTAGCAAGAACGGCCAGTAGCAAACTTGAGACGCAGCTGCTGTTTCTCATGGTTGTGAACAGAGATCCTTACAAACTTCAAAGGAAGGAGCCTAGTGAGCTCCAAGGTCTTCACAGCCTTGCGATTTTTGCCCTTAGTGGTCTGGCCACGTCCGGGAAAGTCTTCACAGCCGGGAGCTGGTCGGGCCAGAAGCATGACATCAGGGAGAGGAAGGATGGGGCTGGTGCATGCGATGCCCACAGTCACCATTCGGACACGGTTGTGCACATCAATCACTTCTCCCCGTTTGGTGATCTGGATGAAGTCGCTCTCAAATATTGGTGCGTACTTGAATATATCATACTCTCCTTTGTATAGTTGCCGTTGTAGTTTCCCCATGGCGGTGTTGAACATGCCAACTCCGGAGCCGCTCTGGGCGGTGTAATACGGTAACAGAGACTCAGTCTTTGTGCCCATTTTGTGTCAGGAAAGGTACGCTGGCAAGGTGGGCTCCCGCGTCCCTCTTGATCTCCGCAGATGAGGGGAGTAGTGGCAACTCCTGGGTCACAGAGGCGGCAGCGCTTACAGCAGGTCTCTCAACCCCACCCCACAGGCCCCGTTTGCCTCGGAGCCTCCCAGAGGCCTGGGCTGGGGGTGGGAGCACAGATGATTGACAAGGGGCGCTGTTGGGTACCTGGACTCCAAGCCCAATCTCTCCAAAGGTGTAGAGATGCAGGGTAGACTCCAGGGAGGTTTTCTTCCGGGTGTGAAAACCCTCCGACCTCCACCGGTGATTTTTTTTGAAAGCCCCCTGAAGGTCTACAACTGCAACCCTAGTGGGAGAAGTGACCACTAGGGCCTGAAGCCCTGCACAGCCATATTTATCCCCTCCCCCTTTATGACCTGTCACTGTCACATTCCCCCTTTGTCCCAGCCTCCAGCTGCCCTGCAAGAGGACAGGGCTGCAGGTAGATGCCAAAATGAAAAGATTTCAAATGGGAAAATTGTATATGAGTGATTCTTTCTTTAGTCCAAACTGAATGTGGGAGTTCGAGGGGCAGGTGGTGGATTTGACAGGTAGATTTGACAGGTCAGAGCTTATGGTGCCATTTTATTGGACAACCTGAATGCTGGTGTTGACCCTTCCACAAAAACTAAATGTTGATGGTGGTAATCTTTCATGGCAGCTCTGGCCTTTACTAATTAAGGTAAAATTGATGCTTACTAGCACTGTACTTTGTATGACATTGTCACAAATTACTGGAAGGCACACTGAGGTGTACTATTGCTACTGTTCTTATTTCATAGGGTAAAGAAACCAAGTGTCAATCACCTGCACCCACAAACGATACTGTTTGAATCCAGGGCTCACTGGGCCAGTTAAACGTTTCCAAACTGATTTATTTTTACTACATTGCAGGAAGTTGTATTGTGTGTGTGTGTGTGTGTGTGAGAGAGAGAGAGAGAGAGAGAGAGAGAGAGAGAGAGAGAATGTGTATGAGAGAGGTGTGTGTGTGTGTGTGTGTGTGTGTGTGTGAGTGAGAGAGAGAGAGAGAGAGAGAGAGAGAGAGAGAGAGAGAGAGAGAGAGAGAGAGAGAGATATGGAGGACCACTTGAGACATCGGGTGAGCTGAGCTAATTACCCAGTGGTTTCCCCTTCAGTTTTGTTTTTGTGGGGGACCATTTAATCTCTTAAGCACCAACTTTTCCACACTGTGCTCAGTGAAGTGAACCATATAGGGGTGGAAAATAAGAAACAGAAGGCCTTGAATTCCAAGACAGCATCCACACTCCCCCCCCCACAGCCCTGCTGTTGGGGAGAGCTTTGGAAATCTGTTTACATCTGTCACCGTGACCCTGCCTATTGCCACACCCACATAACTAGCCAGACTCAGGATTTCCAAACTTGTCACTTGGACCCTTCCTCCAGACATTCATCCCTTAAGGGCAAAGGTTATCTACCACTCTGAAAGCACACACATCTGGCTATTAGCTGATAAATGGATGAGCAAAATACAGATTCTCTACTCAGCTGTGAACAGGAATGGAACGGTGATTAGTACCTCAGCATGGTGGACCTTGACACTTTACTACGTGAAGGAAGCTAGACACAAAAGGCCACAGGACAGGCAAGCCTGAAGGACACTTGAGCAGTTTGCCAAGTGCTGGAGGTGGGACTCCATGGGTGCCAGTCAGTGGTGGCTACACAGTGTCATGCATGTGCTCAAAGCATTTGCATGCTAAATATTATGACTTATGTTTTTCCATTTATACACATAACACCTACACCCTGAGAACTCTTGTTTGAAACCTTGGTGGTTTTTAAAAGCGTAGCCTTCAATCTTAGGTAAACTGGGGGACTTTGATTAGCTTTGGCGTCCCCTACTTCCTCACATGTAGAACTCAGCAGTGCCTTTAAGGACTGGGAATATCCCCAAAGCCCCTGAGTTAAAGGTACTAGGAGTACCTGAGCTGTTGGGAGGTAGGGCCCTTTGGGAGGTCTTGTGTCATTGAGGCTGTGCCTACCTTAAGGAAGATCACAGGACCCCTACTCTCCCCTTCTCTTCCACTCTGCTTCCTGCTCACCACACACTCCCTGCCAGGGTTTGCTGCATTCACACAGGCCAGAGGAACAAGATGAACCCATCATGAAGTGACACTTTGACACTGTGGACCAAAACACCTTTTTCTCAGTTTTCCGTGCATGTGTGAGTGGTGTTTATACATAAACCTGTGGTGGTCCAGGGGCAGTTTTCTCAGATGTGCCCAGATCCAAGACATGCTGCTCTGGCTAGCCTGCTTGCTCCAGGGGATGTCCCATCCCTGTCTTTTAAATCTAAAATCATAAGCAGGTCACCGTGTCCATCTGGTGCTTATGCGGTTTCTGAACTCAGGTCCTTACACTCATGTGGCAAGAACTTGAACCACTAAGCCATCTTCCTGGCTCTGTTTTTCTCTTTTAAAATGTTTTATTATATTCAGTGTGTGTGTGTGTGTGTGTGTGTGTGTGTGTGTGTGTGTGTGTGTGTGTGTGGTTGGGGTGGGTTGGGGGCATGCACACATCACAGTGATGTGTGGACAGAGGAGAACTTGTAAGGAGTTCAGTCTCTCAGGTCATTAGACTTGGCAGCAAGAGCCTTCACTCACTGAGCCATCTCGCCAGCCCATACTTATGTCAGGTCTTTTGTTATAGCAGCAGAAAGGTAGCTAACACCTGGGAGGATGCATGGAATGTGTCAGTGAAGGTTAGCTGTGATTAGCATTCACCCTCGCCCATGCTTTGCAGCTCAGTGTGAATTTCTTTAAAAGTACACTCCATGTTTTGCAACAGGATCTCACCATGTAGTCCTGGCTGACCTGGACCTCACATGTAGACTAGGCTAGCCTTGACCAGAGACCCGCCAGGCAGGTACCACCTAGCTTGACCCCAACAGCAATTTTTGATGAGACCAGAGGCTTCTGGAGTTTACACAACCGCCCAGAAGAAGGAATGCTCAGTGCATAAAGACTGAGGCCTGGGCTGGGTCTCTGTGGGCCACTGTGCATGTACACACCCCCCTCTACACAAACATACATGCATACTTAAATTGAACTGGAGAGACAGATCAGCAGTTAACAGCAGTCAGTGCTTTTGGAAAGGATCTGGCCGCCATTCCTAGTACCTACATGGTAGCTCAGAACCCTTTACAACCCTCTTCTGGCCTCCTCAGGCAATGCATGCATGTGGAGCACAGATATACACACAGACTAAACACCCATACATATAAAACATACCCCAAGTGCCCTACCTAGTATTCTCCCCATGAACAAAGGAAGCTGTCCCCAAATACCCAATGCTAATGACACCGTAATAGAGAGGCAGAGTCATTATTTCAACAGACTTAGTAGAAACCAGCACGACACTTAAGTTTACCATGTCTTATTCTGATATTTATTATATTGACAGTCTAGGAATACTGGGATAAATAACATTTTCTCTCACAGAAAATTGTAATGATACTATTGAGTAAGGTTAAACACTCTGAGGATTTCACAGAACCATCAGAATTTTAACAGTAGCCAGAGTCCTGGTACTCAGAGGGAGGTGCCTCCCAGTTGAAATGCTCTGGGCCATCTCAATAACAAAAACAATGCCATTAACATCCCACAGTGCAGAAACCTGGCCCTGCACATGGCTTCAAACACACTTGTCCACAGGCTGTGGTTTCTGACTGTGATGAAAGGAAAATGAAGTACCTCTGGCCCTCCTAGCTTAGAAAGCACACCTGCCCTGTCAGTGTGTGGGAAGAAGAGTCCTACGCTTCGGAAGTTGGACTTCCTTTATGCCTTCTTTCTGAGACATTGCAACAGTTTGCAGCCAAGGACCTGCTGTAGTGCCCAGGTACTTCCTCAGCAGTGGGCACAGGGAAAGGAGGCATCCTCCAACACAGCTGGTCATCAGCTAATTTCACTCCTGGGGGGGCAGGCAATCTCACGTAGCCACCCGAATGCCTCTGAGGGACTCCCAAACTCTCAGAAATCAGTTCTGATTAAACTCCTGGAAAAATCAATCATCCAGAGAGCATAACACCTGGTTATGAATTGAGTGCCCTGTGCACAGTCATTCTGGGACATAACAGCGAATTTTCTAGAAGCACACCCTGGCCATTGGACAGCCTCGATAATGAGTGTTCTTGCTCCATATTCCCTGGGAGGGATGGTGTCAGCTACAGCAGAGGCCATGGTCCCACCCCACCTACCGAGGTGGACACTTCTGCATGAATCCCATTAGTGGGTATCCTGCTTTGCATGGGACCCCAGCCAGGGGCCAGCTAGATCATCAGAGAATGGCCAGGATGGTAAGGCCTAAATCCTGGAGTTAGCGAGACAAGGAATGCTCTTGCCCTGTGCCACAGTTCACTCCGGGGCAGAATGGGACAACACAGTGGTTGCCACAGGCCCTCCTGCCCCAACGGCTCTCGGCTGCTGACATTCTAGAAGTACACAGGAAGCCAGCTTTCCAATGGCTTCAGGGTTTGGGGTGGAAAAGAGGATTCAATAAGGACTCCCCAGTTGCCCCCATGCCCCTGCCCCTTAGCTCTGCAATGTTCCTTCTTTTATCTGCTGGATAAAGAGGTTCCTCTCATCTTCCGGCGTCCGCCCGTTCTGGGCCCGCACGATACACGTGGGCCGGTGCAGGTTGAGCATATATATCAAGTGCTGTTTCTCGTTTTTCAACTCCTCTATTTGGGCCTTCAGCTCGGCGTTCACACTCTCCAGTTTCTCTGACTCCTGAGGGACAGTCCACAGACAGAGGCATTATGGAGGGAAGCAAGTGTCGGGGAGGCATGGGGGACCACCGGGGAATCTTGGGGCTCATCAAGCCGGGAGAGGTCTGCTGGGGGAAACCATCCTACCATAAAGATAGGAGGTCAGAAGTAGATGGAGAGGTCTCTGAAACTGCGGGGCCTGTGAGAGGAAGCTTGGGATTACTACTGAGCTGGGCTGCCGGGCTTGCTGAAGCTGCTGTAGTACTAAGGGCTCAGTCAGGGAGGGCTGCTACCGCCCACTGCCAAGGGGCTGGGGAGCTGAGGAGAATTTCAAACTGGTGATGTAGCGTTTCCTCTGAATTTCTGATCTCATGGAGACTCTCATAGCCACAGCAGTGGCCTGCCTTGTCTGTGAACCCATGCTATACTTTTTTGTGGGGTAATAGCCTGCCAGGGTGCTCAAAGTGCTGGATAGGGAGGAAGAAAGGAAGTGGGGTTCAGACCCAGGCAGGAGCATGTGTAAGTACCTTCCGGGTTACCAGAGCAAGCTAGAGAGGAGTAAAAGCTTTTCTTAAGAGTCAATGTCAGCAGCAGAGTTTTACTGTTTTGTTTTACTTGGTAAAACGGTGTGAATAAAGTCTTTTTAGTCAGAAAGTCTATGAGCTGCTGGGGTGTATGGACCACTTTGTGCCATCTTGTGGCCAGGCTTGCATGGCAAGCACCTTGAAGTCAGCTTGCTAGCCCCCCCGGATACTTTAGTCCCCACAAATCTTCATTCTATCCACACCCTCCATCATGTAGCAGATTCACTCCTCCCTCTGCCTACAGCTGACATTTCTGCACCACCCACAACTCCCCTCTGCCAAAGACACAAGGCTAATGAAGGCTGGTGTGGGCGCTGAATTGGGGGTGGGGTGGGGGGCAGCTTGGCCAACACTCACTTTCTGCAGGCATTCTGTCTTCTCTTTCTTCTTGTTTCGACACTTGGCAGCTGCAATCTTATTTCTTTCCCGCCGCCTCCTTTTCCTTTCATCTTCTTCAGGGGCCACCTATAAAACCCAAAAGGCACACATTGAAGCCACCATGAGCCAAAAATATCAAGGCTGCGGGGTTTTTTGGTCTGTTGCTTTTTGATTGTTTTTAACCACTTGTATGTGTGTGTTTGTATATCTATGTTTGTCTGTGTGTCTTTCTACCACATGCATTCATGGTGCTTACAGAGGCCAGAAGAGAGTGTTGGATCCCCAGAGCTGGAGTTAGAGGTTGCTGTGAACCAATGTAGATGCTAGGAATGGCACCCAGTGAGTGCTCTTAACCACTGAGCCTTTTCTCCAGCCTTGCGACCTAGATTTTTGTTTCAACTTCCTATACACATGTGTGTGCACACACTCTTGAGAATAACAAAATCTAAAATCAAAATTTTATCCATTAAAATAGAATTACATTCAAAATTAGTAAATTAAAATCTAACCTACATTAAAATGCATTTAGAGTCTGAAATAAGAATTTTAATCTTAAATTGATTCTCCAAATGGCATCTATGAACCATCCGATCAAGCAACAGGAAAATTATGAACATTGCTGTTTTTTTCAAGAGCATCAAGGCATACACTTCCATGAAGCCTGTGAGCTCCTAGAGAAGAGAGACTTGAGACCATTATTGGTACTAAAATGGTATTAGTAAGCCCACAGATAGATACTATTGGAGAGTAGAGCACTGAACCACCTGTTGATTCAGCCAACAAGTTACATTGATTTCCTGTGCCTCATTCTGAGTCAATACTGGGGCTCTCAGAGAACAGAGCCCTGTCCAGCTCTGGGGAGTATGGTCTTCCATGGACGTCCACACAGACCTAAGTCTACGGACTGATGAGCAATGGCCACATACAGCCAATGAACTCTGCATAAGGCCACAGTACAGTATGGTGGGCTGGCCAATGTCAGACCCTGTCAGCTTCAGGAGGACACTCCTGACCTTTTCCTAGTCTTCTGGGTCAGAAGACACGCTGACTGAGGATTGAGTTGGAGGTCTCAAAATGTAGAGAAACAAAACTCAAGGGAAAACACTAGAGGAGGAATTCCTGTCTGGCCACAGACCCAGGAAATATAAGACACACACACACACACACACACACACACACACACACACACACGCTATAGCTGCTCATTCACAGGCACACACTCTGCCTGCTCCTTCCCGTATTCTAATCTTTATTCCATTATCTTCAGACAATAGAATTTAAGCTCTCCACGGGCAGTGCTTGCATTGACCCTTATCCCCAGCTGCAGCCTCCTGCATGTGGAGTGTGTGTGATAAATGCATGCCATGCTGAAAGAACAGCCATGGGCTGGCAGGACCCACCTCAGCTTTTGTGACTGACATCTCCAGGGGTCTGTTAATAGTCACTGACTCCAGCGCAGAAGACATCCGGTGGCAGAGGTGCTTGTTCTGGATGGCGAACCTCAGCTCTTCCTTGACAAAGGGTGTCAGGTTAGCAAAATCTTCAAATACCAGTGACCCAGGAGGTGAGAGACAGGGGACAATGGCAGATGCACTGACTTCTGAGGCAGAGACCTGGCCCGGATGTTGAAGCATCATTTTGCTGAAAGAAAAAATTTAAGCCCAAACTGCTTCAGGGGTCCTGGGGCATGGGATCTGACCATACCAAAGTATAGCCCACTCCAGCACAAAGTCCCATCAGCCCCTGGGCTTCTGCTTCGTTTCCATTTCATGCCCATGTCTTACCTGTGGCTAGAAAAATTATAGGGATTAAGGGAGAACGTATCACTGTTGTTTTGCTAAGTGAACACATTGTCAAACTACCTCCTAAGTATTTATACACATACCCAAAGACTAGTGCTGTCCTCAACTTCGGTCAGCTTTTATGTAGCAGGTAACAGTTAATGCAGAGATTCGTAACTGAGCAAAGCTCTGAGATTAAGTGGTTGTTATGCCTTCTCTCTCCCTCTCTCCCTCTCTTACACACACACACACACACACACACACACACACACACACACACTCTCATGGCTCAGCAAACAACATGGGGGAAGATGGTGAGAGAGGTGACCTGCAGAGGACCTGTGTGAAGCTGAGCCTATCAACATGCCAGCATGAATTAGGGAGGGTAGCTTGAGGTCCTGATCCTAACCGAGGAGCTATTAGCAGGGGTCCCTGCTGCTAAAAGGGGTCATTTTATTCAGTAGTGTAGCTACAGGTTGAGTTGCCCATGTTCTAGTAACTAAACCTACACCCGTGCTCAGGCAAGCAATGCTAATTACAGTCAACAGACCATCAAAATGTTATATTTTTTCATACTATCCTCGTTGTTAGTAAAACAGATTCTTAAAACATGCAGTTCAGAGTGACTAAAAGTTTAAGAGGGTTGATTTTTCAGGCTCTTTTCCTAGTAGTCTGGCTGGTAGACAGATTATACAAATGTGGCCTCAGCCCCCCCCAAAGAGAAAAAACTTAAAAAACAAAAACCACTGCCTTCTGGAATCCCATTTCTGGTCTCTTTTTCAAAAAGAAACTGAGAAGACACCTGAAATCAAGATGAATATGCCAGCCTGTGGAGGTTAAAGCAGGAACTTGGGGGCCTTGAATTCCACAACTCTGTGTGGAAGTTTCTCCTGCAGGAAGCTGGGCCTGGGAGTGGGAATGAGGAAGCGGAAGCTGGGTGTGTTTCTTCACCCCAGTCATTGGCAGGGGGTGGTAATGGCGGGAACTCTGATCCTGCCAGAACAAGGAGCCCTTCTTAACCAGAAGGCTAGCAAAGCAAAGAACCTCAGGGCAAGCCTAATCGAGAGGGAGATCTAGACTTATGGGGGAGAGAGGCTTGGAGTAGGGGCAGAAGGGACCTGGGATAGGCCTGGTCATGAAGGAGCAGGCCATTTAGCTCTGTGGGACTCAGTCTTCATCTGGGAATTGTCTAAGAACACCCCCAAGCCAGCAAACTATTGCCGATGCTCTGTCCCAGAGCCGGGCTCAGCACTGGCCCATGATGCCTGCTTACTAGTTGGACAACTGAATAAACAAAGGGGGGATGAGGTGGCTGTACCAAATGGCCTCACCATTCTATAGGCCAGCAAATCCACAGGAGTGACAAAGGAAAGAAAGTCAAGGGCACAGTGACCTAGAATACCCCACTCTTCTGCTGTGGACCCTTTTTGAAGCAGGAGCAGTGGAAGATGACTGTATTTGCTTCACTGGTCATCAGCCACATCCCAAGGACAGGAAGCCTTCTGGCAAACCTCTAACAGTAAGAGGCACCCTTTCTGTCCTGTCTCCTTTGAGCTTTGTGAGGGCCCAGTGCTGGAAAAGCACACAAGTTTTAGCTGAGATTTAGACCCATCACATTGACATGGCATAGTACCAGGTATGGGGATTTGTTTTGCTGGCTTCAGAGCTCATGGCCTTTATTTATATGCTGCATACCCAAATATTATACTTCGCTGAACAACAACGAGGAACAGCGAAACTCTGGAGTGAAGCACACGGGAACCCTGGGACAAAAACAGTGGTGGCAGGGGCTAAGCAATGATTCGCAGGGAACCCCTGAGCTCTGTTCAAGGAATTGCTAGTTTTTGTTTGTTTGTTGTTTTGTATATCGGGTGCACACTCCACTACTGCCTGCATCCAGATGTAAGTTTAAATGGGCTGTTTTATCCATAAAATTCTCAAACCAGGATTTAAAAAAATTACCAAGATTTGAAGACCACTTAGTTGTATTGTGACTGTAATCCCTCCCACCAGGGGCTTCTTTCTCCTACGAAAAGGTAGGCTGATAACAAGTACCCCATTTCCTCGAGAGTGGTGGGAGGGGCTTAGGAAATATTACAAGATGGTGCACTGGAATAATTATGACACCCGGAGCTCACATTGGATCTCCCAGGATTTCCCACTGAGGGCTGGCTGCTCTCATGTGGAGAATCAGTGGGGTCTGTCTGGCCACCTTCTTTGATGTTTTATGCTCCTTCCCAGGGTACCTGTCCCTGGAGCTCTACAGCCTTGGAGAAATTCCAGTCCAATGAAAGCTGGCCTCCCCTAGTCAAAAGAACTCAAGAAATGCATACAATTCTCTCCCAAACTGAAGGTCTCTTCGTTGAACCCTGTAATGGTGTGGCTGGGCACTGTTTCTCTGGCTTCTGAAGCCAGAGGCTTAACTTCCTCCCAAGCATCCCCATTTCCCCTTCCTTTCCAATTTTGCTCAAAACAAACAACCAGTTAAGGGATGAATTCAGAGCGGCTACCGGCCTGGCCTTCCTGTGCATGACTTGATGGGTCATCTATACTTAGTCATTTGAGCCACAGCAGTTGAGTTTGTCTCTTTAGCCACCCAGCTAAGTTTTTTAAGGAGCCCTTGGGGTTTAGAGTCTGATGTTTAGAACCCCCCCATCCTTCTTACTGTAAAGACAGGAAGAAACTGAGGAATGTCGGTGGTATGGAATGCTTTTGTGACAAGCTGGGGACACAAGCATGTTGTAAAGCTGTTAAGAAAGCCTTTTGATGACTACACGGCTCCATCCTTAAAGATTTTGGAGTCAGCCTAGAGTCAGGCTGTGTCCTCCAGGGAAACAACGTCTAAAACTTCAACTTATTTTCAGGAGCTGAGGCCCTGAAACACACCCAGAATCCAAGAGGGAAGTGGTTGGGGGCGGCTTTGGGTGAGCTGAGTTAACTCTCTGTACTGATCATAAAACTGTCTTCTGGATTTGCTTCAGGACTCAAATTCTGTTTCTGTTTCTGCTTCATGATGGCCAATCAGAAATTATGTCATATTGTTGGCAATTTCATCATTTTCAAGAAAGTGAAACTTCTCTAATTTATTTAACTGGAAATTCAACTCCTAGATTTTTATCTCCGAGTAATTACTACGGCTTTGGAATTTCGCTTTTGATTTGCACTTCCTTTCACGGAAGCATCTGCAAACCAACCTGTAGTAGTTGGGAAAGGGTAGCACCTTTCCCTGACTCCCAACACGCTGCTCTTTCTCCTGTTTGCAGGCTGGAGGTGCAAGGCTGGCCTTCAGGGTCAGCGACTGGCTCCCGCTCTATGCCTGCTACTCACTAGCTGAGCACCCACTCAGGAGCCAGAGGCTCTCTGACCTTCAGTTCCTATCTGAAAATTGTGAATGGGACTGCCAACTCCCTCCCTGGGCTGTGGGGAAGAATACACCACACACATATTTGAAAACATGAGAGCCATACCCACGCTCACATTCTAACTACCTTCTCCCACATCAGGAAAACAGATTTGGTTGTCAATTCAGTTTAGTTCTATTCATCTGCCACTAATGGGAACTCTCAAAGATTTCAGGTCAGTCTGTCACAACTGTACTACAGTCCTGAGTTTCCAGGACACTGGGTGACAGCCATGACATTCTGCTGACAATCAGCACTTCTGCATTACTCTTGTGTTCTTCGGAGAGTGTGAGTTTTCACACAAGAAACTATTTCTCTCTTGGAGTTTCTATGGTGCCGTGGCTCCCTCCTTCCCTAGCTGGGTTAACCTTGAGCCAGTTTCTTAAGGAATCCTAGACTCTGGCTAAAGGTACCCAGCCTTAGAACTGTCTAGATCAGATTTAGTAAACTGAGGTCCAGGAGGGAAAACAACTAGCCTAAACTCATAGAGCTGGAGGGTGGTCTGGTCCACCCAAGCTGATGAGACCACCCTCTGCTCACTTTACATCAGTTCAAGAAAGCATCCAACCACAGGCAGAGCTGTCAGCCAGGTAGCAGCTGAGGCCTCAAGAGTCCCATACCTGTACCCCTTCACCGAGGAGGCTTTGACGGCAGAAAGGGGTCACAGATGAAGCCGGTGTCCAGAAGGGATTTAGATAGCCACAGGGCTGCGCCCTGTCTCCAGCTAACGGGCAAACTCTGAAATCTCAGATACAAACAGCAACCGCAGCCCCCAGGCAAGAGCCTGTGTGTGCTAACATTATCCCACAACAAATGCTACATGCAAGACATGTGCTCTCTTGGTGACACATGACTGTAATCGCAGCACTTGGGAACTGAGGCTGGAAGATTGCCATAAGTTTGAAAGGAAGCCCAGGTTACATAGGGAGACCTTGCCTCAAAAAAGCCAAACAACAGAAGGGGGAGAATACAAAGTTTAAATAATTGGGCAACTCCTTTAATTCATAAAAGCCTATGATCTACAGAAAGAAATTAAATGGCTAGGAGGAAAGTTAAAACATGGGAGTTGAAAATGAGAGCGGGGAAGCGACCCACGGGAGAAAGGTAGGAAGCAGGGATGCAGAGGGAAGCCCTTTCCCGTTCAGACTCAGAGACAGTGGCTGAGGAGCCGCCCCATCAACTCAAGATCCCTTCCTGGCTCCTTTTAGTTCAGTTGTTTCACTCTAAAAACTGAAACTCTTCGGTCAAAACCTGGCCATATGAACCACACAGCACAGGGCTCTAGCACAGGTGCTCTGGTCCCTCCATCGTTCGATCCGGTCCCCGTAGTTCTTCGACTACACAAAGCAAAACAAAAACAAAAACAAACCCCAAGTACCGATTAAAAGAACCACAGCAAGTCACAACAGCGGAGAGGCTGGTGCTGAGGTCCCAAGCCCAGCCGCTCGACTGCAGTGGGTGCTGAGACCTCTCCGCAGTCAGCCCCGGAACAGCGCGACACCCGCGCTCGCCGCCTCCAAACTGACTCCAACTCACTTTCGCTCACAGCTCCCTAAACTGTCCCGCCGCCCAGAGCTGGGCTCCCGGGAGCGCGAGGCGACCTCCAGCGGCTCTGCCGGGACCTCGGATCGAGCGTTCCTTCCCCATTCATTTCGCTCAGTACCGGGGGCAGCGCCTCCTCCAGCCGCGGCCACCGCGCTTCTTTGAGCGGACTTAGGAGGGACCCGCTCCGGCTGCGGCTCCGGCTCTGGTTCCGGCCCCGGCGCCCGGATACCAAGAGAGGGACGAAGTGGACTGCGACCCCGAGAACGCGGGTCACCCCCGCGCACCAGCACTCACCACCCACCAACCAGACGACCTCTCTAGCTTCAGACTAAGCGCGCGATCTCCTCCGTCCCTGGGCATCTTTCACGACTCTTTTAAAAGAGAAAGTTCGTTCTTTCGCTTTACTAGAAACTTTCTCCCAGCTCGGAGCGGCAGCGGCAAGGAGCAGTTCAGCCGAGCGACTGTGGCGCGGAGACTGGAGACTAGGACTCGAGTCCCGGGGGCTCAGGGGTCCCGGGACTGGTCACCAGAGGAGAGATGAGAAGGGAAGAGCGGCTCTCCACCGTGTGACTCTAACGCTCACCTCCGATCTCCGCTCCGGGTGGCCAGGGTCCAGAGAGCGGCCAGAGGCGGGCGGGCGGTTCCGCCGGCGGGCGAGCACCAAGGACTCTGCGGGAGCGCGGGCTGACCGGTCGGCTCCGCTGGGGAAGCACCGAGCCCGGGCGCCTCGCTGAGTGAGACTGTAGCCGAGAGAGCGTTGCATCACCCCTTTTATAGCCCTCGCGCTCGCAAGGCGCTAGTGTAACTAACTCCAGGTTACCAAACCCAGGCTGACGTAATGCTATTAATAGCTTCCAGGGGGAACTGGCCAGGGGAGGGGTGGAGGGCCGGGGGCGGGGCTAAGGGTGGGTGGAGACCTCTGAGTTCGTGATGCAAGCGCGAGAAGGGGCGGTCAGCGAGCGTCCTGCGCGCCTCGCACGCCCGGGACACACACGCACCCGCCCTCTCTCTCCATATCAGGCCCGGAGTCGCCCGGGCGCACCGCCAGTTGTGCGTATTCGTCGCTGCGTGTTCCAGGCATGAGCCAATGGTGCCCAAGCCAGCAGCATGACTCCACCGCCCTGGCATCTCTCCCTCCGCTAGGTGGGGGAGGGGTGCTCGGGAGGCGGGTCCTGGCGGGGGCCCAGACTAGGTGAGGCTGGGTAGCGGGCACGACCTTTCTCAAAAAATGCGTGCTCATTTTTCTAAAACTTCAGGAAGAAGCGCCTTCTCTGGCCGTCGGCTTTGCTCAAGGAGGGCAGGGGAGGGGTAGAGGTAACAATGTTCATCGGGAAAGAGGTGCTCTAAGTTACCCTCTGGTGAATCCACACCGTTACCCGCCAGTGTGACCGCCGCCGCGGGCCCCACTAGCAACCGTGGATTAGCTCAGTCTCAGTCTCCCAAGCCCGTGGCCCCCACATATGCAGGACCTCCGGACTCGCTAGGAACCGGAGCTGCTAGTGACAAGACGCTGTCAGTTTGGTTTTAGGTTTTTAATAACAACCACGCAACATTTGAAATGAACAGGAATTCTCAGCGAAAGCAAGAGTGTAAAAAGAAGAAAGATCTGGAGGGATCAGTGGCCACCCAGAGGAGGGCTAAGCTGGGCTGGGAAAAGACGCCTCGGCTCAGGGAGTCCAGGCTAGAGGATGCTTTGGTCCCCACGCGCCCGACCTTGGAGTAGGGGGCGGGGGTCCGCCTGGATGTCAGGAAGTATTTAGAGAAAAAACGTCTCCAGGGTTCTAGTGTCTGGAAGAACAGAGCTGTGCTGGGACCAGGCCGCCGGGACTGAACTTGTACGGCTTAGAGCGGGAAAGTGGGGATTCTCTGTCCTAAAATCTGCGGGCGGGAAAAATTGGACGTAGGGCTCGAGTTTCATGCCGAAGCCTCAGCAGGACTGGGTTTGAACCTTGAAAACAGTTTCCTGGTTCTGACCCAGTACTTCCAAAGTCTCGGCTGAGCGCAAAATCCCGGGCGGGTCTCCATAGCTAACCAAGGGCTAGAAGTGCACAGTTGTCTGGGAGGCCTTCGGGCAGGACTCCGGGTGTAAAGACAGAGGCACCTGCTAACACCTGCCTTCGAGGGGAAGGCGATCAGAAGGTCACAGAGTGGTAGTTTGGGGTAAGCAGTTATTCATAGCACCTGCCACCTGGATTGTTACGGTTGTAAGGGAAGGTGTCTCTCTCTCTCAGTCTCTCTCTCTCTCTCCCTCCCTCCCTCCCTCTCTCTCTCTTTTACACACACACAGACACACACAGACACACACACACACACACACACACACACACACACACACACACACACACACACACACAGGCAATACACCCTAAGGAACATTCCTTCATGTTCCTGAGGCAGACACTTCGGGCAGAATCAAATTCTCTGCACCCGGGTTCCTTCAGCTCAAGACAGAGCCTCACCCTTCACAGGCCCCTGTCCTCCAGGGAGGCCCCGAAGTCCCGCCCACGCCGGCCGGGGAAGCCTGAGGTAGTTCCATCCCGGGGATCCTCGCAGATCCTGCCAGGATCTGACGCGATTGCAGTAGCGTTGCGCGGGAAGCGCGGGGCGGGTGTTTTGCTTTGCTTTTTGCCTTGGTAACGGCTCTCCGGGCCACACCCTCCATCTCCCACGCCCATACCCTGCTCCACACCCCCACGGCCCGCCCTGCAGCCGACCTGCAGGCAGGTAAACCCTGGGCGTGTCGGCACAACCCCAAAGAATGCAATGTGCCTAGAAATGAAAGCCATTTGTGGTCTCCACTTCTCTGTCCCGTCTCCGTACAGGCTGTACTGAAATAAACAGCACCACTGTACAGTGCCGCTGTGAACACCTACAGACATCTTTAATTGTTCTACGGGTTAAACTGCGGTTCCATTAATACCCGAGCCAGACCTGTGGCAGTCGTCCTGTCCTAAAGGAGAAGGCTCAGCCCAGGGTCTTGAGAACCCAAGCAGCAAGGCCAGAAGTCCACAGAACGTCGAGGGCACCTTGTCATTCCCGTGGTGCCCCTACCCCACCCCCGTCTTTCTGCTATTCTAATCATTAGCTTTCCAGCTCCAAGTCGCACCTGGACAGAAACGCTCTGGATTGTTTACAGGGCTCTGAGTCTGCCATCCTCCGCCTCCCTCTCCTGAAACTCTAAAGGCGATAAGAATCTTCAGGGAGAAATCCGCTCCTCACCCCCAACTTGAAAGAAACTCCTATACCAGGCAAACAAAAGCCACTTTCTGCTTGTCTCAGTCGCCTTGGCTCCTCCGAAGAACCATAAGCGGCTGAGAAAAACTGAAAGGAAGAGCCCCCAAGATCTGGGCCAAAGGAAGTAGCTACTATCTGAGTGCCTTCGTGCCTCGGTTTACCCTGACTTAATGCCACAAGTGTCTAGAGCGCGCACTCGCCCCATAAGCACGGGTAGCGCCACGCAGAGGGGCAAGAAAAACTCAAATAGCTTCCTGACACCCAAATCATTTCCCGACACAAAGGCACAGGAATCCCTCTCCAACAGTAAGCCTTGGCTAGCATGCTTTCAGGGGTTAATCCCCAGTCTAAGAGGGTTATGCGGAAATTTGAATGTTGTGGAGGTTTTTGCCAGAGAACCGCCTCGTATGCAGATCAGCTCCGGTCTGTTTTGCTGAGTGAGATAAGAATTGGAGATTTCATGCTGGGGCATGTACCAAAGGAAGAGGGAAAAATTAAAAGGGGAGGGGAAGAACCCAGGCAGCTAAAAACAGTCCCCTCGTGGCAACCAAAACTAAACACAAAAACACTGCAAAGAGCCAAAAGCAAAAACAGAAAAGTTCAGAGATATTTAAAGGTTTTTGCAGTTGTGTGGGTGATTCTGTCCCACATTCCTCTGCCTCTTTAACTGTGTTCTTCGGACTTCGAGGCTGTTTTTGCTCAGAACTCTGGAAACGAGATAGTGCATCCAGGGCCTCTTGAGTTGACCAGCCGGCTTGTCTGTGCACAGGTTTTGATCACCTTGGGAAGACAGAGGGGTGGGGTTTTTTCCCCCATCCCGTGCTCTTGCCCAAATTGAATGTGGGAACTACTAACTCAAGTCCCTTGAAGTGCATTTCATGAAAAGAGGCTGAGGGCACAGTGGGTGCTGGAGTGTGGGAGGCCCTGACTGGGTGGCCATGTTGCACTTAGTGCCTGTGTCCCCCTGGGTCCTCGCTCATTTCATCCTCGCTCATTGCATCCTCAGGTTTAAGTGTTCCCCTCACTGAAGGAAAAAAAAGACCCACTTGAAATGAGGTACACAGTCGGTCTTTAACTGTGGAACAGGAAGGCTTTCTGGGGTACCCTCTGTTTCCTTCATCCGGGAGAAGCTGAGGACATTATCTGGCAACACCCAGGATGGCATTCATGAGGGTGGCTGGGATGAGACACCCCCCTCCCCCAAAGCAACAGGAGTAAGCCTTGTTCTTCACCCACAAGTAATCAGACACTGGTGCTAGATGACGGCGGTAAAGCACTCTGGGCTGGGGATTCCAAAGTCCTTTCTAGTTCTGTCATTTTCTACTCTTGAGAATGGTAGGCCCTCATTCAGGGTTTCACTTTTTTGTTATGGAGGTCCCTGGACTGAACTAGAAGGGTCCTGCTTCCCCAAACCCACCCAATGCCTTGTAGACTTTTGAGAGCTGAAAGAGCTAGCTCCAGAGAAAGCTATCACATGGAACAGTGACTAACTCATTTTGCAGTCATATTTCTCTAGAAACTATGGCCAAGATGTGCTGTCAGACTTGGTTCTCAGACACAGCCTGTCCTCTCTTTTCTGCTTTACTCTCAACATTTTTAAAACCTTAACTCATATGGGTACCCAGACAGAGGGGAGCTCACCATAGCACCAGAGGCAGGGATTGCATCTTTTGAGGACATACTGTATATAGACATGAACTTTGGACCACAGGGCCAAATCTAGGTAGTAGCTATTCCCACTTTAGAGAGCAGACCCTAGGACTCTAGGAATCTGAGATGAAGTTACAGAAGCTCCAGTGTTAGCAGGACACAGTAAGTCTGAGAATTGCCCACAGGTTGATCTCCAGCAACTGGGTGACTTTGCAAGTCATAAACATACTACCTCAGTTTGACAGTCCTTATCTAAGGTTAACTTACCTTAAAGAGCCGGTATAAAAATCAGATGAAGTAACAGATGTGAAAGTGAGGTGAAAATAGTTTTAAAAAACATACGGCAGGTTTATAGCTGGACATGGAAGTATGTGCTTGTCATCCCAACACATGTGGGACTGAGAAAGAGAAGGCTGACAGTTTGAGGCCACCTTGGGTGATGCGTAGATAGCAGCTGGAGGCCAGCCTAGTCTCCACAGCAAGATTCTGTCTCGAAAGACAAAAGCAAGCTTTCATTACAATAATACTTTGCCATTATGAGAATTAGGCAAAAGGCAAGAGAAAACGTTACCTATAATCTCAGACTATCATTATTTCATCATATCTTTACAGCTTTTTCTCCCTCATACATATGATTTTAAAATATAGTTGTGGTTTTATATTTGTAACCTTCAGACCTCCTCTTTTGCTTATCACCAGATAGTGCATGGTGTTTATCACCATCATTTTTTTCCTCTTAAAAATATGTCCATTTTATTGTAAGACAGAGCACATATTCTGATGTTTCGTAGGTAGTATATGAAACATATGTAGATTAAAATAATAAAATATACTGAGGATTGCCACCCTGTTTAAAAAGTAGACTGTCACTTCCAGTGTTTAGAAGCCTACATATGTCCCTACCAATGTCATCTGCCCCTGCCTCCCAGTAGGAACCACTGCCCTGACTGTAGGAGCTCATGGGTGTTGCATAGCTTACTCAGTTGCTACACTACATTTAGTGTCTAGGGTGCTACCAACATTTTGTTGACATGCTAGACAAACATTAGTCTTTTTTTTTAAATTTTTTTATGGGAAAAGATACCAACTGCTGCTTCACTCGGGTTACTTAAATGGAATTAAGAAAGGTCTTGATTCCATCTTCAAAGAAAAAACCTACAGGTGTTTAACCCTTCCTTGTTCTACTTTCGAGACTCCCTTGATACTCTGTCTGCCCATTATGGAAAAGGAAATCTAGTCGGCAGCATGAGAGAGTGAACAATGATGGCAGGACCACCTGGCACGTTTTCTGCCCGCGCCTTCTTGCAAAATTCTCACTGTGGCTCAAGCTGTACTGTAGGGCTGGCACCTCTGTGCCAGCGTCATGACATGGATGGCTACCAGGCTGGCTGTCCCCACCTCCAATCTGTACCTAGGACCAGTGCCAGCAGTGACCAGTGTCACACTGCTTTCCAGACAACACGACACCAGGTTTAAAAGGACCCTGGAAGCTGTCTGCTTCCACCTTTCCCAAACATGGGCACAGGACTCTGCACAGAGCATAGGGAGGATCGGCTGGGGTATCTGCTGTACATAGCAGGTGCTTAAAGTACTTTCCTATCTTATACAAGTATGGATGTGTTGAATTCGAATGTAAGTCATATGAGAATGTTTAAGGACAAAGGGAAGATATCAAATTATCAACTACGTTCTGGATTTGGGCTGGACCACTGAAAGTCGGATGCTAGGACCCTGAGGAATTCTTTCTTTTCTTCTTCTTCTTTTCTTCTTCTTCTTCTTCTTCTTCTTCTTCTTCTTCTTCTTCTTCTTCTTCTTCTTCTTCTTCTTCTTCTTCTCCTTTTTTATTCTTTTTAGATAATATTAGCAAGCTACTTTGGTGAATAATAATAGCTGGATTCCTGGCACTCAGAAGGCTGAGGCAGGAGGACTATCATACTACTGTAAGCTTGAGGGCAGCCTGGGATACACAGAGAATCGCAGCCCAGTGCAGCCCCCGTCACAAAGCAAACCAAGCAAACACAAAAGTCAGCGACTACCATTATCAAGCACCTGCTGTGACCCTGCCTACACAATTAGCTCCCTACTCTTCAGCCCCAGTGGGATGCATGGGGGGTAGCTCAGCTGGAAAAGGTGCAGAGCTAAAGGACCTTCAGCCTTCTGGGCTGTTGAGCCTCATTTTGCTCTCTGCCTGGGGAGGCGCTGTATTTGCCAAGATGTCAGCCAAGTTGAAGGAAGACTGACTGTAAGACAGAGAGCTTAGCTGGGCCTGTAATTCCAGTACCTGAGAGGCTAAGGCAGGGCCATCATAGTAAGTTTGAGGCCAGCTTGGACAATACTTTACATTTTAAGCCACCAGACTACAGAGTGAGACCGTCTTGCAAAACAAAGCAAGGAGGAGATTTGACAACATCTGCAGGGCATCTGGCTAGCAAGGCATGACATGAGGGTGGCAGAGGGCAGGTCCCTGGGATAGCAGAGAGTGTCTGTACTCAGTAGATGGATTAACAGAGAAACTCACCAGTCAGAGTTCAGAGAAGTGTGCAGTGCTCAGCCATTAATGAGACACACACCCACACACTCAGGGACTGTTGTGGAAGAGGGAGCAGAAGAAAATATTTAAGAGCCAGAGGTCAGGTAGGCCTGGGGGTGAAACTGTCTTCTGAGCATGACTGGACAGCTGCCCCCATGAATTCAGTGATATGGTTGCCTGCACAAGATCTGTCCTAGATTATGCCAGTCAGCATTCTAGCATGGAGGCAGGGAAGGGCTTACCAGCTCTCACCCCTAACTGAGGAGCTATTGATAGTTGATAGTTGCTGCAGGAGAGGGCCCAGTTTTATTTAAAGGGTGTAGCCCCTTGTAGTTCAACCGTGCTCCAGCTGATGGCCACATACTCGTGTATATGGATATAATGGGATATATAATACAGTACACACATATAATATAATACAATGCACACATATGAAGTTGGAGGACATGGGGTGTGGATCTGGGAGGAATTAGGGAGAACACTGGGGATGAGCGTGGTAAAAAGAATACATTACATGCAAGTATAAGATTGCCAAAGAATTAAAGCCTCATGATAGTGGCACACACTTTAATCCTAGCACTCTGGAGGCAGAGGCGGGTGGATGTCTGAGAGTCCAAGGCTAGCCTTGTCTACAGAGCTAGTTATGGACAGCCAGGGCTACAGAAAGAAACCCTACCTCAATGTCCCTCACACACACGAGAGAGAGAGAGAGAGAGAGAGAGAGAGAGAGAGAGAGAGAGAGAGAGAGAGACAGACAGAGAGAGAGAGACAGAGAGAGAACAGAGAGACAGAGAGAGAGAGAGAAGAAAAATAAAAAAATGAATAAAAATACTATATTAAAAGTAGAAAGTTCCTATAGCCAAAACTGAGTCCAGACCCTCATTAGGCAGCTCCTGTGGCTCTGGGGGGGGGTCCTAAATCCTTTATTTCTCTTTATGGAAGGGTAGTGTTTATCTTATAAGGTAATTATGAGAATTAAACAGCTGATCTTGGTGTGCACACACTTGGGAGGTTGAGGCAGGAAGATCAACAGAGATTGAGACATAGCAAATTCCAGGCCAACTCAGGCTACACAGAGAGGAATAACAAACCAAACCGACTATCTATCTATCATCTATCTCTATCTCCAGGGTCTTACTCTATAGCTCTGACTGTCCTAGAACTCACTCTGTAGACCAGGCTGGCCTCAAACTCACAGAGATCTGCCTGCTTCTCCCTTTAGAGTGCTGGAAATAAAGGCATGCACCATCATGCCCAGTTTGTTCCCCAAGAGTTATCCGGAATGTCTACAGACCCCAGAGAGAGGTTTCATCTCAGGATAACTCACTGATTTTGTGTGTGTGTGTGTGTGTGTGTGTGTGTGTGTGTGTGTGTGTGTGTGTGTGTGTATGTATGTATGTATGTGTGTGACCAGGTCATAATTACTATTTACTGAGAACATATTACATGCCAGGCACATGGTAATGACTCTTAAAAACACTGATCTCCTATTTCATGTTCATACTAAGCCTGTTGGACTGATACTATTTTCTCCATTTTACAGATGAGGAAAGTAAGCTTGGGAAGGTTAGGAAAATTGCTCTTTGGTGGTTGACTCCAATGTAGATCTGACTGACTTTAAGACTTCCCACTTAGCTAAATTCTGCCTGTCCAATTGGCCAAAACAGCTTTATTCGTTGACCAATTAAAGTGACACATACTTGCTGCATACAGAAGGACATCCCACACCATCTCCCCTTTTCTGTCTAAATAAAAAGAAAAGTTTTAAGATAGTAAAATTAAATGTAACATAACAGTTATCGAGCAAGAATTACATTTACAACATTTAGCCTATTTACATATGGCAAAATTTAAAGAAAATACTCTATCAGAGAAGGAAGACAGAGTCAAGGAGATGCCATGTAGCCATGTAGTCAAGATGCGAGGGTATCACCACCAGTGAGCCACAGCCACATGGTGACACACAGATTAATAGAAATGGGTTAATAATTAAGAGAGAGCTAGCCATTGGCCAAATGACTGTAACAGATTCTAAGCCTCAGAGGGGTTATTTCATAGCAGCTTCGGAGACCAGATAGGCAGAGAGAAGCCAGTCCATTGGGACCAGACTAGACGGAGAAAATCCTCCCTTTACAGGTTCTCCAGATCCTAGAGAGCTTTGCCTGGGTTTATTTTCTCGAACTCTGTGGCCTGTGTTAGGAAACAGGACCTTCCCACACAGCATCCTTGAGTGTTAGATGCTTCTGGACTTGACCTTACCAGAAAACACTTACTCCTGAAATTCCAGAAGATTCACACTTGAAAAAACGCCAGCTTTCTGTGACACTGTCTTCTCTGCCAAATTGGCCATTATTCCCTAATTTGCTTTAACCACAAACATAAGCCCGGCTATTGACTGAGTAAGCCAAGCAGGGCTTTTTAGACTTTTATTCTGTTTCCCAAAATATGAGGAACTGAAGTCATCAGATGATGAACTCGTACTTGAAACTGAGAGTGGAATGAGTCACTCCCGTGAGTTCAGACCTATCAGTCAGTTCATCAAACCACGTTCCACTGCCAGGCACTGCTCTCAGCACTGTGTTCAGACACTCTGTGCCACAGGGGCAAGGTAGGAATACTCCTTGACCTTGAGGACATTAAAATCCTCAGGTGGCAAATTAGCATATAAAACAGCATCTGACAATAAATATTTTAACAGGCACCTACTGTGTTCTGTGCCAGGAGCGCAATGTCACAGTTAGGTAAGGCAGTTCTCCAATACTCATAGCTCATGGGGAGACAGATGTGACAACCTCATGGAATATGGGCTGACATAGGGCAGAGGGGCTGTGTCGGGGGAAGCAAATGATGAACAAATGGCTTATGAATGTTTTCTAGGCAAAGGAGGAGAGGGGGCATCCCAGACAGAGGTGGACAAGTAGTCATGGGTGTTTGGCTCACCTCTGCCCAGTCCCAGCTCCTTGTCCAGTTCAACACTGCACATGCGCACAGTCGATGAAGGGGGACAAAGACTTGTGAAGGTATGGGGCAGGCTTGGAGATAGGAGCTAGGGTAGAGCTGGTGACAGGCTGTGAAGGAGCAGCAAAGCCTCTGCTAATTAGTCTGAACGGTGTCCCCAGGGACACAGGTGACGCTGGGAGGTAGGGGACCTAACAGGGCCTTTCAGTAGCAAATGCATACACATAGGAAGCATGCTAGCCCAGGCTGTAGGTGGACTGGTTAGCTGCTGCACATCAGGCAGGTGAAGGTGAAAGGTCAGGAAGAAGGGGAAGGTGACCTCACATCAATGTCTGTTTCTTGGGAAATAAAAGTTGTCTGAAAAGCAATGTTCTGGCATGTCCTGGAATTTAAAGTGGATTTTTTTTTTCTTTAGATCTTGTCATTGCATACACATTTTAGGATTCCTTCACTAAAGCTGAACTTGGGGGAGGGTTCACTGCACCAGTGCCTGGTGAACACAAGAGAATTCAGGGACTTAGGTATGGCCATCAGCTTGATATGACATCAGCTGCCCCATCTCAGGTGATACAAGGTATAAGAAGGAAGCTGAATTGAGACTTTAGGCTAGGTATGAGACTCCAGTCACTTAGGAACAGACAGGGGCATAGCAGGTTGACAAATGGATAGGATTTGAGAGCCAGCACGTTGGGAACACCAGAGTAACACCAGAGAAAGGGAGAGTGAGCTAGAGAGAGTAGGGAGCCAGCTAAATTAGCAAGCATCAAGTCCTGCTCTACCAGTTCACAACTGGATGCAACGTTTCCCGTGAGGCTTGGCATTGCCGTGGCTTGGCAGTGGCATTGCCATGACCGTGGCATTGCCGTGGCTGTGGCAAATGAACAATGGAACAGCCACCAAGGAACCAGAGAAGCCAACAAAACTCAGTCTGGTGTAATGGAGGACTTGAAAAGGTGGAAATTTATTTAAGTAACAGTCTACAAGGCCCATTGTTATGTGTAATTGATATATGCCAACAAAAATATATGAAGACTGTGTTTTGAGTAGGGCATGGTGCTGCACGCCTTTAACCCCAGAACTTGGGAGGCAGAGTTAAGTGGACCAGCTTGGTCTCCAAAGTGAGTTCCAGGACTACACAGAGAAACCCTGTCTCAAAACAAAAACAAAAAACAAACAAACAATCAGACTTTTTGCTGGGTGTGGTGGTACATATAAGTACTTGGGAGGCTTAGGCAGAAGGATGAGGATTTCATTGCCAGATTTGGTTATAAAATGAGTTTGAAGCCAGTGAGAGCTACATGAGACCCTATTTTTTGGGAAAAAAATAAAGTTAATTAAAAGTCTATTCTTTGAATGCTCTGCCACTATTGAAAAAGATGTGTGGTGCTGAACACGGTGACACCTGCACTTGGGAGGCTAAGGCAGGAGGGTTGCTGAGAGTTTGAGGCCAACATGGACTATATAATGAAAACACAAAACAAAACAAAAAACAAAAACTGCCAAACCCCCCAAACCCCCAAAACCCACGAATCCTGTTTACATCCCAGCACTCTGAAAGCCCCAGTGGGAGATGGGCAATTTGACAGCAGCATGAGTCACAGGGCAAGTTCTTGTCTCAAAACAGCAAACAGAAAGATAAGCACGTGTTTATAAAGGAAATGTAACTTAGAGAGTGCTGTAGGAATCATACAAGGTTTAAAAGGCAATATATTATAAACAGAATAGCTGGGACTCTGTAGAGGTATTAGTGAATAATAAACAACAAGATTAAAAAGATGCTCTACTTATTACGAGACTCTAGTTTGGTTGATGGAACCATAGATGGGTGATTCTTTTTCTGCTCTACCTAGATCACCCAGCCTGGCACTGAAGGATGGGGATCCCATCCAGACAGAATCTTAGCTCAGTGAATGCAGGAGCATATCCAAAACACCTGCCAGGTCTTGGGGATGAGAAGGGACATGAGGAGAGAGAGCCATTTCTAAGGTAGGACGTGGAATGGCAAGTCCTCAGAGAACTCGCCCTGCTAACCCTGCAGCCCAGAAGGAAATTCTCGCAGTGCTTGTCCATGCTGACACCAGCAAAGCCTCAGGCCCTGCTTCCACACTGACAGAACAACCTTGGGGATCTCTCCCAGGTTCAGCTTCCCAGTGTTAACTGGGGTACAACTTCATAAGACAACAGAGTCTCAGCTCTACCATTTGTTGCCCTGGAACATTGAAATGAAACTAGAAACATTTGCCTTTTCAGGGCTGACTCAGGGAAGACATATTGAGATACACACATAGAAAAGATGAGTTTAGGAACCAGGATACAGCCAGTCTCCTGGCCCTTCCTTCACCCAGCTACCCTCCTTTCAACCCACTATGCTCTGTTATTCCCAAACTCCTCTCTCTCTCTCTCTCTCTCTCTCTCTCTCTCTCTCTCTCTCTCTCTCTCTCTCTCTCTCTCTCTCTCTCTCTCTCTCCAGCTTGCTTATTTCTGGGTATCCTGCTTCCCTAGGCCTGGTCATGGCCAGTCTACTTTTTCCTTTTTCTGCTCTGGACCCTTCTGGGTACCAATGTACATTTTTTTCTCTTTTGTGCACAATACAAACTTGCCCTGACAACAGATCAGTCAGGTCAGCAATTTCTCTGTTGCACCCCTTTGCACGCAGTGTCATTAGCAAGTTCCAGGCCAACCAGGGCTAAATAGTGAGAACACAAGATACAAATCTGTTATGATAGCACATGTTTGCAATCTCAATACTTAGAGTGCTGAGGCAGGAGAGTTATTGTGAATTCAAGGCTAGCCTGAGCTGTATAATGAGTTCCAGGCCTGTTTTATTTATATTGTAAGAGAAGAAGAAAAGGAAGATATGTACATACATATGTGTGTGTGTGCACATATATGTGTGTGTGTGTGTGTGTGTGTGTGTGTGTGTGTGTGTGTGCAATAATTAAATAGCAAAGATACAGCTACAAAAATAGTAAGCTACATGGAGAAAAGATACTTGGAATATAGAAAAATACCAGAAAACAGAAACATCTATGCTTATAAAATTTAACCCTACTGTTATAAAACCAAACCCTACTGTTTGGTTTTGATATGTTAAGAAGCTCTTTCTGTCCTTGTCATTCCCTGTTAATCAAGGGTTCCACAGAACAGATACATGGGGGGGGTCCATATTAAAGTCACAAAGGAGGCTTGTATTCTCTGTCTCCAATGGACCTGCCTGGCTGGGTGTGGCATCTTCTAATCCTAGACATCTCAGCTGTACAGAGATGCTCTGAGGAGTACAGAGTTGCTCTGACGAGTACTGAGTTACTAAGCCTTCCTGTGCTTATTACAAGCTGAGCGTGTGAGAGTGTGGGACCACAGCAGGAGCATCTCAGCAGACAGACCTGGAGAGTTTTCCTCTTACATTTGTCCTATACTACATGGAATTCCAGAGATAATCCCGGGTCACAAACCCAGTATCATCTCATCAGCATTTTTAAAAAAGGAAATGCTGAGGGTTTGGAGCTCAGGTCACTGTTAGAGCACCCCCTTCCCCAGGGTGGACATTACAAAGCCTTGGTGGTAATAACTTTGACGATCCCCACAGTGCACTTCTGCCTTGACTCCTTACACACCCTGACAGGCAGAGCCCAAGGAAACACAAACTGAAAACGAAACCAATGTTCCACCTGAGTCACCGTCTGTTTCTCTTTTATCACCAAAGCGATGAACTCCCACACAATTGAGGCGTGCTCTATTTAGGTCTTAGAAACGTCATCGGGTAATTAAAGCAGGCTATTATTGTACAGTAAACAATCAGAAAACATGTTCTTAGAAACATCTCTCTGATTCACGGATGTTTGGGTGGTGAAGTAAGGGAGATGAAACACTTTGTTACTTTGTTTCCAGCTAGATATGGATAAGGGGACCCTAACCCCACAGGGTTAGTTCAGCGTCCTCGTAGTGGAAACACGATGAAGACACAGGACATTTAGCTTTTTATGGTTGTTTGGAATGATCTAGTTTAAAATACATTCTTTTCCTAACAATGTAGCTGACTTGACATTTGTTTGTTCACCCTTTCAAGAGGTATTTATTGAGTGTACTCTGTTCTTCCTGCTGGGTGGGGACCACAATCTGCTGGGCTTTAAAATGCCAGCCACTTGGGGCGCATCTGTTTCTAGTATCCTCTCCTCTGTGGCTGGAACTTCTTCTTTCCAGCCACCCCAACTTCTCCAGCAGGAAAACTGCTATTTTTATTTACTGTTCAATCTCCCAATTGCAGGCTGGTCTAACCCCAACACTTGAAAGACAGAGGCAGGATACTCACTTGGGAGTTAAGGGCCATCCTTGTCTACATAGTGAATGAAGCAGAGGCCAGCCTGTCTCAACAACGACAACAACAAATCACAGCTACTTCCTGCAGAACATGGTGGGAGGAAGTTAGCTATGCCATTTCAGGGACCTACTACAAATGTAAACAGCTGCCTTTTCAGAGCAGTAACGGTGGGGTGTTAAGACAACGTTGGCTTTTTATAAGTGGGTGTAATAATTTCTTGGCTGTTCAGCATCTCTTCACTCCACCAGCACAGGCGCCAGCGCTTCCCATTTGGCCTCTGGGAAGCAGCACATCTCACAATTTTGGTTCATGAGTAGTGGGTGACATCCCAGGATCCAGTGTCTTTGGACCCAGTTAGAGCTCACAAGCTGCTGGGTCCAGTTTTCCTGCTCCCTGGATCTAAGGAGCTAAGAGCCCAGGACTGCAGGGGCAGCTTTATATAGCTGGAGAAAAAGCACAGAGGGCCAGCATCAGGCTGCTCTGGCCACCACACCCACCTTGGGGGTCTCAGTGGTGAGGTGGATGAGTCTGCTCTCTCAAGTCTTTAAGTCATTTGAACTGACATTTTCCCATACTTGCCTGTAATAGTCAGAGGGAAGAACATTAAACAACACACACACACACACACACACACACACACACACACACACACACACACAGCTCTCGTTAGTGGCTTTTGTTTTACTGTTGGCATATGCAGACCTAGCATCCGGCATCATGGTTCCTGCTCTGCATCTGTCTGGCTCCTGCCATGCTCGTCTGTGGTTTTCTTTTCTCTCTTCCTTTCTTTTTTCCTTTCCTTTTCTCTTTCTTTCTTTCTTTTTCTTTTTTTTCTTTTTTTTTCCTGAGACAGGGTTTCTCTGTGTAACAGTTCTGGCTGTCTTGGAACTTCCTTGGGACCAAAGGTGTACACCACTACTGCCCAGCCAGAATGTTTTCCTAAAGATGTGCCTTAACATGGGCAGGTGGTCTGTGGGTGTAGCTCAGTCCATAGAGAGCTTGCATTGTGTGTATAAAGCCCTGTGTTTCTTCCTCAGCACCACAGAAATCAAGTGAGGTGATGGTACACTCCTGTTGTCCCAGAACTTGGAAGGTAGAAGAAGAACAAGTTTAGATGTTCAGGGCCATCCTTAGCTATATAGCAAGTTTGTAAGCCAGTCTGGTATATGTGAGACCTATCTGGAAAAAAAAACCACAAAGATGTCTGGGAATGAGATAGAGAGCATTCCAGACACAGGCCACAAACTCTGCAAAGGTGTGGGACATGAAGGGAGACGGCTCTCTTCCAAGAGGGAGAAGAGACTTATGTCCCTGGGTAAGAACATAAGCAAGATGAACCTGGAAAAGTCACTTGAGGTCAGTTATAAATGATCTTTTATGTCTTGCTATGAATTGAAACCTTTTGACAAGCTGGGAGTCTACCAAAGGTCACATTCTTTGTAAAGATGGACACTTTCATGTGACTTCAATCTGGCTTTGACACCTGTCGCCCGATTAATTGCCAGAATTTATCCTGCAGATCTGGCTGGCCAGCCAGGTATGCTTTCCCCCTCACTATTCCCTGTATGTCCATCCAGGAGCTGTATATCTCCAGCTAAGAGAATGACCTTCCTGACAGAGGAGGGCCCATCCAGGTCAAATGTCTAGAAGCAGCCTTGATCCCCCTGCCAGAAATTCCAAACAAACTCAGGATGCACACTGCCCTTTCCTCTTGCTTTAAGCATGACTGGGAGTTGGGGAAATAAAGGGAAATGTCTGATTCTCTGGACCACCGGGGTCACCTGGCTTTGGAGTTCAAAAGTATGCTACACTCAAACTTCAAATCCACTGTTTAACACCATTGTTCAACCATGGGCAAGAACAAGGAGAGAGCTACTCAGATAATACAAGATCTCCGTATCTGCAAGCAGACCCATCACAAAGAGGGCCCTTGATGTTCTGCAGTCTTCTCTTCACTGCCTAAGTGGCTGGCACATTTGCCTTAAAGCCAACAGTGAGATCAGTGAAGGCACATTACCCAGCCCCTCCAACCTTGCCCTTATCCAGTGCTAAGTCGTAAGACTTTCACCAAGAGGCCCATTAAGCTCTTACAGTCAGTCACTCGAAGGAGTGCCTGGGAAATGCATTTTCTGAAAGAACAGTACAGATTGCTGCTGTGAAACTAGC